>OW964836.1:28970988-30170988 GCA_943142095.1 Ophonus ardosiacus
ATTTATTTATATTTATAATAACAATAATAACACATATAGAAATGGCCTTTACGACAAGGAGAATTTTATATATACGAAGAAAGAAATTATGAAAAATTCAATGTCACCGCGGGGACTCGAACCCCGGACCTTATGATACATCTGATGTAATATACTATAAATATCTCGCAAAGTAATAAAAGTAATAAAAAAATGTTTTTTTTATCTTACTCGTTATTTATTGAGTAGTACTTTATTTCTATTCTATTCCTAAATCGTTGCCTAGCAAGGAATTTCCTAAATTTAAGAACTGCCTAAACTGATACTTATCCATTTTGGATTTCACCAAACAAAGCAATGCCCAGCTAGGAATTACTTAACGTAGGTATCGGATTTATTAGTTACTTTTGTGATATTATATTTGCACACTGGAAATAAATGAATAATTTTTATAATTTATGACATTTGTCAATTGTATTTGTCAACATTGACATTGGAAATTATGTGCAGATATTATTAATTACGTTAAGGTATGCAAAATAATTAATTTTTAAAGAAATTTTCTTTACATATATATTTATAAATTTGTAGGTATTACAAAAGTGGAAAATATAAATGAAACAAAGATGAAAATGAACAAGAAAAAAATTGTAATTGGCAAAATATAGAATAAATACATAATACAAAAACAGAAACTGAATCCTATGATTTCAAGTAAAAATATAAAATGTGACAACAGTAACGCACACGCATATTTATGATATTTGACTATGGCATTTTTGTAGAAATTATGAATTTAATTATATGTGAATACCCATTGTAATTTTCCAAAATATAAAATAAAGAATAAAAACGATATATCTATGCAGTTATTAATTAATTTTATATTATATAAACTCGTATAGTTATATAAAATTCTGTTTTTTTAATGAAATGGACATTTTTTCCAAAACTATTTTTCATCACAGAATTCAAAACAATTTGTTCTTTCTTTTCTATCTTGTGCAAGTCTTTCTATTTCTTCGTTATAACTATCAAAATATACAATAAAATTGTACAATTTTTATTTTGAAGTGTGAGCTGTCAAACAGTCAAACGTTAGGAAATGCTTAGCGATTTGGGCATCGAAAAACAGATACCTAGCTAAGTAATTCCTAAATCGAGATAGGCAATGCTTAGCGGTTGGTGAAAACGAAATTTTGCTAGGTAATGCCTATGTGGTGCACATCGGGTACATAGGCATTACTTAAAATTTGGGAATCGGTGGTGAAATCGGCCATAAGGATAAAGTGTACATTTTATTATATTTTGTTATAGTTTATGGGCCTATTGCATCGGCGTTATAGGATCATCTTAAAACAAAATAACAGTACCCATTTACATTACTAATGACTTCATAGTACCTATTATACCATTATTACCCCTCTTTTTTCACCTCTATTTACCACCACCTGACATCCACTCACCCTTCATTCCGACACATTACCATTCACCCTACCACACACTTTGACACACTCACACACCGTGAAAAACCATACGACACACACATACGCCACACAAACACATGTAACGTAACGTATAGCGTGAGCGCATAGCGTGCATCAGTGCCGTTCGTGCACGGCACAAGCCACGACAGTGGCGGCGGGAGGGACCGGTAGTTGCCCCGTGGGAAAGCTGCAGGGAAAACAACGCGGAAGGACTCTGTAAGATGAAAGAGATTGTGATAGCGCCGAGAAGTTATGTGTAATAGTGTGTTGAGCTTGGAACGATCCGAAATGCAGTTCCGGTTTATTTGTATCGTATTCCGGAACTACTTTTCCAAATATTATCAATTATTTTTATTTGTAATAAACTAAAAGTCAGATTAACTTATGTGAATGAGATAGTCATATATAAAAGTGAAAGTTTGACGTCTACACTGTTTTACATATAGACGCCAAATTTTTTAGAGATGTACTTTCAGCTTCCAGCGTGTCCTAGAAGTACCTAGTTAAGAGTTGAAAATTGTGCGTAATTTTACATAAGAATAGCATTGGTTTCGGAAGCATTCGAGAGTATTCGTAAGCACTCGGGAGTGAGACCACGGAATAAAAATTCTGTTGTGGCCAGCACAACACCTTCCTTCCGTCAATTCGATGTATTTTGTACAAATCCCATACCAAAATTTCCTTGGAAAAGATTCTATCCGGGAGAGCCACATCCTAGAGATGGCAGCACTAATGACCGACTTATAGGGAAAACACTATATTTTACTTTTGTGGTAGTTGTATTTTGATGCTTTGTTTTGAGGATATTTTGCAATGTTTAATTGAAATCAAATATGTTTATCACAATGTCAAATATATACATTTATTTAAATGATGCAGTGCGGCCTATGGTCGAAGGAGAAGTAGTATATAAAGGTAAAAGAAGATTCAAAATTGAGGTTATCTGCATGTTAACTACTTATTTAATTATTTTTAGCTGGACATATTATCTTGTGCGAATATAAGACAGATAAACAGAATAATATAGTAATAAATGAACTGTCTGTTCAAATATCTAATTTTAAAGGGACTCCTCACTCAATCGTTCTTTGTTTTGCACGTCTTCCTCTTGCTCAATTTCTGGTATTTTTATAGTTTCTTCTTCTTCTGTCTTTCCTATAAACAATTTAAAATAAATATATAATATTAAAGAATAATAGTTACTACTTACAGGTAACATCTCTCTATTTTTCTTCTCTGTACAGGGCTTTTGTCGAATTTTCTTTACGGTAATTTTTGGCTTGGTATATCATTTTTTTTATTATTTTTTTTAATGACTATAAAAACAATCTAATAATGTTTTGAAGCATAAATTTTTATAAATACTTACATGGAATAAAATCGCTTAGGTAAAAAACGTTGTGAACAAACGTTAATGAACGGTGATATGTCCTTTCCGATTTTTAACGTGATTTTCCACTTATTTTTTAATATTTCTCTTTTTGGGAAATAATGAACGGATATGTCAGCACTTGCATAATTATTGCACTGCGGTACAGAACAATATCTCTTCGATTTATTGGTCATTTTATGTTGTTGTTTACTTATAACCCTATATGACAGCACAACGTTTTCCCTACTACTTATATGTTTGATTTTGCCACCAGATGTCAAACACTTTGTTGGCTCCTGCCAATATATTATGTAAAATTGTAACACGAACACATAATATTTTTTACAAATTCCATTGAAAGCTGACTGATTTTTGAAAGTTAATCTCTTTATAATTCTTTAACTCTATATCTATTGAATATGAAGGAAAATGTATAGTCAAACCGTATAGAGAAGAGCATCTTCTTTAATATTTATTATAACAAAATGTCAAAAAATAATACTTAACAGCGTTTTGTTTTTTTTAAGAAAAACTGTTAAAAACTTCAAATAAGGGTACTTCCGGTGGATCGATTGTAACCAAAATCTAATCACCTCTTCATATGGATGTAAAGAAGAGGAATACGAAAGAATTGTAGTATTGGAATTATCGTCGGAGAAAAATTTGTCACACACGGACACACACACACACACACACACACACACACGGATACACATTCAGACATCATCTTAAAAATAGTAAATTCGTATAGTAGGGACCTTAAAACGTGCTTATTGATTAAAAACTCGCCACCGAATTTTTTGACTAAAAACAATACCTTCCTTACCTGAATAAGGTGACGGAAGGTAAAAAACGAGTATGAAATATCACCGAATTTTGCAGTACATTGCTCATAACCTCTTTCGCTTTGTTTTATTGTTTGATGGTTGCTCATTGCTGTGTGATGTGTTATTTAGAGTTCCAGAAAGCAGGGTATTATGATTAGTTGAGTGAGCTGAAAGTAGTCGGTTTATTCTACAATGAACGTTTACCAACATATTAATTTATTAGAGTCTAATAATTAGACTAAAGTCCGGTATTATTAGCTTGAGTTAAACTGTATGTTATGTTAAGTGTCTGTTAAAAGTAAACTACATATAGCATCAATATTATAGGATACTTTAACTACCCCTAGATGAAAATATCTTACCTAAGTATTTTTTTTTTTTTGTTTGTTTTCATAAAAATTATTTGTTATTAGCCGGCTATCCGGTGAATTACTTATAGTTATACATGTATAATAAATAGTTGGTTTCTCACGGTTAACCGGTTGACTCTACTATATGGAAGGAATGATTAGGCAGAAGACTTACGTCATCAAATAATGTTACCAAAGTAATGACATCATATACTACTACGTTTACATGGGATACTAATGTATAAGGCGAGAGCAGTCATGCGACTGTCGGTCTTTTTTGACAAGCAGATATGGGGGTCTGTGTTAGAATGACAGCTAGTAATTTTGTACATTGATGTCAAATGTCATCATTTCTTATTCCAAATTTCTTTATTTTCCAATTTGATGAGGTTTATTCAACTCGCCAAGTGAAGTCCGCATTCCCGGTGACAGAGAAATCACGTGAAAATCATGAAAATTTGAATTAAAATTTAAGACGTTTGTGTTAGGGCATCTGTGGCTCTTTAAAAATACATAATTTGATTGATAACAAAAGAAATATATGAAAAAAATATCAAATATCGAACGGCTTTCAACGAAATTAATGGTCAACCGTTGAACAATGGGGTATTCCGACATTTTTTAAAAATATTTTTTTACATTAGTACAGACCATTAGGACTCTGAATATCTAACTTTGAGTAAGAAAATGTATGCATCACATGAGATATGAATTTTAAAAATTTCATCGCAATTCAAATTTTCTTATCATGGCGCGCTTATGACGTCAACTCGATGGTGACATCTGCAACGAACTTCAGCGCCTAAATCCACATGTTCATGACAGCCATTTGCTTGTTTACATATGATTTTAGTAGCATCGTGTATTTCGGTGTTTGTTTATGGTAAAAATAGGAGTAATAATTATAAAGTGGACGAAATGTCAAACAAGAAATATACCCGCGCTTGTTAACTACTGGCACCATCTGTGCTTTTAAACGAAAATATTTACTTTGAAATGAGCAACAGATTATCAACTTGACGTCACAAATTTCAAGGACGTTTCTAGAGCTGTAAAAATTCCAATTTTGTAACATTAAATTATGAATTAAAACTTTTTATAAAACACGTTTCATTATATTTTTCTACTATATGAAGATGGAATCTATAGAAAAAAGTTATTATTTTGCATTAATTCCATATCACCGGAATACCCCATTCCCGTTCGAAAAAGTTCGCGACGTTCATGGTTAGTTTCTAAGATTGCTTTGTCAAAGCTTTAGTCATGGTTATTGATGTATTATAGTATATTATTTACTAAAATAAACAAGTAATACTCTATCACAAGTCACAAATACTTAACGCAGTAAAAACTGACAAACAAGTGATAATAGTGACAGGATCGGTATTTGATCGATATAAAATTTAATGTAATCATTGTCATGTCAACGTATGGTATAAAAATCAACTACAATTATTTTAAATAATTTTATATTCTGTAAAAGGAATAGAGATTGACTTAGAAAATCCTGTAAATTTCATTAATATATATTATTCTTGACATTAGTGCTTGTTCTTCTTTTGTATTTAAAAATAAATAATTTCTACATGTTATATTTCATTTTATAAGTTTTTTCAAGTTGATGACGTCTTCTGCCTATTCTTTTTCACTATATCCAGTTTTCGAGGCCGTATACCGTTAGCCAAATGAATAATTATTGACAGACAACAAAAAATCTGAGATATATTTTTTTTATGATTTTACACCTAAATAAATAACGTCCATTTGTTCACACATTTATTTACGATCTTGTCATAAAAATTTAATATTTTCTCATTTCCTTTAGCATTCATAAATTATAAAATTTAAAGACCACCATAAAATTATCAAAAAAACAACGACACAAGTCATTAAGACTCTTCATTTTATTTCATCCGAATATCCTTCATCTTCACATTAATATAACACGCGTAACATAAGAAGAAATCCCAGTGACAGACGGAAACACATTTCAGGCGTAAAAAATCAGGAACAGTCTCATCTCCACGGCATTATAGTTTACGGAGTGAAAGCAGAGATCATAACCTAACATTTTGCTAGTTGCGCACTCGCAGAACAAATAAACCACGCAATCAAGGCGCACTTGGATGATGACTACCAATTAGAGAATGTAGAGATGTTTAGATGGTACGTGTGATAAAGTTTTTCAGATTGAATCGTGAGTCGTACCGTAGTTTGGATTGTTGAAGATTTCAAATGGCTTTATTAGAAAGATATGCCAAAGTTATTGTCCTGTAAACAAATTACGAGTATATACTCGTACTGTTGTTACTTCATTATTATTATTATTTAAATTTACAAGGTCAGTGAACCAAGCATTCATATTTAAAAGTAAAATTTCATTTTGTGAGAAGGAGTTTGGAACACGATGCAAGGCAGAATGGTCCAAACCTTCATTTATAAAAAGAAAAGAAAAAGTTCCTTTAATTAGTAGCAATAGTCATGTTTTTATCCACTATCAAATTATATTAACAGTACGATGGAATAATTTTCAAACCTTAAGTCAAATTCAAATTGAACCTTTCAAAGAGTACAAACAAAATTACTTTTTTCTTCAAACGTCATAAAAGTGGCATCTTTTGTGACTTGATTCACAAGGTAGAAATGAAATACATAAATATCCATAGCAACTACATAAAATGAGCGAATAAGAAGTAACTTGTAAAATAGAAATCTGTCATATTGCTCCAAGTTAACCAAGATAACCTGCAAATTGAAACATAAACAGTTTATATTTAACGAAATAACATTATTATAAAATAGCAGACTTACATATTGGTAATGACGGTAAGAATAATTAGAATTAAAGCGATAAGAAAAGATCATATGGTTTTTCAGGGATTCCTCGACATACTTCAAATTCTGATATAGTTGCACATAAGGAGAATATAAAATTGCATAGATTTGTTTAAACGTCAAAACGTGAAAATTTTCACTTGAATGTTTGTAGCAAAAAATGAACAAATACAAAAGTATCCATAGCAACAGAGCAATTGAAATCAGCAAACGTCCTTCATGTAAACTATTTATAATTCTTGTAACGTCAAGTTGTAATTATTTTATTTAAATACGTACGTTTGAAGAAAAAATATAATGTGTCATTCGGAGTAAAAGTGTCATTGTGTGCCTCGCATGTAATAGGCTATTCCACGACATTTCTTTTAAATTTTTTTCTTGAAATACATAAAAATATAAGACCACATGTGAAAGTCCGAGTTAAAAACTCCTCCAAATAAGCGATATATTAAGGTCCGAATTTTAAATCTGCTTTGTGACGTAGGTAATGTGGATATACCAGAAGTAAACAAACAGTGGTTCACAAACCACGAAAAATAGTTAAACAAATTACAAAATAATCTATATTTAAATTGTAATATTATAATTCATTATTAGAGACATAAAATAAATTATTTCACTTAATTTATTTCACTTTTCTTCTCATTTTATAAAAATAAAGAAATTAGAACGTCACCCGAACAGCAACCGAACAGATCCGACACGCCCGAAGAAGTATATTCTTAGTTAGGGCGGGGCTTCTCAAAATCGGAGGTCATACTTGGATCCTATTTGCTCAAACACTCGTGCACATGTCCTGCATCATCAAAAGCAAAACTCCCCGTGTCTTCTAAAAGGAATAATTTATAATAAAAGAAATATGGTTTTCCTTATCCTTTAACTATTATCATTCATATTTTCAATAAACTTTTACTATTTTTGATTACGGTGGAATAGCCTATTGTCCGACTCGCTTCGCTCGCCGTGCAAACTTAAATGCTCATCACACAAAGAATCACTCTTACTATTAATAACACAATATTCTATTTTCCACATAAAAAGCCAAAGTTACACTAGTTTTATAATTTTCTACTAAATGTCAAATTACTTAAATAACATAATTTGTTACAACAAATGGTTGTTGCAACAACGATAACTAGATTTATCTAGATCTACTTATTTTTCATTACGAATGCCAAAAAATTTTTCCGACGATAATTCCAACACTAATTCTAAAAATTATAATTCTTTCGTATTCCTCTTTTTTAGTTGAAGCTCCAGTTTTTCTGCCAGCAACGCAGTTAGAATAATGTATTGTCTACCTATATGGTTTGGTTACACATTTTCCTTCATATTGAATAGATATAGAGTTAAACAATTATAAAAAGTTTAACGTACATGAATCAGCCAGCTATGTTATAATCATGGAAACTGATGATATATTCAAATCATTCTAATTGACAGATGTCAATATCAAGAGCAATTTACATAGTATACAGTATGTCCACGGATCGATTTCCAAAGAAGAAAAATTTTTTTATTTTTTATTTTACAAAAAAAAATGTGTTCTTGATAAAAGTTTTTGCATATCCCGAAACGGCCAATTCAGTTTTAACATTTTCAAATTTTCTTTTAATTTCAGATAAAAATCGAAAATTGGCGTTTTAGTTGAAAACTATAGTGACTGTGGCCAACCGCCGCCATATTTAGCCAAATGCGCGGGAAATTTGAAGTCATATGATGTGATAACTAAACAAAATTCGATAAACAATTAATGAAAGAGCATATTAAATGGAAACAAAATATTTATTTTCATTTTAAATCCTGTTGAAGAACTGTTTTCACAACCAACCGCCACGCAACCAGGCATCTAAAATATATACCTTAATATTAGACATTTTTAGTAATTTTGACAGTTAACCTAAAAAAGATGTGATGTTAAAAAATATGTATATATTACTTTGAGTTATAAATATACAAATACACGTGTAATTTAATTATTTGCACTATCTAAAATATAAATATGATATAATTAACTTCAACTCACGTATAATTCACGTAACAAATCTGAAAATGTCACTTTGTCGGCATAATATCCGCCATATTTAGGCAAATTCGCGCCGACCAATCAAAATCGATCCCCCTATTGGCCACACTATGCATATACAGTCACTATATTGAAAACTATTCCCAAAAAATAAGTTTGCGTTGTCATGGTAATTGCAGTTATTTATTTACCTAATTTAATGCTAGCAAAGGTAATAAAGCGATACGTCGTGTTGTCCAAGAATTTAATAAAAAGTTTCCGGATATTTACATCTCAAATAGAGGTGCACTAAAATTGGTCAAAAAATTCCTATCAACTGGTTCCATAATGGATATAAAAAAAACCAAGATAGTACCAAAACGCAAATTTATTTTTTGGGCCTATTTTCAACTAAAACGACAATTTTCGATTTTTATCTAAAACTAAAAGAAAATTTGAAAATGTTAAAACTGAAATGGCCGTTTCGGGACACGCAAAAACTTTTATCAAGAATACATTTTTTTTGTAAAAACAAATAAAAAAGTTTTGTCTCTTTGGAACTCGATCCGTGGACATACTGTATATTATAAAAATTGACGGAAGGTAATGTGTTGGCTACATCAGATTTTTTTATTGAGTGATCATTGGATATGCCCTATTATTTATTAATCTAAATTACTATTTAATTTGATTTTAATATCTAGTATTTGTTCAATATTTATTTAATAAACTAATAAAAAAGCAATTAAGTTGAATTGTATAAAAATACAAAAATACGTACAATACGATTCAATTTCTACACTTCCGTTATAATGCGAAATTTAATTATTTTATGGAGCAAGTCTTTACTGTGTTATATCAGTTGAAATAAGGAAATGAGTAATTTATTATTATTTTAATATGTTATTTAATTTTAGGAAGAAATTAGGCGTATACGTGGAGTTGATCCTTTAGAGCTTGGCTACAATTTGTAGAAAATTAATGTGTCATATGGTGGATCTGGGGGTTTATGTTTGTAACCAACAAACCCCTGATCCACCATATGTCACATTATTTTTCAATGACACAATTACCAAGCGAACATTATTCTATATCATTGGCGGCAGAGGTTCTAGAATCCAGAAGTACATAGCAAAGATTTAGGGTATGAAAAATTCAGAAACTAATATGTAACATTTAAATATGTGGCGTAGTGCAAGAAAATCTAATACAGTGGTAGGTACCTCTTACGAACCGCTCTACATACGAACTTTTTTTATAAACCCGTTTTTAGGAAAAAAAAAGATAATACCCCTCAATATTTTCATACAGGCGTTGTATATAAAATAAATTGTAAAATTTGCAGTGGGACATATGTAGGTCAAACCAAAAACTGGTTAGGTAAACGTATACAGAACCATAAAAATGATTGTAAAAATAGTCATATTAAAAATGAAAAGACATCCCTTGAAGATCATCATTATAAATTAGGTGATATTTTTGATTTTGATAATGTTAAGATTTTAGAAAAAGAGGATAATTACAGAAAACGTTTATTTTTGAAAATGATACACACTGTCAAAAATACCAGATCAGTTAATTTCAGAAGAGATATTCAGAATTTAAATAAGAATTATTTAAATATTTTACAACCTTCTTCTTGAGCTTGCCATTACTTTCTAGTGCTTTTCATTTTTAATTTTGATATACCTGTAAATTTTAGTGTATAAGAGCGCACAGTTTCACGAAACGTTGCCAGTCTTTAGTTGTTCCTCAGACTGTCAACGTTTGAATTTCTATTCATTTCATTTTTTAACATGTACAATGTTACTTTGCAACAATACACTTCGTTTTAATATAATCTCATCCCAACAGTATGTAAATTATTTTTAAATTCTGATATTTTATGTACTTAATTGTAATATTACTGTTTTATGTTGTATTTCGATACAATCTGTATTCTTCAATTAATATACAGAGTGTCCTAGATTTAAACGGCACAACTTGAACTATGGATTAAGCACGTAAAAATAAGGTGACAAGTTCATTTGAGCAAATGTCCGTAAATGCTTTGTTTAAGAGATATTCATGTTTTTCTTATTGGAGCAGTGCTACCTTAAAAATCTACTTTATAACGAGATATCAAATATCTTATTAAGTTATAACAATTAAATTAATTATAGGTAAATGATTTGACTATTACCTAATTTCGATACAAAATTTAGTTTGCTTGCCGAAGGTCAGGACAAAAATGAAAATTATCGATGAATTCAAACAAATTTATTATTTATGTACAGTAAAATTATAACGATTTTTTACAAAATTTGTTCAAAATGTTCACCTGTAGCAAGCAAACAGGCACGACAACGATCTGCCACTGCATTGGTCTCTGCGTGACAGCGTGACATTGCTCGGGAGATATGGTTTCGCAAACTTGAATAATTTTTCAGCGTAGAGTGTCCAAATTATCTATCGGTTCATCATAAACTCTTTCTTTTATGGCACTCCAAGCAAAGAAATCTAAAGGTGTTAGATCGGACGAACGGGCTGGCCATGGTACAGGTCCTCTGCGACCAATCCACCGTTGTGGATAGTGTAAATTTAACCACTGTTGATTTTTGACACTAACATGTGTCATTTACAAATTATGTTATAAACATTGGAATTTGTCAACCGGTTTCCTTAGTGCCGTAGCCTCTGCGATTAGTTCATTCTATAAATTATAGTGTCTTTATCTCTAAATCTATACAAGATATAATAAAATTTTTATGTGTATTAGATGGAGAATTTTGTGTTCTTCAATATTTTATAAAAAAACCTCCCAAAAAATTATATTTAGAAGAATTTTTCTAAAAAACTACTACTTCCGGTTGTTCAATTCTTACCAAAACCTTCTCAGCTCTTCCCAGGAATGTCAGATTGAGCAAACTGCAGTTAAGTATTTTTTAAGTCTTATAGTTTTTGAGGAATCGTGACTACAACATCCAGACATACATACATACACACACACACACACGCACACACACACATACACACATCCACACACACACACACACACAGACATAATTTAAAAAATGTTATAATCGGATTCTAGGGACCTTAAATCGTGCTTATTCAATAAATCTGGATATGCGAATTTTAGCATGAATCCAATACCTCTCTTAGCGAGAGGTAATAAATCTCGTTATTTACTTGCCACACCTCGTATAACATATTATCCATAATTCATCTTTCGTGTCCCGGATTATACTTAAACCACAAACGCTTACATTTAAATGAATCATTCAAATCAATCAATTATAATATATCGCATGCCTATAATAGCTCCCAAGGAAATGTAACATAAGAACTTCTTGTCTAATCACGCGTTACACTTGTCTTTACAGAATCCTTTCCCATGTTGAATGACCCTATCCACCACCCAAGGCTATGATTACCATGACTGATTGGCCTACAAGGGATGCACGAGTTAACAGCCGTAGGAATTAATTTCATGATGATGCTACAGGTTAAAGGTCCACTTCTCTGCCACAGACCTGTGGCTGGCTATTCCACGGCCACAGCATCTCCTGCCTACAAGACTGCGTGATACCACTAATAACCTCTATTCATTCTAACTTATTATGTAAAACGCATAATGCCATACAATTTCAACAAATTGGTTTATGGGATTTTTGTGGGAACGAAATTAAGTGGAAAAGAATAGGTACTTATTATAGAGCAAGGAATGAATTAGCTGTAAAAATGACTTAACCTATTACATACATGATAGTAGCGGTTAGGGGTGAACATAGGGATTTAATATGGGTTTTTAGTTTTATGCAATTTCATGCTCTCCTGTTTATATTTCGGCAAAAGCGAATAGTTTTAAAAAGTTTCACTCAAAACTGTTTATGTGTTTTATTCAAGGACTCGAACCGATAAATTTTGTGGTTCGGTTACGGTTAATGGTTTTTGCATTACCTAATAAAAATTCGGTTTCGGTTATCGGTAACGCTTTTTGGAAAATATATCGGTTTTAATTTCGGTTAAGTTAAAATTAAAATTTCTTTAATTATTTCAGCTCTTACATGGTGAAACTTATTATTCATTATTATATATTGAAATACTTAGTTTTTAGTTTCACAAAATTTATTTACTGATAACTAGTTTCGCTACTACAATAGCATCTTCAGATCCAATGTATAAAAACGTAAAAATTGTATAAATATATATATATATATATATATATATATATATATATATATATATATATATATATATATATATATAGACATTAACTAGAGATAGTAATTAGAAAACCGACAAATTGTAACAGCACTAGTAAGCAGCCAAATACACATTTGTTGCTTCGGTCAGCATTTCCACGGATTTGTGGATAAATACAACGTCGCAGCGGCGGTAATTTATAACCACCCACCAGACCCGTTACTTGGACCCCAAGGTAAATAAACGAAAATATACATATATCGTGAGCGTAAAGTTATAAAAACTAGAAAAATATTGTTCGTAGGGTAATCGCTCAGAAGCAGCTGTAGACACGTGTTTCGCTCTTATTAGAGCTCATCAGTACAGCATAGCTAGTTAATAGATGGACATTAACTAGAGATAGTAATTAGAATTAGTTTTCTAATTACTATCTCTAGTTAATGTCCATCTATTAACTAGCTATGCTGTACTGATGAGCTCTAATAAGAGCGAAACACGTGTCTACAGCTGCTTCTGAGCGATTACCCTACGAACAATATTTTTCTAGTTTTTATAACTTTACGCTCACGATATATGTATATTTTCGTTTATTTACCTTGGGGTCCAAGTAACGGGTCTGGTGGGTGGTTATAAATTACCGCCGCTGCGACGTTGTATTTATCCACAAATCCGTGGAAATGCTGACCGAAGCAACAAATGTGTATTTGGCTGCTTACTAGTGCTGTTACAATTTGTCGGTTTTCTAATTACTATCTCTAGTTAATGTCCATCTATTAACTAGCTATGCTGTACTGATGAGCTCTAATAAGAGCGAAACACGTGTCTACAGCTGCTTCTGAGCGATTACCCTACGAACAATATTTTTCTAGTTTTTATAACTTTACGCTCACGATATATGTATATTTTCGTATATATATATATATATATATATATATATATATATATATATATATATATATATATATATATATATATATAATGACAAATATAAATATATGTCAGTACTTGAATTTTTTTTTACATTTAAATTTAAACATTATGTACTTTTTGGTTTCTGAAATTAAGTTTGCTATGAATTAGGACAAGAAATAACAAAAAAATAAAGAATTTAATGTCAATGTCAAAATATGTCAAATACGTGCAATTTTATGATTGGGTCTGTTATTATACATATTTTAATTATTAACAAAATATGTTTAGTGTAACAGGCGTACAAGGAAGTCATGTGGTGTCCACATCAGATATTTAATTTTAATTATTATTATATATTGAAATACTTGGTTTTTAGTTTCACAAAATTTATTTACTGATAACTAATGTCTTTTCAACGATGTAAGGGTTATTATGTTTTATATTTGTTTTGCCTTCAAAATTATTATTTTTTCCTTATTTTGTATTAAATTTATAATTATTTTGAAAAAAAATTGGTAGATTTCTATTTAGAAATAATACTTGTATTTAAATAATTTATTTCGTTAGAAAATTTTGCTCAAAACTCGTATCAAACTATTTTTTATATTTTGTATCTGGTCGCCCTTGGCACATTATAGTGTAATTTGTAATTATGAGTCTAGAATGAAAATATTAAGTAATAAAGGCATAAAACAAATTATTTCGATCAAATACAATATAATTAATAAAAATAATAATGTTTTTTTGGGAAATAATAAGAAAATTCAGGAAATTAAAGAGAAAAATTAAATTTTAGGAGCAAAACAAATATAAAACATAATAACTCTTACATCATTGAAAAGAGAAAAAAATAATGATTTTTTTGAGACTAAAATCAGATATGGGTTCCATTTAAAAAAATATAAGTTTGTGTTATATCTCAAAAACTTACAGATATAAAAATTTATTTCGTACGCCACTGGTTAGCTAATAAAAATATCTATCTTTTATATTTGAAATGTTTTTTTTAATTACTAATAGTTTAGAAGTTATTTGAAAAAGAAAAAATCAACAATTTTCAGTTTTTCGTCATTATCTAGTGCCCTATGAGAATTTTTGGAAAAACAAAAGCACATCTGAGATGGCCTCCTAAAGGCGCATAAAAAGTTCCATTTAACCGACACCGTATCTCTTATAGTTCTCGAGATCCCAATGGTGGCACCTCTAAATGGGACACTGTATACATATTTATACAATTTTTAAGTTTTTATACATTGGATCTGAAGATGCTATTGTAGTAGCGAAATTAGTTATCAGTAAATAAATTTTGTGAAACTAAAAACCAAGTATTTCAACATATAATAATAATTAAAATTAAATATCTGATGTGGACACCACATGACTTCCTTGTACGCCTGTTACACTAAACATATTTTGTTAATAATTAAAATATGTATAATAACAGACCCAATCATAAAATTGCACGTATTTGACCTAATTTGACATTGACATTAAATTCTTTATTTTTTTGTTATTTCTTGTCCTAATTCATAGCAAACTTAATTACAGAAACCAAAAAGTACATAATGTTTAAATTTAAATATCTCGCTTATACAAAGAACTAATTTAATCATACTTGAAGTTTTCGACGCAAAATTCAATTCTCTAAAACTTTTATTTGAAGCATTTATTGTTAAATTCAAAATAACATCATTTTTTTCAAGAAAAACTGATAATAGCTTCAAGTAAAGTATCACTTCCGGTTAGACTATTTTAACCAAAGTCTATTATGTTATTTCCATTGATATAAAAGTATTATATACCAAATTTGAAAAGTTTTAGATTATATTTTAATATTGTTTTCCATTAAAATCTATTATAGGTTTCAAGTAAAGTACCACTTCCGGGTATACCATTTTAACTAAAATCTATTATGTTATTCCCATTGATATAAAAGTATTATATACCAAATTTGAAAAGTTTTGAATTATATTTTAATATAGTTTTTCATTAAAATCTACTATATTCTTCAAGTAAAGTACCACTTCCGGATAGACCATTTTTACTAAAATCTATTATGTTATTTCCATTGATATAAAAGTCTTATATACCAAATTTGAAAAGTTTTGGATTATATTTTAATATAGTTTTCCAATAAAATCTATTATGGGCTTCAAGTAAAGTACCACTTCTGAAAGTTATGCTATGACCAAAAAGGGAGGTGCACAACTAGATGTTATAACAGTCCTAAATACAAAATTTTAACTTTCTACGGCTTCCCGTTTTTCAGTTATGCGAGATACGTACGTACGTACATACAGACGTCACGACGAAATTAGTCAAAATGGATTCAGGGATGGTCAAAATGGATATTTCCATTGAAATCTGGAAACAGAATTTTTTCGCGATTACAATACTTCCTTTACTTCGTACAAGGAAGTAAAAATTACCTGTTTTTATTTTTTGCTAAGCTCACAGGCAAGGAATTCTCGATAGATGGCCCCGCATGTGGTTAGTTACCTCTGACATCTTGGTAGTGTATCATTCGCCCATTCAACTTAGTCAATACCTCCTAGAGGCTTCAGTGCACCACAATGATAAGCTCTAAAAAGAAAAGAAGCTTTTTAAAATACTTTATCTACCTATCTACGATAGTGCTTTAAATTATTTGTGAGTTATTAGTTTGTAAAACGGTTGTTTTATAACAAGGTTTTATTAGTCAGGGGTTACCGAGCAACGAGTGATTAAAATTTTTGAACACGTTAAATTTGCAAAACCAATATCCATATTCTGTTATCATGGCAAAATTCTCATTTAATATTGTGATCCTAATTTATAAATAAAAGGATTTTTAGATCCATTCTACAATAACATACTTTACCATTATTCTGTCTGGTCGCGAACCCGGGGGAACCGGGTTCGAACCCGACAGACGCCAAATATTTCCAATTTTAAATGGCACGAAAGTGACCCCTGTGGTGCATTCTCCACACCAGCTATGAGTGCCCGTGAGGTGACGGCTGGTAAGCGCCCACACGGTAAAATATATCGTCATCATTACCGATGTCTACATGTGTTGTAGATACTGGCACACCCAGAAATGGGTAATATGCCGTGATGATATATTTTTTTACCATTATTTTCTTCCACTTCTTAAACCTTGTTTTGGAATCTAGATGCTTTCAAATTAGTCATGATTTGCAACATCAACGTCTTCTTCATATGGAAATCTTCTACTTCTACTACGCAAATTTCAAAAAATAGCTAAAATCACACATTGCCATATTAGGCTAGTATGGTGGGAAATTAAATAAAAATCAAACGAATTCAAATTTCGACAAACTTTTATTATTTAGAGTATAATCGTTGACATTAATTATTAAGTGTTAACTATTACTCGAAATCTTAGCATTTATTCTTACAACACTGACATTTCGGTGCAAATTTGTAGAATAAATGCTGTTTGACAGATTTTGAGTAATTTTAAATACCTAATACACATCACAGTCGAGAAATTTCCCACATTGCCATTAATAATGGAATGTAAAATCATTGGTATTACCACCACGGCTGCGTTTAACGGTTTGCTTAAGAGAAGACCAATTTTCAATCGCATACCGGCTATTTCGCGTTGTATACTCTTCATCTGATCTTGAATAATTGCACTTGGCTTATGGCTTATTCGCGTGCAAGATTGTCTTCAAATAACCCTAGAAAAAAGTCTAGGTTTTAAATCACACGATCTTAGTGGCAAAAACTTATCGCCATTTTATGAAATTAGAAGTTCAGGATACCTTATTTGTGCGTGCTACAGCGCCGTCTTGTTGAATAAAAATATATACTGGATATCCATATCATACAAAAATGATAGAAATCATTTGTCATTGCTCTATACGTCTCTCAATTGGCGACCAACATTCGGCTCAACAGTGGGCCTGACAGGCCCCAGTGAAAAAAATATTTACAATTAAAAAGAAACCAGTTAATTCAATGTTTACATATTTTATCTACCTTCCTATAATTTGAAATTGCATCGATATATGCACAGACAATTTTAAAAAGTTAAACATATTACCGATATATGGGCCTTGGATATGACAGGCCCCACGTGTTTATTGACGTTAGTATATTTTGTCATATATATAAGTCGCATATAGGCGTATGCGGTTAGTATTTTTATGACAGAATACCTGTATTTTGAAGATATATAACAAGAATTCACTATCATTGATTATTTTTAAATTTTATTTTATATAAAATTTGGACAATTTGAACATTTCATTAGATCTAGTCATGGCTGATTGTGATTACGAAAGAGACCAGGAAAGATTACATAAAATGTACGAAGAACTAATTGCTAAAGAAGGTGATGACGATGATGATGATTCGATTGCTGATACTAACTTCTTTGAAATAAGTGATCATGATTCCGATTCGGAGCAAGATATTGATCAAGAGGATGAGGACCCTTTACATGGTGATAAAATAAACATAATTACATATGAAGAAGAAGAAAAAGTCGTTATTTCTGTGAATAATGCAACGATTGTATCTGTCTAGAACATTGTTGGGATATTTGTCCAGATTGTTCTGAAAATAATGAAAAACAGAACGCTAGAGATGACTTTTAGTTATTTAAGGATATTGGTTTATTAATTTGTTTAATTTTGTAAGTTCTGCTTTGTTAAGAAAGTTTAAGTATTTTGCATTTCAAAATTAGTTGTTATTCTGTTTAAATGTATCTATACATTCTGTGATCTCCAGGTTAAGAGCCAAGGGCCTGTGAGGCCCAAGGTGTGCAATGGTGTAATTTTAGTCCACGTGTGTACTGTAGGGTTAAGTGGAATATTTTGACAGTAATTTTGTAATTCAATTATTTATTTTGATATATTGTGTTGACATATTGATATATTGCTGTTTAAATAAGGTAAAAATAGAATCATAATATGATGAATGAAGAAATTATTAATTGTATTGAATACCTGGGCCAAGATAGGATACCAAAAATGATAGACCTACAATAATTCAGTTTGTTTAATGAGAAGATTTTGATTATTTTGTAAGATATCGATTGAAGAAATGAAATTATGCGAATACCACAAGAAATTGTACCAAATACGTTCTTGCACTAATTGGCCGTTAAAAATATATAAAATACATTAATATATTAATAAATATTCAGGAATTCAATATTATGACATTTGGTTGAAGTTCAACTGAACTAGTTCAAATATACACATTATAAACAAAAAAAAAGTTCAGGTTCAAGTTCAAGGTTCATCTGAGCTAAAGTTCAAATGGCCACTGAAAAACTGGGCATAATTATTGTTTCTGTCAATTCAAACGTTTATAAATTCCTAGGGTTGCTAGATGAGAGTAAATTAAAATCTGGACATATACTTTGAAAAACCTTGTTTAGTTTTTACATTTTTCTTACCACAGAAACTAAAGGAAATGATTAATTCTATGTTTTCATTCACAACGATACTTTAAGAATTTATTAATAAGTTCTAATTAACTAAACTTTCGTTAAACTTAATTTCAAATAAGGTTTCTTGTCTCTTGCACATTTCCTTTTCTTATTTTGTAGTTCCTTTCTTTGTTAGCGACTTCTCCACAATCACAATCCCATCCCAATCTTCCTTTGGTTTCCTCTTCTTCTCTTCTCATATTTTGGCTGTTCAAATTTCCTTCACAGGTCTCATAACGTCCATGCTTACAAAGTATCGTCACCAGTTCACCTGTTTTTCGTCAATAAAATAAAGGTTTCGTTCCTAGTTCTTGTTCTCTGTTCCTTATTCAATCTACAATCGTGACACCTTTGACTCTTCTTATGTACTTCAATTCTTGATCGTATCAGGAAAAATGTTTTAAACGGAGCCATCAAGCAGCAATCAATTTTTAAACGTCTTTACCCACTCTGCATTCTTCTCTCATGAATATAACAAGAATTTTATGAAGCATCACGTCCTCAGACCACAAAAATTTAACTGCTCAAAGTTCTCAGTGCTTCTCTAAAACTAAAGAACTAAAAGAGCTGTTATGAATTGTATACTGCTCTTACTACACACGTTATTCCATAGATTGGCCACTTTTGCAAGAATGTCTCTTCCTTATGCGGTTGATATAATCATTTTATAGAGTACTGTCAATTTGACAGTTTTATAAATTAAAAATCTAATGTGGCCAGTACAATTCCTTCCGCAAATTCTATGTATTTTGTACAAATTCCATACCAAAAGTTCCATGGAAAAGATTCTATAGAAGTGTCCCATTTAGAGATGCCATAATTGGGATCTCGAGAATTATAAAAGATACGATGTCGGTTAAATGGAACTTTTTGTGCACTTTTAGGGAGCCATCTCAGACGTGATTTTGTTTTTAAAAAATTCTTATAGGGCGTTAGATATTGGTGAAAAACCGAATTTTGTCGATTTTTCTTTCAAGTAACTTTTAAACTATTAGTAATTAACAAAAATGTTTCAAATTTTTATTACCTAGCCAGTGGCGAACGAATT
This sequence comes from Ophonus ardosiacus, assembly GCA_943142095.1. Lineage (NCBI taxonomy): Eukaryota > Metazoa > Arthropoda > Insecta > Coleoptera > Carabidae > Ophonus > Ophonus ardosiacus. The sequence continues at coordinate 28,991,441 of OW964836.1, forward strand.
TTTTTTTATATCTAAAATGTTGATACATACCCCAAACTTACATTTTCTTAAATGGAACACATATCTGATTTTAAGGCCCAAAAAATTAGTTATTTTTACCTTCCGTCAAAAGAAAGGTATTGTTTTTGGTCAAAAAATTCGGTGGTGAGTTTTTAATGAATAAGCACGTTTTAGGGTCCCTACAATACGAATGTACTATTTTTAAGATGATGTCTGTATGTGTGTGTGTCTGTGTGTGTGTCTGTGTGTGTGTCTGTGTGTGTGTCTGTGTGTGTGTCTGTGTGTCCGTGTGTGTGTGTGCGTGTGACAATTTTTTCTCCGACGATAACTCCAAAACTACAATTCTAAAAATTATTATTCTTTCATATTCCTCTTCTTTACAACCATATGAAGAGCTGATTAGATTTTGGTTATAATTGGTCAACCGGAAGTACCCTTATTTGAAGTTCTTAAGAGTTTTTCTTGAAAAATCGCAGTTAAATATCATTTTCGACATTTTATGTGATTATCAATAGAAAGAATATCTTATTCTCTATACGGTTCGATTATACATTTTCCTTCATATTCAATAGATATAGAGTTATAGAGAGATTAACTTTCGAAAATTAGTCAGCTTTGCAAAAATTATGAAAACAACACATATATTCAAAAAAATCTAATTGACAGATGTCAGTGGCAAGTGCAAAACCAAAGTAGAAAGTATATGATCTGAATTGATATAAGTGACAGAGTGTCCCTCGCCAGTGACTTGCATTTGCGGCCTCGCCTCAAGATAGGAACTTATAATGCCAGAAGTACGAGAAAGGCAAAAGAGAAGATGGAAGGACTGTATAGAAGAAGATTTGAGAGAGGAAGAACTGTGTCACGAAGGTGCTTTGGACAGGAATGAGTAGAAGCGAAGAGTAAGAAACAGCGACTTCTAATAAAATAGGGCAAAGTTGAAGCAGGAGGAAGTGTTAAGTGTAATACATAATGTACGTTCGTATTCGTATTAAAATTTTATTAGATTTTAGAATCTTTTCAAAGGAACTTTCAGTATGGATATGTAAAAATAGTGTGTTCTTGTTACAATTATACAGGATATATAGAATCTTTTTCAAGGAACTTTTGGTATAGGATATGTACAAAATACATCGAATTGACGGAAGGTTTTGTGCTGGCCACAACAGATTTTTTTCTCTTTTCATTGATGTAAACATTAAATTAATAATGAAATATTAATATTTATCTCATAATAGTCTTATGCCCGGTTGCACCGCTGTCGCTTAAATTTTAAGTGTTTCTTAAATTGACAATATCGAAACGTCAAATGAATAATTGAATATTGCTGTCAAAATATCGATTTACATTTTTTGTTTAAGCCTAGCTTAAAATTTAAGTGTCAGCGGTGCAACTGGGCATTAGTGAAATAAAAACAACTGCTATTGAATAATATTATAATTTAATTTTAATGAAATATTTATTATTAAGTACAAGTGTTAATTAATGAAATGTTCAAAGTGTCGTCCATTTATAGCAATACATTGTTGTATTACAAGTTTGTTGGATTTTAAAAACATTCTTGGAGAAATATTTTCAAATGCTGTTATTACTTTTTCCCGCACTTCTTCAACTGTTGCCACTGTTGTAGTGTAAACAATATTTTTGATATGTCCCCACAGGAAAAAGTCAAGAGGAGTGAAATCGGGGGATCGAACTGGTCAGGGTATAAATCACCCTGTAAATCCAAAAAAAAACAATCTAGTATCTCTTATAAATTATTAATGAGAATAAATAACAATGAATATCAAAAGAAAAATACTACTTTTCTAAATCATGGTATCACAGGCTTTTAATTTCTTTGTTGTGTGAAATTGGTACTTAAAGTACCGTACATATATTTATTGACACCATATACAGTTCTATTAATTCCTTTTATGATTTCTTGGCTGCTACTAATGATTGCGGCATAATTGAAATTATTATTGCGCACATATACATTATTGCATTGTGGTTATGACTTTAATTAATTTATGCCCGGTAGCAGAAACGTTAATCAACGCCTTGTTCAACAAATTCGAATTAGTTTCCTTGTTCTTATGACATTTAAATTATTGCTGTCAAAAAATAGCGTTGCATTTGTTCGTTTTGATGAACCGTTGATTGAACAAGGCGTTGATTAACATTTCTGCAACCGGTAATTAAAGTTAAAGACATTGGGTTCAATTCAGCACGCTCTTAAGAAGCTTTTCTAAAAATAATAAAATAAAAAGACACAAGCTATTTCTATAGTTACTAGAGACGAGTGTTAAATCATTCATTTTATACTATTGCGAGAATATACTTTAGTCCAATTTTCTCATTCCGTTCTTATTTTGTAATTTCTCTTAGAATTTAGAACGTTTATATCTACATCTATGCAGAAATTCTATTCTTTAAGGTACCTGCATTCCTGCATATATTGTTCGAAGGCTGTAAAAGTGTAATCCAGACTAATTGTTGTAGAATTTAATTAATTCAGCAGTATAATATATAATATTTATGGAGTCTTGAGGCCGCTTGTGGCCATGTGCCTGAGTATCTGCTCGCGAATCTGAGATTCCGGATTCGAACCGGACCGACGTCAAAATTAAATGGCTCAAAAGTAACGCCGTAGTGTACACTCCTCGCAAGCAATGAATGCCCGTGAGGTGTCGCCTGGCAAACGTCCGCACGGTAAAAATACAAACATGCCATCATCGTTAACGATATAATAATAATTTCATTGTTTTCTGTAGACACAAATTACAGTGTATAGAAAAAGTCAAAATATATAAAGATGATACAAATTATATGTTAAAATATTCGCTGAAATCAGAAGTTGTGTTCAATCAGAAAAGTTTTTAATGATTTTTTAAAATGTTTGAAATTATTATCGTTTTTCAAATGTTCTGGCAGTTATTAAACATTTCTAAATCACATCTATTTGGAGGGTTTTAAGTAATATTTAATCTCGATTTTGGTATATAAAAGTTATTCTTATCTCGAGTATCATAATCGTGTAGACTTGAAATCATGGTAAATGATGTTTTATTATAAATGAACAGACATAGTTCGTAAATGAATATTGAAGTTAAAGTCATGATATTTAATGCTTTAATACTATCTCTACAAAAAGTATTCCAGGTTATATTTGTTATACAACGCACAATTCTTTTTTGTGCTACAAAAACTTTGTTAGCTGGATTTGAAGCACCCCAGAAATAAATACCGTACCGTAATTTAGACTCAATGCTCGCTGAATAAAACAGGACTAATTACTTTGTGTTTAAATATTCTTTAAGGTGACGGATTTGGTAGCATATGATATTTATTTTGGTCACAAGCTCATTACACTGGAGTCCCCAGTTTAAATTATCAGTGAATAGTAAACCCAAAATATCTATGTACACAGTAGATTGTGACAACCAGCAATGGACAATATGCCGTGATGATATATTTATTTATATATTTATTGTATAATATTTAGGCTGTGTCACACTATGCCTTGCAGCTGATTCTCACTAATTAAACATATTGGCTCGTACCACGATCACGGTTCTAAGGCCGGTATTAGTTAAAACCTTGACGACGACTTGACACATACTTCAGGGTTATCAACAAAAATCAGTGATGCCACTATACTGATTAAACCGAAAATGTACTGACAAGCATATTCAATACATTTGGCTTCAATATGCTAAATAATTTATCTTGAAAACAAGTCCAGAGACAAATCATATTAAACAATTTAAAATAATGAAGCCAAATGTATTAAATATACCTATCGGTACATTTTCGGTTTAATTAGTATAGTGGCATCACTGATTTTCTTTATAACCCTGAAGTATGTGTCAAATAGTTAGCACGGTTCTAGCTAACACCAATGTTAGAACCGTGATCGTGGTACGAGCCATTATGTTTGTTGCTATAATTTGAAAAACATCTAATTTACTGTCAAAAAATAACTTCTTAGCTTCTATTTTATGAAATATAATATTTACATTTAATCTGAAGCAACAAATTAAATTGAATGGTACAATTTATTTTTGTTGTTCTAAAATATTGCCATACAAACCAATGGATGTCATAAGTGTATCATTTGGAGTTGTATTTATGTAAAGAGGACCTAAATCATCGGACACAGTCTTAGTTTAGATTTGTGATTTATGTCCATATTCATTAAAAATTTTAAACTGTTCGATATAATTTTTATGCAGTAAAAACAGTTGACACTGAAGGAAAAATCGAAATGTACTATGTCAAGTTTGATTCTATTTATAAAAAATCTGATGTGACGAGCACAATACCTTTCGCTATTTAATTTTTATTAATTTAAAATTTAAATACATACCTACATATTTACTAATGCTGTAAACCATATTAAGTTTCTTTGCATATAACTATTGATTTATTTACTATTTTATTTTTACAATGTCATCATTAATAATTTGAAATGATTAGTTTCTTGACAGTGACATTTATTTGTCAATTACATACAATTGAAATATGAACTGTATAACAAAGGAATCTTTAAATCATAGACTGAGATTAATATAAAAAAATATGTCCTTCCGTCAATTCGATGTATTTTGTACACATCCTATACCAAAAGTTCCTTGAAAAAGATTCTGTATATCCTGTAAAATTGTAACGCGAACACACTATTTTTTACAAATTCTATAGCGAATGTTCCTTTCCCTATTTTATTAGGGGCCGCCGTTTCTTACTCTTCTCTTTTATTCATTCCTGTCCAACGCATCTTCTTCACACAATTCTTCCTCTCTCAAATCTTCTGCTGCACAGTCCTTCATCTTCTCTTTGGCCTTTCTCGTACTTCCGGCATTCCAAATTCCAATCTTGAGGTGAGGCTGCAACTGCAAGTCACTTGCGAGAGACACTCTATCACATTCACATATAACTTTCTGACCCTATACTTTCAACTTTGGTTTTGCATTTGACATTGACATCTGTCAATTAAATTTTTACCTGTCGCTAAGAGAGGTATTGGGTTCATGCTAAAATTCGCATATCCAGATTTTATTGAATAAGCACGATTTAAGGTCCCTAGAATCCGATTATAACATTTGTCTGTCTGTCTGTCTGTCTGTCTGTGTGTGTGTGTGTGTGTGTGTGTGTGTGTGTGTGTGTGTGTGTGTGTGTGTGTGTGTGTGGATGTGTGTATGTGTGTGTGCGTGTATGTATGTCTGGATGTTGTAGACACGATTCCTCAAAAACTATAAGACTTAAAAAATATTTAACTGCAGTTTCCTCAATCTGACATTCCTGGGAAGAGCTGAAAAGGTTTTGGTAACAAATGAACAACCGGAAGTAGTAGTTCCTTAGAAAAATTCTTCTAAATATAATTTTTTGGGAGTTTTTTTTATTAAATATTGAAGGACATAGAATTCTCCATCTAATACACTTAAAAATTTTATTATATCTTGTATAGATTTAGAGATAAAGACACTATAATTTATAGAGTAAACTAATCGCAGAGGCTAAGGCACTAAGGAAACCAGTTGACAAATTCCAATGTTTATAACATAGTTTGTAAATGACACATGTCATTGTCAAATATCAACAGATTTAGTGACATTCTGATAGCTTTTTCTGGGAAGTATATTTAATCTTTCTCATTGCTTTATTAATTAAATATTTGAAATTATAGGTAAAATTGTGGTAAAATGCATACATCCATCAGAAATACCGCCAATCTAGTTACTGAATTGGTAGAATCTCTGACATTTAAAAACTTCCTCATACAATGAAAAATAGATATAATTAGAATTATAAGTGTGCAGAAGACACGTTAAATACAATAAAAAACAATATTTGAGTAAAGTTCTGCAATTTTTTGTTGTAAAACGACAGTTCGAAAGCGAAGTGCAATACAATACTTATATAGCCTATTATGGAAATGGCGAGAGGTCTTGTGCTGGCCACAACAGATTTTTTTGAATATATCTGCAGTTTTCATAATTTTAGCGAAGCTGACTAATTTTTGAAAGTTAATCTCTCTTAATGTCTCTATAACTCTATACCGATTGAATATGAAGGAAAATGTATAATCAAACCGTATAGAGAATAAGATATTCTTTCATATTGAAAATCGCAAAATGTCGAAAAATGATATTTAACTGCGTTTTTTCAAGAAAAACGGTTAAAAACTTCAAATAAGGATACTTCCGGTGGATCAATTATAACCAAAATCTAATCAGCTCTTCATATGGATGTAAGAAGTGTAATACGAAAGAATTATAATTTTTAGAATTGTAGTATTGGAGTTTTCGTCGGAGAAAAATTTGTCACACACCTTACCTAAAGGTGACGGAAAGTAAAATATTTTTTAAATTGATCTGTAAAATATATAGAAAAAGTGTTAATGTATGCGTGTAGAAAATTCAATAATCTTTAATTTTTATAATGATACAAAATGCGAAAAATAACATTTAATGGTATTTTTTGGAGAAAAACCATTATGAGTTTCAAGTAAAGTGCCATTTCCGGTTATTCAATTTGTGCCAAAATCTAATGGTTTCTTTTCATGTTAGAATAGGGTCGAAATACAGGATTCAGAATTTTCTGAATGATAGTATTATAGACAAAATCTATACACATATATAGACATCATCGTGAAAATGTTAAAATTGGATTCTAGGAACATTAAAACGTAGTCATTTACTAAAATCTCTATATGCGATTTTTAGCACGATCCCTATAGCTCCCTTACCAAGCGTAGCGGGAGGTAAAAATTGTAACGAGCCGTTTTGAAACTTTACGAGTGTTTATAAAAATGAACATTAGACTCAAATGTTTAGCTTCATTATTGTGTTCCCTTCGTATAAGCAAAATTACTATTTAATTCTCTATTCCATCCTTCTCTAGTGTGCCTGATTATCTCATAGAGTGCGTGGCATATAACGAGCACCATTTGTGAGTGAGCTAATGAAGGAAAGAAAGGTAGGAACAATTAAAAGTCCGGAAGCGAAACTTGGCCGGGAACTGTTACTATTGCTGAGTCTGAGAAGAAATTGTGAATCTTTCACATCACGAGTGTCGTAAGAAGCGTGCTGGGTGAAGCACGATAACAGAGGTCGCAACAAGTCGCGTGCAGAACATCTACTGGGAATTGCGCATCTCAAACAACAAGAATGGGAGGCTTTTGCCAATTATAAGCTCGGCAACAATAACATTCGCATATACAGGATTGGGCAGAAATAATGGACGTTTTTTAAAACGTCACAAAATTGATACTTTTTGCTTAAGGAAAAATTTGCTGTGGCCACCACAATACCTCTCACGATTTTTGTTTTACGATATATAAGTATTGTATTACACTTCGCTGTCGAACCGTCGTTTTATAATAAAAAAATCTGTTGTGGCCAATACAAAAGTTCCTGCTATTTAGTTTTTATTAATTTAAATACATACCTACGTTACTAATGCTGCAAACTATATTATGTTCTATTGCATAACTATTTCTTTATTTACGATTTTCTTTATTATTTAATATGTCACTATTATTAATTTGAAGTGATTAATTTTTTCACAATGACGTTTACCTGTCATTTACATTCATTTGAAAAATAAACTGTGTAACAAAGGAATTTTGTTTATCTTAGGCTTCGCACGGTAAAAAATTACATTGATATTCCGGACAAAATTTAGTTAGCTGTATTTTTTTTGTTATTTCAACAATATGTATTTGCCATGTATACGAAGAACTTTATATTTTAAGTTTCCAAAACTAAACCATTTTTGTTGTGTATAAAAAGTATTATTTGCTGTAAAATATTAGTCATGGTAGCAAATATTATTAGTAGTACTAAGCAGTCATTTTGTTACTTTGTTCAGATTACAAAATCATTGTGCAACAATTAAAAATATTTAATCTGTTACTGGGACAAATTTTATTTTTTGTATCCTGTGACATTATATTTTGTAAAGATTACAAATTCTTCTTCCCGCCATATACTTTGTACAGGTAACTAAAACTTTTATGTAGACAGGGTATTCCCTGGTATACAGTATAATTCACTGTTCGTGTTATACTATACTACGTCGTGTCGCATTTGCTTGCGCTGTTAAGTTTTAGCCTATCGAAAATTGTGTTTTAAAAGTGCTTGTTTCTTGTGCTCGTCAATAAGAATGGATGATTTTGTAAAAGATATTTTAAAACAATGGCAATTAGTGTCTTATTGAGAAATTTGAAGGTATGTATCGATTACTGATAAATTTGTATAATTTAAGTGACTATTGTTTCATATGTTATTGTTTTTATATAATATTTGTTACATGTAATAATAATAATTTATAATTTTCCACTGACATAAAATGCGAAAAAATGGCATTTAATGGTATTTTTTGAAGAAAAACCATTATGAGCTTCAAGTAAAGATCTAATGGCTTCTTTTCGTATTAGAATAGGGTAGAAATACAAGGTTTCAAAATTTTCTGAATGATAGTATTTGAGTTAGAGCGAAGACAAAATTCATACACATACACACACACACACACATACATACACACACACACATACATACACACACACATACACACATACACACATACAGACATCATCGTGAAAATGTTAAAATTGGATTCTAGGGACCTTAAAACGTGGTCATTTACTAAAATCTCGATATATGTTTTTTAGCACGATCCCTATACCTCCCTTACCAAGAATAGCGGGAGGTAAAAAAAATACAGAACTTTAGCCAAATATTGTTTATGACTGTATTTAACATGTCTTCTGACAGGGGCGTAGTTAGACCATTTCTGAGGGGGTTTACGCCCCCTGTTTAATTTTGCGCCCCCTTGTTTAATTTTCCGCCCCCCAGTTTTTAATTTAAATAAAATAATAAAAATCATTCCGATTTTTTTACTATTTTTTATGCACTTATTTATATACAACCATCATCTTTGAATTTCGTTACACTTATTATGGCCGTCTCAGATGTCACTAAAATTACACAAATGAAATTTATAGAGTACGTCGAATGACGCCACGCAAGGATTAACATTGTACCATATCGAGAAATTATCTGTCACAAATAAATATTAATTTGAATTTTTAAATTTGGAAGTATTGTATTTTTAATAAACTAAAAACACATTTTACACATTTAAACTTCATTGACAGAGACCAAGAAAGATCAGGTACACCGACAATATCCTTTATTAAAATCATTGTGTAAAACATATTTTTGTCCTCCTGAAGTGTAATGGAAACTTTACAATTGTATACAAAGCAAGTGTAACATACATTTTACGCTTACTGTGCTGTAACTTGTCTAACTATACGGTAAAATAATCAAAATACACTGGACGTTTATGGGCATTTAGGAAATAAATCATCTTTACACGGTAAAATATATCGTCATCATTACCGATGTCTACATGTGTTGTAGATACTGGCACACCCAGAAATGGGTAACATGCCGTGATGATATATTTATTTATATTTATTTACTATAATAAAGTTCATGTAAAAAAGTACTACCTACTTAAGTTATTTTTTTACTTTAACATTTCCTATATTTAAAATTAATTTATATAAACCAAAATCACGGCAGCGACATCTGTCATTATTGTAAAAATCCGCCGTTACCGACATAGTCACCGATCGATATACCTGTCAAATACGCGAGGCTGAAATATCAAATATCGACACCTACCTATTATTTATTACGAAGAAAACATGAGCAAATAAATATATTATCAATCATAAACAACGTCTTTATTACAAATAAATTTTCGCTAGAAGAAGTACCTACTGTAATGAAGGTAAGTAAAATCAAATTTGGAAATTGACTTAACCCCAGTACTTTAAACTAACCCTTTTCAGAAGTACAACCTATCTCATTAAAAAAAATAATTTTCATTATCGTCGGCCAAAAAATTTGATACAATTCTCGTGCGTGAAGTATTTTACAGCGCTCCAGCTAATAAGGCACTCGCCTTAAGGGCTCGTGCCTTGGACAAACCTGTCGCGCTCTAAAATACAACTTACACGCAGTCGAATATAAATAACTATTTCCCAATTTACACACTCTTCTGAAATTGGCAATAATAATTCCTATCAGTTCATGTTCATGTGAGCGATCATTCAGTGTATTAAAACGATTAAAATCGTATACTAGATCCACAATGAACCAGGAGCGACTTAGTTCAATGTCAATTGAGGGTGTCAATGATATCAATTTAGATGAAATTATAGATGAATTTGCTCGTAGAACTAATAGAAGAAATGAGCTAATATTGCCCACTAATAAGTAATGTATTTAATATATATTAAATTAAAATTTGGCTATATGCATTGCATATTATATAAATATAGTAATTTATTACTGTATCAATTTTTTTTCTATATAAATATGAATAAATATGTATATCATAACGGCTTATTACCCATTTCTGGGTGTGCCACAATCTGCTTTATCGCAGATATCGGTTTTTTCTATAATAGTACATTTTATGTTTCTGGTTTATGTAAAGCTTTTTTTATAAATAAATTATATATTAATTTATTAAATATTGTCATTTTTAATTATTTCGTTCTGAAAGTGCGCCCCATTGCGCCCTCCTTGTTATAAATTTCTAGTGACGCCCTTGTCTTCTGCGCCCGTACAATGTTCTAATTGTATCTATTTTTCATTGTACGAAGTTACTAAATGTCAGAGATTTTTCCAATTCATTAACAAGATTGGCGGTATTTCTAATGGATTTCACCTATAATTTTAAATTTTTAAGTAATAAAATAATAAGAAAGATTAAATGTACTTCCCAGAAAAATCTTTCAGAATGTCACTAAAACTGTTGATTTTTGACACTGACATCTGTCATTTACGAACTATGTTATAAACATTTGAATTTGTCAACTGGTTTCCTTAGTGTAGGTTAGCCTCTACGATTATTACATCCGATTATTTTATATATTATAGTGTATTTATCTCTAAATCTTTAGAAGATATAATAAAAAATTTAAATGTATTAGATGGAGAATTTCATGTTCTTCAATATTTGTAGCAACAAATATTCCATAAAATAATATTTGGAAAAAAATTTCTAAGAAACTATTTTTTCCGGTTGTTCAATTTTCTCTTCCCGTGAATATCAGATTGAGGAATACGTAGTTAAACAGATCTTAAGCATTATAGTTTTTGGGGAACCACATACAACAAACACACACACACACACACACACACACACACACACACACACACACACTAGCATTCTAGGGACCTTAAAACGTGCTTGTACACTAAAAACCTGGATATGCGATTTTTAGCATGAGTCCAATAACTCTCTCAGCGAGAGGTGAAAAACTGTAAAATTTACATTTTCGCCCATATCTAGTGACCTATGCATTTTTTCGCAAATAACCAAACCAAGTTATCCTGTACATCCTGAATATCTCCTTTAGTTTATTATAAAATCATACAGAATAGCTCATCCATTTCCCACATAATAGTTAAAAAACGAATGTCATAATTGTCATTTTGTCATGAGAAGGAACCGTTCGAACAAAATAATCGACAATTATGAAATGAGTTTTTTATACTATATTTTCTATTTTGCGCTTTCTATTATTGTCATTTTCGGAAATAATTAAATGAAAAGTTTAGCACCAGAAATAATCATTAGTGATTCTGTCGAGAAGAGATATTTCTCAATTCTAGTCTCGTCTCGTACTCGAGATTTCTCGTCTCGACGAGACGAGACAGATATGTAAAAAATATTTGAGACGAGATATATTTGCCGAGATCTCGATTATCGAAAACTGTTTCGAGATTTCTCGGTTGATATTTTTCTCATGAGTTATATTTACAAACGTGTGAAATTTAACATATTTTTAGTGATATCTGCCTCTATTTAGCTATGGCGTTTTTCAACAAAAATATAATAAAGTATTTGACATTTTATCTGTCAGAATTTGTTAAGCGTGCATTACACGATGAAGTTTTTCTTTTCGTGTGACTTGAAAATGAATAGACTTTTAATGAAAAACTTTTAAAGAAAAACTGGAACATGCGCTACTTTTTCTTTAAAGTCCCTACAAATTTTAACTTTCAGGTAACTGTCAAATGTCATTTGTGTTTATATTTTTGATGTATACAAGTAGTGTTATAAGTGATCGATATTAAACTGAAAAATGGCAAAATGGGGTAGAGAAGTAAATGAAAACTTAATGTAAGTATAACTAAAATTTTGACACTTAGATATTTTAATTCACGCAAAACTTGACCTTGTAAATATACTTGTAAGGTCACTTATAAAGACACTTTTTTAAGTCACTCGAAAATAAAAAGTTCATCGTATAATCTAGGCTTTAGCTAAGATTTTAGCTTTATTTTCTTTTTAATGTTTTATAACAGATTAGAAAATGCTAGATAAATATTAAATTAATAAAATTTGCACAATTTTTACGTTATATCAAATTTTGACAGATAAAACGACAAATATTTATCTTTTGGTTCAAATTACTATTAATACAAAATTGTATAAATTTAATAATTAGTTTATGGGACCAAATTATACATATTAAATTTTCGTCCAGAAATCTCGGCGAGAATCTCGGCCGAGACGAGACTCTACTAAACGAAAAGAGAAAAATTTTGAGACGAAACATAATTAGAGATAATGAATTTCTCGTCTCGTCTCGGCCGAATCACTAATAATCATGAAAAACAACCCCCCACTTCTATGACGACGGAGTATATACAACACGTCATTCATAGCCAATAGGAAAACAGTTTACGTTATTTATACCGTGAATATTTTTTAACGTGATATTTGATTGACAGCAATGTATTTGCTCGTTCCATTTAAAATGAATCAAACAGGTACAGAGCTGGGCAAGTTACTTTTAAAATGTAACTAGTTACAGTTACAGTTACATCCAAAAAAAAGTAACTAAGTTACTTAAGTTCCAGTTACTTTGGTGAAAGAACTAAGTTATTTACTAAGTTATTTAAAAGTAACGTAGTTACTTTGAGTTACTTTCTAACTACTTTTAATGGCGTGAAGTGTAGACTTAGACTGTTGACTTAGTTATTGTGTAGGATACATATCAGGGAGTTTTTGCACTAACTACGTTAACCTAAATTTTAACGTTATTGCTTGGCAGCACCCAATCTGATTATTATTATTAATGTCAACGGACCTACAGGGCCTTATTACCGCCTAGGCATACGAAGCTACGGCCTAGGTCCCGCTTTGACAAGGGGCCCGCAGGGCCCGGTTGCTGTGATTTTTTTAAAATTTATTAATTTATTTTTCAATTTTGATTTCTTATACCAAGATATAAAGAATCTACTTTCTTTCTAACATGACATGACCATTATAATGTATAAAACATGCACACATTATTTCCTACTAGCACACCCAGAAATAGGTAATATGCCGTGATGATATATTTATTTATTTATTTTATTTATTATTTCCTACCTAGACTTATTAGTGGTTAGTGGATAATGATTAATTAATTGGAAACCTCGGATCAGACGTCGATTTTCAATCTGAGGGCCCGCGCTCACATATATAAGAAATTTTGATGAAAAAGTATCTTTTTATAAATATTTGGGGCCCCGCTACGCTAATAACATATTCCCGAGAACCGGCAAAATCGCCAACCGTCCCTAGAAAGGAGTAACAAAATATTACGCTAAAATTTGACCTCAAACTAGGATCGTGCATGCGGTACTTTATAATTGATCAGCTTTTCTCTCAGCAGGCAATTTTATTTTTTTCTTTAATAAATAAACTTACATTATAATTATACAAATATTTGTACGTACTTGTTTTTTACTACAAAGAGGGAGGGGGGCCCGAAAAAAAATTTGGCCTAGGGCCCAAAAATCTGATAAAAAGGCCCTGCGGACCTACATTATAATATAACATAAAAATTAAAAGTGACATTTTATCCTGTGGAAAGGGAATTTACAAAAATGAGACGAATTCAAGTCTTGCAGCCCTTAGAACAACGAACAAAATACACTATATTTTGTATAACCTGAAAATTGGTATAATTTTGATGATTTAATTTAATAGCTTAATTATAATTTATTAAAACGTATCATTTGTAAGCGAGGAAAATATTTGAAAATAATATATTTTATAAGTCAAATTTAACATTTAGTTTTTTTTTAATTCTAGAATTAAAAGTTAAAATAATGTGTTATTTTTAGTTTTTCTGTTTACCGTACAAAAACTCTATTATTTATGAATGTAATTATTTTATTATCTATTATGGCTTGAAATCAATCAACAATAATATTGAATTTAATTATTACATACAATTATTTAAAACAAAACAGTTTTAGTTAGTGTTTCTAAAAAAGGCATCAGTCTCAACAAAATATTTCTTAGAAATTTAAATCCCCCCGTTACTTTTTATGACTAAGTTACATTCCACTTTTTAAGTTACTTTGACTAACTTTAGTTACATTCTGGTAACTTAAGTTACTCAAGTAACTAGTAACTAAAAACCGGAAAGTTACCAACTACTTTACCGCAGCAAGTTAAGTTACAGTTACAGTTACCATATTTTAAAAAGTAACTAAGTTACGTTACAAGTTACGTAAAAGTAACTAGTTAGTAACTAAGTTACTAAAGTAACTAGTTACTGCCCAGCTCTGAACAGGTATAATTATTTAAACAAAATTAACCTCTAATGACATCTTGTCAATATGACAGATAACCGTTGAATTTTCTTAAGTTATGATTTGACATTTGATTGACTGCAATGTATTTGTCTGACTCATTTAAAATGACACATGGGGAATGAATTTGACAGAAGTATTATATTTAAATATTGTAAGTTGTAAGAAATTTAGCCGAGTCAGAAAACCACTCGGGCACAAAGTGCACATTATATTTTTTCTACAACTAATTTTAATTTAGAATGCAGGTATAATTATTTAAACAAAATTAACCTCTATTGACGTCTTATCAAATGTCAAATTCGTTCCCTATGTTTCATTTTAAATTACAGGCAAATATAAATAAAAATAGGCGATAGTTTGTTAATATTACACAAATTTCAATATTTAATTGTACAATATCTAATGGATATTTTGTGATATTTTCAAATTTGAGGCTCTTTAGAACAATATATTTTAAAATTTAGTACTTAGTAGTCACATAAAAATTCTTACAACAGCCCTATTCACTAATTCCCATGCTAGATCATATTCCTATCCAATACTAACACTAAAGAATCCGTGTTGTTGTTTGAGGACCACTTTCTGGTGAAATCTCATGAAAGAAGCGTGCCCGGGTCGCCTGAGGCCGCGCGGTTCCCACGCTGAGCCGGAGCCGGGTTGAGCCGTGCTCGGCCTGATGAGCGAGCGCGTGGAACAATCAAATCACTGCTCGCTGCCGAGGTAGCATAGCGTGTATCAGCCACAGCCATAGCCCACGGATAGGACCTACATCAGACAATGTACAAAGAAGCAAAGAACACAGACGACGATGAGAAAGTATACTCGCATACGAGACGATGAGGACAAATAACAGGGTTGTTTCAAATTTGTTGAAGATGTTCTGAATTCCAGCAATTAGATTGTAGTGGTGTCGCAGTGAAGTTGACTTTAAAAATCAAATGCAGTTAAACTAAAAACATTTACCTAAGACTTTTTAATGCTACGAATTTCCGAAAAATTAGACAACTTTCATTTAAAAAATCTGATGTGGCCAGCACATGACCTCCCGCAAATTCCATGTTTAAAATAGTAATGAGCTTTAAGTAAAGTATCTTTTTCCGTTCCAGTTGATCGTTTATAAACAAAATCTAATATGTTGTTTTAATAAATAGAAGTCTGCAATATGAAATTAATTTCGTGCCAAAAATAATCGATTATCATGGGCCTATAGCGCTCACCATCAACTATAACAGTTCGACCTTCATCATTTTCGAAAAAGTAAGTTCCAATGACGCCACCTGACCATAGTGCGCACCAAACAGTCTCATTTTGACATGTAATGGTATCTCGTAAATCACATGAAGATTTTCCTCTGCCATACCCAGAGAGGAGAAAATGTGCCTCACCAAAGAAAAAGATAATCCGCGAAAAATCATCATCAACTTCTAAGTGCTCTGAAAACGCAATCTGTGTAAATTCTTTGCCGTACATGATCCATGTCGTAAATGTGTAGTTGTAAACCAATATTTGACATTTTAAAAACACGTACTTATACTGACAGATTTATATTTACAAATCAAATATATTTCTACTTAATTCTTCTTAACACGGTTTCATTATTAATGTAAATGTGACAGTGACATTTGTTTAAATACGTCAAAATTTTATTATATTATTATGGTTTTGTTTGACGCATGGGTCAGATGATGTACAAAAATAAATTATTTTATAAGTTTATATTTAAAGTTATTTAAAGTTTTTTAATGTTATATTATCATAGAATTGAAGATTGTACCATTATATTATATTTTTAATAGTAAAAGTTGCTGAAAAATTATATTCAATGCATTTTTTTCAAGAAAAACTGGTAAAAGCTTGTATAAGTGATACTTCCGGTTATCTGATATACACTAAAAACTAATCAACTCTTCCCACATTAGTATAGAATGGGTATACAAAATTTCAAAATTTTCTGATTGATAGTATTTGAGTAATCGTGTCCACAGGATCCACACATCCACACACACATACATACCCATAGACATCATTATAAAAATGTTAAATCGGATTCTGGGGACATCAAAACATGCTTACTCACTAAAATCTCTATATGCGATTTTTAGCACGATCCCTATACCTCCCTTACCTAGGGTAGCGGGAGGTAAAAAAGTTGATGTGGCCAGCACAAAACCTCCCGCCAGTTAATTTTTATTAATTTGAATACATATCTACATATTTACTAATGCTGGAAACTTTATTAATTTCCTTTTCATTTTTAACTATTGTTCTTCTTACTATCTTCTTTTTAAAACGTCATAATTATTACTTTGAAATGATTAGTTTTGTGACAGTGACATTTAACTGTTAGCCACATACATTTGAGATTTAAACTGGTGTAATCAAGAAGATATATGTTTAAAATATAGGCTACAAGATTTATTTTATAAATTTATACCTAAAATATATATGGGCCGCGTGTCTAAGTGTCTGGTCGTGAACCTGGGGGAACCGGGTTCGATCCCGACAGACGCCAAATATTTCCAATTTTAAATGGCACAAAGTGACCCCTGTGATGCACTCTCCACACCAGCTATGAGTGCTCGGCAAGCGCCCACACGGTGAAATATATCGTCATCATTACCGATGTCTACATGTGTTGTAGATACTGGCACACCCAGAAATGGGTAATATACCGTGATGATATATTTATTTATTTATTTAAATATATAGACAAAGCATTAATGCAGACCTGTAAAAATTTAATAATCTTTAATTTTTATGGAAAAATTGGAAAATAATCAGACATGCAGTCACATATAAATTATTTATTTCCTGGCCGACGTTTCGACTGTAACAACAGTCTTCTTCAGGTCTAGAAATAGTCAAATATGTAAATTAGCAAGTCAATCCCCTATACGACCCATTGGAAATGTCGAGGTGAAATTAAATAAAATAAATAAATAATTTAATTTTTATAATACCATGAATTGTGAAAAAAAATGTAATTTAAATGCAATTTTCGTGGAAAAACTATTTTGAGCCTCAAAGTAAGTGCTACTTTCGGTTATCTAATTTACACCCAAATCTAATGAGCTCTTTCCATATTTATGTACACACACACACACACACACACACACACACACACACACACACATACATACATCCATACATACATACCCACAGACATCATTGGAGAAATGTTAAAATCGGATTCTGGGGACATCAAAATGTGCTTATTCTCTATAGGCGACTTTTAGCACGATCCCTATTCCTCACCTATGGTAACGGGAGGTAATAAAATATAAGAGTGGAGGACCTCATTGGGCGACGATCATCTGGGCGATTCACAATGGACAATTCTCAACAGGGTGATAGCCAAGTGAACGATGGTTAATTGGGCGACTGTCATTTGGATGACAGAATTATTTAAAAATTTGTACTAGGCGTACATATTTATTAAGCATACAGTTTAGCAAATTCAGGAAAAAATATTAAAAGTGGCACTCTGTTTTCTCTAAATGTAAGCTAATCTAATGCACAATTTTTGTAATTCTACAATCGAAGGGCACAGGGGAAGAAAGCGGTTTGTCACTAAAAATTTGAAATTAGGATTTTCATGCCATCTTGTAGGTAAATATCGAATCTTTTACGTGGAATATTTCTTTAGGGCAAAAACACGGTAAATCAGAAGTTATTACCAATGGAAAATTTGTCGTACAGAGGAAGAAGGCGGGTATGTCCATGCGGTACCAAGCAAAAAGGTGGATTGTCCACTCTCATATATCAAGAAAGTTGATGAGTACAGGGTAAAAAAGCGGTTTGTCAAAAAATGTAAAATTTGCAGGACACAATTTTTAAGATTTTAAGATCGTGTCATTTTTTGGATAGTACCTTCAGCTATGCACAACTTTGATGTAGGATTCTTCACTGTTTTCTAAATGAGTACCACAAATTAGAAAACTTGTCTGGCATCCTATTTTGGTGGAAATTTCGGTTTTTTAATTTGGTGTCAAAAATAGGATGCCAGACAAGTTTTCTAATTTGTGGTACTCATTTAGAAAACAGTGAAGAATCCTACATCAAAGTTGTGCATAGCTGAAGGCATTATCCAAAAATTGACACGATCTTAAATCTTAAAAACTGTCTCCTGCAAAATTTACATTTTTTGACAAACCACCTTCTTCCCCTGTACCTTTCAATTGTTATAGTAATGGCCGCGAAATTATTATGTAACCTAATCACATGTCAAGAATTGACATGAATGACAGTAACGTTTCTAAAATATGACATCAACAATGTTTCTTGTTTATTTTAAACAAATACAATAAGGGCGGTTTTATAAATAATTTTATTCTTCATTTAAATTTAGTTCTCAAGTACATTTAATGGAATGAACAAATTCGAATCAGTTTCTCTTTTTTCATTTCATTAATTTTACTGTGGAAGTAAATTTTAGGTTAAGATTAATATAGTTATTTATGTATCAAGGTACTGAAGTTCTACTTTTTATCACGAATATGGAATTTAGGAAAATAAACCATATCAGTGCTATAATGAAACTTCAGTGCAGAATTGCATATTAAATTTTATTTGAAGTCGAAAATTTGTGAAAATGAAGGTAATATTTTATTTTTACAGGTTATGTTTGTAATTGTCAGTCTGGCACTCAATGTTGTTACCTCCGAACATTGAAGTTATAGTAAAGACAAGAGTGATTTCGCGGCCTTGATATACAAATAACTATTATTGTCCAGATCGCCATCGCATATTAGCTATCGTCTAGTAGACAGTTTCCTGATCTGAAGTATCAAAAATTTAGTTTAACGTTGTGATAGGTTAAAGATTAACCAATAAGAAGGTATCAACAGCAGTATAAACTAATCGTTTTCAAATTGTTGTAACAGTATTGATACAGTAACATTTATTTTTTCAAATTATTGTTGAAATAAGACCATTTAGCTGCATTTATATTGATTTCCACTCAAAAGCAATAAAACTAAATGACCAGGAAAAGCAAAACTATTTCAATCTAAATAATTACACTTTACAACATTCCCATAGTATAAGAAACATGTACTGTACTCGTCATTTACAACAAAATTAATCTTCTAAGACTTTATCCACGGTAGCGCAATCAATAATAATGGCTTGAGAGGTAGCCACCGGGCATTTATCGTCCGACAAAGCTAGCCCGTATGACAGAGACGACAAAGTCACGGACGGGCCGACAGACACCGGCGATGATACGCCGAATAAGGCAGGGAATTAACAAGCGATAGAGATGTCAGGAAGCCGAGCTCGCAGATCTGAGGAGGGCAATTACGGAGAAAGTGATTAACCAGTGCCGTGCCGTACGAGAGACAGGTTTTAATAGCAATCAGATGTATTTAGATACTTGCATTTTCTTAATAGACACTTACAAAATTGACCTCACTGCAAGGTAGAGATAGAAGATCATGCATCCAAACAAACCTCCCCTCGTTGTCTTGCGTCCCGTTCCCTTTTCCTATCTGTCATTGTGTTCGCATCTGTTATTCAGTGTTAAACCTAATTCTTTGTTGTGATTTGTACGTTGTGTTTAATAAAAATGAGTTTAAAACCAAAATATGTGTCTGGGGCAACTTTTTTGTTTGATAATTTATTTATTTATTTATTTAGAAAGAAAGGCCGTACAACAGGCCAAGGCCCAATAAAAGTACAGCACAGTTAACAATATACATAAAGAATAAAAGTTTCTAGCTAGACAGTATAATAATAGATAATGAGAAGTACAATCTAAGGATCAGACAAAGAATGCGAGAAAACATATTTTAGAAATGATTTAAACTTAGTGAAAATAGTGAACAATTAAAAATATCTGGAACATTATAGCTAAGAATCATGTTATTGAAAGAACACATTAATCGATTTACTGTAGAAAACATAGCGGCATTGGTTTTATATTTTTTAGAAGAGAACGTTTCAAGAGAACGAGTAGAATAGGAAGGCACACGCAGAGATATTTTACTTAAAAGGACGGGATTATCTATATAATTATTTATGATTTTATATAAAAATGTCAAATCCAACACTTCTCTACGTTTTTGTAAAGTGACGAAACTGACAGAATTATAAGGGAATTTCCAATTTAATAATGAAATAAATTTCCGTTGGATACCTTCAATTCTCTTAATATATATTTGGTAATGAGGAGACCAATAAACGACACCAAATTCTAATTGTGAACGCACGAGTGAATAATATATAGTTGAACGAGAGTGTTATAGTTCTTGAAAAGTGCTCCAACCCTTAATATAAATTCAAGCATTTTATATGCTTTCTTTACAACAGTGTCAATGTGAATGTCATATATGAGTTTACTGTCTAATATTATTCCAAGATCTCTTACATGAGATACACGATTGATTACATTTTCACTGATATTGTATTGAAATTCAAAATTGGTCCGATTTCGAGAAAAAGAAATACAAGAAATAGAAGAAAAAAAATAATATTGAAGATCATTCGATTATTCAACTAAAACGATTGCTAGAGTGTAGAGTCTACGGCTGATGACAGGTCTTTGTTTGGACGGGGTAACCATAGCAACCTTGATTTCTATGCTTTGCCGTTAGAGGCGCTAGTGCAAATTGCAATTTTGTAAGTGTCTATTTGAATACTATGATAAATCTTGTTCTGAAAGATATTTTCACGATTTGAGTGAATACGAGGTGAGTCCACAAAATAATAACATTGACAATGTATAAAATTACACAAAACAAATATTGCCATCTTCAATGTACTCTCCTCCCCGAACCCTACACCGCCCGATGCGAATATTCCATTGTTGGAAGCAATGCCTGCAGGCCTTCTCTGTTAGGTTGTTCATAAGCATAATTTGGTGCCTTTTAATGTAGAATTACAATTTGAGAATAAAAGCAAGTCACATGGCCCTAGGTCAAATGAGTACGGTTGATGTACCAACACGATGATTTTGTATTTCGTCAAAAATGTCTTGCCGGACACGGCGTTTTGTTCCGGCGCGTTGCCTTCATGGAGAATTCATGAATCGTTTTCTCACATTTCAGCCCTTTTTCTTCTCACCCGTGCATGAAGGGTTATCAGGTTAAAATGCCCCTCAAGCACCCAATACATGTGAACAATCACTCGCATTTTGAAGAAAACAATGTCAGTGCACGGCCAAAGCGCTAATCGTCTCCGATCTCTTTCCTTCCTTCTTTAAATCTTCTAAACTACTCGAAAACTTGAGTACTAGATAGACCCTCATCACCATAAACATTCTTCAACAATTCGTACATTTCTGTAGCGGATTTTTAAGTTTCACACAGAATTTCATATTCACACTAACATAATTCCGACGGAGTACGAGAAAGTAGTTAACTTCAATCAAAGGTTACTGCCGAACGGTTTGGCTAATTATCTTGAAATTTTAACAGTGGATGGAGGGAAGATGACAAATTAATATGATATAGCCTGAAATGTTGCCAAATTTACAGGGAAACCGGAAAAAATAAATCTCGTTATTTAATTGCTACACCTAGTATGTTTAATAATAAAAGTACAATGGCGAACTCTACACGGTAAAAAATTACATTGATATTCCGGACAAAATTTAGTTAGCTGTATTTTTTT
The DNA here is from genome assembly GCA_943142095.1 of Ophonus ardosiacus. Classification (NCBI taxonomy): domain Eukaryota; kingdom Metazoa; phylum Arthropoda; class Insecta; order Coleoptera; family Carabidae; genus Ophonus; species Ophonus ardosiacus. The sequence goes on from OW964836.1 coordinate 29,013,718, forward strand.
TGTTATTTCAACAATATTTTTTTGCCGTGTATACGAAGAACTTTTTATTTTAAGTTTCCAAAACTAAACAATTTTTGTTGTGTATAAAAAGTATTATTTGCTGTAAAATATTAGTCATGGTAGCAATTATTATTAGTAGTACTAAGCAGTCATTTTGTTACTTTGTTCAGATTACTGGGACAAATTTTATTTTTTTGTTTCCTGTGACATTATATTTTGTAAAGATTACCAATTCTTCTTCCCGCCATATACTTATTTGTACAGGTAACTAAAACTTTTGTGTATTACAATACTATACTACGTCGTGTCTCATTTGCTTGCGCAGTTAAGTTTCGCCTGTCGAAAATTGTGTTTTAAAAGTGCTTGTTTCTTGTGCCCGTCAATAAAAATGGATGATTTTGTAAAAGATATTTTAAAACAATGGCAATTAGACTGCCTTATTAAGAAATTTGAAGGTATGTATCGATTACTGATAAATCTGTATAATTTAAGTGACTATTGTTTCATATGTTATTTTTTTATATAATATTTGTTACATGTATATAGATTATAATTATAAATAAATAAAATTATTATAATACGCATGTATTTAATTTTTACCTTACTACCTCATTAATGCATTTGTATATCTATCAAAAATTTATTAGTTTCCAAAACAAATTCATAGTTATTAATGGTAAATTATTTTATTTCTTCGCATAACAAATTTATATTTCTTAATGGTAACTTAATTTATTTGTTCGTATAACAAATTTACATTTCTTAATGGTAACTTATTTTATTTGTTCGCATAACAAATATCTTTTGTTATATATAACAAAATTGTATTTGTTGCCACAACACTTTTTTACCAGCAAATTTACCTAGGTAACTGTAACAAATATATTTGCTGGTCCTATATTGACAAAAAAATTTGCTGCTGGAACTCATTTTTGGTAATCACAACAAAGTTTTTATTTACCGTGTAGATGAAACAATGTTTAATAAAATATTAGAAAATAGTCGCCATGTTTCACAAGATATCAGCATCTGAATCAACATTTTGGTCATCATGAAATGCCGGCCGTGCTCAGCTAGTAACCACAGATGCGTTTCGCTTTTATTGGAGTGTGGTGCAACTGCCGTCTCTTTGAAGAGACAATTCCCCAACTGAGCACAGTAAGTGATAAACATCTCATATAAGATAGTTGGCTTAAGAGGTAACTCTAACCACATGCAGAGCCTCTATCGAAGAATCGCCAAAAAGCACTGGCAACTATTGAAGAACTCTAGGTGAAACAATTTTTAATAAAGTATTAGGAAACCCTCGCCATGTTTCACAGGATATCAGCGTCCGAATCAATCTTTTCGGTCATTAACAGATGCCGGTCGTGCAAAACTAGTAACCACAGATGCGTTTCGCTTTTGTTAGAGCTCATCAGAGTGGTGTAACTGCCGTCTCTTTGCAGAGACAATTCCCAACTGAGCATGACGAGAAATAAATATCTCATATAAGATAGTTGGCTTAAGAGGTAACTCTAACCACATGCAGAGCCATCTATCAAAGAATCACCAAAAAGAGACGGCAGTTATACTACATTGATGAGCTCCAACAAGAGCGAAACGCGTATGTGGTTACTAGCTAAGCACGGCTGGCATTTGATGATGACCGAAAGATTAATTCAGACGCTGAAATCTTGTGAAACATGGTGAGTGTTTTCTAATACTTTATTAAAATGCTTAATAAAGGAAGTGGGGTGTCCTGGTTAAGGGTAGTAGCTTCTAACTTTAAAAATGTAATATGTAATATGTATATAAATTTTATCTAGACTTTACGAACTATCTGTTAATAAAGAGTACAGCTGCGGTATTTCGCTAATCGCTACCGAAAAGGCGTATCTGAGTTATACAGGTCACTTCTTTGCCAGTTTTTGCGGACGGTTTTTCCTCTGACAAAAGGAGAGTTTTTGCTGAGAAGATGCAAGTTCGTCGTCCTAATTAATGCCGGACATACATAATGTCTAGTAAATTGTATCCTTAGGTACCAAATAGGTAACATTTACGTATTTTTTATGTTACCTTGGATATTTATTTTTTCTTTGGTGTCGTAATTTATTTGTCATTTTCCCTGAAGAATAATATTAATAATAATAAGTTTATTTAACATAAAGTTATTTACATACATAATTATTACATTTCAAAAGAAAATAATATGCTATACATTACTTTTAATAAATTCAATACATTTTTTTTAAAACTAGACAACTTAGACTCCTTTTTTGTTGATTCCGGAAGACTATTGTACAATTTAAATCCTTTGATATTTAGTGAATTTTCTGAACTAGTTTTATATACAGTTTCTACTTTTAAATCAAATTTATTTCTTAAATTATATTTTGTACATTCATGTTTAAAAATACACCTTTACTTAAATATCTAGGAAGAAAATTATTTATAATTTTGAAAATGAATATTAATGTTAAATAATATATTCTCTGTTTGACATTTATCCAATTTAATGCATTTAGCATTCTATATATACTTGTATATCTGTTTACTTTCAAAATACATCGCATAGCCCTATTTTGTATACATTGTATTCTTTGTAACTGATTTTTATTACACAAAAATAAAACAGTAGCACAAAAATCTATGTGGGGCGCAATAATCGTTTTATATATGTTGACAGCTTGAATGTAATTAATTTTATTTCTTATTCTTCGTAAAAAATGCACTTTCTTTGCCATTTTTTTGCAAACATAGTCTACATGTTCGTAGAATTTTAGCTTACTATCTATTATTACTCCCAAGTATTTAATTTCTTTAACTTTTTCTATTTTATTAGTTGCCATTTTCAGTTCTTTATGATAGTCACTTCTATCATTTATAATCATATATTTAGTTTTATTTACATTAAGCAGTAGTTTATTTAATTCCAACCAATTAGTAATATGATTCATTTCATTTTGTATTATCTCTAACCCCTCATGTACAGATTCTGCAGATATATATATACTAAAGTGTCATCTGTAAATAACTTTATATTACATTTATTAACATTACTTATAATATCGTTAATATATAGAATAAATAAAAAAGCTCCTAACACAGTTCCTTGTGGAAGACCTATATTTATATCTATTTCATTTGATAATACATTATGTATTTTGTTCTTTGCTTTCTGTTACTTAAATAGCTACTAAACCACTTAATACTTATATTATCGAGTCCATAAAATTCTAGTTTTTTTATTAATATAGATCTGTCCACTGTTTCAAAAGCTCTTCGTAGATCTAAAAGAAAACTGAAAAGGTTGTATTATTCTTAGTGTATTATATGTTCTGAAAGATTATTTAATAATAAATATGTTCACTATATGTACGAGTAGTTATCTTTTTTTGTAAAAAATAGACTGGCACCATTATTCCATTGCACCCTTCATATTTCTCCAAAAAAAAATATTCAGCATAAAAAAATGCAGAGTGCAACAAACTTGGAGCGTTGTATACATACGAATAAATAAATATATTCATTTGTATGTGACTAATAAGACATTAACATTTAAAACAGAATATAAAACATACAGCAATAAGGAAATACATTTCCATATTCATATTTAAAAAAATTCCCACGATACAAAAGCACATGATTCACTTTCACGCACATCTCTATACATAACTGGATAGCGGACGTAATGTTAAACCTTTATGACTAATTGAACGCCGCCATGTTCGAGGGTTTCGGCAAAATTTTAGCTGGAGATAGAAACCTTCCTAGCTTCTTTAAAGTTAAAAGTTCCGTGATATTATTGGAAATTTTCCGACAATTTGATGGTGCTATTTGGAATGGAGATAGATACAGGAAGTAAAAATTCTTCGGACTTGCAGTCAACTAATACAATTTATTCATGCCTACGTTTCGACTATACAATAGTCTTCATCAGGGCTCTACAATATGACACAAAAGAGAAATAGTAACATACGAACACAAAATAATTATAAATTACATAAACTATAACATAAAAACTTACAGAATGATCTAGTTGAAAAAAGAAACCACATGTGGATTACGGAACATACAAAACGGACGTTTAAAAATGTAAATAAATAAATATGAATAAATAAATAAACAAATAAATAAATAAATAGTTAAAAACAACATAGCTATTTGAAATGTTTTTATCTCATTGCGAACATTTGATAATTCACATTTTACTAGGCGGTAACTCCAGACGTGTTCGTCAATTTCCATGGCTGGGTGAGAGCCAAAGTCGCGTGCATTACGATGTACTTTACTTACTTTTTGTGTTCGCTTTATTCGAAACCGGTGAATATTTTGGGAAAAAATTCAAATAAAAAACTTCTTTAATTCATTTACTACAACTTTGACGCTGTATATTAGGGTCTATCTCGTAAGGAAGAAGTTTCTCGCTTAAGGTGTATTTATAACAATATAATTTAGCATAGAAAACAGAATTTGGTCATACGGAAAATAACATAATTTAGCACAGCATAGGAATGGGGTCATACAAAAAAAAATATATTGATTTTTTTTAAATAATTTAAAAATTACATAATTTTATACATATATAGATGAAAAATATGTAATATTCTTATACTTATACACACATACAATGATAGTCACGCACACATGTACTCGTATACGTACTGTACATGAATGTCAGCGCAGCGCAGAGATGTCACATTTTTCGAACATAACCAACATTTTCAAAGTAAATATCTTTGCAACAAGTTGTTTTTGTTTAAATGTAAGTAGAAATAACGAAATGTTCTAATAAATACAAATTATGTGTGATTTAGATATTACCATGGTTGTATAATATTGTTCTGTGCCGTCTTGCGAGAACATCTCGTTGAGAAGAAAAAATAAAGTTTTTGTTCGTATTCCTAAACCTCAAGATTAATTTCCATAATCAAATTATTCAATATACAATAAAAACAAAAGCACGAATACAAAATAACTTGCTGTCACGTTTGCTTTCAAGTCAAATAACATAAACGTCAAACGTAGTTCTATTTTTATTCGATAGGAGGGACTACGGTCACGGTCGCAAACCCATGACGTCATTTGAAATTTAATATAAATTTTAAAAAATTATTTCTGTAAAACTAGAAACTTTTGTGACATAACATATATATTTCTGTGAGTGGTTTTAAGTATACTTTCAGAAAAAAATTAATTGGAAAATGTGGTATGACCCCATTGACCAATGTACAATTTTCTGTCTGTGCTGTGCGCCCTATGTTTTCCGTGCATACTCGTATAGTGAAATTTATATAACAAGAACACTTTGTCGTAAAACGATTTAGCAATTGCTCAAATAAGCCAACAATGGTGACCCTAAGCTTGTGGTTGCCGATCAGTAATAAATCATAACAGCAGACTATTCCAGGATCGGTACCACTTTAGGGTTACCATTGTTGGCTTATTGGTGCAATTACTACGTTTTACGACAAAGTGTTCTTGAATTTCACTATAACATCTCGTGGTAGTTCGAATATATATTTGTAAATATCGCTACGGGCGACGGGGTTGAAACACGTGTCAGTCATTTGTTGGTTAAAATGGACGACATCAAACTTATTTGTATAAATTTAATCAATAACAAAACAAAAAAGAAAAAAATCACAAAGGCAAGCATACGTTTTTCTTATTATTGTTTGAAAATGACAAGTACTTTTTCTTTTACTTCTTATTTTCTCTATGTTTTGTGTGATTTTATGAAACCCCCTGACAAAATTCTGTTTTCTATGCTAATTTAATCTGTGCTAAATTATGTTCTATGTTACTTATAAATCCACCTTTAGTGTTTCTTGTGCTGCAAAATCCAAAACAAACGTCTTCGAATGTTAGATTTTAATATTTCATCATTTTTTAAACAAATATATTTTTATTACATAGGCACATTCTCAAAACATAATAATAATAATAATAATAATAATATATCATCACGGCATATTACCCAGTACTGGGTGTGCCAGTATCTACAACACATGTAAACATCGGTAATGATGACGATATATTTTACCGTCTGGGCGCTTACCAGGCGTCATCTCACGGGCACTCATAGCTGGTGTGGAGAGTGCACCACAGGGATCACTTTTGTGGGATTAAAAGTCTGCACTGGCCGGGATCGAACCCGGGTCACCAGATTGGCAACCAGACACTAAACGCACACGACCAAGCGATCCCAAAACATAAATAAATAATAATCTGAAAAAATCAGAACGATATCTTCAATAACTGCAAAGATATTATTATTATTATTATTATTATTATTATTATTATTAAATACAATTCCCAACAGGCAAATAGCCCAATTCTAGGGAAAGGGAAAAACACATAGAAAATAGTTAGTAGCAACAGGTAAGCTTTTTTATATCATTAACCGAGTGGTGAAATATATCAATTGTATTCTCATTAGTAATATAAGAATTGACCATATGATAAATAGGTGACTTAGATAGACTGTTTGACTTAGCTGTTTTCAAATAAAAGATACTTTTATACCTGGACGATATCCTGCAAAGTTGGTAGTGAATTTTATTTATAATACATACGCAATCGATACTATTATTAATAATTTTATGTAGGAAAACTACAGATATGTGCAGTTAAAGTTAAAAATTGTGAAGACATTTAATTGAGATGATTTTTTCGAGAAATGTGAATTTTGAAATTCTCGCAGTAAGATAAAATATTCCGAATAACACCATCAAATTTGTAGGAAAATTTCCTATAAGATCACATAACTTTTAATTTTAAAGAAGCTAGAAAGGTTTCAATCTCCAACTAAAATTGTGCCGAAATCCTCCAACATGGCGTCGTTCAAATAGTCACAAAACGCTGTATTTAACCTGGCCGCTGTACACTATCCAGATATGTATATATATCAGTGCTTTCACGCTTATAAAATGTAAACAACCTTATACAAAATTTCTGTCTACGCCACTGGAAGGGTAAACATCCCTGCAACTCCTGTGTTACGCAACCACAAAAGGAAATCGTATTGCCTCTATTAAATTCCACCAGATGGTCAGATGATTTAATCAATAATTAAAGTAATTAACTTCGTATTCTTTGAAAATGATTCTGAGGCTCAGCGATTGCGAAATTCTGGTTATAATGTGCCATGAAATTAATAATACATAAGCAGCAATATCTGCAGATATGATCAGTACTGGAAAGACCACCAGGTGTAATTACATATTGAATATTTACAATTATATGGAAAGAGCGATATGGATATGGTGATTATAGGGTAGGGGTCATTATCTTGTCCAAATGTTTACAGTAAAAAAGTTGAGTTTGATGCGAAGTACCAATAATAACATACATTTCAAAATTTAAGAATTTCTGAGTTTTAAAACTTGACTTGCTTACTGATTTATTTTTGTACAAGGCTGGTATATTATAATAAATAATTATTTGTCCTCCTGAACTGTAAACATAACAATCACACATCGTTGCGGTCTATGGTAGTTGCGATTTTACACATGCGCTGACTAAATAAATAAAGTAATAAATACCACATTTTTAAGTTTTAAGATGCCATTAATAAATAAAGCTACTTTGCAATAATGAAGAGTACCTAAAAAAACGCTAGTTACCGAAATTCATCGTTCAATAATAATAATAAATAAATAAAACTGAATTTCTTTTAATTAAATCTGCCAACGCCATCTGTTAGCATTAGCAAATAATAATTCTCATTCGGCAATGTCAACGTGTCAAAATTTTCAAATGACAAACTTTGTTGAATAATTGATGAGAATTGTTTATTTATTTTATTTCAAATATATGAAATTCATTTTAATAAAGAATACCGAAAAAGGTACGTAACATTAGAATCATTCATGTAGTCTGTTTAGAAACTAGAACTGAATATATGTAGAAACTAGTCTACCTAATTTCAATTTTGTTCCAGCATAGATATTCTTGAATAAATCAAATAATAAAAGTGTAAATTCTTGGGCTATGTCCCAACCTCTCAAAAAATAATAAGTATTTAACTCTGTACAGGTGTATCATTTTGGATGTTTTTTTTATGGTATCTCGGGAAATATTACTGATATAGCTAAATCGTTTGCACATTCCAGGGTCAAAGTTTAATAGTCACCACAGGAATTTTCGATCTTCTTTTGTTTTTGAGCTACAGGCAAAATCTTGCTTTTCTCTCATTTCGAAAATGTTTCATAACATGTTTATTACGGTAGTTAGAGAAAAATTATTTAAACAAATTTTGAACATATTTTTAGGTAAAATAAAATGGCGTAATTAGATTTTTCAAAAACTTCATAATTCTCGAGATATAACACATACTTATGATTTTTTAAATGGCAACATATGTTGAAAATAGACTCATTTTTTTGCTTATCTTATAAGCTTTTGAATGATATATAAGTCTACATTCCTTTGCTTTATACATGAATGAAAAATGAATTATTAATTTTTTAAAAAATAAAATAAATATATCATCACGGCATATTACCCATTTCTGGGTGTGCCATTATCTACACATGTGTAGACATCGGTAATGATGACGATATATTTTACCGTGTGGGCGCTTACCAGGCGTCACCTCACGGGCACTCATAGCTGGCGTGGAGAGTGCACCACAGGGGTCACTTTTGTGCCATTTAAAAATTGGAAATATTTGGCGCCGGTCGGGATCGAACCCGGTTCCCCCAGGTTCGCGACCAGACACTCAGGCACGCGGCCACGGGACCCCATATTATGTGGCCATTAATTTTTTAGGGTGAAAAAATTTAAAATTATTAAGAAACAAATGAGAAAACTATTATAGTTCATTATTTGTTTATTTCTAATATTATATGCTTCAGTTTTACAGATTTTTTAAATTTATTTACTTTAAAAGGATATTAAACCAATTGTAACGACGTTAAATAATTTAACTAATCCGAAAATAATTGGATTAAAATAATTTTGAGAATATAATTAATAGATATGGAATCAAAATAAACAAATGATGAATTATTATAGTTTTTTCATTTGATTCTTAATAATTTTAAATTTTTTCACCTCAAAAAATTAATAATTCATCTTTTAATCATGTGTAAAACAAAAGAATGTAAACTTGTTATATATCATTAAAAAGCTTATAAAATAAACAAAAAGATGAGACTATTTTCAACATAGGTTGCCATTTAAAGAATCATAAGTTTGTGTAATATCTCGAGAATTATAAAGTTTTTGAAAAATCTAATTCCGCCAATTTATTTTACCTAAAAAACGGTAAAAAAATTGTTTAAACAATTTATCTCTAATTGCCATTATAAATAAGTTATGAGATAATTTCGAAATGAGCGAAAAACAAGTTTATGCCTGTAGGTCAGAAACAAAAGAAGATCAAAAATTCCTGTGGTGGCTATTAACCTTTTCTCAAAAAGTTGACCCTGGAATGTGCAAACGATTTTGCTCTATCAGTAATATTTCCCGAGATACCCTAAAAAACATCGAAAATGAGACACCTGTACATGTATTAAAGTCGTTAGGTAAGTGAACAATGTATTTAATATTGTGAATCTTAATGCAGCTAGCTTGATGACAATAATGGTTTAAGGTTCACAAGCAAAATTTATAGAAGATACATATTTTAATAGACATCTCGGCCAAAAAATTTAATACATAATGTGTGCGTTAGGTATTTGTACAACGCTCGGTTTTATTGCAGCACTCCACTGCGCGTCGTGCTGCAATAGACCACGTTAGTGTAACAGTCAATTTGAGGCGGCAAATTCAAACTAAACTCTAACTCGCCTTTGCCGATTTATACTCCCATGTTATTAATACGGGAACAAAAATATGCTATTTTCAAAATGTTCAAAAGAACTTTAAAATGCAAATCTTATCTATTAAACTTTATAAATACAAATCCCTAATGTATTGTCTATCTACTTGCGTCGTATAAATATTTAAAACACCCAAAATTATTGAATAATCTGTAATTAAAGCAACAAGTGCAAATTCATTAAAACGTAGGTCGTAGCTGTGTTCGATTCTATTTAATCCTGACAATTTAGATTGGCAGCAAAGAAATTATTTATTGCGGACAACTTAATAACTCTTTCAGACATCGCAAATAACAAAAACGAAAAACTTATAATAACCTTATATTATAACTTTAAAGACAAACAGCGTCAAATCCAAAACTAACGTACAAATTCAGTTGACCTGTGACTGTAGTCATTTCTAACTGCACCAAGTTACGACATATGTTACTATTTGCAATCCTACTTTCTTTAAAATGAAATTATGCTTAACTTATTATTTTGTTTATACTTTTACTGTACATAAAGCAAAGAGTATTGTTAACAGTTAGTAAGAAACTAAAAATTGTACGTAAGAAACACAGAATAGCTTTAATAATATGAATTGAAAATGCGCTTCCAAAAGAACTACATACATTCTGATTTGATTTAGGGTTTCGCGCCATACGAAAATCTTAACCTCACTAATGTGGTCTATATAAAACCTCGCGTTGTAAAATAACACCTACCACACGTATAATGTAAATAACTGTTTCATAATACAATGCATTATAAGCCTGTATTAAGCATTACTCCCCCTCTTACTTCCATTTTGCATAACATCACCACATTCACAATTACCATAGTCATAGTCATCCTCATACGTTCATACCCACGACTCCCACAATCTGACAATGTATGTATGTATGTTGTTATTCTTGTCAGTCTGTTAAGCACACGCACACAGCCAATGATATCACATAATGTGTAATGAATAAGTGCGGTCGCGTGGTACGAATGAGCGATGCGCTGCGCATTTGGATCAGCTTGGCGTGGGAACGTGGGAACTGAGAACGCTAATGTTGGCGAACGTCTTGTAAGAGTGAGTAAGACAACATAACACTACAAGCTTCCTCGCACTGGCGTGGCACAGCGGAACGTAGGCATAACTTATTAAGCGGGCAGATTAGAGCAGTTAATTGGGTTCTGATTAGAACTACTTATTTATAACATGTTTTCGGGATATTTAGATTTGTATACCTTTTTATTAAATGCAGTATTAAGATTTCATTACATAATAATTTGTAAACACAAAAAATCTGATGTGGCCAACACAAAACCTCCCGCTATTTAATTTTTATTAATTTAAATACATACATTTAATGTAAGGCTCCATTTCAGTATGCATGTTGATTAGTGAAGGATATATATATATATATATATATATATATATATATATATATATATATATATATATATATATATATATATATATATATATAAATAAAGCACACTGTGTTTTATAATTTTTTTTTTTATAAAATCTTTCGATTATCGATTTCGGCTATGGTTGGCCATCTTCGGATCGAAGCTTTAAAAAGGAAATATACAAACATATTATACATAATGAATTGAATAAACAATAAATACATACCTACGTATTTAGTAATGCTACAAACTATATTATAGAGATGCACTCGATTTCGAGCTTTGGCCCGGCCCGGCCCGAAGCCCGCCTCGATTTCGAGTCGATCATCGAGCCGGGCCGAAGATATTTTTTATCGGGCCGAATCGAGCTAATCATTTTCAAAAATCGAGGCGAGTCGGACTTTTGATTTTGGCCCGGCCCGAAAATTCAAGCTTTTCGGGCCGGCCCGAAAAATCTTATAGTTCAATCAAATGCACAGTTTCCGTAATATTTTAATGAAAATGGATGAAGTTAAAAAGGATCAAAATGATTTAATAACAACATATCTCGTATTAATAAATAAAAATGTATTATTTTACTTCAAGAATTCAAGGTTATTCATTAAAGCATAATAATTATATTGTGATGTTGCTATAATTATTGTTATTACTCGTATACTTAAATAAAAGTGATTTTTGTTCCTACCACAATGATTTCTTGCCCTATTTTTAAGCAGAAACGAAGTTAGATTAAAAATCTTTATGTAAATTATATTTTTTATATAAGATTTGTGAAAAAGTTGTTTAAATTTTCGAACGTCTTTGGTAAACAAAGTGTTAAATACATTTACTAAAATCTCGATATGCGATTTTTTGCACGATCCCTATACCCCCCTTACTAGTGATGGGCAATGGGTAAATACCCGTGGGTAGGTAAATCAAAAATGGGCATTTACCTGGGTATTTTCCCGTCGTACCGGTAAATACCCAAAAAATGGGTATATTCGGATATTACTATATTTTTATTGTTTTTTTACAAAATAAATTGAAAATCACCTATGTTGGAATGTTATAGAAAATTTGTAGATTTATAAGTGAACAAGATTTGACGAGACTGCGTTGTAATGTAATAATGCTTACGAACAAGTCTGTTCGGAAATAGTTAATGGTTGCAATGCAATGCTTATATCAGTCGGTGACGTATAATTCTATCTTTTTTTAAATTTCAATCATTTTCTCTAGAGTATTATTTTAAGTTTAATCATTCTTTTGCCTTAAAGAAATAGTTATGTTACATATTTAAAAAATATATTAAGAAATAAATAATAAAAATATTAACGCATTTCATTTTTCCTTACAATATTACCACATAAAATTTATGATAGTAGATTTAGATATGTAGGTATATCGTACAAATTGAAAATTAATTTGTTTTAATTCCATTTTCTGCAAAAAAATATTAGTATCACCATTAATGTTATCATTTTGTATCCTCCTTACATTATTCATCAGATGTAGAATTTTATGAATTAGTTACAGTTTATTTGATGTCTACGGTCTACCCTAGTTTGGCGAAAATATTTCCACGGTAACTGTGCCCTCGAAAAGGCGGTTTTATTTTCGAAGGCAGGATTACTTTTAATTCAGCAAAGAAACTAAAAAGGATACTGTTATCCAAATATTTATTTCTGCATAGTTGCAATTCGGATGTGTACCTACATTGTTTTTTTTTCTATTCTTCTTCAATAATAGTAACAGAAATTTTCAAAAAATAATATTTAGAAGATTTTTTTTGAAGAAACTATTACTTCCGGTAGTACAATTGTTACCAAAATCTAAACAGCTCTTTCCAGGATTGTCAGATTGAGGAAACTGCAGTTAAATATATTTTAAGTCTTATAGTATTTGAGAAATCGTGGTTCCAACATCCACACAACCACACACACACACATACAGATACACACACAAACACACACACACACACACACACACACACACACACACACACACACACACACGGACATCATCGTAAAAATGTTATAATCGGATTATAGGGACCTTAGAACGTGCTTATCCACTAAAAACTGGATATGCGAATTTTAGCATGATTCTAATACCTCTCTTAGCGGGAGATAATAGATATTTACATATCAAGTGAGCTAAGGTAATGTTTAATCATGAGAAGAAAGTTTAGCTCACGAGCCTGCAAGGGCGAGTGAGTTAATTTCTTCGAGTGAATAATCATTCTTAGCTCATGTGGTTTGTACAATATTTTATTCAATTTTGACGAAATAGTAATAAAAACCATTATAATATTTAATTTTGACAAAACAAAAAACTTATCAGTTAGTAGACTGTGCATAACAATCGTCGATGATAGATGTCAAGTAATTTATTTAGAAAGCTTTATTGTCTGTCATTTGTGCAGTGAAAAATAATGAAAATGGCTGATAATGTCTGATAAATACTATGGTAAGTGTTAATTTCGTGCCTGATTTTTAAATGCATTATTTGTTGCAGAGTGAAATAAAAAAAAATAGGAGAGTGATTTAAAAAAATTTAATTAACTTACTTATAATTGTTGCTATGGAGTTAATAATGACTGTTTGAAACGTCAAAATTTAATAAAAATATGAAAGCAATCATAATTTTTTTCTGTTTTGATTGTTTAATATTATTTGACAAAAGAAGCAAAATAGATAAAAATAGTATAAAATACACGTTTCATAAGATATTTTAGCGCACTTATCCCTTAAAAACACGTGCGCTAAAATCATGTCTTATGAAACTTGTATTTTAATGTACTATTATTTTTATTGGAAAAAAAATCGCCCCCCGTGTAATAGAAAAGTCGGTGCCTATGATAGAAACCGCTAATATAGAAATTAAAATACATGTCTACGAACGAAATGACACTCAAATTAGTGATGGTGGTACTTATGAATAGTGAAATTAGAATAAATCACTATTTCTTATACGAATATCACACTTAAAACATTTTTATACTCATGAAATAAAAACCGTTCATTTTAAAATTTTCTCACACCTATCTTCCATTCCACATTTTTTTCCTTTAGTTTTTTCAGTAAATAACTATAAATGACTAAACTACCAACTGCTGGTCCTAATACCTCCCAGCACGAACAGTGGAACATAAGCATTAACAGCGCGGAATTACCATAACATCCATACGGTCTTTCAGGACGAGCAATTACAGAAAGAAAACCAGCGAACCACGGAGAAAATAAGATGACTTCAACTTTTAAAAATGAGGGTTTTTGTAAACAGATAAAAGTAAAAAAGCCGCTAAGTGAAGTATATCACGCTTTCCGAACATTGGATATTTGAATTTAATTTTTACTTGGAAACAGAATAAACAATTTTGTGTATTTTTTGGTCGTAAAATGAAAGTGGTAAAGTGCCGTACCTTTTTTGCAGATGCTGACTGGTCCTGAAACAAACAAATAAATAATTAGACTTTTAATGTATTTATTCTCCTTTAATTCGGCTACTTTACAGGGGTATCAGATAAGGTATCGGAAATGTGTAGAGATGCATTCGGGCCGGGCCGGGCTTTGAGGTTTGGATCGACTCGGCCCGAAAATAAAAATTACCGGCCCGACTCGAAGATCGACTCGACAAAAAAATTAGCTGGCCCGGCTCGAAAATTGAGTCGAAATCGGGCCGGGCTTCGGGCCGGGCCGGGCCAAACTCGAAATTGGGTGCATCCGGCATTCCTAATGTTAATTTTTATGTTTAGGCGAAATTTTTAATTTTTTTCGTGTCAAACTTATAAAAAACCTCTACATTCTTATAACTTTCAACATTAGTTAACATAAGTAGTTAAAAAAGAGACCCTTCTAGTGTAAGTTTGTTATAAAAATTACAGACCTACGCGTATTTAACACTTTGTTTACCAAAGCCGTTCGAAAATGTAAACAACTTTTTCACAAATCTTATATAAAAAATATAATTTACATAAAGATTTTTTTGTTTCTGCTCAAAAATTGGACAAGAAATCATTATGGTAGGAACAAAAATCACTTTTATTTAAGTATACAAGTAATAACAATAATAATTGCAACATCACAATATAATTATTATGCTTTAATGAATAACCTTGAATAAAATAATACATTTTTATTTATTAATATGTGAAGTGTGTTGTTTAAATCATTTTGATCCTTTTTAACTTCATCCATTTTCATTAAAATATTAAGGAAACTGTGCATTTGATGATTGAACTATAAGATTTTTCGGGCCGGCCCGAAAATTCGAGCCAAAATCAAAAGTCCGACTCGCCTCGATTTTTGAAAATGATTAGCCCGATTCGGCCCAAAAAAAAATTATCCTTGGAAAAAATTCTATATATCATGTACAATTGTAATACGAACAGATTCTATTTTTACAAATTCTATACCAAAGTTTCCTTTGAAAAGATTCTATAAATCCAATAAAATTATAACATGAATGTAAATTGCAGTTGACACTTCTTCAACTTTTACCTATTTTATTAGGGGTCGCTGTTTCTCACTCTTCTCTTCCACTCATTCTTGTCCAACGCATATCCTTCACACAGATATTCCTCTCTCAAGTCTTCTACAATACAGTCGTACCATCTTCTCTTTGGCCTGGTACTCCCGGCATTGAGGCGTGGCTGCAACTGCATGTCACTTGCGAGGGACACTATGACTTATACTACTTTCAGATCCTATACTTTCCATATTTGGTTTTGCACTGGGCACTGACATCTATCAATTAGAATTTTTTAATATATCAGCTGTTTCTATGATAAATAGCAAAGCGGACTGATTTTTAAAAGTTAATCTCTTTAAAATGCTTAACTCTATATCTGTTGAATATGAAGGAAAATATATAATCAAACCGCATAGAGAAGAGCATTTTCTTTAAAATTTATAATAACATAAAATGTCAAAAAATATTTAACTGCGTTTTTTTTTTAGAAAAACTGTTAAAAACTTCAAAAAAGAGTACTTCCGGTAGATCAATTATAATCAAAATCTAATCAGCTCTTCTTATGGATGTAAAGAAGAGGAATACAAAGAATTATAATATTTAGACTTGTAGTATTGGAGTTATGGTCGGAGAAAAATTTGTCAAACGGATACATACACCACACGCACACGGACACACACACACACACACGCACATACACATACACACATACACACACACACACACACACACACACACATTCATACATACAGACATCATCTTATAAATAGTAAATTCGTATAGTAGGGACCCTGAAACGTGCTTATTCATTAAAAACTCACCACCGAATTTTTGACCAATGACAATACCTTCCTTTCCGAAAGGTAAAAAGAAAAAAAATCGCTTATTAACAGGTTGGGGAAAATGACCTTAGTGGAAAATGTAAGGAAGAAGACAAACGAGTTTGAAAATAGATCCGAATATGTATCATCGCCTAAAAATGATTACAGTTTAAAAGCTTTCAGAAAAATATGACGCACAAGTATGTTAAATCTATTTACTACACTAGATACGAAAATAGAAAAAATCAAATAATATAGTTTGATTTTTGACATGTCTACTAGATACGATTACAGACCAATAATTACATTATATTTTCCATGATAATGTCTACTACGTTTCTATATAACATTCGTAATTATTCCCCTGAAGAAATGCCAATTTACAGTTAATTACAGTAGCACATATACTCAAAGTAGCTAATGTATTGTTAAGTGCAGAGAAAGCACCTCACCTGCAATTCCATCAAGATGAGTTTTTCTTGTCAACTGTCGGCAAAAATTGCAACAGACTTCTCAGTTCCCTCATTATTCCGAAAAAGTCAAAACTAAATTAAATTTTGTCAAATGTAATTATAAGTAATATGATTTAATTTAATATATTGCGGGTCTAAAATAACAAGGTTGTTTGGTAAAATGAGAATTTTATATGACTAGGTTCTGTCTGCCATATTCTATCTGATTCTGGTATTCATTTTTAGATATTGCTATCCTTTTTACCTTCCGTCACCTTTAGGTAAGGAAGGTATTGTCTTTGGTCAAAAAATTCGGTGGTGTTTTTAATGAATAAGCACGTTTTAGGGTCCCTACAATACGAATTTACTATTTTTAAGATGATGTCTGTATGTATATGTGTATGTGTGTCCGTGTGTGTGTATGTGTGTCCGTGTGTGTGTATGTGTGTCCGTGTGTGACAAAATTTTCTCCAACGATAACTCCAATACTACATTTCTAAAAATTATAATTCTTTCGTATTCCTCTTCTGTACATTCATATGAAGAGTTGATTAGATTTTGGTTATAATCGATCCACCGGAAGTACCATTTTTTGAAGTGTTTAACAGTTTTTCTTAAAAAAACGCAGTTAAATATTATTTTTTGACATTTTGTTATTATATATATTAAAGAAAATACTCTTCTCTATACGGTTTAATTATACATTTTCCTTCATATTCAATAGATGTAAATTTAAAGCATTATAAAGAAATTAATTTTCAAAAATGTCAGCTTTGCAATTTATCATTGAAACAGCTGACATAATTATTCAAAAAAAAATAATTGACAGATGTCAGTTGCAAGTGCAAAACCAAATATGGAAAGTATAGGATCTAAAATTGGTATGTCATATTGTTACTCGCAAGTGACATGCAGAGAAAGGCCAAAGAGAAGTTGGAAGGACATTACTTAGTGCAGTTTATGTTATAATTTTATTGGATTTAAAGAACCTTTTCATATGAACATTTAGTATGGAATTTGTAAAAAATAGTATGTGTTCGTGTTTGATTTTACATGATATTATATAGAATCTGTTCCAAGGACCTTTTGTTATGGGATTTGTACAAAATACATCGAATTGACGGAAGGTCTTGTGCTGGCCACAACAGATTTTTAGATATAGTACAAAAACAAATTTCTATCTACCAAAAGTTGAATCAAATGTGTGTTACAAAGTTCTATCTGCAACATAGTACAGAGGGAAGTACTTCTCGAAGAAGCTAAACAGAGATGCAGAAATTAGCGCCGAGAAGCTTTAAAAACAATGATGACTTTAATAACTGAGAAAAACCATGTACAGTATGTATCAAGATAACGGAACAGTGCATCTTATTAGTGTATATGACAAGTTACACAAAAAAGTGATTAAGATATTTTGTAAGGCATAAAGAAGGACACATTTTGGAATAACCACTGGTACTCAAGTTATGGATCAATGTTATATTTTTTTAAATGACATTCTAGATTTTTTATTAACTCGTTAAATAGATGATTTTCTTCTGAATTCAACGATATAATAATATCATACTCTTACATTGCTAAAAATATGGTAAAAATTAATTCAACATTAGAATTTTATTTTTATTTTATTTTTTTAAGTAGGCTGAGCAAACATTCAAACATTAAAACAAAAGAATATTACATGTCACCCATTATTAAATTAAGGTAATTTTCATTACCTTTTTACCTCTCGCTAAGAGAGGTATTGCATTTATGCTAAAATTCGCATATCCAGATTTTATTGAATAAGCACGATTTAAGGTTCCTAGAATCCGATTATAACATTTTTAAAATTATGTCTGTGTGTGTGTGTGTGAGTGTGTGTGTGTGCGCGTGTGTGTATGGATGTGTGTATGTGTGTATGTGTGTATGTAGGTGTGTCTGGATGTTGTAGACACGATTCCTCAAAAACTATAAGACTTAAAAAATATTTAACTGCAGTTTCTTCAATCTGACATTCCTGGGAAGAGCTGAAAAGGTTTTGGTAACAATTGAACAACCGGAAGTAGTAGTTTCTTAAAAAAAATCTTCTAAATATAATTTTTTGGGAGTTTTTACCTTCCGTCAAAAGGAAGGTATTGTTTTTGGTCAAAAAATTCGGTTGTGAGTTTTTAATGTATAAGCACGTTTTAGGGTCCCTACAATACGAATCTACTATTTTTAAGATGATGTCTGTATGTGTGTATGTGTGTCAGTGTGTGTGTCTGTGTGTGTGTCTGTGTGTGTGTCTGTGTGTGTGTGTGTGACAAATTTTTCTCCGACGATAACTCCAAAACTACAATTCTAAAAATTATGATTCTTTCATATTCCTCTTCTTTACAACCATATGAAGAGCTGATTAGATTTTGGTTATAATTGGTCAACCGGAAGTACCCTTATTTGAAGTTTTTAACAGTTTTTCTTAAAAAAGTGCAGTTAAATATTATTTTTTGACATTTTCTTATTATATTTATTAAAGAAAATACTCATTTTCCTTCATATTCAATAGATGTAGAGTTAAAGCATTACAAAGAAATTAATTTTCAAAAATTAGTCAGCTTTGTTATTTATCATGGAAACAGCTGACATAATTACTCAAAAAAATTTAATTGACAGATGTCAGTTGCAAGTGCAAAACCAAATATGGAAAAAAGTATATGATCTAAAATTGGTGTCATAGTGTTGCTTGTAAGTGACACGCAGAGAAAGGCCAAAGAGAAGATGGAAGGACATTACTTAGTGTAGTTTATGTTATAATTTTATTGGATTTATAGAACCTTTTCAAATGAACTTTTGGTATGGAATTTGTAAAAAATAGTATGTGTTCGTGTTCGATTTTACATGATAGTATATAGAATCTGTTCCAAGGACCTTTTGGTATGGGATTTGTACAAAATACATGGAATTGACGGAAGGTCTTGTGCTGGCCACAACAGATTTTTTTTATTAAATATTGAAGAACATAAAATTCTCCATCTAATACACTTAAAAATTTTATAATATCTTTTATAGATTTAGAGATAAAGCCACTATAATATATAGAGTACACTAATCGCAGAGGCCAAGGCACTAAGGAAACCAGTTGACAATTTCCAATGTTTATAACATGACACATGTCATTGTCAAATATCAACAGTTTTAGTGACATTCTGATAGCTTTTTCTGGGAAGTATATTTAACTTTTCTTATTGTTTTATTAATTAAATATTTCAAATTATAGGTAAAATTGTAGTAAAATGCATATATCAATCAGAAATACCGCCAATCTGGTTAATGAATTGGAAGAATCTCTGACATTTAGAAACTTCCTCATATAATGAAAAATAGATATAATTATATGTGTGCAGAAGACATGTTAAATACAATAAAAAACAATATTTGAGTAAAGTTCTGTGATAAGTGATATTTTGTTATAAAACGACAGTTCGAAAGCGAAGTGCAATATAATACTTATATAGCCTAATATGGAAATGGCGAGAGGTCTTTTGCTGGCCACAACAGATTTTTTTCTTTCTTTTATAGTCCTTCACCAGGATTAAATCCCAATGACTGAGTAGGTTGACATAGACAAACATCCATGCCTTAGTTTATGGGATTCAAATCCAGAATCCCGAGCGCACTCATGACTAAGAGGCGTTGCTCTAACCATTGAGCCATCGGAGCAGACAAATAATTTAATAATGGCAGCAGATTTAATAAATACTTTTATTACTTTATTTATTAATATGAGACCTATCAAACTGTATTTCAAGTATGCAATTTATTTGCAAAAAGTAATCCTAATTACAGAAGACCAAATAATAATCATCACTCGAAATAAAAAAATTACGAATTTTGGAACATTTCGAATAACTAATTTAATAATTTGTAACAATGATATATGAAAATGACAGATAATTTTCTTTTCTTTTAATAGTTGAATGTTTGCTTAGCCTACTCAAAAATTTTGAAATTGAAATGAAATACTAACTTTGAATTGATTTTTATCAAAATTTTCGTAATATAAGGGTATGATATTAATTAATTGTAGAATTCTGAAGAAAATTCCCTATTTAATGAGTTAATAAAAAATATGCCATTTAAAAAAATATAACATTGATCCATTAGTTGAGTACCATAGGTTTTAAAATAATAGTTGTTATGCCAAAATGTGTCCCCCTCTATGCCTTACAAAATATCTTAATCACATTTTTGTGTGACTTTGCTCATACATGAATAAAATGCACTGTTCCATTAACTTGATACACCCTGTATACCTACTATAAATTAATATTAAAATTAAATTACTTTTTTGCCCTCCTGAAGTGTAATGGGAACTTTACAATTGTATACACAGCAAGTGTAACCTACATTTTACGCTTACTGTGTTGTAACTTGTCTAACTCTGCGGTAAAATAATCAAAATACACTGGACGTTTATGGGCATTTAGAAAAGAAATCATCTTTACTATAATAAAGTTCATGTAAAAAAGTGCTACCTACATAAGTTATTTTTTTACTTTAACATTTCCTATTTTTAAAATTAATTTATATAAAGCAAAATCACGGCAGCGACATCTGTCATTATTGTAAAAATCCGCCGTTATCGACATAGTCACCAATCGCTATATCTGTCAAATATGCGAGGCGAAAATTGTTGAAATGTCAAATATCGACACCTACCTATTATTTATTACGAAGAAAACATGAGCAAATAAATATATTATCAGTCATAAACAACGTCTATTATTACAAATAAATTTTCGCTAGAAGAAGTTCTCTAATAAAGGTAAGTAAAATCAAATTTAGAAATTGACATAACCCCAGTATTTTAAACTAACCCTTTTCAGAAGTATAACCTATCTCATTAAAAAAGTGATTTTCATTATCGTCGGCCAAAAAAATTTGATACAATTCTCGTGCGTGAACTATTTTACAGCGCTCCAGCTACTAAGGCACTCGCCTTAAGGGCACGTGCCTTAAACAAAGCTGTCGCGCTGTAAAATACAACTTACACGCACTCGAATGTAAATAACTATTTTGCAATAGAAAAATTTATTATTTTTTAATTTATTTTATTATTATTATTTATAGCGCATATATTTATTATTTTCTAATTTTATTAATAAACATAAACAATGGGCGCGTTCAGCACCCCGGCACCGCGGCACGGATGAGCACCGCAGCGTGCCGATGATTGCCGAATGCAACCGCTGGACCAATTACATTCGCTCATTCATTGTGTTCGTCAAACTTCGGAGGTCAGCGGTGCCAGCGTTGAGAGGTGCTGAACGCGACCAATGATTTTCTATGTCGTCTTGGATTTTTTCTTTAAATGTGAGTAGGTACAGTACAGAGTGATTAAAAATATCTGATTCAGTTGGCAATACTTGAAAAATACTTGAAATTGACAAGATTGATACATAGATTTAATTCCTGTATTTGACACTGCCGACAGTGACATTTGAAAATTTAAATTTGGGTATATTTACATTTTTTTTATTAAAATGGTAGTTGTTTCCTTTACCCACATACTTTTACATACATTACCCATAGAGTAATAATCTAAGGGATTTCGATCACTCAAAATCCTAGCTGTGAGACCACTTATAATAACCTTTTCGTATTTGTCAAAATGACATGTCAAACAGAATTGCCGCTAAATCTTCTACGATAGTGTTCTTGTTATATGAATTTCTCTATACTTCCCTTGCAGTTATAAGCCTGTTATTTTGGACCCGCCATATACAGGTGTCTCTCAAATAGGGGGACATGGCTTAACCACAGATTCCTGAGGCTAAAATAAGACGATTTAACTAAACTTGTTTCTCCCGGTATTTAGCCAGAATTTTGCTTCAAAGTTCTTCGAAAAAAATTAATTTTGCTTATAAAAACAGAACGCTTTATACGATTTGGATGAAATTTGGTATTGGTATGACAGTTCATATGGTTATCATCTTTTAAGGTGGTACTTGTTATTATTAGTGAATCACTAGTGTATGAAACTTAGGTGACCCAACATTGATTAGACCGTAACTTTTTAATAGTCACGCCGATAACTTAAAATTATTATTATTTTTTTTTTCAGAAAGATACATTCAATAGTAAACTTTTCTCTCTTTCTGTTTAATTTTTGATACCTGCTACGATTCAGTCAGAAAAAAATAAAACCTGAGTGACTGCATCGTGATTTCTAATGACAGTAACAATTGTTTATGGGTTGTCAAAAAATTCCTTCGCAATAATCAGAAACTAGTAACATCCGTTTGTTCGGCCTAATGGTATTTTACTCCCATTGTTATAAATAACACGAATAAATATGTTAACTTACTCCTAAACAAGTTGAAAACCTTGACAACTCGTTACTGTCATTAAAAATTAGATGTTTGGCATTTGGACAGACTGCTAGATAAAATTTATTTTAAAAATTTCACGGTGCAGACACTAAGGTTTTATTTTTTTCTGTTTGAACCGTAACAGATATCACAAATTAAACAGAGAGAAAGAAAAGTTTACTATTGAATGCATCTTTCCGAAAAAAAAAAATATGTTATTGGCGTGGGCATTAAAAAGTTACGGTCTGATCAATGTTGGGACACCTAAGTTTCATACACTAGTGGTTCACTAATAATAACAAGTATCACCTTAAAAGATAACTTATAACCATATGAACTGTCATACCAAATTTCATCCAAATCATATAAAGCGTTCTGTTATTATAAGCAAAATTAATTTTTTTTTCGAAAAACTTTGAAGCAGAATTCTGGCTAAATGGTACACTTTCCGGTAGAAGCGAGTTTAGTTAAATCGTCTTATTTTAGCCTCAGGAATCTGTGGTTAAGCCATATCCCCCTATTTGAGAGACATCCTGTATATGACCACGATTTATTACCCATATCTGGGTATGCCTATCTATTTCTATTTGTAGAATTTGGAAATGACGACTTATCTGTTCAGATAAGGGCGATTACTAGGTGTTATGTACCTTATGGTTACAGGCTCTTAAAGCTATCGTGGAGAAAGCACTACAGAGGTTGAGGTTACTTTTAAGCGCCGTTGATGTACAATTAAATTTAATTTTGAGTAAAATGGAAGAATAAAATTCTAGCTGCTATTATTATCAGAAAACAAGGAAGCCAACAAATGACTTTTATTTGCAATACGAACACGTACGCAATTTTTCTTCCAGATATCAGTCAAAGAAATCTAAGTGTTTATCATCCGTTGCGGAAATGAAAAAGCAAAGCAGCCTATGAAAACAATTTAACTTGTAATAATATTTTTCTGTTGTGTGTTTTTGTTTTGGAATTAGGCGGAAGGCATACATATGCAGCAGCGTATGCGATCGGAGTGTGTAAACTGGACAGGCTGATTTTTCTCACGTCCCAAAGGAAATGATCGTCCAATATAAGATCGATCTACAGAATGTCGGTGCCGGTTCCCACAAACAAACTGCGGACACACACATACGTCTTGTACAGGCGCGGAATAAAGAAGATTTAAAAACAAGATCTTAGAAGAAGATTATTTACAAATAAATACATAATTCATATCTTTTACTTTACTCATTATAGTGCATGGACAGAATTTTTATCAATATAGTAATCCATCGCGTAACACGGTGCGAAATAATGTTATGTATAAAGATTCACGGGCTTGCCTTGAAGAATGAAAGCTTTACTTGACTTGGCTTGAAAAGCCAATTCTGACATTTTAAAAAATAATTTTTGAGATTCAACTGATCTCAACAGCACAAGACCTCTCGCCATTTCCATATTAGGTTATATAAGTACATATTGTATTTACATTTCTGCTACACAAACAAAAATTCTAAATACATCAATTATTAATATATTTTTATACTTTTTAATTCATTCTATAAATAAGTTTCCTCCATTCTTCTAAATGTTCGAGATTCCTCAAATTCATTGAAGATTGGCGGTATTTCTGATATGTACATATATATGTACCTATAATTTTAAATATTTAATTAATAATAAAATAAGAAATATTAAATGTACTTCCCAGAAGAAGGCTTCAGTAATGTAAATTTACATTTTTCTGTCAATTACAAACATTTTAATTTTTTAACTGGTTTCTTTGGAGTTATTTGGGCTACTAGATACATTACAACGGATTATTCTATATATGAATAAAATAAATAAATATATCATCACGGCACAATACCCATTTCTGAGTGTGCCACAATCTGCTTTATCGCAGATATCGGTAATGATGATGACATATTTGTACCATGCGGGCGCTTACCAGACGTCACCTCACGGGCACTCATTGCTGGCGTGGAGAGTGTACCACAGGGGTCGCTTTTGTGCCATTTACAATGCGAAATATTTGGCGTCGGTCGGGATCGAACCCGGTTCCCCAGGTTCGCGACCAGACACTCTAGCACGAGGCCACGGGACCCCATATATGTATATATATATATATATATATATACAAGTCTCTATCTCTAAATCTATAGAAGATATAATAAAAATTTTCAATTTATTGGAGAGAGAATCCTATGATCTTTAATATTTGTAATTACATAAATTTCAAAAACATAATATTTAGCAGATTTTTTTAAGAAACTACTAATTCCGGTTGTCCAATTGTTACCAAAACCGTTTCAACTCTTCCCATTAATGTCAGATTAAGGAATACGTAGTTAACTTGGTCTTTAGTCTTATAGAATTTGAGAAACCGTCCTGCCAACATCCAGACATACACACACACACAGAACATCATTCTAAAAATGTTAAAAACGGATTCTAGTTACCTTGGAACGTGTTTATTCATTAATATCTGGATATGCGATTTTTAGCATAAATCCGAGATGGTAAAAATGTATTTTTATTATTTTAAAATTTTAATTTAGTCAATATATTCATGCGTTATAAATATTATACAAGATGTTCATTTTATTTTATCTATTTATTGCTATATCTAGAATTTTCGATATTGTTGGGCTTTCCACCTTGTTATAATAGCAAACAATAATTTTTTTATGAAACTACTACTTCTGGTTGTCCAATTGTCCAAAACACGCACACACACGTACACACACACACACACACACACACACACACACACACTAAAATCTGGATATGCGATTTTCAGCATGAATCCAATAAAATAGTTTATTTTTTATGAAATGTTGATTATTAATCTAAATAAATCTTTAACAGAACCTAAATGTACACACGATAGCATCTGTAAGGCTGTCATATCAATAAATAGAAGGACAGTTGGCAACCCTAAATGTAACCATAAATAAATTAATATTCATTGATTTTTAGACCTGCATAACAAAGTTTCGCACTACGCAATATTTTCTAAGAAGTTAACTACCTAGTTATAGGTCTTCCTTAAAAGTATTACTTCATTAAAGTCGTAGAATCGAATTACATCACTAGTGAAAAACTATGCCGATAAATAATAGTAAAAACAATTCTTCCAAGAATTATTTATTACTTCTAAAAGAACTTATTTAAATTTCATTTACTTAAATAAACAAGAAACGCAAAAAAAGTAGCGGCAAGCTTCTCTTGATGACAAAGGAAATTCTTGGAAACTTTTCTTGCAAAACTAAACCAATTTGTTTAATACTGTCCTGTGTGAAATTAGCATGACTTCACCCACTTCAGAAGCCAACCAATCAATTTCTATTCACTAAGAGACAAAAACCCAGATTGCAAATTGATTAATCAGGAGAAAAACAACGCGAGCGAGTCGTTCTCGAATGAAAAAGAGATTTAGCTAATCGGTAGTAAAATACGAGGCACTCCACACTCTATAATTACAGCTTGCTCGTGTGAATAAGTTATTTGAGAAAGCTAAGGTGATTACGGAGAAACTTAAGATGAGCAACGTGTAAGAGGAAGAGTAAACAATTATAATAAATAAACGTATTTATCAACACATTTTCAGCACTTCATTTATGCAGATTACATATATGCAAGAAAGTTAAAAACTAAAGGGACGTTGTAACAAAACATAATATTTCAACGGAGATTCCAAAATTTTCAAATATGGTAGGAACGGATTTGTAGTACCTAGTGAATAAAAAAATACATAAATTGCTGTGACACAAGTGACTATTTCTACTAATTTTTGAGTTATTCCCCGAAATACTCTTATATACCCACCCTTAGGTAAAATTTTAAAAAATCTAAAATTTTGAAAATTTCACTGAAAATGTAGGTATTTAGGATATGATGAGAACTATAACTAGGGCCAGCGGCTACAAAGCGATAATAAAGTTCAGACGACCCCCTTCTATAAAACTAATTGTATACAATTACATTTTTATTTTTTGTAAAGCCCTTGATTTAATAATAATAATAATAATAATAATAATAAATTCTTTATTAATGGTTGGAAAAAAAATACACCATTAAGGGCGAGGTTCAGCTAAAAGCTGTTCTACCACCTAACCCAATTAACAAGAAAAACAACATGAAAATAATATTAAAAGTATAAAGACAGTATGAAGAAGCAGTAACAATAACAATTATAATAATATGAAGACTTAAATACATTTTGAAAACTGACAGTAACGAGTTGTCAATCTTCACAACTTGTTTAGGAGTAAGCTGAGATATGTAATCGTCTTATTTATAATAATGGTAGTAAAATATTATTAGGCCGAACAAACGGATGTTACTAATTTTAGAATATTGCCAAGAAAATTTTTGACAAGCCGTAAAACAATAGTTATTTTCATTAAAAATTACTTGTCTGACGTTTGGATAGACTGCTAGATTAAATTTATTTTAAAAATTTAGCAGTGCAGACACTCAGATTTTATTTTTTTCTGTGTGAACCGTAACAGGATATCACAAATTACACAGAGAGAGAAAAGTTTACTATTGAATGTATCTTTCTGAAGAAAAATAATTTCACGTTTTTGGCATTGCCATTAAAAAGTTACGGTCTAATTAATGTTGGGACACCTAAGTTTCATACACTAATGGTTCACTAATAATAACAAGTATCACCTTAAAAGATGACTTATAACCATATAAACTGTCATACCAAATTTCATCCAAATCGAATAAAGCGTCCGATTATAAGCAAAAATTTTTTTTTTTCGAAGTACTTTGAAGCAGATTTCTGGCTAAATGGTAGACTTTCCGGTAGAGGCAAGTTTGGTTAAATCGTCTAGCCTCAGGAATCTGTGGTTAAGCCATGTCCCCCTATTTAAGAGACACCCTGTATAGGCTGGGAGCTAAATACGAAAATGAACCTTGGAATTTATTTTTCTTAAATGAAGGAACTTTAAACAAAGAAGAACCACGTAGGGAGTATTTAAAATCTTTTTTTTTTTAGCTTGGACGATAAATAAGAAGGTGTACCAGTTTTTACTAATTTGTGAACTAACCATACATAGAGTGTTAATACGATCTTCAATGAAAGGGAGTTTAGCTTTATGCCTATAGTTAGAAATATGTTCATACTTACGTACACGAAATACATACCATTTTGAAAAAGTGTTATACGTTGTCTATCCTTTTTAAATAAATTTGGAACATAAACACAACCGCAGTAATCAAACAGCGGAAATATTAAAGACTTGACCATTTTTAATTTCGTATTAGAAGAAAGGACGTTTTTAAATTGATATAGATGTCTAAGTCTAGCCGCTTGAAGCTTTTTTATGAGGTGGGATCTGAAATTCAAATCTTTATCTATGTTAAGTCCTAAACTTTTAATGACTTCACTACACTGAAGTGGTACACCATCCAATAAAATGGGTGAAGTAATTTGGCGATTACCTACAACAAGCATGGTTTGTGGAGGACTTCTCCACCAATTCTACTCAACTGTCCACCAATAACACACTACAAATTTTCTAGTATAACTTGTTTCAAGAATTTGCAAATTTATCAGAACATGGGTGGGATTTCATAACTCGTAACAACTACAAAATAACTATTGCTCTTGTTAAATATCAATTACAATTCGTAATCGCGATAGCAACTGCTCACGTTATTTTCCAATTGATAAATAACGACTGCAAAATACCAGCCGTTCGGCAGCCATATTGGATTGTTATATCTGACAGTTCGCCAATTTATTTGAAAGAAAACAGTAAGTACAAACAGTTTTTATGATAAATTAACAAAATAATTTACGTATTTAAATTGGTCATATTAGATTTGGATAATAATAATAATCTTGTACTTAATATTTCGAATTTTTTTGTACATTATAACCTAATTTCTCTTGTTACGTACCAACTCCAATTAACGATTACTGTTATAGAATCGCAAGTTCACTTTTCACTTTGTAGTTGATATTTGCAATTGATATCATATCAAGTTCATAGGGTCCCGTGGCCGCGTGCCTGAGTGTCTGGTCGTGAATCCGGGGGAACCGGGTTCGATCCCGACAGACGCCAAATATTTCCAATTTTAAATGGCACAAAAGTGACCCGTGTGGTGCACTCTCCACACCAGCTATGAGTGCCCGTGAGGTGACGCCTGTAAAATATGTCGTCATCATTACCGATGTCTACATGTGTTGTAGATACTGGCACACCCAGAAATGGGTAATATGCCGTGATGATATATTTATTTATTTATTTTATCAAGTTCAAATGATAGTAACCGAAGTTATGGAATCCCACCCCTGGACTGTAACAGAATATTTGAAATCCGGTACAGGAAATATTTGTGTGGAATTTAATGTTTCATTTAAATTTTAAGAAATACTGAATTAAGAATATAACCAAAATTATATACATTTAGAATAATTTTTTTTGCAGCAGTCCGATAAGTGTACACGTTGACGTTTTCTACTTGTCTCGTCAGAACACTTTTTATCCGATAAAACTAAAGTTTCATTTTCCCATGGTTGCCACATTTTTTTTCTATAAATTTGTCTGAACTTGCTTACAGTTGTAACTGCTCAAGTCAACAAGTTACATTCGAATGATACATCAAATTGTCACAAATTATAAGTAAAATCAGGTATATTAATTCGCGGGATTTTAAGAAAGTACCGTAAGAAAAAATATGACGAGACGAGATGAGGAGAAATTTCGTCTCGAAAATTCGAGACAAGACGAGAGTGGATTGTTTCTCGCCATATCTCGTCTCGCGGCATCACCAATCACCAAACACCAAAGTATACATCTCTGCGTCTACTACCGCTACCTTTTACAGGAGACTGTAAACTAAATGTTAGTAGAGAAATTAGTACCAATAGATCAATAATTCAAAAATTCTATCGCTATTTCATTACATTATATAAAATGCGAAATAATTATTTCATTTTCATGTTTATAATATAAGAAAAATATTATTAATAACAAAATTTATTTTAAAAGGAAAAATCGCGTCCTTTCCTGGTTTAAAATAGGACAAGAACAAAATATGCTCAAATTTATTTTTCGTACCTTCGACCGGCATAGCTTGTTATATATATTTCGAAATTGTCCAGAAACACTTATTTTCTCTCCTAGGTCAGAAAACAAATAGCGAAGTTGGTATTATTCGGGTGAAATGTCAACTTATAAATATTTTCAAAATGTGACACATTATTTAAAAAAAGAACTATTTTGATTTATTATTCGTATTATACGATTACTATTACATTAATTGTTGTTAAATATCATCACATTCGTTTTATTTTTGAGGTTCTGCTGAATGAATACAAGCAGAAAATGTATCTTCAAATTTTAACCTATAATGCGGATTATTAGACTAAAATGTCACTAAATTTTTTCAATAAAACAAATGAATTGTTAATTGGAAAAATGCTACCTTTTTTAGTTTAAGTTCTGTAATTTATTATTTTAACCCAACGTTTCGGCACCATAAACTGATGCCTTCTGCAGGGGATACAATGACATATTTTTTGAAATAAAAAATAATAATAATAATTCATTTTTTTTTTACTTTTTTTTATATTTTTATTTTTTTAATTTCAAAAAATATGTCATTGTATCCCCTGAAGAAGACACCAGTTTATGGTGCCGAAACGTTGGGTTAAAATAATAAATTACAAAACTTAAACTAAAAAATCTGTTGTGGTCAGCACAAGACCTCTCGCCATTTCCATATTAGGTTATATAAGTATTGTATTGCACTTCGCTTTCGAACCGTCGTTTTATAACAAAATATTACTGAACTTTACCCAAATATTGTTTTTTATTGTATTTACATGTCTTCTGCACACATATAATTCTAATTATATCTATATTTCATTGTATGAGGAAGTTTCTAAATGTCAGAGATTCTTCCAATTCATTAACAAGATTGGCGGTATTTCTGATGGTTATATGCATTTTACCACAATTATACCTATAATTTCAAATATTTAATTAATAAAACAATAAGAAAGATTAAATATACTTCCCAGTAAAAGCTATCAGAATGTCACTAAAACTGTTGATTTTTGACACTGACATGTGTCATTTACAAATTATGTTATAAACATTGGAATTTGTCAACTGGTTTCCTTAGTGCCGTAGCCTCTGCGATTAGTTCATTCTATAAATTATAGTGCCTCTCTAAATCTATACAAGATATACTAAAAATTTTAAGTGTATTAGATGGAGAATTTTATGTTCTTCAATATTTAATAAAAAATCTGATGTGGCCAGCACATGACCTCCCGCAAATTCCATGTTTAAAATAGTAATGAGCTTTAAGTAAAGTATCATTTTCCGTTCCGGTTGATCGTTTATAAACAAAATCTAATTTGTTGTTTTAATAAATAGAAGTCTGTAATACGAAATTAATTTCATGCCAAAAATAATCGATTATCATGGGCCTATAGCGCTCACCATCAACTATAACAGTTCGACCTTCATTATTTTCGAAAAAGTAAGTTCCAATGACGCCACCTGACCATAGTGCGCACCAAACAGTCTCATTTGGACATGTAATGGTACCTCGTAAATCACATGAAGATTTTCCTCTGCCCATATCTATCAATTTTGCTTATTAACATGCCCAAAGAGGAGAAAATGTGCCTCACCAAAGAAAAAGATAATCCTCGAAAAATCATCATCAACTTCCAAGTGCTCTAAAAACGCAATCTGAGTAAATTCTTTGCTGTACATGATCCATGTTGTAAATGTGTAGTTGTAAACCAATATTTGACATTTTGAAAACACGTACTTATACTGACAGATTTATATTTACAAATCAAATATATTTCTACTAAATTCTTCTTAACACGATTTCATTATTAATGTATAAATGTGACAGTGACATTTGTTTAAATACGTCAAAATTTTATTAAAGTATTATGTTTTTGTTTGACGCATGGATCAGATGATGTAACAAAAATAAATTATTTTATAAATTTATATTTAAAGTTATTTAAAGTTTTTAAAAGTTATATTATCGTAGAATTGAAGATTGTACCATTATATTATATTTTTAATAGTAAAAGTTGCTGAAAAATTATATTCAATACAATTTTTTCA
The DNA here is from genome assembly GCA_943142095.1 of Ophonus ardosiacus. Taxonomy (NCBI): domain Eukaryota; kingdom Metazoa; phylum Arthropoda; class Insecta; order Coleoptera; family Carabidae; genus Ophonus; species Ophonus ardosiacus. Next base: position 29,046,083 of record OW964836.1, read on the forward strand.
AAAAAAACTGGTAAAAGCTTGTATAAGTGATACTTCCGGTTATCTGATATACACTAAAAACTAATCAACTCTTGCCACATTAGTATAGAATGGGTATACAAAATTTCAAAATTTTCTGATTGATAGTATTTGAGTAATCGTGTCCACAGGATCCACACACACATACACACATACATACCCACAGACATCATTGTAAAAATGTTAAAATCGGATTCTGGGGACATCAAAACGTGCTTATTCACTAAAAACTCTATATGCAATTTTTAGCACGATCCCTATACCTCCCTTACCTAGGGAAGCGGGAGGTAAAAACCTCCCAAAAATTATATTTAGAAGAATTTTTCTAAGAAACTACTACTTCCGGTTGTTCAATTGTTACCAAAACCTTTTCAGCTCTTCCCAGGAATATCAGATTAGGGAAACTGCAGTTAAATATTTTTTAAGTTTTATAGTTTTTGAGGAATCGCGACTACAACATCCAGACATACATACATACACACACACACACATACACACATCCACACACACACACACACACACACACACGCACACACACACACACACACAGACATCATTTTAAAAATGTTATAATCGGATTCTAGGGACTTTAAATCGTGCTTATTCAATAAAATCTGGATATGCGAATTTGAGCATGAATCCAATACGTCTCTTAGCGAGAGGTAAAAAGGTCAGTTGGCAACCCTAACCGCATCATTACGAAGGCAGGTACATTTGCAAATATCTTCTAAAATTCTATACTTTTTCTATTCCTTCTACAAGTTTTTTACTTTGCGGCTATATAGTAAATATTCTAAATTACCCTCATAGAAAAAAAAAAAAATTATATTAAACCGTAGGTTGAACTGAACAGTTACTCTTAACTTAATTAAGTATTCCCATGGCATCGTAATTTATAAACCACATAAAAGTTTAATAAGAAATTACAATCAAGTTTTTATATTCATTTTATCAGATTAATCGTAAAAAAACACTAATCTTCAGAGTACATCCACCTATTTAATTTCCTTCTCAATACATCATCTTCTCTGCTCCACGTATTCCTCTAAAACTAATTAAATAAAACAGTGGGCCTCTTTTTCATTAGCTCGTAACTAGTACGCGTGTCGAATGAGTGTAGGTTATAAACTCTTTGTAGGTACCCGGCATAATATCGTCAAGTGTAGTAATCTGAATCGGTTCCAGTGATTACGGGCTGTATATCTAAATATTTAAATTAGATTTCGTTATTGACAGTCTATTATGGGAGCCGATTTGACACGCACGGGAAGGTTATTATCTTTCTCACACCTACGGCTATGGTTGAGTGCTCTTAAAACCAAGATAATGTTTATGGATTGAGGAAGAGGAGGCGGTTATAAGGCTTATAACAGTGCTTGTTAAAATAAAGATAGAGATAAAACGTAAACTCAAGTATGATGCCATAGATTTAAATGTGATGTTCAGTATTTATATGACGAACAGGTATTAATTTTTGGCGGCGGTTACTCTGGATGCGAATTCGTATGAAAATTCGTTCGTACGAAATCATCAGACGGGAACAAATTAATACAAATATATATGTGCGGTTACAGTGCTTACAACTATTTCGTACGTATAAGTATGAATTCGTACGAACTCATACGACTGTTTGAATATGAACAAAATAGTTTTTGTACAGTCTATACAGGGTGTCTCAGGACGAGCTTACGCTATCTATATTTTAAATACTATTTAATATAATTTAACGAAATTTGGTATCTAGGGGTTATCCAACATGCCCGTTTCAACTAAAATATTTTCAAAGCAGTAGCACTTCCGGTTTGACCGGAAATTGACCTCAACTTTCTTATTTTAAATGGAATACGTTATATTTTATTTTACCATTGAATACAGCGAAAAATTTTACATATGAAGCAATAAAAACATTTTGCTCATGATCAACTACTTCCGGCGTTATTCAACTTTTTTTGATTTTTTGTCTGAAATCCGGCACATTTTCAAAACTCTGTATATCGGGAACGAGATCGAATTTTTATAATCTGAAAAAAGCCTTTTATAAAGGAGACTTTAAGCTACATTATCCATAGAAGAATCCTCGATTATTTATAAAAATGTGACGGGTACGTTACACCAAAATTACAGTTGACAAACTTCAAAAAAGACAATTTTTTTAAATGGAACCCCCCTTTTTTATTACATAAATGTATTCTACGGCAAAAAATAAGGGTACTTTATGTAACATGTTTTATGTTGAAAGTTGATAGAATTTCAGTAAATTAGAAAAACATGTAATCTGGGTATAATTATTTTATTAATACGGATAAGTAAGCCATGGAAAAACAATGTTTTTACAAACTCATCTACTAGATTTCTTAGATAATTTACCGTTGGATCAAAGGAATTTAATATGGTACCAGCATGATGGCGCTCCACCCCACAATAGCCATAGAATAAATACTTTTATAATTATACCCAGATTACATGTTTTTCTAATTTACTGAAATTCTATCAACTTTCAACATAGGACATGTTACATAAAGTACCCTTATTTTTTGCCGTAGAACACATTTATGTAATAAAAAAGGGGGGGTTCCATTTAAAAAAATTGTCTTTTTTGAAGTTTGTCAACTGTAATTTTGGTGTAACGTACCCGTCACATTTTTATAAATAATCGAGGATTCTTCTATGGATAATGTAGCTTAAAGTCTCCTTTATAAAAGGCTTTTTTCAGATTATAAAAATTCGATCTCGTTCCCGATATACAGAGTTTTGAAAATGTGCCGGATTTCAGACAAAAAATCAAAAAAAGTTGAATAACGCCGGAAGTAGTTGATCATGAGCAAAATGTTTTTATTGCTTCATATGTAAAATTTTCCGCTGCATTCAATGGCAAAATAAAATATAACGTATTCCATTTAAAATAAGAAAGTTGAGGTCAATTTCCGGTCAAACCGGAAGTGCTATTGCTTTGAAAATATTTTAGTTAAAACGGGCATGTTGGATAACCCCTAGATACCAAATTTCGTTAAATTATATTAAATAGTATTTAAAATATAGATAGCGTAAGCTCGTCCTGAGACACCCTGTATACAAAGTAGGCATTTGCGCTCGCTTTTGTCAAGGCAAAATGTCACTTTGCCGCTCATGCGGTAGTAGTAAGTAGAAAAGTAGGAAAAACGCTCGTTGTCCGAATTTCTAACTATAAAATACATCTCCAAACGTCAAGCACGTTTCAAGATCCCTAGAATACGATATTACTAGTTTTACATTGATGTCTGTATGTATGTGTGTGTGTGTGTGTGTGTATGTCCGTGAGTGTGTCTGTGTGTGTGTCCGTGTGTTCGTGTCTCTGTGTGTGATTAGATTTTGCTTATAATTGATCAACCGGAAGTACCCTTATTTGAAGTTTTTAACAGTTTTTCTGGGAAAACCGCAGTTATATATCATTTTTTGACATTTTGTGATCATTAATATGAAAGAAAATCTTATTCTCTATACAATTTGATTATACATTTTCCTTCATATTCAATAGATATAGAGTTATAGAGAGATTAAGAGAGGTTAGCTTTCAAAAATCAGTTAGCTTTGCTAAAATTATGGAAACAGCACATATATTCAAAATAATTCTAATTGACAGATGTCAGTGTCAAGTGCAAAAGTGGAAAGTATAGGATCAGAAAGTAACATAAGTGACAGAGTGTCCCTCGCATAAGTGACTTGCAGTTTCAATGCCGGGAGTATGAGGAAGACCAAAGAGAAGATGGAAGGACTGTATAGCAGAATATTTGAGAGAGGAAGAACTGTCTGAAGAAGATGCGTCGGATAGTCATGAGGAAGTATGAAGTGCAATTTACAGAATGTACATTCGTGTTATAATAATATTGGATTTATAGAATCTTCCCCAAGGAACTTGCAATATGGAATTTGTAAAAAATAGTGTGTTCGTGTTACAATTTTACAGGATATATATAATCTTTTCCAAGGAACTTTTGGTATCGGATTTATACGAAATATATTGAATTGACGGAAGGTTTTGTGCTGGCCACAACAGATTTTTACCTTCCGTCACCTTTAGGTAAGGAAGGTATTGTCTTTGGTCAAAAAATTCGGTGGTGAGTTTTTAATGAATAAGCACGTTTTAGGGTCCCTACAATACGAATTTACTATTTTTGAGATGATGTCTGTATGTGTGTGTGTGTGTGTGTGTGTGTGTGTGTGTGTGTGTGTGTCCGTGTGTGTGTGTGTCCGTGTGTGTGTATGTATGTCCGTGTGTGACAAATTTTTCTCCGACGATAACTCCAATACTACAATTCTAAAAATTATAATTCTTTCGTATTCCTCTTCTGTACATCCATATGAAGAGTTGATTAGATTTTGGTTATAATCTATCCACCGGAAGTACCCATTTTTGAAGTTTTTAACAGTTTTTCTTAAAAAAACGCAGTTAAATATTACTTTTTGACATTTTGTTATTATATATATTAAAGAAAATACTCTTCTCTATACGGTTTAATTATACATTTTCCTTTATATTCAATAGATGTAAATTAAAAGCATTATAAAGAAATTAATTTTCAAAAATTAGTCTGCTTTGCAATTTATATGGAAACAGCTGACATAATTACTCAAAAAAAATTAATTGACAGATGTCAGTTGCAAGTGCAAAACCAAATATGAAAAGTATAGGATCTGAAATTGGTATTTCATATTGTTACTCGCAAGTGACATGCAGAGAAAGGCCAAAGAGAAGATGGAAGGACATTACTTAGTGTAGTTTATGTTATAATTTTATTGCATTTAAAGAACCTTTTCAAATGAACTTTTAGTATGGAATTTGTAAAAAAAAGTATGTATTCGTGTTCGATTTTACATGATATTATAGACAATTTGTTTCAAGGACCTTTTGGTATGGGATTTGTACAAAATACATCGAACTGACGGAAGGTCTTGTGCTGGCCACAACAGATTTTTTTTATTTACGATACACAAATCTGAAAAAAAAAACTACATTCCAGGGGAGATTTTTATGTAATATTCCTATCCATTAAGGAAAACTTATGAATGTGAATGTATTTACTAATATTTTACTTAGAGTGGATTCTGATATCGGCACTTCATTTACATTCACCGTAACCATTGATTTTATATACTACGTAAACAGATTGATTATCTATGCAACAAATCAGGCAACGGGCGCTGAGTAGGCGACCACTTGATGTCGCTACTGTTCTCGTAGTTTGTAGGCAACAGATAGTATATAAAATCAATGCCGTAACTTTCATCTTTCAGAATTTTTATTTTTTCTCTCTTTCTTTCTTCCTCGGTCCTTCTGCTCTTCAAATCATCTTCAGTCAATTTCTGTCTACCGAAATTGCTTTCACCAAATATTTTGCTGCATGAGCTATTTATCCTGTGGTGATTTTTTGGTCTATTGCCTTCTTTTGACAAAAACATTACGGATTATCCATTGCTGGGTGTGCAACTCTGTCTTTTAATTTTAAGTCGTTATTCAATTTAAAAGTCAAGTTGTCAAATTTGTCGAAATTGAAATGTAATTATAAGAAGAAAAGATAATAAAGAAGAAAACAGGTATTTTATTTAAAGAAGATGTTGAAAATGTTTGCCATTATTCTTTAGGCCTAAATGCACTCGTCGTTGCATGTTTTCGCTTACTCTAATGAGCATTTTAGGTGTTATTTCTTCTTAAAGTCTTAAAATAGTCATTTCCAAATCCATTAAATTTTGAAGTCTATTTTTAAATACAATTTTTAAGTATAAGAAGAGAAAAAAACGGACTTGTCTAATATGGATATCTTGGAACCCATAAATTTCAATTTATTAATCTATAATCGAAAAATTCTTGCAAAAATCCTACTGTTTGATTTGATGTATGAACAGTAGTATTGTCCTGTTGAAAAAATTCGTTGCAGTTCTTCATTATCCAATTCTATAAAAGGACTCAATACTTCCATCTTCCCGAAATAATGCTACAGTTTTTGTCTTTACAACTTGGTAAATATCATTATAAGTATGATCTGCTGCTTCATTGGAAAAAAATTCCTGAAATTCATTATAACAGGTATCAAAACAATAAGGCCATTTGCCGTTTTCTAATTTATTTCCATTTCTATGATTCAAAAGAAAAGCTTTAATTACCTGGGATTCGAACCCAGAACCGCTGTCACGTGGAGCTAGTGCGCTACCACCAATCCACTTCGGTCGGTTTCCAAATCGTGTAAAGTGTTCTGTTATTATAAGCAAAATTTTTTTTTTTCGAAGAGCTTTGAAGCAAAATTCTGACTAAATGGTACACTTTCCGGTAAAAGCAAGTTTAATTAAATCGTCTTATGTTAGCCTCAGAAATCTGTGGTTAAGCCATGTCCCCCTATTTGAGAGACATCCTGTATTACTCTATAAACAACAACAATAATCTTACCTAACACACAAAACTAGGCCCTAGTTTTCTAAGCGTAAATTTTGTGTTTGTTTAGCTTAGATAATGTTGAAGAGTATTTAAATCGTTAAATCCACACCTATTCGGTATTTTTTTTCTAAACGATCCCGCGTTCGGGACAGTAGACAATTTCAATAATAAACTAATTTTTCTGACCCAAATTACTTAAATTTAATTTACCTCATCAAATTTCACCTCTAGACTTGTCAATCATTATGAAAATCGAATGAGCTTCCTGTTTTCTTTATTTTCCTCGCTCGTCTTAAGTATAAGTGGATAATTCGATAGATTACTTAACGATAATCACTTGCTATTTGGCCGAATCAAGTTCGTCTCGATGTCGTTGTCTGAATTACGAAACCTGAACCTGTCCATTGCATGTTTTATTTTCACGGGCGTAATTATTTTTCAGCTTTTTTGCTACCGGAATATTCTTAATTTTTTATTTAAAAGGCGAATTATTAATGAGATACACAAAAACCTGACTGGTTAGTCGCAAAATTATTTCGCTTAATGGTCTTTAAAAGTAATCTACATTAAAATACTCGCGATGTTTTATTTCTTAATATTCCTTAAAATATTAATCGACGGCATATTTTTTTGCACGAAGTTAGGGTTTTATTAATGCGCTAAAAATAAAACATTTTGCTAACGAGCGTATGGTACTAAAATTAAAACAGATATTTTTATATTGCATATGCTGGTTGCTTCTAGATATTAATTTCAAATACTTTATTTTGTTTTATATTTTAATATATGGGCATATAAATCATTTTAATAAAATGTGAGATGATGAAAGGAACATACACAAGCATACGTACCTTATCAAGGATTCGAACCCTTTCTTGGGTCGTGAGTTGGCTACTACAACAATAGGGTCGGTGATAATGTTATGTTATATCACTTTTAAATTTTTAGTAAATTTTTAATAAAATTCAAGATTCGAATCTTCATATCTACTTCAAAGGCAAGACACTTAACCAAATGGAATTGAGTTTAAATTTAAACTATTTAAAATTAGCAACTTGCTACAACGATAGACAAAATAATAATTTTATAATCCTCCCCATTATGGACAAAGCAGTAAATCTTAAATCTGTAAGGGCCAGTTTTAAAAACTCCGGTGCTAATTTTAACTGTAAATTAGATTGTATTATTAGGAGTAAAAGTGATTCTTTATGTGGCACTTTTGCTTCGAATGACACATTATATTTTTTCTTCAAACATACGTATTTGAATAAAATAATTACAACTTGACATTACAATAATTATAAATATTTTACGTAAAGGACGTTGCTGATTTCAATTGTTCTGTCGCTATGGATACTTTCGTGTTTGTTTTCTTTTTGTTATAAACATTCAAGTAAAAATTTTCAACTTTTGACATTTAAATAAAAACTATGTAATTTTATATTCTCCTTATGTGCAATTATATCAGATTTTGAAGTAGTACTATGTACAGCCCTTGAAGTTGTTCAATTGGATGGAAGTTCAACAATATTGCTGAAAGATATATGTCGAGCAATCGATGAAAAACAAAATGAACTTTTATTATCACTTTAATTCAAGTATTCTTTTCATAATTACCAATATGTAAGTCTGCTAGTTTTTAATGTTATTTCTTTAAATATAAACTGTTTATATTTCAATTTGTAGATTATCAATTCAAATTTGACAGATGTTGGAGGTTTCTGGTAACTTTATTCTTAGGTTATCTAATTTATAGTGTAACTTAGGGCACATGGCAGGTTTCTATTTTACAAGTTACTTCTTATTCGCTCATTTTATATAGTTTCTTTGGATATTTATTTATTTCATTTCTACCTTGTGAATTAAGTTACAAAAGATGCCATTTTTTTGAGGTTTTAAGAAAAACAATATTGTATCGGATTATTGACAGCAATGATAAATTTGTCATTTGACAATTTTTTTCGTTTCAATTTTGTTTATTTAACTGATAGTTAAATTTTTTACCGGAGATTGTAAAACTGGCCCGTAATAGTGAACAAAATCTCTACGAAACCTGCTACTCTTATAAATAATTTTATATAGTTCAACAAAAATTGATGTACTTTTGTTAGTTTTTTTTTTTTACAGATTTATTGCCGGTATTATAAACGTCCAGTTAAATTTAGTTTCATAGTAAATTTAATAAAATGAACAAATACGAATCAATGTTCTTATGACATTTAAATCATTGCTGTCAAAAATTCGCGTTGCATTTGTTCGCTTAATTAAATTTACTAGGGAACTAAATTTAACTGGACGTTTATAATACCGGCCCTTAGACTTACACTTTTGACCATAATACGTCCAAGACGGTATCAAGCCAAAATGCGTAGGCATAAAAGACTTTCTAATGAACTAGGGCTAGGACTTTAGAACTAGGTATTTAGTTAAAAGGAAAAAATCTACCCACCCGGTCCAAATAGAATATGGGTCGACTCGATTCTTCACCCGTAAGACCCATAAGAACCATAAGAATGGTATGACGGGTCGTAAGAACCGTATGACCCGTAAGAACCGCATGATCCGTAAACTTGTTGGCGACAAGCGATTACTGCCTGAATTAAATAGCATACTTCGACGCATCGAGAACATATATCATTACCTACTTCTCTTATTATTGTACAAATTACTAACTTATTTTTTAAAACTAATTGTATTGTCAACTGTATAATTAAATAAATAAATTGTTTTTCAACTGTTTATATTTAAACGGATAATTATCAGCTATAATATCCCGAGGACATTGATAATTACGAAATAATTTTATGACAGTTACCGAAAGCGTGTTGCTTGGTAACAGCAACAGCCCGACGCCGAAGGCGGAGGTGGTGTTACCTAAAAGCAACGTGCTTGAGGAAGTGTGATAAAATTATAAGTATTTATCAATAATTGAGGGGTATTCGGTGAGAATTTTTTTTTGCAGTTTTAACATTAAATTTGCCTAAAAATTGTATTTGACAGAATTTTTGTGTCTAACATTGCCCAGTAGGTGTCACTAGTAGCTATGGACGTGAATGTGGCTATGAATATGTTCAGTGTGAAGTGTGCAATGAGAATGAGATCTCTTTGAGTGAGACCAAAGAGAAGAAGATAAGACATACAAAAGTCCATAAATATTCTCCACATTTAGTTTTTTATGTAATACAGTATTTTTTGATGTATTTTCTTTTATAATTTTGTTGACTAAATCATCATTTTCATTGATAGCGTGAAAATGACATTTTTAAATTAAAACAATTAATCTTTAATTATATGTCAAAAAGTGTTTGTTACTTAGCAACTTAGTGACATAAGTGATAATTGTCTTAGGATAATTATCAGTGTAAGTTTGTTTTGATTGGTTACTTTCGCACACGTGGGCAGCAATAAAGGGATTCAATTGGATAATTTTTTAACCAAAAAATTTTCAATATAATACTCGTACATCTTACGGGTCTTTCGGATTATACGTTTTTTTATGGTTTTTATGATTCTTCCTGTTCTTATCGGTCTTATGGGTTTTATAGGTGAAGAATCGACTCCGACCCGCATTCGCTAAAATATTCTGGTGAGCTTGTGGTCTTTTGGATCCATCGATTTTCCGAGCACTATAATAAACAAATCCGATATCCGATGCACATATTGAAATCTCATCTTCGAGACTGAGATCTGTATCCAAGATCCAATACTCAAATCCGAAACCTAAATCCGATACGGAGATTCGGATAGTTCAATATTAAATTAAATATTCGAGTGTCCCAAATTTTTCTGAATACGAAGCACTAGTTAAGAAGCCTTGGGGAAGCAGAATTTTTTGAACGAGCTAATGTATTAAAAAGGCCATTAATTTCCAAGTGTAACTTTGGAGAGCCCTATTAACTACTTCTCAACATGATATCTCTATAACACATAACCAGGCGATACCTCACAAGGTCATAAACATATATTGTAATGTATTTTATTGAGTATTGGTAGCATTGGCAGCATACCATTGCTGGGTATGCCAATCAGCTTTGTACAGATATCGGTAATGATTATGACATATTCGTACCATGCGGGCGTTTATCAGGCTACACCTCATGGGTACTTATTGTTGTCGTGGAGAGTGCTCCACGGGGGGTCACTCTTGTAATATAATAATAATATCATCATCACGGCATATTAACCGTGTCTGGGTATGCTAAATGCTCTATCACAGATATCAGTAATGATGATAACGTATTTGCACCGTGCGGCGTTTACCAGACGTCACCTCACGGGCACTCATTGCTGGCGTGGAGAGTGCATCACAGGGTCACTTTTGTGCCGTTTAAAATTAGAAATAATATTTGGCGTCGGTTGGGATCGAATCCGAGTCCCCAGATTCGCGACCCGACACTCAGGCATGCGGCTACGAGACCCCATATAGATATCATTATGGAAAGTATTACTATTCATTTCTGGTTGTGTCAATCTGCTTTTATTCTCAGACTTTTGTAGTGATATTATACGTGTATATGTAATGTAGAGCTGAGAGTGTTTACCCGGTGTCATCTTACCAGTTGCCGTGAAGAGAGGACCTCAAAGGTTACTTTTGTGCTATTTGAAAATTGAAATATATAACCATAGACAAGGAAACATATTTTGTGCCGAATTGAATAGTATCGAGACGCTAATTCTACTGTAAATTCTACAACATAATGAAAAAAGTAACTGTGCAGTAATTTAAAATACGTATTTTACATTATTTCTGCATTTCAAAATAATAAAACTCAGTCGCCGAACAAAAAGTACGTACAATATTTAATTTAAATTATTTTTACAGTAAGTAGAATCAATATTTTTTCTTTGGTTAGTATTTATTTACAAAGCTTGTTTTGCTATTTCCTTCATGTACAAATTTATTTTTCGTACCTTCGACCGGCATAGCTTGTTATATATATCTCGAAATTGTCCAGAAACACTTATTTTCTCTCCTAGGTCAGAAAACAAATAGCGAAGTTGGTATTATTCGGGTGAAATGTCAACTTATAAATATTTTAAAATGTGACACATTATTTAAAAAAAGAACTATTTTGATTTATTATTCGTATTATACGATTACTATTACATTAATTGTTGTTAAATATCATCACATTCGTTTTATTTTTGAGGTTCTGCTGAATGAATACAAGCAGAAAATGTATCTTCAAATTTTAACCTATAATGCGGATTATTAGACTAAAATGTCACTAAATTTTTTCAATAAAACAAATGAATTGTTAATTGGAAAAATGCTACCTTTTTTAGTTTAAGTTCTGTAATTTATTATTTTAACCCAACGTTTCGGCACCATAAACTGATGCCTTCTGCAGGGGATACAATGACATATTTTTTGAAATAAAAAATAATAATAATAATTCATTTTTTTTTTTACTTTTTTTATATTTTTTTTTTAATTTCAAAAAATATGTCATTGTATCCCCTGAAGAAGGCACCAGTTTATGGTGCCGAAACGTTGGGGTTAAAATAATAAATTACAAAACTTAAACTAAAAAATCTGTTGTGGCCAGCACAAGACCTCTCGCCATTTCCATATTAGGATATATAAGTATTGTACTGTACTTCGCTTTCGAACCGTCGTTTTATAACAAAATATTACAGAACTTTACCCAAATATTGTGTTTTATTATATTTAACATGTCTTCTGCACACATATAATTCTAATTATATCTATTTTTCATTGTGTGAGGAAGTTTCTAAATGTCTGAGATTCTTCCAACTCATTAACCAGATTGGCGGTATTTCTGATGGATATATGCGTTTTACCACAATTTTACCTATAATTTCAAATATCTAATTAATAAAACAATAAGAAAAATTAAATATACTTCCCAGAAAAAACTATCAGAATGTCACTAAAACTGTTGATATTTGACAATGACATGTGTCATATTATAAACATTGGAATTTGTCAACTGGTTTCCTTAGTGCCTTAGCCTCTGCGATTAGTGTACTCTATAAATTATATCGTCTTTATCTCTAAATCTATGCAAGATATAATAAAATTTTTAAGTGTATTAGATGGAGAATTTTATGTTCTTCAATATTTAATAAAAGAAACTCCCAAAAAAATATATTTAGAAATTTTTTTTCTAAGAAACTACTACTTCCGGTTATTCAATTGTTACCAAAACCTTTTCAGCTCTTCCCAGGAATGGCAGATTGAGAAAACTGCAGTTAAATATTTTTTAAGTCTTATAGTTTTTGAGGAATCGTGTCTACAACATCCAGACATACACACATACACACATACAAACATCCACACATCCACACACACACACACACACACACACACACACACACACACACACACACACACACACACACATACACACACACAGACATCATTTAAAAAATGATTTAATCGGATTCTAAGGATCTTAAATTGTTCTTATTTAATAAAATCTGGATATGCGAATTTCAGCATGAATCCAATACCTCTCTTAGCGAGAGGTAAAAAGGTAGCATTTTTCCAATTAATAATATGAGTTCTGAAAGATATTTTATTAAATGAATTGTTGATAAAACCATGTAAATCGAAAATGTTACCAACATAAAAATATTATAGCATATAATATTTGAAGTAATATTAATATTTCTTTATTAAATTAAAAATGTCGTCGGCACAAAAAAATCTAGTGTATCACACACCCAGAAACTGTTTTGCGAGATCTCGTAATTTGCAGGTCTAGCTTATTCGCTCTCGCAAATGTTCAGTTTCTGGCCTAGTGACACAAATAACTATTATTATTATTGAATTTGATTGCTTTCTGCCTTTACAGTGTACATATGTCTATATTTTGTTAGTTTCAGAAAACATATTTTTCCTGCATTTAAATTTCGCGCCTTTCTAATAGCGTCTCGTTATGGCGCACATTGATTGAATTCGGCACCAACTCGTAACATTGTAAACTACGTCTAGTATATAACTATCCTTGTCTATGCATTTAACTCAGTTCCCCGTCAGAAACATTAAACCAAAATTGTTAAGCTCCGATATAAAACTTTGATATCCGCAAATCATTTAAGATTATTCAATCTAGCATGCATTATTAATTAATTACCAAAAATCCCACCCATCGAAATGTCGTAATCTGTGACGATCTCCCTCTTCGCCCCATCGCGTTGACCGGTGATTACCTCCTCGTCGGAGTTGGAGTGTTGTCTCAGTCTCAGCTTCGGATCTCGTGCACCTGCCGCTGGTTCCCACGGCCGGCCGGAAGTGACGTGCTAGCGCTCCGGGCCAATTAGCCCAAGCCAGACACGTGCGGGGGGTGGCGCCACACATACAACCAGAGGAGAGGAGTTTGAGGAGAGAGTACGGAGAGCGAAGATGACATTGTTTGTGATGAGAGTAAATAGTGGAAGGTAATATGACATCGAGTATAATATTCAATGACAGTGGGTATCCAATATCCAGTCTTACGATAAATAGTTATTTACTTATTACGGCAGGAAAATTCGTCTTTTCATGACGAATATGGAAACCATAATGAGTCATGAAAAGGAAATTCAATGACGAGATAAGTACTAAATATTTTCTGAAATCGTATAAGAATTCAAAATTACTGAATGGTACATATAACCTATTTTCATTTAACAAGTAAATCACATTGAAAAGTTAAGGAACTCAATTTAAATTTATACAAGAATTTAAAACAACTGTATACTGGACATCATTTATTTGAAATGCATACTTACAATTTAATTTTTGCTATAACTTAGCTCAGTGTTGTATCAGATTATGTTGTGTGTTTTTGACATTTGCTTGACAGATGCGCGCTGCGCGGATTGAACGATGTTAGATTTCATATTAGAAATTAGGGATAGATAAAAGATAAAATTATCGTACATAATATCATAAGTGGTAAATTTTTGCCGGAATTTTTTTCAGATTGTTACGAGAGCCGGTTGCCTAGCAATTTATTGAGTGATTTTTGATCAATGTCACGAGATAAATTAGCAAGAGGCTCGAGTAACAATCTGAAAATTTTGCCAGGATAAAATTTAACCACGAATGGTATTCGGATGACTATTTCAAAAATAAAAATAAGCGGACAGGACTTTAACAGGTATATAAACTCTCCACACCAACTATGAATGCCCGTGAGGTGACGCCTGGTAAGCGCCCACACGGTGAAATATATCGTCATCATTACCGATGTCTACATGTGTTGTAGATACTGGCACACCCAGAAATGGGTAATATGCCGTGATGATATATTTATTTATTTATAAACAATATTTCCTAGGCACTCTTAAAACGCTTAAAACGTCAAATAATTTTCACTTATCAAAACTCACTTACTTGTAAAAATATATCATCTTATAAGGGTGCGAAATTTTTTTTGTAAGATTGTTTTGTCAAAATGAAACTTGGTAACTAGGTAGAATCCTGAATTTGGATTGGTTTATAAATGTATGAGTGAAATAGTCGTTATAAATTATTAACTTTTATGATTTTTTTTTAAATATAATTTATTTAATATAAATTTTATATGTAAATAAATTATTGTAATTTATATTGAAACGTAAAATGTGTTTGTGAAAATAAATATGGCAACGTTGCATTGTACTTCCCTGCCTAGGCAGGGAAATTCAATTTTGCGGCAGGGAAGTAGTAGATTACATGACGATTTCAGGAAAAATAAATGAACTATCTGCATTAAGCCTCATTTCCAGCTACTTTGCTAATGCATAATGGATGGTGGGTTTTGCACAAACGCAAGCATAATTCATAGTGCTTTAGTAGGAAGTTTTTAGACCATTCCCAGCATATGTTTTATTCTGTAAATCCACAGTAACGACATCTAACTGATATAAATTGTAATGTCAAAAATTTCCTAGAATATCGATTGTAATTTGCTTATGAATTTAGCGACACGTGGAACAGTGGGACGAAATGAACTATTCTTTTTAATTTTGTTTTCGATAGAAGTTCATCAAATTGTTTGACATTCATTCTTGTGTAATTGAAAAATATGGTTTCATCATTCATTCTCATTTTACGAAGCAAATTATTCCAATCGCCTTGCAACAAACGTTTTCTATTTATTGGGTGAGCCTACCATCGGTGTTTGCGAGGCTTTTACTTTTGTTTATTACATTTGCAAAATCCGCAATAAATTTTGAAACTACTAAAGCAATTGCTTTTCTTCTTTGAACTATGGCTTCATGTACTATTTGATTTTCAGTATCCATTTCAAATACACCAATTCACAGCAAGTATAACAAAATATTTTTAATAGGTTAGACAAGTGACATTTCGAATAAGAAACAAGAATAACTATATATCTCTATTTCTTAATTACGTTTATGTACCCAAAGCTTGGACCTTGTAAGCTTTAGCGCTTGTGTATTACGCTTATACACAAACTTTTAAGCATTACGCACTAGCTACTAGCTACTACGCGCTATTCACTATTCATTAGAACATTAGCTGGGTATGATGCTTTATGCTTACAGTGACCACGATTTGTCATTTAAAGGACAATTTTTATTTCATTTGCTCGTTGGCTTAATTTATTGCTTTACGTTTTATTTTTAAACAAAAGAATAGTTTAGAGTTGTTTTCATCCTAGTCATAAAACAAAGGACATGTGATTATGCAATTGTAATTCTTGCTGCTAAGTTACTGTGATATACCATTGAAAATAGATTTATTTATTTATGTGATAAACAAAAAAAAAAATATCTAAAAATCAGGTACCTACCTTGTTACCATATCTCATCATGGTACTGAATGTTATAAAGTACTTAAATTGAGGTTTATAATATAGGAAGCATATAATAGTTATTTGTGTATCAAGAGCGTAAAGTGGATCTTTATTGCTCGCGCTCGAAAACTGAAGCGCGAACGTAGTGAGCGCTACAATCGAGCGAGAGCAATAAAGATACTTTACGCTAGAGATCCACACATAATTTTTTCTACGACTTTACTAACCAAAATAGAAAAAAATAATAATACCTATTTAGTAAGTTCAATTCAACCTCAACCAATTTCTGTTTTGTGTTGTGTGTAACCATGACGATGTGAGTATCCAAGTAAATAAATACAAAATTCTGTCAGTAAAAGATAGTGATTTTTCCTGCACTCCTCCAGATATATTTGAAACGGCGCAAAATACTTCCTTGAATTTATTATCTGCAAAATCAAAAGCATTTTATAACCGCTCCATTGAATGGTGTAAGTTAAAAAAATCAAGAATTACAGTGAAAATGTCTTACGAGTACTAGCTTACTTTTTGCAAAAATCTAATGAAATCGTCTTCTCTTTGGTCCATTTATTCCATGCTAAAATCAACACTAGCAGTTAAGAACTGAAAACTCTAGTGAGTGTCACAGTCACAGAATCTAATTTATCTTCGTCAGCTGTTTTCAAGTTCTGGAATGAATATACAAAACTGCCAAAAGTGCACATTCAATTTCAACATTATCCGCCAATAAGTTTGTTAATTATGAAATGTGTGTTATTAAATATTTAAAGTTGTAATACAATGTACATTCACCAGTAGAGTTGTTATTATATATAATTAAATACCTAACCTAACTAAATTGGTAATGTAGCTAACTTCAGGTATATTGTTTGTAGCACGTTTCTAGTGTAAAAATGAACCTAACCTATATTTTAGATTTCGTAAGTATTATTTTAATAAATTAAGATTTCAGCAAAAATATGTATTTATCTAAGCGAGCAAATTGAGCACTTTACCGCGCGTTGCTATGGAAGACGCGCGGTAAAGTATTTTTTTGCTCGTTCCTTAGTAACCATCAACTTTACGATAACAAAATAGAGCACAAATGTCAACTTTTCATGGTGGTCGTAGAAAATAGTATTTATTCCTTATGCTTCTGAATGATTTTCACTATGATCAAGAATCTCATTTTCTTCCAATTCATTTTGATCATTAATAAAATCTTGCTGTATAGTATCTAAATATATTTTATTTCACGTTTACGTAAGTATTTTTTTATACCTACTAAATTATAAGTGAACCGAAAGGCTTTTTGTTCTATTTATTTTTTCAATGTGAGGTTACGCGACCACTAAACCGTTAATTTCGGCCGCTTAATTTTAAACTTCGCTTAAGATATATAAGTGTCGTTTAAGTAATGGTGCAACAAAACTAAGGATCGCTTAAATTTTAAACTTGGTTTAGCATTTAACTAAGGCTTAATAAGAATGGTGCAAACGGCCATAAATTACTCTCACATTTCAAAACTGAATTCGAACTTGGATCATCAGAACCACATGTTGCAAGGCTATAAATTTGGATGGAAGACTATACTAAACGAATGAGTAACAATTTTAAACCGGAATAAACAAAAACACTCTTCTTAAGTAAATAGGTCCTTTTCCAATTATTCCATTTCTGTTTTGTCAACTACAATTAAAACAAATTACCACAAACCTTATAATTACTTCATCCTACATTTATTTATTCCTCAAATTAATTCCTGCGAATGACTAACTCCTTAATTCGTCTTAAAGCGTTACAAATGACTCACTCTCTCATATCTTCATCCTCATGTAGTCTACAAAGCGTAACGATGGTAACATGTAATCAGTAAAACGTTCCCGCGATTGTCGTCTGTCACATCATGTGACATGATTAACCGTGCCAAATTACCCCCGGACACGACGACGACGAAGATGAAGTCACGACGATTGATGAGGGATGAAAAAAAGTGGTTGCCGTGCAGAGGTTTTTATTAACAGAAGTAAAGATGCATTAGGATAGAAGTTCTGGGTGGTTTAAGTTTTTGTGAATTTGTAGGGTCCCGTTATATTATGGGAGAAGTTTTGTAAATTTGATAATGATGTGGGAAGATAAAAGGTGTGTTCAATAAGCCCACCAAAACGAAAGAATGGAAGTAAAATTTGTTATAGGTCGTGCCAACTTTTAGTGAGCTAATCGATGGGTTATTCCCTTCACAGCATGAGATTTTGCTACTTATTGGAAAGGGCTGGATTTACAACAAATCATTTTCTTTATTCTAAACCTACCATGAGGTTTAATGTTATTTCTTTGGAACAAATTAAGGGTTATTTAAGATCTGTAATCTTCAGAAAAGTATATAATAGATACAGTTTTAATTTAAAATTTAGTTTTGTATAAAATTGAAACTTAAAAATGTTGAAACCGTTGTTAGAAGAAAATCAGTGAGATGATAAAGACACGAATAGAAAGCGTATTCATTTATTTTATGATGCTAAACAAATTATTATAAATATGTACAATAGTTTAAAAATGGACGAAAAACCTGCAGCAAGGGTCTTCTGAAGTCAATGGCACTAAAAGTTGGCACGACTTATAAACAATTTTGTTATAGTTAGAAAAATATGACAAAGTGGCATATCGCCTGGTACTTCTACCTGTCCTAAATGCTCGGTATTGGGCTTCCAAATTATCAAGAGATGGCGCTGACGTCAAACGCCAAAATTCAAACGAATGGTACATTTTTCGCGGGCTTCCATAAGAGTACAATTGGTGTGCGACTAATTTTCGTAGTTTTTAATTTAATTTCGGATTTAGTATACTGTTTTTTTATGTTAATTTCGGTAGAATTGAGTTTGATCTTTCTTGTAGTAACAATTTAGTGATAGTTTTAATAATATTTTAGTTAATAGGGTTAATTTTGGTAAGTATTTGTAGGTTAAGACTATTTTAGTCATATTTTAATAAACAGTATATTAGTTTTTTTAATAAAAAAACATTTGATTTCCTTTATTTAGATTGTATTTCATTGCCGTAATTGTACATATATTAATTTCTATCTACATAGCTTTATTTTTATTTAATTGTTTTTCTTTCATAATGAACAATTTTCTTTGCTTAGATTTAGATACTATTTGTAGATTTGGGAATTGTAGTGTATCATCTTGAAATATGGTGGAAGGCCAGCAAGTAATAAATAGTGGCCACATAATATTATGTGGTAAATATTTTTGGAGAAAACTCCATCGTAACTTTAACCTATTAATTGCATATCTCCTAATTTGTTCATTCATTTTTTAAAAATCAAAAACTTACCTGTTATATTACCACTAATTTAGATTCTACTAAGAATAAAACAATAATAGCCGAAGATAAAAGCGTATTAAAATTCGTACACAAGTAAATACAATCCCTGAATAAAACAACCTCCTTTGTACATGTACACTTCACTCTGTTCAGAAATCTGCCAACAGTGGCACATTGTAATTTTGGAAGCAAAATAATCTTGCTATTTCTTTAACAAAAATGCTATTTTTGTTTGAAATAATGTTTGGAACTACAATTTTCATTCTCATAAAAAAATATTTCAAACGAAAATAGCATTTATGTTAAACGAAGAGTAAGATTATTTTAAATATTAATTACGTCATTTTTTCCCTGAAAAAGGCACCAGTTTATGATGCCAAAACCTTGGTTTTTTAATAAAAAATACACTACATAAACTAAAAAGGTAGTATTATTCCTAGATTATTTTACTATACAGAGCATGTCTTCATTTCAATAGAGCGGAGCAAATAACGCCTGTTGACAACCAATGTTATAATGCGAGCAGGGAGCGATATGCCGCTTTGCCATAATTACGATATTTATATATATGTATATATATATATATATATATATATATATATATATATATATATATATATATATATATAGTCAATTTTTCTGACTATAAATATAAATAAATATATCATCACGGCATATTACCCATTACTGGGTGTGCCAGTATCTACAACACATGTAGACATCGGTAATGATGACGATATATTTTACCGTGTGGGCGCTTACCAGGCGTAACCTTACGGGCACTCATTGCTGGCGTGGAGAGTGCACCACAGGGGTCACTTTTGTGCCATTTAAAATTCGAAATATTTGGCGTGGGTTGGGATCGAACCCGGTTCCCCAGGTTCGCGATCAGACACTCAGGCACGCGGCCACGGATCCCCATTGAAAAACACAGAACATAAACTAAAAAGGTAGTATTATACCAAGATTATTTTACTATACAGAGCATGTCTTCATTTCTGACTATATACTAGCATTTGCTTGATTTGCTCCCAAGCAACCCAAGCAACAAATTTTTCGCTTGTCTTACTGTCAAATATAATGGCGAGAAATACAAATTATACATACCTGAAGTTAACTTGTATTGTTTCTATTTCTTTATACGGTATGTGTTGGTTAACTACATGTTAAAAAGGCTACGATCCCGCGTTAATTTTTTTGGCAATTTTTTTGGGTTAGTAAGTAACGTTTGACATATAAGTTTTGACAATATTTTAGCAATGATATGTGATATCTATGGTTATTCACTAAAATCGTTTATTAATAAAAAATCTTGCATTAATAGGGGCAGAGCTGGGCAAGTTACTTTTAAAATGTAACTAGTTACAGTTACAGTTACCTCCAAAAAAAAGTAACTAAGTTACTTAAGTTCCAGTTACTTTGGTGAAAGAACTAAGTTATTTACTAGTTACTCATTAAAAGTAACTTAGTTACCTTGAGTTACTTTCTAACTACTTTTAATGGCGTGAAGTGTAGGCTTAGACTGTTGACTTAGTTATTGTGTAGTATATCAGGGAGTTTTTGCACTAACTACGTTATCCTATATTTTAACGTTATTGCTTGGCAACACCCAATCAGATTATTATTGTTAATGTTAACGGACCTACAGGGCCTTATTACCGCCTAAACCCACAAGGCTACGGCCCGGGGCCCGCTTTGGCAAGGGGCCCGCAGGGCCCGGTTGCTGTGATTTTTTTAAAATTTATTAATTTATTTTTCAATTTTGATTTCTTGTACCAAGATATAAAGAATCTACTTTCTTTCTAACATGACATGACCATTATAATGTATAAAACATGCAGACATTATTTCCAAGACTTATTAGTGGATAATGATTAATTTATTGGAAACCTCGGATCAGACGTCGATTTTCAATCTGAGGCCCCGCACATTCAAATATCTAAGAAAATTTGACGAAAAAGTATCTTTTTATAAATATTTGGGGCCCCGCTACGCTAATAACATATTCCCGAGACCCGGCAAAATCGCCAATCGTCCATAGAGAGGAGTAACAAAATATTACGCTAAAATTTCACCTCAAACTAGAATCGAGCATTCGGTACTGTATAATTGATCAGCTTTTCTCTCAGCAGGCAATTTTATTTTTTTCTTTAATAAATAAACTTACATTATAATTATACAAATATTTGTACGTACTTGTTTTTTACTATAAAGAGGGAGGAGGGCCCGAAAAAAAATTTGGCCTAGGGCCCAAAAATCTGATAAAGAAGCCCTGCGGACCTACATTATAATATAACATAAAAATTAAAACTGACATTTTATCTTGTGAGAAGAGAATTTGCAAAAATGAGACGAATTCAAGTCTTGCAACCCTTAGAACAAAGAACAAAATACACTATATTTTGTATAACCTGAAAATTGGAATAATTTTGATGATTTAAACGTATCATTTGTAAGCGAGGAAAATATTTGAAAATAATATATTTTATAAGTCAAATTTAACATTTAGTGACTTTTTAATTCTAGAATTAAAAGTTAAAATAATGTGTTATTTTTAGTTTTTCTGCTTACCGTACAAAAACTCTATTATTAATGAAAAGAATTACTTATTTTATTATCTATTATGGTTTGAAATCAATCAACAATAATATTGAATTTAATTATGTACATATTAAATAAAAGTTACACATTACAGAGGGTATGCGCGATGCTGCGCTCAACATTCCTACTCTGGACAGACATTTATTTAAAACAAAACAGTTTTAGTTAGTGTTTCTAAAAAAGGCATCAGCCTCAACAAAATATTTTTTAGAAATTTTAATCCCCCCGTTACTTTTTATGACTAAGTTACATTCCACTTTTTAAGTTAGTTTGACTAACTTAAGTTACATTCTAATTTCTGAGTTACTTTAAGTAACTTAAGTTACTCAAGTAACTTGTAACTAAAAACCGGAAAGTTACCAACTACTTTTCCGCAGCAAGTTAAGTTACAGTTACCATATTTTAAAAAGTAACTAAGTTACATTACAAGTTACGTAAAAGTAACTAGTTAGTAACTAAGTTCCTAAAGTAACTATTTACTGCCTAGCTCTGAATAGGGGTCATTAATGAATGATTTTGTATACACTAACATAACGTATTAATAAACGGTCAACAGATATATTTAATTAACTATGAAGTGTGTTAATCAGAGCAATTAATTATTGAGATTATTACTCTGCAATTAACTCACGTGTTAGTTACAATATTTTTCGGAATTCCATACTGTTACTATGATATAACAGGACTAAAAATAAAAGTGAAAAGATAAAAATAACAGACGCCGGCCGTTATTTTTTATAACAGTCGATTACAATTAAAGATCAAGTGTTCCTAGAAAAATAACAGCATCTTGATGGACTGTTGTCAAAGAGAATTTATAAATCAACAATACGACAGAAAGAGAAGAATTCTATTATTACTTTATTATTCCTAAATGTTGAAATTTTATGTTACTACGAAAAATCTTGAACGCCACACGGCCGATATGCAAATAACGAACCTCAGCCGCGTCCGTTATTATTTACCTCATATCGGCCTAATGGCGTTAATAACTATGTCCGTTGACCGTATCTTACAGAATTGGAAAGAAGAAAACAATTTTCAGAAAATCAACTTTAAAACAATCGTAGATCGAGTTAAGTTATAACGTATAAGACGTTTCTTCGTAATTTTATAGTAGATACAGACGCGTATTTTGAGAAAATAGATCATCCTATTACCCTCAAAAATTAATAACAATAATTCATATTGACATCTGAAACGAAAAAATGATGTTTTTACCTCTCGCTAAGAGAGGTATTGGATTCATGCTAAAATTCGTATATCCAGATTTTACTGAATAAGCACGATTTAAGGTCCCGAGAATCCGATTATAAAATTTAAAAAATGATGTCTGTGTGTGTATGTGTGTGAATGTGTGTGTATGTGTGTGTGTGTGTATGTATGTCTGGATGTTGTAGACACGATTCTTCAAAAACTATAAGACTTAAAAAATATTTAACTGCAGTTTCCTCAATCTGACATTCCTGGGAAGAGCTGAAAAGGTTTTGGTAACAATTGAACAACCGGAAGTAGTAGTTTCTTAGAAAAATTCTTCTAAATATAATTTTTTGGGAGTTTTTTTTATTAAATATTGAAGAACATAAAATTCTCCATCTAATACACTTAAAATTTTTATTATATATTGTATAGATTTAGAGATAAAGGCACTATAATTTATAAAGTAAACTAATCGCAGAGGCCAAGGCACTAAGGAAACCAGTTGACAAATTTCAATGTTTATAACATGACACATGTTATTGTCAAATATCAACATTTTTAGTGACATTCTGATAGCTTTTTCTGGAAAGTATATTTAATTTTTCTTATTGTTTTATTAATTAAATATTTGAAATTATAGGTAAAATTGTGGTAAAATGCATATATCCATCAGAAATACCGCCAATTTGGTTAATGAATTGGAACAATCTCTAACATGAAAATGATATAAAATAGATATAATTAGAATTATATGTGTGCAGAAGACATGTTAAATACAATAAAAAACAATATTTGGGTAAAGTTCTATAATATTTTGTTATAAAACGACGGTTCGAAAGCGAAGTGCAATACAATACATATATAGCCTAATATAGAAATGGCAAGAGGTCTTGTGCTGGCCACAACAGATTTTTTTTCTTCGTGGTAGGTAGATGTATGCAATTTAATTATTCATTAGTTTAATGAAATATCCCAGAAGTTGTTGAAGCAATAAGTTTCGTCTGTCGGCCTTCGCCAACTAATTTACTGCATTTAATTCGATTTTCCAAGTTCTGTGATTTGAATTTATGGCTGCTTCATTTGAATTATGTCAATTTGTAGATTTGTATAATCGATAAACAGGAAATTAATTGGTTTTCGAAATGTCACACAAGAACTGGAGACGGTTTTTTAATTAATTATCTGCTGTTGCTTGATTTTCTTTTTCATTGTATAATGATAAAATGAAAATGATTGATTTTGTTCGGAGAGGAGAAAGTCTCTTTGTTTGCTCAAGATTAATTGTTTGTTATAAACAGAAGAAGTAAATCATTGCAACAAAAATAGTTAAGATAAACGTGTCTTTAATATACTATTTGTAAAAGAGGATTATTTCTATTTGCTTTTTCAAAATTATACACTTTAATTCGATATAAATTTAAACGATTTAACTATTTCCTGATTTGTCGCTCTTTTTATAAAATTTGCCCACATTCATCTAATTATATTGTATACAATTAAGAACAGTACCATATAAAATATTCCTGTAACTTGTGTAAATATAGTTATTTTCGTAACAAGTTATGAAAAATACCAAATATCATGCGAGTGTAAATTGACGCACGACGCGTAACGGAGTGCAAGTCAATACACACGAGCTAAGATATTTGTATTTCATACAAGTTATGAATATTATTTTTTAGACGAGCTTAAATAAATTTTACTGTTTTTACAAAACTGAAATTTAGGTTCAACGTACGGACAGCTGACAAATGAATAATGTATACATATAGCCAGAAAATAATGACATAGTAACCTAGCGACCGTGTCAACTATTAAGCCTCATTCACAGCTCCGAAAATAAAAATAAAATTATACATAAAAATAAAAATAACGATATAAACAACAGATTCTTATGAAAGTATTAACAGCTATCGAAAATAAAATTAAACATAAGATATAAACGCAAGGATTTGCAAATGTTAAATATTTTACACAAAAATAAGCACATACATAACAACTGTCATTTGAGCTGTCAATTTGCGTTTTGGCCACGATTTAAAATATACTGGTTGTGCCACTCTGCAGAAAACGAGGGTCCAAAGCGATACGTGTTTCCTCGTTTTTTCCGCTAGAGGCGCAATGTGAGAACGACCCAACTGACACATGTCATTTTGAAAATATTACATGTTATATCTTATAGAAAGGTAAATAAAACAGATTTTGAAGTACATATTCGTATTATATGTAATGTTATATAAATATTTTGTTGAAATATATTGCAATTAATGCAAAATGAAAAGAAAATTAAATAGAAAATGTTTCATTCCTGGATGTGAAACCGGTTACAAGAAATCCACTGAAAAAGAATCTCTGTTTGCTGCTCCACTCGATATATCACTTTTTAAAAAATGGCAATGTGCAAATAGTAGAGATGATCGCGAATTAAAATTGAATGATGTTTGTCGAAAACATTTTCGGGAAGAAGATGTTATTACCGAATGGAAATCTGGAAGCGTACGGTTCTATCAATTTATTTAGTTTTTCCAATTTTAAATTCTAACAATGTATTGATTCAGGTTTCCATTAAATATATAAATTTATATTAAAAATAAATTCATTATGCATTTCATTTTTAATATTTCATGTAAAAATAGTTTGCCGTGGTAGGGTCGTTCTCACGTAGCGCATTAGCGGATTATTTAAGGAAACACGTATCAAGCGGACCATCAGAAACAATGAAAAACATGACAAGTGGCATAACCAGTATATTTTAAATCGTGGTTTTGGCAGAAGGATTTTAATTTAAATATACTTTTGAAAAGCTGTCTCCAGACGAAGGTTCGCATATATGATTGCGTACAGTGCTTTAAAACGTATGTAACTGTTATATTGCTTGTTAATTATGAATATATTAAATGACAGTTGATGTTGATTCAAGTTTTATTTTCGAAGCTGTGAACACCAACCACCAAGTCTTATTTATAATTTTATTTATATTTCTTAATTTCGTAGCTGTGAATGAGCCTTTACGATATGAAATATATCGTAACACTAATGTCATAAGTTCAATTTTCAGTGTTAGGATACTACGTTGATATGTCATACTTACCACAATGGTCGTCTAAAAAAAAATATGTTGTGTCCAGCACAATACTTTTCAAATTTAACATTTCTTGTACACAAAAATAACTATCTATTCCTTCATTATACAAGGAATCTTATCCTACTCTTCTAAAATGTTCAAGATGGTTCCATTTCATTGACGGGATTGGCGGTATTTCTTAAGGATATATGAACTATTACTATTAATTTACATACCTCCTTATAATTTTAAATATTTAATTAATAATTCAATAAAACAATGTTACATGTATTTACCAGAAAAATATTTCAATAATACCAGTAAAACAGCTGATTTTTGACACTGACATTTAGCTGTCAATTACAAACTGGTTTCCTTGATGCAGACTGGACTGTGTGAAATATTGCAAACAGATAAGTCTATGTATTATATTTTATTTATCTCTAAATATATGGAAGATATAATAAAATATTTAAGTGTATTGGATTGGAATTTTATGTTCTTTAATATTTGTAATAACTAAAATTTTCAAAAAATATAATATAAGGGAGGTATATGGATCGTGCTATAAATCACATATAGAGATTTTAGTGAATAAGCACGATTTGATATCCCCATAACCCGATTTTAACATTTTTTGTAAATATAACTTAAAATAGCATATATTTCAAGAACATTTAGGTCCATGATGAAAACAGTTTGACATAAAAACACATAAGCGTAACGTCACGCCAATTTTTTCAAAATTCGGGAGGCGATAACTAGCTTATTAATAGGAATTTTTTCACCGGATTTTCATCAATAGTCTTAGTTTTCCTAATATTTTCAGATGAAATTAAAAAAAAAAAAATGGTGGAATCCCCCATTGTTATCAAAACCTTTCCAGCTCTTCGCATTAATGTCAACTTGAGAAGAACGCAGTTGAACAGGTCTTAAGTATTATAGTTTTCAAGGGATCGTCCTTCCAACATCCAGACACATACACACACACACATCATCATAAAAACGTTATAATCGGATTTTAGGGACCTAAAAACGTGCTTATTCACTAAAATCTGGATATGCGATTTTTAGCATGAATCTAATACCTCTCTTAGCGAGAGGTAAAAATGTAGTTACATAATTAGTTATCTTCCTCTTCCTCTTCCTCGTCCTACTGTGGGTCGATCTGGATCTTTTTTTATAATGATTCCACCGTCTGGAAAAAGAAAAAAGAGAGGATTTTAAGACAATTGACTCGTATATTAGAGATATGCTACAGATTACATAAAACAAAATTTACATTTTACATTAAAATTTGCTGAGTATTTTATTATATTATGTAGGTATAACCTGAGTGTTTGTCAGCAATGAGTGCCCGTGAGGTGACACCTGGTAAACGCCCACACGATACGAATAATAAGCCGTTATGATATTCGAGGGGGAACTTAGAAATAACCGGATTATTTTCTGGCGGGTGGTAGGGCGCTAGTTCCAACTTCTCCCGTTAGGTGTCTTTACTAGAAACCCTTTTGGGGTGTAGAGCTGGTTCGCCTCCTCCTGGTGCACTCTGGGTAACGCAAAATGAACTAGCACAAATCGGCGACCAGACAACCCTCAAGGCAATCTTGAGAGTCTCCTGGTCATTGGTCATCACAAATAAATTGGTAGGGACTCAGTAGTTTTACTAATACCTTCCGGCAATCCAAGGTGGGATGAAGATAATTGTACTACATATTCTTCAATCGGCTCGGCGTTTGTGCTTCAAGTGTTGCAATGATCCGATCCACGCGTATCTACGAGTTCGCCCAACAAATTTTATATATCATATATACATCTGAATTGTGATGACTGTATTGCCATAAATAAATAAAACCCTTTTGGATCTCTTTCCCTTGGGTATATATATTTTATTTTTTTTTCGTAAGCGCTGTTTGACGTGTTCGGCGATTTTATAATGACGGATATTAAAGTGAAATGTATTAACATCAAGTTCTGTTTCTTGTTAAGGAAATCAACAGCAATGCTTGGGAAAGCTTATAAAAATATTCCGATAGAGTTCTGACTGTTCTTTCAATTCCTGGCACACATTTAAATGGTTGGCTCTCTGATCGTCGAAAAGCACAAGTGGCACGAATTTTGCTGTGATAAGTTTCATCTTCAAATTTTCAGTCAAAAATTGTTGGCACAAACTCAAGGTTATTTCAGTGAGTTCCTTCAATTTTTTGAAGACTTTGGTGATACTATACTCGCCGTCAAATAAATATGGGCTGATGCCACTTTGTCCCTTACCCTGCAGTGTTGCCGCTTCTTCATAACTTAGCATTTTCAACATGACCGCCGGAATTGGCTATAGTGCAGAAATCTCCAATCCACATTTATTTGACGGCAAGTATAATAATAGGTGTATTTAGGTTTTGAAAGTTCTAACCTGACTGGGGACATTTTCCATTGAGCATTTTCAACACTTCACCGGGACATACAGGGTGTTAAAAAATAAGTGCAAACTATGAGGGCATATAGTACTGACCAAAATGAGTAAAAAAAGTTTAATCAACATGGGTCCGATCTTCAACTGTTTTCGAGATAAAGGGCAATGAAAAATGAGTTTTTTCGGTGTTTACCTCTGCTATCTCGAAAACTGTAACAGTTACGACTTTGATTAAATGAGACATTCTGTTTACCTTTCAGAGGTCATCTTAGATGTGTTTTTGTTTTTCACAAAAAATCGAATAATTGTACTAAGACAAAAGTTGTGGCGCCCTTGGACAATATTTAGTTTTCAAATAACTTCGTAACTATTAGAAAGTGAAAAAAATGTTTCATATAATATGTTATTGTTTTTTTATAGTCTATTTACTGGCATAAACAAAATTTTGTTCGATCACTATCTTAGTCTTCTTTTCTTCGATTGTAATACAAAATGGCCTCTTTCTCAAAAACAGTTGAAATTCGAACCCATGTTGATTAAACTTATTTTACTCATTTTGGTCAGTACTATATGCCCTCATAATATGAGACACTTATTTTTTAACACCCTGCATATGACCCATTGGGACTCAAATTATTAGAAACGAAGATATCGGAAAAAAATTAGTAAATTAACATAATAAATTATTAATCCCTGCATGTATTTTTGTTCTGTTCCATCCCTTTCGACCTTGTAGGTAACAAGGCCACGAGAAGGTCACCCATCCACTATGCATCCAGACACAATACATCATTAGGTATGTAAACACACACATACACACGTGTAGTGTGCGTGCAACCATGTGGGCATTGTGCGTGACACCCGTGCGTGAAGGCGCGTGACAACACGCGTTAGACCAAGGAATGCACGCGCATTGTCATCCACAAAGTATCTATCACTGTTTGAATACGAGATGTGGTGGAATGATAGGTTAGGTTCTATAATTGTAGGTATGACTTAGAAGTGGTGTACGTCGATCGAGAATATAAAAATTATGGTGGTTTAGCTTTCTTAATTTTTGATTTCTAGATAAAACATATATTAAAAATAGTTTTCATCCTCTTTATCGTATATAAAATCATCTTCAATTCTGTGGGTTAATAAAGATCAATCAAAATCGACATATCGTAAATTTGGAAATGAGTGACAAAATCAACAAAAAATAATAATATATTGCAATAAGAATTTTTATTTTATTACATGATTATGTTTCACTTCAATGTTGATTCCATAGATATAGGATGGAGGGTGAACTCAAAACAGTGCCGTATGTGTTTAAGACGATCTTATAGCAGTCCTCACAATTATGGAAAGCATAAGATTCGCGCGAAACGCTACAGCCTAAACTATTGAAATATTCATCACAAACTATACATACTATGAAAGAAGAAAGTATGATTTTAGTTATTAACGTCATTAGGCCGATATGAGGCAAATAACGGACAAGGCTGAGGTTTATAATTAGTCGAGTTCGTTATTTGCATATATAGGAATAATAAAATTCTTCTATATCTGTCATACTGAACAACTTTTTTGGTTAATTTATAAATTCTCCTAGACAACAGTCCATCAATATGCTGTTATTTTTCTAGTGATCCTTAATTGTAGGCGACTGCCTAGGCCGTTATTTTCATCTTTTCACTTTAGTTTTTAGTCCTGTTATATCATAATGACAGTATAATACTACGAAAACAAATTAACAGTACGCTTTTTGAAAAAAAATCTGGGGCCAAGTTATGACTACTTGAAAAACAGCCTTTTTTGACAGCTAATATTAATAATCATCAGTCCTTTGCAAAATTTCAAAATTTCGTTCGGAACATATTGTTCATTGGTTTTATATTAACAATATACTAGAAATCTATATTTAAATTCTTAGAAATAGAGGCTGAGGAATTTCTCGCAATAATGAACACTGTTTTTTAGAATCCTTATTCATTTGCACTCATAGTTCAGTAGTACAGTCTTAGTTACGCCCGACCTTCACTTCGTTACGTTTCTCTACCTCAGTTGATGACGTATCAATACTGCGTCTTTTGGCCTGTAGCTGAATTATCTGCATGTTTTTGAGCGCACTGCCTCAGCGCTATAGGATCATCCTCACATGTAAACACAATTTTTTAAAATATCTGACCTATAAAACAATATATGGGACTTTATAGAAATTTACGGAATAAAAATTTTGATTGTTAAAAGTTTTCAAATGAGCCTGTTTCACATTTTTCAAAAACTATTTTAAATGAAAGTTTTTGGAATGATTTTCTTAGTAATATTTTTTATTTTAAT
This sequence comes from Ophonus ardosiacus, assembly GCA_943142095.1. Classification (NCBI taxonomy): domain Eukaryota; kingdom Metazoa; phylum Arthropoda; class Insecta; order Coleoptera; family Carabidae; genus Ophonus; species Ophonus ardosiacus. The sequence goes on from OW964836.1 coordinate 29,077,171, forward strand.
AATTTGTTGTTATTTGTGGAAATAATTAAATAAAAAGATTGGCGTTCTGAAAAACTACCCCCCACTACTGTGACGTAGAAGCACATACATTACATCATTAATAGCCAATAGGAAAATAGTTTTTCCATCACTTACGTTTATTCATATTATTTATATACATAAACGTAGGCTAAAGTTTGTCACATGTTAATAACAAAATTTTTTAATTTGATATTTGACGCTGACATTGCTCATTGTAAATGAATAATAAAGTAATAATGGCTAATTCAAATTACACTCAAGCTAAGTCGGACAATTTACCGAAGGTCGATAGCTGGATGATGGCTGAATTTATAATAGAACGATTGTTTTACTGCTACCGAAATAAAAGGTGTTAAAGAGTTGAGGTAAAATAAAATATAAAAACTGAATTTACTATATAAATTGATAATATATTTTACTTTAAAGTTCTGGTCGTGATTCTTACATTGAATTGCTATAGAACATGTAGATCTATGTCGAGAAAAAAATATCTGTATAGTCAGATGTAAAGATTGCCCTGAATATAAAGTGAGGCTACAAAAATATACTGTTATCGTGAAGGTGGATGAAAGTTGAAAAGATCTTCACAGACATGAAGACACGATTTTTCTGACAAATTATCAGCTCTTCGACCTACTGCTTCTAACCACAATTTTCTTTTCTTCGCATCTTTTGTAAAATTTATAAACTCTATAGTAGGTTTGTTCCTAACAGTATTTTTGTAAGAAGGCACAATACAATATCGTAAATTACTCATTTTATTTTGAACTTTTTATTACCTACATATTATACAACTTGAACCAATCTGAAAATTTGACACTTGTTTGACAACTTTGACAATACACTTGACACCGCTGAAGATATATGTAATCTGACGTCACATTCTGTTTCAGATCACGTGACTTAATCAAAATTTTATCCAAATTTCAAAAATTAATTGTAAAATATCTAAAGAATATTTCGTGATATTTTCAAATTTGAGGCTCTTTAAAGAACAATATCTTTTAAAATTTAATACTTAGAAGTCATATAAAAATTCTTGCAACAATTACGGTTTTGGTGCCCAATAGTCCAGTCATTAGGTATATTTACCCTGCAAAAGGTCGGGTATTTTTGATTTTTGGATATATTGTACATTTAGGGGTCCTAATAAAAAATGCAAGTTTTCCCCCTCGGGGGCCTTCGGGAAGCACCGCCAACTTGAGAAAAAAGGCGCAAAAAAGCGGTTTTTTCTAAATATCTCTTCACTGATTTGCATTAGGCAAAAATAATTATTATCTAATTTGTTGACTATAAAATTCTCTACAACTTTTATCTAAAACATTTTTTTCTATAATTAATAGATAGCGAGCCACAGTGCTTCAAACAGAGCAAATTTTTTGAAAATTACATGAATGCTTTATTTAAATCATATTTTATTATATTTTTTTAACGTTTTTTTACAAATTACTTTTTGACAATCATTAATTATTATTATTTAACTAATATATATAAATATTAATTATTGTTTATAGTTTTTTTTCATTCTAAAGATTTTTTATAGTCCAGCAAATTTATGATTTTACCTTAAAGTAATTACAACAAAAGCTTTTTAACAGAATCCAGTCCCAGAAAGGTGCGCTGAATAACATATCAATATTTTCCTGAAATCGCAGCATGGGAACCTCCCGCCAATTTGGACAAATGGCGGCTTATTCAGATTTACGGCCATTTGCTTAAAACAATTATGAAAATATTTAAATTATTCAAAAAAACGAACAATATTACGTACTTGATACTTAGTCTAATAGGTTTCACTATTTACAACAGTTTACATTCGACGTGGCATCGAAAGAAGTAAGTTATCGATAACTGTTTTATAAAAATTGTTAACGTTTTCCTGCAATTTTTTAGTTTTTCATCCACCACTCTGATCTTGTTAAGGATATGATGACGCGGTTTTAAAATTTGAATTCAGCATGAAATTCTCTTTAATATCATGTATTACACGATTATTGCTGATGAACAATTGGCGAGTTACTAACAACTAAAACTCACATGAAATCCCTCTAAAATTTTAAACATCTGAAAATCGGCTCTTTTCTCAATTTTTCATCAACCACTTTGACACCTATTAAATACTTAATATTGGTTATCTGTAAGCCTGTTGAAATTTTGAATGAGAAAATGAAAAAAGAGCCGATTTTCAGATGTTTAAAATTTAAGAGGGATTTCATATGAGTTTTAGTTGGCAGTAACTCGCCAATCGTTCATCGGTAAAAATAGTGGAATACACGATACGAAAGAGAATTTTATGCTGAATTTAAATTTTGAAACCGCATTATCGTATCTTTAACAAGATCAGAGTGGTGGATGAAAAACTAAAAAATTGCAGGAAAACGTTAACAATTTTTATAAAACAATTATCGATAACTTACTTCTTTCGATGCCACGTCGAATGTAAACTGTTGTAAATAGTGAAGCCAATTAGACTAAGTATCAAATACTTAATATTGTTTATTTTTTTGAATAATTTAAATATTTTCATAATTGTTTTAAGCAAATGGTCATAAACCTGAATATGCCGCCATTTGTCCAAATTGGCGGGAGGTTCCCATGCTCCGATTTCAGGAAAATATTGATATGTTGTTCAGCGCACTTTTCTGGGACTGGATTCCGTTAAAAAGCTTTTGTTGTAATTACTTTAAGGTAAAATCATAAATTTGCTGGACTATAAAAAATCAATAGAATGAAAAAAAAAACTATAAACAATAATTAATATTTATATATATTAGTTAAATAATAATAATTAATGATTGTCAAAAAGTAATTTGTAAAAAAACGTAAAAAAATATAATAAAATATGATTTAAATTAAGCATTCATGTAATTTTCAAAAAATTTGCTCTGTTTGAAGCACTGTAGCTCGCTATCTATTAATTATAAAAAAAAATGTTTTAGATAAAAGTTGTAGAGAATTTTATAGTCAACAAATTAGATAATAATTATTTTTGCCTAATGCAAATCAGTGAAGAGATATTTAGAAAAAACCGCTTTTTTGCGCCTTTTTTCTCAAGTTGGCGGTGCTTCCCGAAGGCCCCCGAGGGGGAAAACTTGCATTTTTTATTAGGACCCCTAAATATACAATATATCCAAAAATCAAAAATACCCGACCTTTTGTGGAATAAACCCTTATTTTTCTACCAAATGACTGGACTACAAGTAAATTTAATTTAAAAACGTGGTAAAAATGGATTTAGTATGCACAGGGGATTTCAAGTCTAATGGATAAAATGGCAGCATAAATTTAGTTCGTCCATATGACCCTGCAGCGCTATATTCGTTGGGACATTCTGACAGTTTATATGAAAGATGTAAACAAAAACAAATTCATGTGAGTTGTCAAAAGTAAAAAATTGTAAGTTTGCTATTCAATTTAAATTATGCCACTGCAATTAAAATTTTCATTTTCTAATTGAAATTGAGAGATGTAAATATGTGACATGTGAAGCTAATAACTGTAAGTATATTAAAATTCGTTTTTTATACAAACATGTTAACATGCTAATGGCAACACCTTTATTAGAAGTTTTATTATAATACTTGATCATTTTTGGATCGGAAAAGCAGTTTTGTATGTGTAGAACTTCGATAAGATATGAAAAAGTAAGTTCAGAATATAAGAAAAGTGAAAACATATTTATTTATTCTAGAACAGCTAATCATTTTACTAATGAGCTATCAGGTGATCCCAATGAAACTATCATCCATAATCTGTCCTCGAAATAATGAAGAATATTTGTTAACTATTTAACATGAATGTGTATTTATGAGACGAATTTATATCAAAATATATTTTTATAAATTATCAATGCTTTCTTATTCTTGCGTATTAATTTATATGTACCGCTGTCATTCATTTATATCGTACATGTTTCCTACATAACCCACAAGAAAATATAGTTCCGCCATATAACACAACAGCGCTGCTTGCAAAATTTGTTTCCATTTTTTTTGCTGGCAGCTGGTTCTCTATTGGTGTTAGTGCTTTGTGAGTATGCATACACATACAATATCGGATCAAGAAGTAATGAGCCTAACAAACGAGAGCAGCACTAATAATAATATCTTTGTTTTTCAAGTTCGCAATGTGTCAAAATGTGACTGTGAAAATTTGTGTCCCATTGCAAGGACGCTTGTCATTTCAATAGAAAGTAAACTGTTTATAGCTCATTTTAACACATGGAAAAGTGAAATATAGATTAGTGATTAAGTTCTTATTTTAAATGAACAAAACTATCAAAGCTGAGCTGGAGTGTGGGGATTTATTTCCATCGATAGCAACCATAGGGGTCTATTCAGAACTCAATATTTGTGTTGTCGTTATGGTCTTTATGGTTGTTATGTACTGTAAAGATTGTTAAAATCAAATTTGGTATTCTCAGTAGTGAAGGTGGTTACCGTCAACAATTGTTACGTCTTTTGACAGCCTTTATCATAGCGACTGCTAAAACTATGTATTTATGGTTGTTATCACGTTATTTATTTCTAATATTTGACATGTGACAGATTATTACATCAATCAAATATTTTTAACAATGGCCTTTCTGCTAAATATTAGCAGGATGCAGTTGATTATTCACATGGATCCTGCTTCGACTTGAATAATGCTAATAAGAACGATGAAAACCGTCGTGGATGAAACTTACTTTTGACGTAAATACATATTTCTTTGAAAATATTATATTCTGTGGTAGGTATTCGTGAAAACTTTGTTATTTATTCTGGTGCTAATGTGTGCTTTTTCTTCAATCAAAATAAAAAAATATTTGCATAACTTTTCAGTTACGTTGGGATCAGTGGTAGGAATTAACATATCCGTTCTAAATAATTTAGAAGTTTTCAAATATGGCACAAATATCATATTCTTCTTTAGTTGTTTTGGCAGAATGTTTGCATTTTAAATATAATTGGCAACACATAATTAAAAGAATAAAGCGTTGACATATAAGGTTAGGTTAAGTTCATACATGCATAATGAAGTTAGCTATTGTCAAATAATCTGGTTCATTCACAAGTATTATTTTGTAAAGATTGTCAATAATACCGACGTAGGTTCTGAATTGACAAATTCATAAAGATTGTTTCAAATGTCTTTATGATAACAATCTTTATATCCGTAACAACCTTTATGACTGTGTTTCTCTGAATAGGCGACGTAAAGCGATGGACAGTACTATTTAAACGTAGCCGGATTGCGATGGACGCCCAAAAGACGTGAGCATTCCAGATATTGTTAAAAAATATAGCAGAGACTTTACAAATATCACATAGATCAGTGATTTCGATATTGCATACTGAATTGAAGGTGGGTGCTACGTTTGTTGACTGTGGACTACAAATGTGAACGGGAACGACTTTCAGCACTCAATTTGGCGAAAAATAACGGTTAATGAACCTGAATACACAATTACATACCCGAAATGAAGCAACAATCGAAGCAATGGACTGAGGCCGGTGTAAGTGCTCCGAAGACCCTATTCTCAGTTGGAAAGGTTAAAGCTACTGTCTTTTGGACTACAGTGGGATTCTTCTTGTAGATTATCTACAAAAAAGTAGAACGGTTACAGGAGAATACTATGTATCTCTTTTAGATAAATTGCACGATGAAATAAAATGCATAAGTACCCATTTAAAAAAATCTGGTGTGTTCAGCACTATACCTCCCGCCAGTACTTCTGATAATACCGTAACTGGCGAAATTGCACAATAAAGTAAAAATATCCTTTTCTATTGTTTTATTTACTATTTTCATATTTATCTGTCAGTTACATGCATTTGAAATGTGAACTGTGTAACAAAGGAAATGTGTTTATCTTTCTTTAAAACATAGGCCCCGAGATTTATAAAATAGATTATTTTATATATTTATCTATAAAATATATAGAAAAAGCATGAATGCGTACCTATAGAATATTTAATAATCTTTACTTTTTATAATAACATAAATCGCGAAAAAATTACATTTAAAGATACTTTTCGAAGAAATACTTTTGGTTATCTGATTTATACCAAAATATAATGGCTTTTTTCTATATTAGAATAAGGTAGAAATACAATGTTTCAGAATTGTCTGAATGATAGTAATTGAGTTAGAGTGTTGATAAAATCCATACACACACACCCACACATACAAACATCATCGTGAAAATGTTAAAATCCTATCTAGGGACCTTTCGAATTTTTCCTGTCTCCCAATATGAAAACTTACTTCATAAATAACAATTATCTATTTTTTTTTTTTTTGAGACAGATAATTTTTGAAATAGAGTTTAGCCATATTCATTTTAAATGCACGTGACACGGATCCCTTTGTTCAACTGTATAAATAGGTATTTTTTTTCCATAATCGTTAGCAAAATTCATTATTATTCAACTTAAAAAAGTGAGCAAATTAGCATGTTGAATCACAAGGGAGCAAAGTAAATAACTTTCTTCACAAGTGAACAAAATACACAGGCCTATAACAATCTACGTCAGGAGTTACAAATTGTACAATACATATCTACCATTCTACAAGAAGGAACAATAATTTTTTGTAATTAACTTTACATTAAATTCAGTTATAAACATACTTACTATTACGTACTTCTAAATTTTTTATTAATAAAGAGTACAATGTTTCGTTCATGTTTAGTACACGTGAGCATGTCTTTTACATAATTAATGTCATTTTGATCAAAAGATGTCATTAGTTGTGTTTATATGAAGCCACAGATTTTGTTGTTAGAATTAATTATAATACATGGTTTTCTGTATTCAAAGAAGCATTTCAAAGGAACGTAAGTTATTAAAATGAATATACATATGCATATTCTTGGTTAAATATGCACACATTAATATAAAAATATTCGTTGGTTTATATATAATTACAAATGTATACTTCAGCTTATTTGATTTTCACATAATATTAATAAGAATTAATTATGAAACAAATACATATTTAGTACTACACCGGCATCTTATACATATAAAACAAGCATATGATTATGCTGTTCCAATAAGACAAGCATTTAATCGCTTCTTGTACAAATAGCATAATTCCTAAAAATGAAAGAGTAGCAGCCGTCTCCGATCAATAGCGTTTGATTATGGGATAAAGCCCGTTCGCTTTTCTCACGGCTTGGCCTGCTGATTCGATGCAGTGGAGTTAATAAGCGACGTACGGTTAATTAGCGAAACGGAAGGAGTCGTATGGACTCCATACAACGTGTAAGTGATTGAAATTAATGCTCCGTATGTTAAACAGTCATATTTTATGATATAATCCGAGGATAACGAATTGTAATAGCAATCAGGAAGATGGGAAAGTTACAAAGTAAAATGATGAGAAGTAAATATAACATGGTAATTATATGCTATTTAAAATGGAAATTAATACTGGTGTATTTAAAAAAAAAAAATAAATGAACACCTTTATTGCGTTATTGAAACTTTAATAGTCTTAAAGAATTTTCAGTTTCCATATTATATTGGGATGTAACCAAAAAACCTTCGACAAGGAAGCACTTTCGTTTAACTTCCATAAGCGTATCATTAATACCTTCGAGCATATACTGACTAGAGGCCGCCTTACGGAGTTTGTTTTGATAGGAACTAGGGATTCACCAAGCCAAGCTACTTGGCTTGAAATAAAAAAGCTTGGCTTGGCTTGAAAATTCAAGCTTTTTTTAATGTTAGGCTTGACTTGGCTTGGGCTTGATGGAACCAAAGCTTGGCTTGGCTTGAAAACTTCAAGCTTTAAAAATTTTAGGCTTGGTTTGATTTTCAAGCTTTATCAAGCTTTTTCAAGCCTTTTCAAGCTTTTTCAAGCTTTCAAGCTTTTTAATGCTCATGCGCAAACTCATTTTCGCATGCACATATAATGCTTTTTATTTCATTTATTTTATTTTGACGGTACACAGATATGTATAATATAGGTCTTGAAACGAAAAATATAAAAATATAGAAATTTATGTTTTGTTCAATTATTTCATTTTTGAAAATAAAAAATCAAAAATTTAGTATCTTTTATTAAAAAATATCCTGCTATTTTTATATTACCTTTATAAATTTTTCATTCTATATAGGTGCATTTTAATAACTAAAATGAATAGGATCTATTTTCATAATGCCATTTTCACTCGAAATGACCTCCCCAACAAACTGTAAGTTTGGTATAATACATAGTTCATATTTACCCTTTGTTAATAAATAAAACAAAACAATACCCCAAACACTCAAGAGCCGTGTTCAAAGAAATACATAATTCTGGAATACCACCTATACAATGGGATAAAACTGACCTGCTAAGTAGGTATCCCTTTTATACATCTGGAAATAATAAAATCCTATAGACTGGGATTTCCTCGATATTTTGTTTGTTCGTGAGACAATAACTTGTACTTTCTATTTTGAACATTATAAAATTTGTGCTGATTTTTTATTACAGAATCATGTAAAGTTGCTTCGTATGTATAATTACTCTAATTATTTCCAATTTTCAAATAGCACAAAGGTGTCCTCAACAATTTGGATATGTTTTCATTACCAAAATTTGCAAATAAAAGCAAATTGGCACTCCCAGAACTAGGTAATAAGCCGTTATTATATATTTATTTAATTCATATACCTACATATAAACAAGGGAAACTTGAATCAAGGAAATATTTAGAAGAGAATAATCTCTTTGTCGGTTTACGTTTTTATTATATTGTTATACTGCCTCAGACAAGGCCGTTTTATTAGGAGCAATATTAGGGGCTGTACTAAAAATAGCATTGAAATCTTTGTATACATACATTTCCACAAACACAAACTTTCTCGTTTCTATGATTCGGAAATACCAGAACAACAAAACATTGTAAATCCATAGCTGAAAAAAAATTCAACATTTGCGAAACATTTAACAAAATGAAACTATGATATTTTTTATCATCATACGTAGTCTCTCAATTACCTTGTGAATATTATTTATTTGTGAAATATAATCAGATACATTTAAAAATAATAAATCAATTTCTTAAATCTTTGTTTCTATAATTTATTCCAGTTACTTAAAGATTTATGTATCTAATAGGGTATTCCACCATTACAAAAAATTTAAAAAAAAATTCAATTTAACATAAAGTATGGCTCAATAAATAATAGTTAAAACAATCAAAACATTTTTTAAATAATTGCTTTACGAGATATTTCACGTTTGCTAAAAGGGAAAATTGACGTCATACAATTGTTATCTTTCTCTCGCAGCGTACTCAGAGCAGTGCGTGTGAGAAAGACAAGTATAGGGGAAATGTGACGTTACACTGATTTCTCGAAAATAAAATAGGTACTGTTAAACTAGGAACAATTAAGATTTTTTAATACTATGAATTGCTTCAAAACTGAATGAAGTTTTATTTAAAATAATAAAAAAAATTGAGTGGAATACCCCATTAATAAATTTTTATGTAAATTACTTTTATCTTAACAATAATAAGAATTTTTAAAAATTTAAATAGTTCTATATTAAATTAAAATCATTATCTACTTAAAACTTTTTTAATAACTATAAATTAATTTTGTACTTGATTGTGTGCGTGAACTAAAGTGTGCGATTAGTTAGTTCAGATTGTGAAAATAAGTGATCTGTGGGATGATGGGATAAACTTTCCCATTTACAAATTTTTGAAGCCTACTAAACTGTTCCTACCTCATTTCTGAGAAATTCGCAAAATTGTGCTCAAGCAATGAAAAAGTACGTTACCTCCATAAAATTTCGGTTTTGCCGACCTCGTCAGCAATTCTTGTGAAAAGCTTGAAAAAGCTTGTTTTTCACCAAGCTACTTGACAGTCGGAGGCTTGGTTTGGCTTGAAAATTCAAGCTTTTTTTAATGTTAGGCTTGGTTTGGCTTGGGCTTGATGAAACAGAAGCTTGGCTTGGCTTGAAAAATCAAGCTTTTTTGAAAGGCAGGCTTGGTTTGATTTTTCAAGCTTTTTCAAGCCAAGCCAAGCCAAGCTTTCAAGCTTCGAGCCAAGCCCGTGAATCTCTAATAGGAACACATACGGAAGCCATGGTGTATTGCGAGCTGCTTATTGAAGTCGTGGTGTATTGCGGACTGCGTATTATCTTAATATTTGTACTACCTTTTTTACAAAGTAATGACTAATTGCTGCTTTTGAAATATGTAAATCACCTTTATTTCCAATAAATTTCAGTCTCGTTACTCTTACGTCATTATTAACAGGAAACCTACAAGTTACACTTTGTTTAATATATCATTTATAAAAAAAATCCCAGTTACTTACACATGAAACGAAATATCCGTATTTTCTTTGTATTTTTCATTACAATTTGATATACTCCGAGATATACTCACAAACTACACGCAAAAAATAAGGTTTTGTTGTAGTAAAATGACAAGCAGTGACATATAACACAACAAAACACTGCCCGCAATTCACTATGACTTCCGGCCCCCCGCCTACATGTCTTCCGATCACTTCATCCTATACATTTGTATAGGGAATTACTTCTCTAGTCAGTATATGCTCGAAGATTAATACCAATAGTTTTTCTTTGATTCTTCTCACATTATGACTATTATTTCAGTGTTTATTTTTATTTTAGATAGAGTATATTTCCATTTTTCCTGGATTCATTATTATTTTTCATTTTAAATACCTACTTTAGTTAGTAATTTTTAGGTTATCTTCACAATTTAGTTTTTTCTCAGGGCCTGTTTTACAATAAATATTAAATAATAGTAGTTTTATTAATTATAAATATTAATTCTATTATCTATTTTCTACTATACAAACTGTGCGCGCATACGAATATAATAAAATTGCTCCCTATTAATTTCGTCACCTGTAGTGGTAGCACGCACTTTAGAATTCTGTCATAGAAATCAGGCGAATACAATTTTGCTTTTACGAATCTTCGTAGCATGCACTTTAGAATTCTACATTCGCTTTTTGTTTCGGAATTTTTTGGATTTTATACTATTAACACAGAATAAACATCTATACAGAAGCGACAATCAGAGAGAGAAACGAAAATTAGAGAGAGAAAGAGTATGCCAACAAATTTAAAGGGCTAATCGGATAAAATCGGATTGTTTCGGCATATCTTCGTAAGTAGTAAAAGGGGTCGAACAGCGAGACCTGACAATGAGAAAGACAAAGAAAGAGAATTTTGTTTAAATGGAGTTTGTGTGAGAGCGAGAGAGATGCAAGAGTAGAAAGAGAATTGCGTGCGATGGGTTATCGGTCTCTGAGCGAATCAGGATGGAGTATCCAGGGTCTGAAAGAATAACTATGTGGGTATCCAGGGTCTGGACGAATCAGAATCGATGATACAGAGTCAGAACGAATCGCGATGTGGGTATCTAGAGTCCTAATGAATTGGAATTCCCTAGTCGCGCTGGCGCGTGTCGCATTGGGGGCTATCACGATACGTGTATTCTGGTATTGTATTAACGTGCAAACTTTAAATAATAGATGGAAGAAATATAATGTTACGCTCATGCGATGTGGAATTTGATTGTATATCTTTTTAATGTAAACTATGAGGTCATATCGTCTTCTCCTCGTGGCTGTTAGTCCGCTGTGGGATTTTTTGTGCCTCTTAGAATAACGTAAACATTTCAGATCCAGGGCAAAGTGATATCTAGTCTTCGGCTGTTTGTATGTATGTAGACATAACGATTTTCTCGTCTTGAGATGCCGTCTCTTATTTTATTATTTAATATCGTTTTATAAAACAATTTAGTGATAATAAGTATTAAGTGTAGTTTCTAATATTTGTATTGTGTGTTGTTTGTGATTATTAAAGTGATTGATTACAGTATTTGGAATGTTTTTCATAATAATAAGTGTTAAACGAAGAGATATCATGCCCTTGCTGTTATGAGAAATGGAATATATTTGGAAAAGAAGCTTTACTTAATTTCGTCTGAAGGTAAGATTATTTAGAAATAAAACATGTTAGTTGTTTATAAAAAGTTAAGTGTAATCTTCACATTTTATTAAATATAGTATACAGTAATAGTAAAACATAATATATAATACAATATTAAGGATATATATTTTACATTAAAATTAGTGAACTTACTTTTATATTATAATTATTAATTTAAATATACTTATAAGATAATTATAAATACATACATTTGAATAATATATTTTAAAGTAAAGTAATATAACAATAAGGGTTATTATTTTATATTATAAATGAGTGGTTACCTGATTTAAATATTAAACTCTAATATGATATATGCCATCACAAATAAATATATAAATATTACGTTTCGTTTACGAGTATTTTTGCTTTTTCACAGTTCCAAACGGTTCAGAACTAATATCATTAAATTTTCTTTTAAGATAAACATTTTGATACGTTTTAATTTGATCGCAAGATAGTACACGAAATTGTTTAGTGCGTATAATTTGATTTTCGTATTTCAGGACAACAGGTTCAGTGTATTCAGTAATCATTTTTACTAAATTATCAAAATTAACTATATTTTCATTGCTTACATTAATTGTTATGCCTTTAATTTTGTATTCTGTTTTAATATTATTTTTATCGCCAGATACACACACTTGAAATGCGTAATGTTTTGGACCCCCAGATGCAAAAGTGTTTATATAAGAACCTTTACCATATTTATCGAGTTCGTTCGTCATATCACCCAAAAAATTTCCGTGTTCCGGCATCCACTCGTTTGGTTTTTGGGTATAAATTATACTGTCAGTGTCTGTATAAAGAAGACGAGTTCCAAGTTTATCTAAATATTTGTAAAGGTATATACGTGCTAGTGCAGTTGTATAAGCTGCTATGAAAACATTTGTGGTAGGAGAAACTTGTCTATTATTGTCCTTCCACGTAATATACATAATTTCTTCATTGATAGGTATGGTTGACTGTACTTCATAATTTGGATTGCAGAAATATGTTATTAATTCCTCATATGTAGAAATAATTTTAGTGTGAGATAAGTCATCTCTCATACCAAAGCGACCCCATAAACTATTCAATTGCAATTTTGAAAGAGATCTTAAACCAGGATTATTTTGTACTTTATTTTTATCTAGCAATATTCCCTCTCGTTTAAAAAAATCTTGAATATATTTTTCTTTTAAATTTTCATTATTTAAACATTCAATAGGCCAGTCACTAGCTTCTTGTTTAATTTTTAAAAAATTATTGACATAGTTTGCAAATAAACCACCAGTTTTTGAATTTGGATCATATTTTTCAGTTTCAAATTTCCAAACTTCGTATATTTGAACAATTTTATAATCTTTAGAGGCAGCTAAACGAACTTCATCAACGACCCATGTAGATGTTAATTCTCTTTCAGTATCAGAGTGTGTACAGTCATTGATATTCATATTCTCCGCACAAGTTCGACATAAAACAAACATACATTTTTTGTTTATTTTCATTGGTAATACGGGATGATATAATTCACGTGGCGGTAATATTGTACATTTAATTAATCCCTCAAAATTAAAAATATCTGGACAATCATCGCCTATATAAATTGTAGGATGTCCGACTGGGTACTCTGAATATTTGTTAATATACGGATATAAGCTACAAATATCAGAATAATAAATTTTTTCGTTCTTACTTTCATCAATTTTATAATGAGTTACCATTGTTTCAACTCTTCCTCCATAGAAACTGTCACGTGGATTTATGGGCTTTATAGACAATATTTCACGTGTATTAAAAAACTGTTGTAAATTAATATTATTTTTACGATTTTTTTCGAATTGACAACCCCATATTTCTATTACTTCAAATCCTGCACCTTTTAATATTTCTATTTTTCTAATTGTTGATTCATATCGAAAATTCATTGTATCGTCTGCAGAATTTAATAATGAAATATTACGTTTGTGTGGATAACATATAGGACAACCATGATACCAACAGCCTTGATATTCAAATATTATTTTTTTATTTTCTATTTCTGTGTACCCGTCTACTTTAAAACCTAATACACTACGTTCATTATTATTAAAAGCGTGTTGTATTTTAATGTTTCGTTCTTTCTCCTCCCACAATAACCAAATAGTTGCTTCAAAAGAATATTTTTGTTTACATCTGTAACCAGTTGGTGGCACAATAGCTATTTTATTTTCTTTCAAATAATTTTTTCTGTACGTATAAAGACATGCACTAGCTATGGTTATTGAACGTCTAAAAATATCAATATTATTATTTTCAAAAAATAAAGTTTTAAATTTCATACATGCTTCCCGTAATATATTGACGTCATTTATACAGTATTTAATTAATTCTTTCTTCAAATTAAAACTACAATTAGACTGTTTGTTTTCGTTATACCATTTATTAAAACTTACATTTTCATCGGAACTCATACTCTGTGTAGGAAAATATTGTTTTGGGGGCATGGGTCCAATATAATCTAAATTTTCACTTCGAATGAAATAATAAGGGAAATAACCTTTTTCCAAAACATTATCACATTTCAAGTCAAGTGCACTAGGCATCTTACTTAATTTCATAGGTAAAAAATTTAAACTATCAATAAAGTTTATGTTTTTTAAACGAATATTTAATATTTTATTGCCCCGAATTAATATGTCCGGTGTTAATTTTAAAGTATCTGCTATGTATCTTAAAAGAAAATGTCCATCATACGATCTAAGATTATGAGCAATTACAATAACCTCTTTCAAATTTTGTCGTGGTAACATTAAATATTCAAAAAACTGTTTTATAGGATTTTCCATAAATACATGTTCACGAATACCACAATTATTACAAAATTTATTACTCACATTAATACTTCTTTCTAGACAATGTATGCAAGATTGTTGGGCTACACAAAGGACTGGTATGTGTTCAAATGAAATCTTTTCTTTCTTCCTTTTAGATGAATGGGGTGATGCCTTATCGTCGTTGAATGGTGTATTTTGTGAACACTCCAAATCAAAAAAGATGTAAAGTACTTGTGCAGCTGTTTTTGAATCGTCCGTCGTAATAACTTTCATAAAACACTGATGATTCGGTGGAAAATGTTGCTAACAAAAAACAATAAATAAAATTAGAAATATTTAACTAAAAATATAGAATTCAATAGAATTACTAACTTGACATACGGAACAAAATATTTCAAAGCATTCGTGGGGTGTTTTTCTTGTATTCAGGTTATAAGTTTTGGAACATTTCTTGCAGTATTTAATAACTTCACACATTGATCTATTTTTAGTGTATGAATTAACTCTTTTATGATTTTCAAAGCAATCCTGTCCATTAAACTGTCTTTGGCATTCGTCGCATATTACAAGTATATTATTTTCACTTTCTATGTGCGAACTATTACACCGTGAACATGAAAAAGGACATCTATGTGCACCTTTCATTTTGTAACCTAAATGACATTTACGACAATAATACGATAAATTAAATGCACCAGTTACGCTAAGAATAGGATTATAGTGATTATCAAAATATAAAATATCAATATATTGGTCAGTACGGTTAAAGACGTCAGGTCCTTCAAAAATAATTTCTCGTCCTAATCTATCATCACCAAATAGAGTAATTTTAAAATTTTTTAAATTATTTTGAAAGTCTTGCAATTCTTCAATTCCTGCACCGTTGTCTAAATTTATGTTAAATTTTTGACATAAATCAATGGCATGTTGTTTTTGTAAATTTTCATTTTTACGTAATTTTTTATATAAATCTTGATTTTCCAAATACGCAATACTTAATACAATAGCTCTAGCTAAACACAAATTATCGTTATTTTTTATGTTTATTATCGAATGTTTTCGGCGACAGTATTCTTCAAACGGTACATATTTTAAATTCGGTTTTCCTTTACCTGATGGCATAATTGTATGAGCTACCGATAACATAAGGGTGTCATTTAGGAGAAAATTTTTGTTACTCTGTAATACACTTTGTATGGCATTTACAATAACATTCGATGATAATTCAGAAAATTTTTTGTAACTTATACCGATTGGATAATCTGGGGAATTTTCGCTAAAAATTTCAATACCTATTCGATCTGAAGGTAAAATTTTCATTTCGTCAGATAAATATTTTATTAGTCTATCAAATATAGAATTTAACCATTGAACAGGATTTTTGTTTGAGGAATCCGTATTTACTGCAATATTAATTTCACGCCATGCAGATTTGAATTTTTTCATTTTTCTTTCACGAATATTTAAAATTTTGAATAGTTGATGATCAATATGTGAAGTTATATGTTCTAAAGATGTTTCCGGAGAATCCGTTGACGATGATATCGGTAAAGTAGTGGAACTTGTACTCGTATTCGAACTTGAAGTAGTAGGTTTCATTATGTGATGGTCAACAGATGATTTGGGCGGTGTATTTACTGATACAATTGAAGACTATATTAGAACATTAATAAAATAAAATAAAATATAAAATCTTACTTGAGACGTAGGCGGTTGCAAACCCGTTCCTGAAGTACCTTGTTCTAAATCATCTTTTAGAAGTGAGGCTGCAGCAATTTCAGCTGATAAAAATTCAGCTGTACCCGGCACCAGTGTTGTAAACTTTATTAATGTGGCTGCATTACGCCCGGCACTCATATTTTTTAAGCCCAAATAAGTCACACCCAAGTGAGGTGTATCGTTAAGTGATTGAATTTGCTCATTTGTTAACGATGAAAATCTTTCCGGTAGGAATATAGAAAAGGCCCCCAAATCACACAAAATTTTATCGCCAAAAGATTTGGTTTTAATTTGTTTAATTTTTTTAACTTTATATGGTTGATTTTGTTTTAATTCACGCACTTTCTTCGTAGGTTTAAATTCGGACAACTGTCCGATTTCATTAATTTTTTCCATATTCATTTTAATTTTGAATCGTTGTATGCTTAAACGAACTTGGTACAGAATGAAGATAATTTGACTAAAACGATGCATTTTATATTGATATCTTAAACAGGGGTTCTCAAAGAAATATTATATTTGATGCATCCTTTTCTATATTATTCACAGAACAGTAAATCGCATTTTAAAATTTTTTATACCCCTGAGCATTGTTTATTTATTAGCTCTCTGAAACTAAACATATTTGTCTTTATATTCCTTTATAAGGTTTGATTATTTGATTTATTAATTGAAATATCATTAGTCAGTTTATAGTCAAAAACATTTTTATCTTAAGATTTTCTTTTATAAAACTTGATTATTTGTTTTGTTAATTGATATATCATTAGTCAGTTTTATATAATCAAAACTACGAACGTGTTTGAACCTGCAAAATTTAGAAAATAGTATATATATATGAGTTGCATAGAGATCGATTGTAGTTTGAAATAAGTGAGGATTATGAGAGTGTATATTTGTTTCTTCGTTTAAAGTGTCAGTGTTGAAAATGTGGGCTGCTTATGTGCATACAGAGGACGCTATTGATCTTGAATCAGCTGTAAAAAATTTAAAAAATCATTGCTATTATTTGGCACATGACAATGAACATGAAATAGTTTACAAGCGAACACGTTTCGATGAAGATTTCGAAAAATTTTTAAATGATTCTTACCGAGAAGATTCGAAACGTTATACTGAAGGTGAAGAAATTTGCTATAATTACCTTATTAAAAAAAATAATATTATTCAGTTACTCGTAAAATTCAAGAAAATTAAGTTATTGCAAGAATTAGAAAGTGAAGTCGTTGATTTTCTTGAGGAAGAGGAAAAGGAATTTTTCAACTTTTTAAAATCTCAAGCAGATGATGAAAAATCGATAGAGAACAAGGTAAGTTTTTTGTAAGATAAACTCAAATATTAGATATAGTTGACAATTTGTTCATTTTTACAGAATGGCCCAGAAAATGATAACCAGTCATGCATCTCGCTTATTGCTTCAACAAGCCTACAACCTTTGCAACAATAATGAAAAAGTCCTGTATGTGGGAATTTATCCCATAAATGTAGAAGTCGTTGTTAAGATTGTAAATTATAAATCGCAGAACAGTATTGTATTCAATGTGTCAGAATGGAATGCTTTTGTAGATTATATAAAAAGTATTGTAAATCTAATAAGTAGCACTGGTGACGAGGAACATAATATTGAATTTCATAGACTAGAAACTGACTATTCAATCTGTATAAAATGGATGAAAAATGAAATATTGTTAGATAAATTATCACTAAAATTTATATGTAATATAAGTGATATTTTGTCAGACATGCTAAATTATTTTAATTCTCTTCTTTTTGGTGAATATTATAGGGACATTAATACTCAAGCTTATTTAATGCCCGGAAAATCTCTTGACAATATAAAGAAACTTATATTCAAAGAAGAAAATAATATTGTTTGTACTATATATAAAGAAATGTTGACTTTTTATCCAAATTTCATATTAGATGATTTAAAATCAAATATGTATTATGTTCCCAGTAATTATAATAAATTTAAACACTTGATTAATAAAATGGATACTTGTAAATAAAATGTTATATAATATTGCATAATCATACCTCCTTTTTATACCGTTTTTTGTGTGTGTATGTAAATGTATAATGAAAATTCGTAAATATATATATAACAATTAAGGTAAACTATATTTTATATGTTACTATAAACCTTATACTTACTTTACTCCTTTTACTCCTGAAAAATGTAAATAAAGGATACTGGGTAAGTATATACAAATATCAAATAATATTTACAAAATTTATTATAAACATATAATAAGTACAGTATTATTAACATATAGTTTTACAATATAAATAATAATGAAAAAATATATAGATACATAATTATTCAGAATTGATCTTCTTGTTTTCTTGATAACCAGGCGTGAATTGTAAATACATTACGAAGGGCACATGCTGGTACACAGTTTCTTTGTGTTGAAAGTGGCTTATGGGAAAAACAAGAAAAGTTTGAAGTATATTTGTTCTTTATTCGTAGTGACGGTGGCATTTCATCATAGTCATTTAAATTTTCTGCCAAATCAACTATGGTACACATTTCATTATTTTTAAGTAACTTTTCCATCAGTTTTCTTTTTATATTTCCCTTTAAATATATTATACAGTCGCAAGATAATAGATCCTTTATTATATTATGAGCTGTGTAATAATCTATATATCCGTCATCCCACGGTAATCCGTGATAATAACGATGCAACCAAGAAATCTGTTTCCTTAATGAAAAACTGACTTCACTCCATTTACAAGGAGGTTGAACAAACATGTGTTGTAATTGCGTATCATTTTTTGTTAAGATTGCTATTTCTTTTAAAATAAAACGATTATTACTGATACCATATCCTTGAATATCAATAATAAATTCTTTCATTTTTATAAACAGTTTCTTTTATAAAAATATACGATTAAATAAACAATTTTTGATTATAAACAGTACGATGTAATATAATGAAGAGTTACTTGTGAACTGATTTATATTTTTCTTACAAAACCTTTTTAACAATATTCGTTAATGGATTATATTCGATGAGTCGATCGTGCAATATGATGCAATACGCAGAAGTATTTTTTGGAATTGGATTTTTTGATTCAAATTCTAGTCTTATATCTATTGTAGATGTTTTCATAGACTCGTTTTGTCTTGAACAATCAATTACAAACACTGGTGCTATGTTCTTTAAATCCTGAACACCAAATAAAGGGTCACCATATCCACTTCGACCGTAATACGATGATTGAAATCTTTTATACATATCATACATTAAGGCATATTTATTGTTGTCAATATCTAAATTAATATCTTGATACGGAAAACATTCAGAATTTAAATATAATTTTACATTAGTAATATTACAGTGGTCAAATAATGATGTGTCCTTTTCTAAAGAGTTTTTTCTGTCAGTTTGAAATACTAGTAAGACATAACGAGGTTTCTCCAGCTGGGCACTTGTTTTTACAGTCCATGTATGTTTCGACGTATTTGGTAACATAGGAAACTCATATGTTGACCAACTTCGAAAATTTATATGAATAGGTTTACCTTGTTCAACTATCTTTAATAAAGATAAACGTTCAGGATTGGCTACGTATACGTACGGTACACGCCACTGGATTTTATTAAGTTTTACAATTATGTTATTTAAATTGCCTGCTTGCGAGCATACTAAAGCATCATTATCAGTTTTAGAACGTACCAATATTAATTCTTGACGTGAATTTAAAATAATTTTGTTGAAATCTTCAGCAAATCCTAATAACATTTTTAATGGTATACATACATTAAAATTTTCTTTGTAACTAATTGTATTGTCAGCATTTTTTATGTTCCATCCTGCATTTTCTAAAGAAAGTACTTCATTTGGTGTAATTGACGTATACGCTTTGACTGTTGACGTAATACCTAATGTTTTTGTACGGTCGATTTCGATCCCATTTAATTCATAACGTATTTCTTCAAACAAGTAGACGATACCATTGTTGATGAACTTAATTACTGCTTCCGGTCCCTGTTGACCAGCTTCAATTTTACCTTCTATATAGAGAAAACTGTGTGCTGGTAATGTATATATATCTTGCTGTTGAATTGGAATACGAATTTCGTCGTTATTATTAAAAGTTGATGTCACATATGGCTGATGTGTATGCCACTCTATGCGGTTAATAGACTCATCGAATATAATATCTTCGTCCACTGATAACATATCATCAGTGATGAATGTTGTTGCACTGTTCATGTTTTAACTTGTATCCAAGAGCTCTCAGGATGTTTTGACTATTTGTTGTTAACTTCGAAACGGAAGAATCGTTTCTGATATTTTTTCCAGATGAACATCTGTATTTATAAATATCAGATTTTCTTCTTCTTCGTGGAATCGGTAAAGGATAACCCTTACGTAGTGAGTTTTTATTTTTTATCTTCTGAAGAATCATAAGGTTAAAGCTGTTTGATATGTAATCTTACTGCGATGGCTTCTCCACGAAAATTGACTAAATTATCATCTTGATCGAGTATTTTAAGCGTTAGATTGTCGATTGTATTTACTCGAAGTGGGAGATAAATTATATTGTTTGGGATTTCCACTATCTTAAAACCAGGTGGTACCATTGGGGTAAATTCATGGATTGTATGCATTAATTTCTCATTTGTATAAGAACCTGTTGTAATGTTACACTCTATCCGAATATTAGAAACTTTAATAATCTGAACAGGTATATCTGATTCGTGCCATTTATTTGGTTCTAGAGCTCGTTCTGTAAATCCTAATAAAGGCCCAAAACTATTAGGTTTATTAAAATAAATCCATTCACTACACTTTATTTCACTTTTTAACGTATTATTATTGGCGGTCAATTCAAAATTAATTTCACTTGGTAAATGCGTTTTAATATATTCATTTATGTCTTTAATTTCATAAGACCCTTCTGACAGATATATGTGTGAATCACCGTAATATAATCTATTATTTTTTTCTTCGATGTTCGGTATAGAATTGTATGTTTGAAACAGAACTAACCCCAATTCGTATTCGGTACCTTTTTCTAATTCAATTGGCGGAAAAAAGTTCGCATTTAGAATAGAACTATTACTATGTAATGTTAATGTTAAAGACATTATTATGTTGACGTTTCAAATAATAACATAGAAATGATCTCCTGTGGTATCAACGACTAGTTTTATTCAGAAGAAATTTTAAACAAAGATGTCCACATATTACTGTACTAGGCGCTTGTTCTTGTTTGTAATTATAGAAAATTTTACAATTATTACCGAGATACTCTATTATTTCTTTTGGAGGTGGTAAGTTACCTATGCTGTCAAAGTAAATTACATTATAACCACGTTTTTTGTAAGCTACCCAGTGAGTTCCTCTGCCATCCATATCATCCAAATTAATTATAGCAGATTCATTCATTTTTGGATTGCGTAGTAAGTTATTTAGCATATAAATACCACGAAAATATGGTATTTCGTAATGACGAGCATAGTTTTCTAAATCTATATTAGTTAGCGGTACTCTCGGTAATTTTAATGGTTTTTTGGATACGGGGTCAGATATAAACCGTAACCATTAGAGGTAGGGGCTACTTGTAGGCCTTTCCCTATGGCTATAGCTTCCATACTACGATTATGACGTTTATTTTCCTCCAACTCCTTTTTAGCATTCTTAGCAGAGATTATTGTTTTTGCAACTCCCGCTGCCCCACCGGTAAGAGCACCCAGTGCAGATAATCCAGCAAAGATTGGTATTAATGGGAGAATGCCACCAGTTTTGGGTAATGGGATTATTCTGTCTTTACTTATAGTATGTACAGATGGTTTGTGATTATTAACTTCACGTTTAGCTGCTTTCAGTGCAGTTTTTATAATTCCTTGTGCCGTTAAATCATCCATATGTTTGAGTGACTTTCCTTTGGATTTAATGGCTAACTTTGCAACCTTCTTCACTGTATTTAAAGTTGTTTTTTTACATGTTCGTTTCTTAATTTTATTTATTGCACCCATTTTCATTCCCATTCCTAATTTTCGTTTAACTTTCATGGTGTTGGCTATACTCCACGCCGCAGCTTTTTCCGGTAATGAAGAATCAGTAGCTAATACTCTTGACCAGGCTTTATTTTCTAACACTTTATCGGCGTCGTGACGAGCAGTCAAATTATCTTTATTCTGAGAATATGCTATGTCGTGTTCTTTACAGGCTTTATCTAATTCATTTATACCTGGATCACCTCGTTGTAAACGTTGCTGAAGTTTGGTACCGGGACCACAATACTGATATCCAGGTATATGTAATTCGATCGGAAGACGATTGATTAATGAATTGATCAATCCGTTACCTGCATATAAATAGCGAGATCTGGACATATTCTTGGCTTATTATTAACTGACAGAATTCTTAAGTATAATATGGTATTTATATGTAATCTTATGACATTTTCATTGAACGGAAAAGAGATAACATTTACCTACGCTTCATATAATATATACAAAAAGTGTAATGAAAAATCTATCAGTGTTCACCATGAAGTTGATTAAACAACCCGTATCAATAAAGATTCAAAATTTTGATAATATTACATCTGAAAATAATAAAACACAATCGCTGAGACATGGTTGTTTGTTACCAAATACGATAAGATGTATAATAAGTGGTCCTTCAAATTGTGGAAAAACGAATTTAATGATAAGCTTAATTACGGATCCGAATGGTTTAAAATTTAAAAATATTTACTTGTACACAAAAACTCCGAACCAACCAAAATATCAATTACTTCAAAATATATTAGATCGCATTCCAGACATAGGTTATTTTCCGTACCAGAATACTGAAAATATTACAGAACCACATAATGCGAAAGCGAATTCCCTTTTTATATTCGATGACGTCATCTGTGATAAGCAAAATATTATGCGTGAATATTTTAGTATGGGTCGTCACAGTCTGGTTGATTGTTTTTATTTAAGTCAGACATACACTCACATTCCAAAACATTTAATTCGAGACAATGCAAACTTACTTATACTCTTTAAACAAGATGATATGAATTTACATCATATTTATACGGATCATGTTAATACAGATATGAAATTTTCTCATTTTAAAGATATATGTTCATTATGTTGGAATAGGAACAAATATGATTTTTTAGTAATTGATAAAGATAAAGAATTAAATAACGGTCGATATCGTTTAGGTTTTGATTCGTACATAAAGGTCGATATGTAAAATTTTCAACTAGATCACACTGAACTGTTGTGCAAGTATGTCAACATCAAATTCAAAGATAATGAACACTAAATATAAATCGAAAAAGAAAGCAAAAGTCAATAATAATGTTATTATTGATATTGAAAAAACAGCTGATAATATACGACGTAAATATAGAAGTATTATAAACCGAGAAAATAGTAGAAATGATTTTTATTCTAAACAATATAAACCCATTGTGGAACCGCTCACAGATGTACTTCAAAAATTGTCTGTTCCTCCTGTAATAGATATACCGAAGAAAGAAATCGGCAAAGTGACAAATGAAAATATCATACAAGACACTAAAGGATTAATCGCAGATCAAATACATTTTGATACTTTACTTAAAACGGAAAGTGGAAGAAGTATAATTGAACAGTATCTTAATACACATATTGGACCGATAACACGAAAATATATTAAACAATTACTATTTCGCATGGGTCAAAACAAGATTATAGATAAACAGTACGGTGTAAGACGCGTTGGTAATGACTTTAAAATTGGTGAGTCACACTTGCTTATGACAAGTGATGATGACGTCATTATAAATAATAATCAATATAAAATAACACCAGGCTTGGCTCAGTTACTCTTTCTTAATTCACCTAATAAAAAAGAATATACAGTGGAAGACTTACAAAACTATAAAACAATTCTTCTCGATACAAATGCCCATAAGAAAAATTACTTACCACTGGAACAGACTAGAAAGAATAATTCATACAAATACAGGAATATTATAAAATATATTGAATCTCAGCCAGTGACTGGAAAAGGTGGCTCAAATTTAATACAAGTTTCTAAAAATCCAATTGACTTAAAGTACTGGAACGATCCTAATGAATTAGTTGAACGACTTTATTTACTTCATTCTTCACGTGCGATTGGCCATAGTGGCCTTGATACAGAAATAGCATCAATAGAAGAAGAGTTAAGAGAAGAGGAAATCATTGTATAGAGTCAGTTTCATCATGTCAATCGACAAATTTGGACGTTACTTGGATCCATTTTATATTACTTCAGGTGGAAAACATTCTACCCCTTCGTCGTATAAAGTTCAACTTCAGTTTCCATTAACAAGCGAAGGTGACGTAAATTTTGCCAATAAACGATTAACTAACATCAATTTGCCTCGCAGTCTTCACGACGCTGCATCCAAAAAATACGTAGACGAGAATATTAGTTCGTTTGCCAAAAATATTCAAAACGATCTGCATCTTATACGAGACAGTGTAGCATTGCTAGTTAATAGACTGGATCAAGATTTACAGAATATCATACAAAATATTAATATCATCGAACAAACTCAAAAAAATACAATTAAAGAAGAGATAATACGTATTAACGGGTCAATTAATAATTTGAATAACGACTTACAAAGTGTAAAGAATATCGCTACAGACGTATCTTCTCTCAAGCAACAGATGAGTTTATTTATACAACCAGAAGATACATAAATAATTATGAGTAATATAAAACGTATAATAACCAATGAACTACACAAGCCAGCACGTCGAAATTTTACTAGACGCAAAGTTATATTACAAGGTTTTGATGATTTATGGCAGGCAGATTTGGTGGATATGTCAACATATGCCAGTAAAAATAATAATATCAAGTTTATGCTCACTGTTATTGATACCTATTCAAAGTATGCGTGGGCGATTCCAGTCGCCACAAAATCAGCAACAGATGTATCTACAGGTATGAAAATAATTTTTTCAAGTGGACGTGTACCAAGAAATCTTCAAACCGACGATGGCAAGGAGTTTTTTAATAAGGATTTTAAAAAACTAATGTCCGATTATCAAATTAATCATTACTCTACATTTTCACATTTAAAGGCAAGCATAGTTGAACGCTGGAATCGAACGTTAAAAAGCAAAATGTGGAGATATTTCAGTTATAGAGGATCCTATAAGTGGATAAATATTCTCAACAATCTGGTTAAAGAATATAATAATTCCAAACATCGTACTATACAAATGAAACCGTCAGAAGTTAAAAAAGATACATACATTCCAGCCTATCATAATAAAAGATATCATCAGTTGAAACCCTCGTTATTTCAAGTGGGTGATCATGTCAGAATAAGTAAGCATAAACATGTGTTTGAAAAAGGATACACTCCAAACTGGACTACAGAAGTATTTAGAATAGCTGAAGTAAAACATACAATACCTGTAACATTTATAATACAAGATTTGGAAGGAAGCCGCATTAAAGGTGGATTTTATCAAGAAGAGTTACAGAAGACAAAATATCCTAATACTTACTTAGTTGAAAAAATTCTACAAAAACGAGGAAATAAATACTTGGTCAAGTGGCTAGGATTTGATAATAAACATAATTCATGGATTTCAAAAGATAGTTTAATATAACTCTTAACAATTATTGTATAGAATATATTATAATATGTAATGTAACTATAATAAATGAAAATAATATATTTGTAAAATAAAATTCCATCTATTATTTAAAGTTTGCACGTTAATACAATACCAGAATACACGTATCGTGATAGCCCCCAATGCGACACGCGCCAGCGCGACTAGGGAATTCCAATTCATTAGGACTCTAGATACCCACATCGCGATTCGTTCTGACTCTGTATCATCGATTCTGATTCGTCCAGACCCTGGATACCCACATAGTTATTCTTTCAGACCCTGGATACTCCATCCTGATTCGCTCAGAGACCGATAACCCATCGCACGCAATTCTCTTTCTACTCTTGCATCTCTCTCGCTCTCACACAAACTCCATTTAAACAAAATTCTCTTTCTTTGTCTTTCTCATTGTCAGGTCTCGCTGTTCGACCCCTTTTACTACTTTCGTATCTTACGATTCTTTTTTCTTTTCATTATCTCGACGAGAACATTTTCTGTTAGGGGTCAATAATAAAAGTAAGTATATTGAGAAACATAAATTGATTTTTAATAAAAACAAACATGTTATTTTTCAACAAACGATAGGAAAAATCGTTATCATAAAGAAAATCATTATATTTCAAATATTTTGGAGGAACTGTTGTCTCAGCTCTTCACGCCCATGTATTTTAGGGTTATGGCTAATTCAAGCAAACCAAACACGTCTTCTCACTTTTGACATATGTCATTTTGTGAACCGTTTGTGAATTTTAGAAGTGGTGTTAGTTTTTAATAAAATGGAAAAAACGAAGAAGGTAGAATCGGGAGGACTTGTTTGTTCATATAGAAACTGTATAAGGATATTTAAAAAATGGAGAAAGGGAAATGTAAGTTTGTTTCGTTTCCGAAAGATCCAGAAATGTAAAACGACTACTATATCATGTAAAATGTATATTCATTTATTAAATATAGGTGTAAAATGTGGCTCAAGGCCTGTGGAAGAGAAGATTTGATGGAGAAGCATATATGGGACATATTCATCAAGTCACGTTTGTGTTTCCCACATCAAAGATATAGAAAATTCTGCGTTGTAATGAATTTGTAAAATTCAGGTAGTTGTTTAAAATATAATTATGTGATTATTTTATCTGATTTCGTTTTAATTCGTTAATAAAATTAAAATTTTAGTACTTTTATGTTCTAATTTTTTTTTAGCATTTAAAACAATTTAAATTTCGCGCGTAAATTTGCCAACAAATTTAAAGTGCAAGGTCTTAAACGTAAAATCGCAACAACAATGGTGGCGGCAAGGAGTGTCGCTTCTGTATAAATGTATTCTGTGCTATTAAAATAAAAAATATTATAACAGTTGCATATAATAAATGTATAATTTTTTATATAAATTGACTTCGAATAGAATTGTAACAATATAATGACGTTACTTTGACACTTTCGCCTCAAGTCGTATGCTTGCAGGCAAATATTTTGAGAAAAACATGCTACCAAATTTTTGCTTCGTGGCTGATGCTGTTTTTTATAATAATAAGTGTGTGACGATTTTTCCTTAAAATCTATTAAAATATATTCCAAAACTTCTCAAATTTAAAACTCATATATAATTTGAAACATCATATTAAATTTTGACCATATATGATAAATCGGATGTAGTACGTAACTTGGAGCTCTTAACATATTTTTGAGATTTTTGAGGAAAAACAATAAAACAATCCAAAATGTCGTATTACAGAGTACAGACTTTTCTATTTATTGGACAACAAATTAGATTTTATTTACAAACGATCAACCGGAAGTGATACTTTACTTAAAGCTCACTGCTTTTTTAAACACGGAATTGGCGGGAGGTCATGTTCTGGCCACATCAGATTTTTACACCAATCAACCATGTTATCATTATTAAGTTGAAATAGTGAGCAATCGTCGCATAAGCAAGAACTTCGCAAGTAAAACATCGAATAAATCCATCAATAAAAATAATAAATAAAATTGGGCCTAGGTTAGATCCCTGCGGTACGCCAGAAGTTGATTGAAAAGGGCAAGAGGAAGAACCATTATAATTAACACAACATTGACGATTATTTAAATATGAATGCAACAAATTGACTATAGGGACGGGGCTGCACCTAAAGCACTTATTTTATTTAAAAGTAATCCATGATCTATGATATCAAACGCACTAGAAAAATCAGTGTATATTCCGTCAACTTAGCTACATTCATCGATAGTTTCAGAGACAGACTGTGGACAGGATACTGGAATTGTAAGCGTTGAGCGACCACGCATAAAATCATGCTGTTCAGGCGAATCATAAGAAAATACATTATTGTATAAGTATATAATGCGAAATATTACAGTTTAAAAAATCTTACTAATAACAGCCTTATCATTCTTTATGAAAACTAGAGTTATCCTTAGGCGAATTCTGGCGACAAACACAAATCCATGAATCCGTGAATTTGTTTCCAAACAATGACGTCAAGAATCCATGCATACATTATGATTCCATCATCACGCCAGAATGCATAATTCCATGTTTTGATTCCATCAAATGATTGAGCGACAGTAGTAGTAGTAGTATGGTTAATAACAATAAGTGAAAATTTTGTAAAGTTACGGTTTCGAAATTTCTGTACTGGCATCATATTTTGATGTATTATTTTAAATAAAATGAATAGTGAAAGACAATTCAGTAATGCTGTATCAAGTACAGTAATTTGAGTAAAATGAAATATGTTAAAATGTTCCTGAATCTGTTCTTATGCTAATAACACACTTTACATTCCACATAATAACCAATTTTCGTTATTAGTATGTCATTTCAGCATTTATTTTCACCTAACCTATTGCATGCACTTACTAACTCATGACGTTATGAGTTCGTCGCTAGAATTTGGTTATTCCATGTTTCCCACGAACACACATTTGATTCCGTCGCCAGAATTCGCCTCTTGTTTGTTTCCAGCGTTCTGGACAAGTAGAGCGAACTATTTCACATTAAACTTTTGACACATTATTATTTTGAATGTTATAATAATATATCAATCTTGAATCATTTTATACTTTTTTGTGGTTTAATTACACTTTTAATAATTGTGTAAAATTACTTTCTGACAAGAGTACAATTATGAGATTTGTCAAATAAAAATAAATAAAACAGTAGTAATTCAATGGCACTCAGAAAAATGCTGTAAATTTCTAAATTTCAGTAAGGAAGGTATTGTCTTTGATCGAAAAATTCGTTGGTGAGTTTTTAATAAATAAGTATGTTTTAGGGTCCCTAGAATATGAATTTACTATTTTTAAGATGATGTCTGTATATATATATATATATATATATATATATATATATATATATATATATATATATATGTGTGTGTGTGTGTGTGTGTGTGTGTGTGTGTGTGTGATTAGATTTTGGTTATAATTGATCCACCGGAAGTACCCTTATTTGAAGTTTCTAACAGTTTTTCTTAAAAAAATCGCAGTTAATTCTTATTTATTGACATTTCATGTTATTATAAATATTAAAAAATGCTCTTCTCTATACGGTTTGATTATACAATTTCTGTCATATTCAATAGATATAGAGATAAAGCATTATAAAGAGAGACTAACTTTTAAAAATCAGTCAGCTTTACTATTCATCACGGAAACAGCTGATATATGCAAAAATTGACAGATGTCAGTGTCAAGTGCAAAACCAAATATGGAAAGTATTGGATCAGATTGCCGGGAGTACGAGGAAGGAGAAAGAGAAGATGGAAGGACTATATCGCAAAAGACTTGAGAGAGAAAGAACTGTGTGAAGAAGTTGCGTTGGACAGGAATGAGTGGAAGAGTATGAAACAATGATCTCTAATAAAATTGGAGAAAGCTGAAGACGAAAGAAGGAGGTGTCAAGTGCAATTTACGTAGTGTATGTTCATGTTATAATTTTATTGTATTTATAGAATGTTTTTAAAGGAACTTTTGGTATAGAATTTTTAAAAAATAGTATGTGTTCGTGTTACGATTTTACATGATACATAGAATCCTTTTCAAGGAACTTTTGATATGGGATTTGTACAAAATACATGGAATTGAAGGAAGGTCTTGTGCTGGACACAACAAATTTTTTCTTAAATAAAAAGAAATTGTGAGTAATATTGTGTAGTTTTTAATTCTGAACAACTTTTTTATTTACAACTTTTCTCTAAAATTAATAGGTCAGTAATTGCACCAAAATTAAAAAAATAACATTGCATTCCCTATATAACGGATCCCAAGTAGATTATATATCTCAATAATTCCAAATGTAATAAACACCAACACCTGATTTCTGCTGTATTTACTTACATTCATTTATCAAGAATCCTTGAAGAAAATAAACAGGAAACTTTGCTTATCAAAATATTAACACAAGCAAGGTTTAAAAATCCCACTATCTTTCCGATAACAAGTTTTTCTAAATTCTCAATATCCTTGATTCTACTTCTGAGTATATCAACTTCTTAATGATAACTATTGAGGTTTCGAAGACGATTCGATTATCAATATGTTAACAGCTTTCAGATATAAAATTTTACGAGCCATACCGATATTTACATAATGAAGAGAAACGCATTAGGCTACCTCTGGTGATAGGATTTATTTATTTTATAGTGGTCGAACGTTTTCTCTTAATAGGTTATTAATTACTGTGGTTTTAATATAAATGAGTCATAGTTTTGATTATATATGCGATGATAATTATAATAATTTGTAGTTCGCACGTTGACTACAGAGAAATTTATTGATTTATCTATATTCAGAATATGTTGTTACACACAATTGACTTTAAATGTGTAACGCAATTGTACAGTCCGCTGGTTTCATGGTTTAGTTAGTAGTTTACACATGAATTACAATTGATATGTTATTAATTTTCAATTATTAGTTCCCTTTTCTCTTACGAGACGCACGAGACAGTTAAAAAAATTATTTGCACTTAATCGCTCGGATAATTATAGATTACAACTTTCTCAGTGAACTTACTTTAAAAAGGTTCTCAACCATTTCTTCCTATTTTCACATAAGTGCAGAGTTCATTATTAATATTGCACTCTGAACTTATTAGCTGGGATTTCAAAAACTATTAGAGATAGTAAATCTGTTAAATTAGTGAAATGTTGCCCCGTAGAGAAGCTAGATTAGTGGTGCATTTTTGTTATTTCAAAAAAAAATGTAGACCACTATACTTCATTTTTTTTTTAAGATTCCAGTAACTAGAAACCTTATTTACATTAGTTTTATTTGCAGTGATACGGCGACAAACATAAAAGATCCAGTTGTGTATTTCAAATTCTTTCTTCTACTTTGTAAAGAAACTGGAGACTTTTTACATAATTTTTTACCACATTCAGTAATGAGGTCATGCAAAAAAAATAATTGTTTTTTTTCTGTTTAAATCGAAAAAGGATAGTCTAATTCATCGATCAGTATGATTAAATTATTTTTATTTATATTTTTTGTTGTATAAAATCGTTTTAAAGTATGATATTTTTAAAAAGTTGCAAAAACCAGCCATGTTTTGTCGTCACAACGTTACGTACCAAGTTCAGACTCATTTCAAACAGACATTTTATATGGAGACATAATTTCTAAAAGAAAAATATATATAAACTATAAATTGAGGATTACATATCTGAATATGCTATAATATATTAATATAATATCGTTTTTTATTTATTTTTATAAATATAATTTTCATTTGGCGTGAAATTATCTACGTTATATCAGATGTTTCTTTCACTTTTGAGTCTTTGAATTAGACGGTAGAAGGTTATAAACGCATGTGAGACATTGAATATATTGCAGAATATTATTTTATTCTTTATTTTGGCACGAAACAACGTTCCATCGACATGTTTACTTTCATAAATTTTATGTTATCTTTAAATGTCACTTTGACGTTTAAGATAATGTGAAAATCAAAATGGTCGTGCCTGTCACTCTGTGACGTCATTGGACAAGGGACGAAGCGGGGGTCTAGCAGCCTCATTTTAAAGAATGTCATTTTCAATTACAATTTTTTCATGATTAAAGATCGATTTGAGGAAAAATAAAAAATACGGATCTATTATTTTTCACTACTCTATCGATTAAAATTATAAAAAAAGTCGTGCATGACCTCATTCTGTGTTCATCTGCCCTGTGACGTAATATTTCTTTTATAAAAAATATCTCGAAAATATAAAATTGATTATTTATTGTTATTGGTAGCATATAAAAAGTTACCCTTACCTTTAATTCATTACTAAACTCAGAAAGAGATTCAATTCATAAATCGAATATGTTTTCGAGAATAGTCTTTGTCATGTTGATAGCTCTGTCGTGTACTGCCAGTATAGCTTATCGCTGTTTAGTAGCGTAGCCAAGGGGAGGGTTTTCGGCTATAAACCCTCCCCATTAATAATAATACACATTTTATTTGAATGAATAAGTAATCTAATTCATAAAATGTATGTTTGACGCAAAATTTTGACTAACGAATAATCAGTACAATACTCGTATGTGT
The DNA here is from genome assembly GCA_943142095.1 of Ophonus ardosiacus. Taxonomy (NCBI): domain Eukaryota; kingdom Metazoa; phylum Arthropoda; class Insecta; order Coleoptera; family Carabidae; genus Ophonus; species Ophonus ardosiacus. Next base: position 29,109,836 of record OW964836.1, read on the forward strand.
TAGTAGTTATTTTCTTTCTGTACAACTTCCCCCTTCCCCTATATATTTAATATCCCACCCCATTTGAAAATCCTGGCTACGCCACTGTCGCTGTTTGGCTATTTTGCGCTGATACAAAGGTGTGCGAAAAGAAATATTCTGAGTTGATTGATTTTGTAACTTTCATTTTAAAACAGTATCATTAATGATATTCAAAAAACATATTATATTCTAGTAATTAACCGCACTATAATTTAACGTCCTGCTACAAGCAAATACTGTTTATAGGATTATATTATTATTACTAGTTGTGAAACGAGAGAAATGGGTAGGTAAAACCATATGCAGCTCAATTTTTGTGATCAAGATACTTCTGAAAAAGAAGGACCTTAGCCTAATAACGGGTCTGGTGGGTGGTTATACGAGGGTGGTTTGACGGAAGAGTGACTTTTCAATAAAAAAAGTTATTTCACTTTTACAAGTATTTTAACGTATGACTCATAAGTTTTGGCACAAATTTCAGATGCTATAAAATCTGTAAAAAAAAGAGAATCACAAGTTGCTCTGGAAACAAAAATTTTGTTTAACATCTTATCTTAACTTTGACAGCTCAATATTGTCAGTCATTTATGTAGATATGGCTTACAAATTATAAACCCGAAAGAGTATATATAATTTGGTTGGGCAAGTTCCTAAAGCCGAAATATTACGGATTTTTGAAAATCCACATGTACCCTAAAGAACCATTTATCGGACAATTGCTGAATATGAGCAAGGTATTCCTTGTTTAAACCTGCCAAAAAGTGGAAGACTTAGAATGTTTACCAGAGTAAGAGCCGAAGCACTAATAAGAAGAGCGAAAACAGACTTGGTACTTCATTAAGAAAACTGGTACGCCAGTATCGAACATCCAAGTACACCACATCGCGGGAACTGTCACGGAATGGTCAAAAATCCAGAAAATGAAGAAAAGCCCCAAAATATACCGCCAACCAACTAGCTAGAATCCTGATATGCTGCCGTAATCTAAGAAGGGTACATTTTGCGAATAACCGCGTGATAATTATGCATGATGAAAAGTACTTCACGCTGAGTAACTCCGAAATGAAAGCAAATGATGGTTTTTATACTGACAATGTTGAAGTCCCTAATGATGTCAGATATAAACAAAAAACCAAATTAGCAGATAAGGTGTTGGTTTGGTGAGCCATTTCCATAAGGGGTGTATCCAGGCTTTATGTGGGCCGAGTAAGAGGTGAAACAATGGATAGTCAAAGGTACATCCATAATTACCTAACGAAATTAGTTAATTTTATTGAAGAAGAATATGCTGGGGACGATATTATGTTCTGGCCAGACCACGCACCTTGTCACTATGCAAGACGGACTCAAATTTGGCTAGCAAACCGAAACATACCATTTGTTCCGCGGGATGACAATCCCCCTAACCTTCCCCAGGCTCGTCCCGTAGAAGATTTTTGGGCTCTTTTATCTCGTAAAGTTTACGATGGAGGATGGGAAGCCCAAAATGAGGAGTAACTTCGACGCAGAATATATAGAATAGTCCGAGAAATCGATTTAAATGCCGTCCAAAATCTAATGATAGGAGTCCGCAGAAAGTTGCGCCTTGTAAAAGAACACGGACCTCTTTATTTAATTTATGTTTATAGTTAGTTGTTAATGATACTGTTAATTATTATGTGGTACAAACACTTCAAATAAAAGCATTATTTCCTAAAAAAAAAAAATAATTTGAAATTTGTGCCAAAACTTATGAGACATACGTTATTTTTCAACATAATCCTTTTTCAATTGTACACACTAAGTCCAGCGAGTTTCTAATTTTTTCAAAGCATCCAAAAAGTATTCTTTCGGCAACTCTTCAAAATATGCATTTGTCTCGGATATCCCCTCTTCATTGGTGTGAAATCTCTTTTCACCGAGCCATCTTTTTAAATTTGGAAATAAGAAATCACTGAGAGCCAGATCTGGTGAAAATGGCGGATGAGACAGCACCTCGTAACGCAATTCGACTAATTTTGTTGTAGGAACAGCGAACAAATGAGCAGGCGCATTATCGTAATGAAACAACCTTTCTTTCTTCAATAAATGAGGTCGTTTTTACTTTATTTCGGCATCAAAACGTGTCAACAAATCAGTATCATATTGGCCAGTTATCGTTTTTCCTTTTTGTAAAGAATCAATAAAGATCACACCTTTGGGATCCCAAAGTACTATGGCCATGACCTTTTTGGCCGAAAAAAACGATTTTTGCCTTCTTGGGAGCACGTTTCTCAAAAAAAGTCCATTGTTTCGACTGCATTTTAGTTTCTGACGTATAATGGTGTTTCACGTTTCATCTATCGGTGTAAAAATTCCCTTGGATTAAGTTTGAAGATAAACGAACATCCTTCTGAATTTTTAATGCGAGCTCGCATTTGATCTGAATTAAGTAGCCGCGGCACCCATCTCGCGAATAGCTTTTTCATATGTAAACGTTCAAGCAAAATATTGCATACCCGTTTAGTTGAAATGTTGACTTCATAAGCTATCTCACCTACTTTTAATCGACGATCGCTAATTACTAGGGCATGGATTTTATTAACCATTTCTCGAGTAGTTACAGTAAATGACGGTCCCAGACGTTCTGCATCATCTGTGTTAACATGGCCACTTTTAAAAACAGAAAACCACTTACAAATCATTCCATGGGACGCAATACATAATATTTACGTAACTTTTCCTGGGTTTCTTCAATTGATTTTCCACATAAAAATTAATGTTTAATTAACACTCGAAATTGGGTTTTCTCCATATTTACAGAACAACAAAAAACAGTTTTCTTTAGATTAGTATAAAACATTAACTATCTGTCAGATTTGTGTGAAATTTTAACAGTACACATCAGAAACATGGTGGAAGCCAGCAATATAATCACCGCAGTGAAAATGTTGCCAACCTTTGAAAAGTCACTCTTCCGTCAAACCGCCCTCGTAAATCACCGCTGTTGTGACGTTGTATTTATCCACAATGGGTGTGGAAGTACTGACCGAGGCAACAAATTTGTTTTGGCTGCTTACTAGTGCTGTTACACTTTGTCAGTTTTTTTGATTACTACCTCTAGTTTGTTAATGTCCACCTTTTAACTAGCTATGCTGTACTGATGAGCTCTAATAAGAGCGAAACACGTGTCTACAGCTGCAATTGAGCGATATCCCTAGGAAGAAAGAATTGTTTATAAGAATTAAGGTAAATTACTAATTATACTAACGATCATTAATAGTTGTCGTCTGTCTCTGCTATTAAAACAATAACAGGCATATCTTTACTGATTATTATCCCCTGAAATACCATTATGTAAGACGTATACCTATTAATTTAAAGAATATTTTTAAATATAAACTTTCAGAGTTAAAAATTACGTTATTATTATATAAATAAAATCACTCAAAATTTCACATACATACTTATGAAAAATAGGCAATTTGCAGCATATTTCAAAGTGCAATGGAGCCAGTGTTGTTTCGTTCGTTATTATATCTGTTTTAAAATTAATTCGGATATTTATTACAATTTTTTGTCAAATTAGACTAGGAAATGTCATTTCTGAAATTATGGAAGCGACTAAAACACAAACATGAATGTTCAGCGACAACAATTTCCCTCACTTAATATATATAATTTATAATCGTACGGAAAAGCAGTGTTTTTAAAATCAAAATGAATTACACTATAGTGCGGGAAAAATTTAAAAAAATCTGTTGTGGCCAGCACAAGACCTTCCGTCAATTCGATGTATTTTGTACAAATCCCATACCAAAAGGTCCTTGGAACAGATTCTATATAATATCATGTAAAATCGAACACGAACACATACTATTTTTTACAAATTCCATACCAAAAGTTCATTTGAAAAGGTTCTATAAATCCAATAAACATATACTAAGTAAAATGCACTTGACACTTCCTTATTTCTTCTTCAGCTTTCCCCTATTTTATTAGGGGTCGCTGTTTCCTCTTCTCTTCCACTCATTCCTGTCCAACGCATCTTCTTCACACAGTTCTTCCTTTCTGAAGTCCTCTACGATACAGTTCTTCCTCTTTTCTTTGGCCTTTCTCTGCATGTCACTTGCGAGAAACACTATGACATACCAATTTTTGATCCTATACTATCCATATTTGGTTTTGCACTTACAACTGACATCTATCAATTAGAATTTTTTGATTAAATCAGCTGTTTCCATGATAAATAGCAAAGCTGACTAATTTTTGAAAATTAATTTCTTTAAAATGCTTTAAATTTACATCTATTGAATATGAAGGAAAATGTATAATCAAACCGGATAGAGAAGAGTATTTTCTTTATATATATATATATATATATATATATATATATATATATATATATATATATATATATAATAAAAAAATGTCAAAAAATAATATTTAACTGCGTTTTTTTAAGAAAAACTGTTAAAAACTTCAAATAAAGGTACTTCCGGTGGATCAATTGTAACCAAAATCTAATCAACTCTTCATTCATCTGTCATATTGATAATCATATAAAATGTCAAAAATAATAACTGCGTTTTTTTCAAGAAAAACTGCTAAGAACATCAAGTAAGGGAACTTCCGGTTCATCAATTACAACCAAAATCTAATCAGATCTTCATATAGGAATACGAAAGAATTATAATTTTTAGAATTGTAGTATTGGAGTTATCGTCGGAGAAAAATTTGTCACACACGGAACACACGGGACACACACACACACACACACACATACATACATACAGACATCATCTTAAAAATAGTAAATTCGTATTGTAGGGACCCTAAAACGTGCTTATTCATTAAAAACTCACCACCGAATTTTTTGACCAAAGACAATACCTTCCTTACCAAAAGGTGACGGAAGGTAAAAAGATTTTTGTTCTCCTAGTAGTTGATTATAATATATTTCGTAATTTTATTATTGGGCAATTACAGAAAATATTCATGCGGAAAATGTGCTCATTTCGAAACCGTGCATTTTTCTTAGAGTACCTAACTTATAGCCCACTCACTATTTTTATCGTGTTGAGAGAGACAAAAAAGAATTTGCCTGTAAATTCAAACTATTACTGTTTCTATAGAATTTTAAAAAGTTATATTTTTTTAAGGATTGAAGAAAAAATATTGAAGACTTTTATATTCAATAATAATAAAGTGTTTAAGTATATTATATTTATTTTATATATATATATATATATATATATATATATATATATATATATATATATATATATATATATATATATTTATAGCAAAAGTATAATAAATTATTTGTACAGTTACATCAAGTTATAATGATGCATATAGCACAAATTGCATCCCGGATATGCGGTTATTATGCGTTGCATTTTCTATTTGCAGCGTAGCTATGAGTACATTCCACTGCGGCTAAACTACTTTTTCATTATCCATTAAATACGTCAGTTATAATCAAAAGTGCTTCCAAATACAGATTTTCTAATTACTGGAATTACTTCATTTGGCCAGCAAAAGATACTGTGTAGCAAATGAAACGTTTGGTTAGAACAGAATGAAAAATAAACTACATAGATTATGGAATGAATTCTTAATGATATTTCTAAGGTCTTATGTGAGGTAACTTAAAAGCGTAAGTTTTATGTGAGGTAACTTAAAAGCATATTTCGTGTCATTATGCTATCACCAAGTCTATATTTATAGACAGAGATTTAATATACGCTGTTAATCTGGGTAAAGATTGTAGTGTAGTAACTCTAATTTAAAAATTCTTTTCAAATTCTTGATATTTAGAAAGGACAGTCTAAATACCTAAACTGTTAAATAAGCACTTGTGTTTTATATACTCCGTCTTTTACCTTCCGTCACTAGGTAAGAAGGAAGGTGCATAGTCGAAATTGAAAAACTCGGTGGTGAGTTTTTAATGAATAAGCAGGTACTAGCTATACAATGATGTCTGTAGGTACGTATGTGTGTCTGTGTGTGTGTGTGTGTGTGTGTGTGTGTGTGTGTGTGTAAGTGTACCTGTGTGTGTGTGACAAAAATTTCTCCGATGGTAACTCCAATACTACAATTCTAAAAATTATAATACTTTCATATTCCTATATGAAGATCTGATTAGATTTTGGTTGTAATTGATGAACCGGAAGTTCCCTTACTTGATGTTCTTAGCAGTTTTTCTTGAAAAAAACGCAGTTATTATTTTTGACATTTTATATGATTATCAATATGACAGATGTCCGGTTGCAGAAACGTCCATCATTTCATTGATCAGTTAACGGATCATCAAAATGAAGAAATTCGAATCAGTTTTCATGGTCTTATGACATTTAAATCATTGCTGTCAAAAAATCGTGTTGCATTTGTCATTTGTTCGTTTTGATGAACCGTTGATTGATCAAGGAATTGATGAACGTTTCTGCAACCGGGCAAGAAGATCTTGTAATCTATAGAACGTTGACAAAATCTATACAAAATCACACACACAAACACACACACACACACACACACACACACACACACACACACATACACATACAGACGTCATCGTGGAAATGTCAAAATCGGATTCTAGGGACCTTGAAACGTGGTCATTTACCAAATCTCGACATACGATTTTTAGCAAGATCCAGTCCAGTTCAAATATATAAGTTCACATAAACTAACTTATAAAAGTATAAAATCAACACAATTTAAATATTGGAATGGCTTACAATTATATGAGTATTTAACTGTAAATATTTGTGATAGAATTACATATCTAAATATTTTACATGCCTATCACGTGCGTCGACTACTACACTATAATAAATAATAGAATATAATAAACATAGAAATTATTTTTTTATAAAAAACAATGGAAATTCCTAAGATATAACTATTCAATGCAAATTAACATACTCATTCATAACTATAAAGCTTTCTACCATATTTCTTAATACAATAAAATAATAATTACAAATTTTATGGGAAACTTAATTGCTCAATTAAATTATAGATTATTTATCCAAGTATCTATCTAACTATGTAAATATGAATATGAATATCTATATATCTATATATATATTATATATATATATATATATATATATATATATATATACCATTAATAATGAATAAATGATAGCTTCCTGACATAAAGCGTTATTTTTATATTTCATCAGCTTTTGATAGATATCTACAACTTTCAGTAGATTTTATCAACCATTTAAAGACCGTCCGTAATTTTGACAAACCTTATTTTAATCTGACCAAAGTCAATTATAAAAATCTGTTGTGGCCAGCACAAGACCTCTCGCCATTTCCACATTAGGTTATATAAGTATTGTACATATTTAATATGTCTAGTACACACAAAAACACACATCTTTATTTTTACATTTCTTAATTCATTCTAACAACAAGTTTCCTCTTATTCTTCTAATGTTCGAGATTCTTCCAATTCATTGATGAGATTGGCGGTATTTCTGAAGGGTATATGTAATATATGTACCTATTTATAATTATAAGTATTTAATTACTAATAAAATAAGAAATATTAAATGTACTTTCCAGAAAAAGTCTTCAGTAATGTCTCTGGATTTTTGACACTCACATTTATCTGTCAATTGCAAGATTCATTTAAAACTTATAATTTTATATATTTATATGTCTCTGTCTTTAACTCTATAGAAGATATAATAAAAATTTTAAGGGTCGGTATTATAAACGTCCAGTTAAATTTAGTTCCATAGTAAATTTAATTAAATGAACAAATGCAACGCGAATATTTGGCAGCAATGATATAAATGTCATAAGAACATGGAAATTGATTTGAATTTGTTCACTTTATTAAATTTACTTTAGAACTAAATTTAAATGGACGTTTATAATACCGGCCCTAAATGTATCGGATAGAGATTTGTATATTCTTTAATATTAATAACATAAATTTTCAAAAAAAAAAATTTTTAGAATTTTTTTAAGAAAGTAGTACTTCCTGTTGTCCAGTTGTTACCAAAATCTAATCAGCTCTTCCCAGGAATGGCACAGTGGGGAAACTACAGTTCAATATTTTTTAAGTTTTATAGGACACAATTTTTCCTTGCGCAAAAGTAGCCTTTTAATTTTAGACAAAAATGCTGCAAATAAGTGTAGAGAATTAAATTCTGCATCCAATTCCATAATCACATTTTCTTTTGCATATTTGGTAACTGACCAAACTGAGTTTAAAATTTTAGAAAAGTTACTTCTTTATAGTGTTAGCCATGATATTGAAATAAAATCAAACAAATTTTATGACATTTTACCTACCAGAAATTATAAAATATGCGCTAGAAATGTCACTCAGCGCAGTTATTATATCTTCCGTGGTTTCCTACTTGAAGATGGAGGAAGTTAGCGTTACGTATCTAACAAATATGTGGTATCACGAAGTACCAGCGCATTCATCTTTTGTATACCGTAATTAAAAATCTGTTGTGGCCAGCACAATACCTCTCGCCATTTCTATATTAAGTTATATAATTATTGTATTGCACTTCTCTATCGAACCGTCGTTTTATGACAAAAAAATTACGAACTTTACCCAAATATTGTTTTTTATTATATTTAACATGTCTTCTGCACACATATAATTCTAATTATATCTATTTTTCATTGTATGAGGAAGTTCCTAATGTCAGAGATTCTTCCAATTCATTAACCAGATTGACGGTATTTCTGATGGATATATGCTTTTTACCTGTAATTGTAAATATTTATTATCATCTAGCAACCTTGTCCTGATCGAACATACTTGATGTTCGATCATTTTACATATTTAATTAATAAAACAATAAGAAAAATTAAATGTACTTCCCAGAAGAAGCTATCAGAATGTCACTAAAACTGTTGATTTTTGACACTGACATCTGTCATTTACAAACTATTTTATAAACATTTGAATTTGTCAACTGGTTTCCTTAGTGTAGTTTAGCCACTCCAATGTATAACATCCGATTATTCTATATATTATTGTGTCTTATCTCTAAATCTATACAAGATATAATAAAAAATTTAAGTATATTAGAATGGAGAATTTTATGTTCTTCATACATACATATATACATAAAATCACGCGTTTCCCACTTAGTGGGTTAGCAAAAACTCGAAAATAATAAGAAAAGGGATGAAAGTGTAACAAGGTAGGAATAGTGAAATAACAAGTAAATAACTTTAATATAAACTCTTCTAAATTATAGTTTCAATATCAACATTTTAACTCCGTCATCTTTGTAAGTCAAAATTCTGTTTAGAAATAATAATCATTATTCTCTCACATATCTGTTTAGTCTAGATGTCAACTGCGTAGACATTTATTGTTTTGACAATTAACTGTACAACTTATTGGCTAGACTACGTGATGTCTTGTTATTTTGCTATGGATGCTACACCCTCGCACCCTTCTTTAGATATACGTTGAAGAGATAACACTTTGTTTTAAGTCAGTCGCGTTTTATGATACGAACAGTCAGGTCAGACATGTAGTCTGTGTTGAGATTTTGGGCGTTTTCCGCCAGTACTCGTATTTAGATTAGAATGTAACTGTAAGAGTATAGTTTAGTGTTATGTGTTAGTTGTTTAGTGTAATCATTAATATGTAAATAAAGTAAAAGTTTAGTAGCTTTAAATATTGTGTGTGTGCCATCCATCCATAATATGTTCATCATAACTCTATCATCATGTGTAAGTGTTTAGTGATAGTGTGAGTGCGTAAGAGCGTGTTCCTCCTCAGTATAGTGGTGGACAAACCAGCAAACGTCCACCAGTCAGAAGAAATAGTGTCATCGTTAAGACCCCCCCCCCCCCCCCCCCCTGTTACAAAAGTAAGAGCTCCACTGAATCACTTAACTCTTTAAAAACATTCTTCTTTCGCCTTGCCCAAAATCATCATAACATTCATACAAGAACATATTAATGTGACCGATTTTCGGTAGCGAATAACCGCATCCGGACCACAATAATAGTTACGCAACAATCATCCTTCGCCACACATTCCTATCCATGCACACTTCTTTCACCTCAGCCACATTCATAAACGTATTCATACATAATAACATATTAAAGTGACCGATTTTCGGTAGCGAATAACCGCATCCGGACCACAATAATAGTTACACAAAAATCATCTTTCGCTACACATTCCTGTACAAGAAGAATTTTTCTAAGAAATTACTACTTCCGGTTGTCCAATTGTTACTAAAATCTAATCAGCTCTTTCCAGGAATGTCAGTTTGAAGAATTCATAGTTAAACAGGTCTTAAGTCTTATAGTTTTTGAGGAATCGTCCCTCCAACATCCAGACATACACACACACACACACACACACACACACACACACACGTCATTTTAAAAATGTTATAATCGGATTCTAGTGATCTTGAAACGTGCTTATTCACTAAAATCTGGATATGCGACTTTTAGCATGAATCCAATACCTCTCTCTGGAGAGATAACAATTTTCTTAAATAAAATGGCTAGTTTTTGTGTCGGTGAGTTTAAATCAATATACTTGATTGGTTAAATTTTTAACCAGGTATTAAAAATTACCCACTTTATTACAATATAGGCCTGTAAATGAGCTACCAAACCCTTATTTACAAACAATAAGGGCCTGTCTCTGTTTCATAAGTAAACAAACAAAATTGATTCAATTCCTTTCCAATATTTCAATTCAAAATCCTGCAAACAAATCAATTGACAATCGAATCTAACATTTCCCTGACAATGAAACAGCATTGTTTGTGTGTCCTGGGAACTCAGTGTGTGATTGCATCGTGGTAGACAAAGAGAGCAGTATATGTGATGGCATGCGTCGATTAGAACCTCAGTGTACAGACAGAGAGAGATGTAGAGCGTGTCGCAGTCACATTGTGAAGCATCACAAGTGCGGTATTGTGAGGGACAAGGATAGAAGAGGCTTGTGCTAGTAAGACTAGAGCGCAGAGCCGGAATCAGGCAGTTTTAGAAAATTCTAATAAGAATCTACAAGGAAATTTTATTTATGATTTTCGGTTTTACATATCGTATGAGGTCGCGTTTATCAATATATCCCCACACATTTAGAAAGACTTTTACCAAGATATGAACTAGTGGTCCACCTCGTCGATAGATATGAAGTAGATGAACTATAATTTTCTTCATTCTTAGTTAATTAAATATTTGTAATATAGTGTAATTATATTTTTACTTTCCGTCATCTTTAGTTAAGGAAGGTATTGTCTTTGGTCAAAAAATTCGGTGGTGAATTTTTAATGAATAAGCACGTTTTATGGTCCCTCCTAGAATAAGATTTTACCAGTTTTACGATGATGTCTGTAAGTGTGTGTGTGTGTGTGTGTGTGTGTGTGTGTGTGTGTGTGTGTGTGTTTGCCTGTGTGTGTGTTTGCCTGTGTGTGTCCGTGTGTGTGTCTGTCTGTCCGTGGGTGACAATTTTTTCCCCGACGATAACCCCAATTGTACTACAATTCTAAAAATTATAATTCTTTCGCATTCTTCTTCTTTACATCCATATGACGAGTTGATTAGATTTTGGTTATAATTAGTCAATCGGAAGTTCCTTTATTTGAACGCAATTAAATAACATTTTTTGACACTTTATAGAATTATCAGTATGAAAGAGTATCTCATTGTCTATACGGTCTGATTATACATTTTCCTTCATATTCAATAGATATAGAGTTATATATAGAATTATAAAGAGATTAACATTCATAAATTAGCCAGCTTTGCTATACTCTTGAAAAAGCTGATTTATTCAAATAATTCTAAGCGATAGCCGACAGGTCAGTGTCAAGTGAATTTACATATTGTATGTTCGTGTTATAATTATATTGGATTTATATAATCTTTTCCAATGAACACTCGGTATGCAATTTGTAGAAAATAGTATATGTTCGTGTTACAATTTTACTGGATATATAGAATCTTATCCAAGGAACAAGATACATAGAATTAACCGAAGGTATTGTGCTGGCAATATCAGATCTTTTTCTCGGGTTTTATTAAAAATGACACATTATATCATAAAAGTGATTTTAATCTTTAAAAACTTAAATTCATATTGAAAACGGATAATTCCCATTTGCCAGGAAAATGTAAGTTTCTGACAATCTTTTTTTTGTATTTAAATTTATTGTATCTTTTTTTAACGATGACAAAAAAATATTAAATCAATTTTTTTCACAAACAGAGTACTTAATGGGGGATTACACCATTTTTTTAATATAATTTCATCTGAAAATATTAGGAAAACTAAGACTATTGATGAAAATCTGGTGAAAAAATTCCTATTAATAAGCGAGTTTGAAAAGATTGACGTGACGTCACATTTATGCGTTTTTATATCAAACTGTTTTTATCATGGACCTAAATGTTCTTGAAATATATGCTATTTTAAGTTATATTTACATAAAAATAAATTACTATTATAACACTGTATAAGTCTACATACTTTATAATTACAGGTGTATTTAAATTATTAAGTTTAATGCAAGAAATTTATGTTAAAATAAAAACTGTTTGAAAACTGCTGTACAGGAATGTTAGCCCCTCCTTTCGAATTTGAATTTCTTAACTTCCATTGGTAGTAATCCCCACCTCCTAACATGCTATTTGTAATGCATGTGTAGGTGGTCTCTCGGTCGCCAATCAAAATATTTTCATATTAGTATCGAAGCGCTATAACAAAAAACCCTTTATTTCCGAAATATCTCAATTATACTATTTCATTTTTTTATTAATATTCGTTATTCAGCATATACATTCTTATTTTTTTTACTATTTTCCTTCAATTCGATTGAGCCGTAATCCCCCATTACCTTAGATTGATCCTATATCGAATAATATGAATTTCCCAAGTAGTCACGTCAACGACACATTAGGACTTCGGCTTATAAATGAATCCCTTTTCCCTTTATACCAATTTTAGATGTTGGCGAAGTCTTTACCTCGTTATAACAAAATCATATTATAATAATTGTTACATTTTGAATTGTCAAAGTACGAATTTTAGATTCTGCGCATTCAAGGTCAGTATAAAGTGTCAACTTAACGCACGGAACCTTTACCAGTGTTTGTTTTGCGAATAATTTTCCAATAACGTAAAGGAGAAATCTCCGTAGAAGATAGATTTTTCGCCTTCCTAGTAAAGGCAGGGCGGACCTTGCAGTAATTGGGGAAAATATGAAGAAAAAAAGTTGACTCCTTTTTAAAATAATTTTATTGATGGGGTAGGAACAAATCCAAATATTAAAGTTGATCCAAGTTAAATAAATAAATAATATAAATATATCATCACGGCAAATTACCCATTTCTGGGTGTGCCAGTATCTACAACACATGTAGACATCGGTAATGATGACAATATATTTTACCGTGTGGGCGCTTACCAGGCGTCACCTCACTGGCACTCATAGCTGGTGTGGAGAGTGCACCACAGGGGTTACTTTTGTGCCATTTAAAATTGGAAATATTTGGCGACTGTCGGGATCGAACCCGCTTGCCCCAGGTTCGCGATCAGATACTCAGGCACGCGACCACGGGACCCCAAGTTACAAAATGAAAATGCCTATATATTGGTCCATCATGCAATCAGTAAATTAAAATTGTGATCCTCATCAATTCGTCTGTTGTAAATGTTGCTGAGTCCCATCCTGTTGTCATCATCATCAGTAGCGTGAAAGGAGGAAGCCACATCCCCTGTTGGCGTGTGGCAGGTGGCTGGTCGCATGCTAGGCAGTGTACGCTCGGCAGCGTGGGAACGCTCTCGCCGACCACTTCCCAAAACCACGGCCGAGGCACGGTCGCTCTCCTCTCCGCTCCTTTCCTCTCCGGGCTGCTGCTCACGCACGCTTCACGCTCCCAGTCACGACGCAGGAGTGGGGGCATCCCCACCACCGACAACACGTGGGATGGCACGTGGTGATGAGTCAGCGATGCCCTGCTCATCGGAGTCGGAGTTCACAGTGCGAGTACTGAGGACGAGTGTTGAGTTAGGCCTAGGCGGGAAAATTGGAGAATGAGAAAATTCTAAATAGATGGGTGACCACTTGAAGAATCGTTTTGAAATATGCCGGTTGTTGCATGCATTAATACTTGCATCTAATGCAGAGTCTGCTTATTCTTCTTCTTTGCCTTTGACTCCCTGCGAAAGTCAGAACTGTTTCCCGTAAGATATAACTGAGAAAAAGTAGTAGTTCTGCATGACCTTTTAGGGCCGATTTTTCAATCGCTAATGAGCCTGTTTCACATTTTTCAAAATCTATTTTAAATGAAAGTTTATGGAATGATTTTCTTAGTAATAATTTTTATTTTAATAATTTGTTGTTATTTGTGGAAATAATTAAATAAAAAAATTGGCGTCCTGAAAAACTACCCCTCACTCCTGTGCCTGTGACGTAGAAGCACATACATTACATCATTAATAGCCAATAGGAAAATAGTTTTTCCATCACCTACGTGTATTCATATTATTTATAAAATAAACGTAGGCTAAAATTTGTCACATGTTAATAACAAAATCTTTTAATTTGACATTTGACGCTTACATTGCTCATTGTAAATGAATAATAAAGTAATAATGGCTAATTCAAATTACATTCAAGCTAAATCGGACAATGAACCGAAGGTCGATAGCTGGATGATGACTGAATTTATATCAGAACGATTGTTTTACTGCTACCGAAATAAGGGGTGTTAAAGAGTAGAGGTAAAATAAAATATAAAAACTGAATTTATTATATAAATTGATAATATATTTTACTTTAAAGTTCTGGTCGTGATTCTTATTTGACACTTGTTTGACAACTTTGACAATACACTTGACACCTTAGAACCGCTGAAGATGTATGTACTCTGACGTCACATTCTGTTTCAGATCATGTGACTTATTCAAAATTTTATCCAAATTTCAAAAATTAATTGTAAAATATCTAACGGATATTTCGTGATATTTTCAAATTTGAGCCTCTTTAAACAACAATATCTTTTCAAATTTAATACTTAGAAGTCATATAAAAATTCTTGCAACAGCCCTATTCATTTTGTTTATTTAACTCTTAAATTAAAATTTTAACCAGATATTGAAAAAATGACCCTTACTTTTATCCATAGAATTGAAAAGTATCGAAACGCTAAATCTAGTGTAAATTCTATAACAAAAATCTGTTGTGGCCAGCACAGTACCTCTCGCCATTTCCATTTACGTTATATAAGTATTGTATTGCACTTCACTGTCGAATCGTCGTTTTATAACAAAAACATTACAGAACTTACCCAAATATTGTTTTTATTGTATTTAACATGTCTTCTGCACACACACAATTCTAATTATATCTATTTTTCATTGTATAAGGAAGTTCCTAAATGTCAGAGATTCTTCCAATTCATTAGCAAGATTGGCGGTATTTCTTATGGAAAAATGCATTTCACCTACAATTTTAAATATTTAATTAATAAAACTATAAGAAAGATTAAATGTACTTCCCAGAAAAAGCTTTCAGAATGTCACTAAAACTGTTGATTTTTGACACTGACATCTATCATTTACAAACTATGTTATAAACATTTGAATTTGTCAACTGGTTTCCTTAGTGTCTTAGCCTCTGCGATTAGATTATTCTATATATTACAGAGCCTTTATCTCTAAACCTATACAAAATATAATAAATTTTTTAAATGTATCAGATGTTGAATTTTATGTTCTTCAATAATAGTGATAACAGAAATTTTCAAAAAATAATATTTAGAAGATTTTTTTAAAGAAACTATTACTTTCGGTTGTCCAATTGTTACCAAAATCTAATCAGCTCTTCCCAGGAATGTCAGCTTGAGGTTACTGCAGTTAAATATTTTTTAAGTCTTATAGTATTTGAGAAACCGTAGTTCCAACATCCACACACACATCCACACACACATCCACACACACATCCACACACCCACACACACACACACACACACACACACACACACACACACACACACACACACACACACACACACACACACACACACACAGACATCATCGTAAAAATGTTATAATCGGATTACATGGACCTTAAAACGTGCTTATCCACTAAAATCTGGATATGCGAATTTTAGCATGAATCTAATACCTCTCTTAGCGAGAGATAAAAGAGTAACTAAATTTCTAAATAATAAAGCTCAGTCGCACCATAAAAAGAACAAACAATATTTAATTTACAATTTTTTTCAATAATGGAGTATTCCATCATAACTAAAAAATTAAAAAAAGGTCAATGTAATAAAGTATGGATCAATAAATAATAGTTAAAACGATGAAAACATTTTTTAAATAATTACTTTACGAGATATTTCACATTTGCTAAAAGGGAAAATTGACGTCATACAATTGTTTCTTTTTCTCGCAGAAAGACAAGTATAGGGGAAACTGATTTCTCAAAAATAAAATACTGTTAAACTAGGAACAATTAAGATTTTTTAATACTATGAATTGCTTCAAAACCGAATGAAGTTTTATTTAAAATAATAAAAAAAATTGAGTGGAATACCCCAAAATATTTTCTTCAGTTGTAGTGAATTTTATTTATTTGCGTTGGCAGCCCAGTAATTCGTTATTTGCTTCATGTACAAATTTATTTTATTTTTTAATTTGATTGCTTTCACAAACAAGTTTTACCCTGTAGTTCAAAAACAATAGACGATAGAAAATTCCTATGGTGCATACTAAAGCTATCTCAAAAAGTTGTCCCATAAAGACCTACATCAATTTTCTGTAGCGTGCATAATAAGGAAGTTTTTCGTATAAAGAACTCGAATTTGTTTCACCCTGTACATATTCGCTATCTTATTAAACTCAATTACAACTGCAAAAAAGACCATTTACACATACAATAATGTGAAATAGTAATTAACTAATTACACCCCTACTCGTATTAAATTAATAGTGATTTTCAGGCAAATATCTGAATCCCAACATGTGTTCTATAGGTAACAAATGTCACAGGAATTATGTGAAATTATTAATGTGGGATCTAATACAGTTTGAATACGAATAGCAAAGCATTTGATTACAGTGATTAAAAGCTTATTTTGTAGATGTTGTTAATATAATAGGGTTATCAATAAACATATAATTTCCAGCATACATTATTCATAATTGCAGATGTGTTTATTCCTAATATCATATGTTATACAGGGAGTTTATAAATAAACCAGAAAATATCTCGCTTATTATTACTTTTAGCGATTTCAATTAAATAACATAAATTATAATACGTTAACTCCTATATAAAATTTCGGAACTACTTCAGTATTATTACTTTCGGTTATCGAGTAATTGATAGCAACTTTTAATTTTCAAATATAACACCCTATACAGTGTTATGTAAGTAAGTGTTCAACGCATAACCCATGATAGAACTGGCCCCAAAGATAGTAAATCTGGCAATAATTTTTGTTTAACATACTTTCTACAAGAACTAGAGACCTTTAAAACTGACCAATCACGTCATAGTTTAAAACTTTATAAAAACGTAAAAATCAATTTGTTCTCTGGAAAAAATGTGATACCTGTCACAAATGACATTTAAGATCATTGGCGTCGCAACAATTTCAGATTTTCATAATGAAAAACTATATGTTTATGAGCACTGATTATAAGTATAATTAGACTAACAAATAAATAAAATAGATGAGTACAAAATAATTCAAAATAATTTTTATTGTTGAAATATCTAGAAAACATACATGCATAGGTACATAACGCATATTCAACCTTGTGGGTTAGCATAAACCCGATAATAACAATAAGACCTCAGCTAACTCACTCTGCACCTTACGACTATTTTGTAATGTCTCGCCATAAACCATATGCATGAATATAATTGTACGTCTTTGCAAAAAGAAAAAACATTTAACGTCAGATTAACAATCAATATTTTTTCCAGAGAACACATTGATTTTTACTTTTTTTTAAAGTTTTGAACTATGACGTGATTGGTCAGTTTTAAAGGCCTCTAGTTCTTGTAGAAAGAATGTTAAACAAAAATTATTTCCAGATTTACTATTTTTGGGGTCAGTTCTACCATGGGTTAAGCGTTGAACACTTACTTACATAACACCCTGTATATTTTTTTTTCTTCTTTAATTTGAAAAGTACAGGATGTTACTTAAGTAAGCGCACAACGATGAACTGATGGTAGATATAACCCCATAGTTAGTAAATCTGGCAATAATTTTTGTTTTACATGCTTTCTTTAAGAACTGGAGCCTCTTAAAACTGACCAATTACGTCATAGTGCAAAATTTAGTAAAAGAATATCAATTTCACACCTGTCACATTTAAGATCATTGGTGTCGCGGTAGATAATAGATATTTGAGAGTTTCGCAATGAAACACTACGAGCCAAGCTCGTTTCTAGATATTAGTTTCATATAAATTCTGATTAACAATATTTTGAAGATCTGCACAAACTGCACATATATTTTCTTAAATTTAATTTCTGTAAGTCTTTGCAATGGATTTTTCCTCTTTCTATATTTTCATTGGCAAGTCAAGTTATTTTCTCTTAATTCGCGCATTTCACATATTTATGTATCTACTAGCCCGGCTTCGCACTGGTAAAGCTAGAATAACGATTAGCTACACGTGTACCAGTATTTTTTCACATTTACTTCGGAGACATGCGCTGCGTAGGGAGCCAGCTACCTGCCTCGCATCTGTGACAGGGGGGGTCTTCGAAGCTTCTAACCACTCTTTCTTCTTACCCCAACGATGACTTTATCTAACTGGTGGACACTTCACTTGAAGAGGACGGTTGCTGGTTTGCCCACCACTTTACTGAGGAGGAACACCCTAACGCTCACTATCACTAACCACTTAACACTTGATGATAGATGATGAACATATCTTAAATGAATGACGGACACAATATTTTTAAACTACTAACTTTATTTACATAATTTTCATTAATACTAACTTATAATTATTGATTACACTCTGAACACAAACTAAACTGTTACATAATTATATTGTAACCCTAATTACGCGTAGTCGCGTACGCGCACCAAACTAAACCGCCGACTACATATCTGTCCTGTCTGAGTTTTAATCTCGACTGCCTTAAAAACAAAGGGTTATCTCTTCAGATGTATATCTGATGAAGGGTCCGAGGGTGTAGCATCCATAGCTAAATAACAAGACTGCACGTATCATAGGCAATAACTTACATGGTTAATTGTCAAAACAATAAATGTCTACGCGGTTGACATCTAGACTAAATAGAGATATAGGAAAAATGATTATTATTTCTAAACAGAATTTTGACTTTCAAATATAACAGAGTTAAAATGTTGATATTGAAACTATAACTCACCTTATTACATATCATACATGTAACAGGGTCCAACCACTGCCCACGCGATCCTCGCACCGCACCTAACAGCGCCCTTTTCTAAACATGTCTCGGGTACTTTTACTTATGTACATATGATGCAAGCAAATATCGAAAATCTGTTAACGGTTAAAACTTAACTATAGATACAAAGATAAAAAAAATAATTGCAATCATCCCCTATTGTATTGCCTTGAGGGATGATTTTTCAAAAACGCTAAAACACTCTTTATTTCTTACTAAAAGCATAAATAAGAATTTGTATATCGCTAACTTGAGAAATGATGGGTTCTCCATAAAAACTTTCATCCCCTATTTAACCCCCTTCAAGTTTTATTTTCGCGACAAAATGTATCCTATGTCCTTCTCCAAGTTCTAATCTATCTCTATACCAAAATTGATCAAAATTGGTTCAGCGGAGGAAATGATAGGTTCTCCATACAAACTTTCCTCCCCTATTCCACCCCGTCAAGTTTTATTTTCGCGACAAAAGGTAGCCTATGTTCTTCTCCAAGATTTAATCTATATATTAAAATTGGTTAAGCTGTTTAAGCGTGAAAACGTAACAGACATACAGAAAAACAGACAGAGTTACTTTCGTATTTATTATATTAGTATGGATTCATCTTTTTCAATAATTATTAATTATCTCGACAGTCTTTTGATTGACAGGTAATAGTGCTTAAAAATGTCTTCTACAGCTTAATTATCACTACTGAATTTGTCTTTTATTAGGTACTACTAAGTTATACTTGCATTAATTTTACTTTATGAGCATGAATAATTTAATAATGAGTAGTTGCAATCATTAGTAGTGCTACTAATATTTAGTAAAAGATTATGAGTTTGGCTCTACTTTATATTTATCTTAAGGTAATTGGCATTTTGATATTCAATAAACAGAATGTAAATTATCCGCCTATGCATAAAACGTTTAATATAAATTTTGACAATCAACATTTTTCCAGAGAACAGATTGATTTTTATTGCTTTATTATCCTGCTACCCTTGGTAAGGGAGGTATAAGGATCGTGCTTAAAATCGCATATTGAGATTTTAGTAAATGGCCACGATTTAGGGTCCCTAGTATCCAATTTTAACATTTTCACGATGATGTCTGTATGTGTGAATTTCAACCTTATTTTTTTTGTTTTTCAGTCTAGAAAAAGAAAATAAAATAAAATGAAAGTATAATGCCCTTAATTAATACATGCATATAATGTTAGGTCATAGTTCACAATAAGGTTTACTTTATTCTAAAGTAATAAACAAGAGGATTGAAACACATAATTTTAATATTTGTTTTATTGACATGTCAAAATAATTGTCCTGAAAGTATACATTAATGAGAAAATTTCAAAAAATAATTCAAACCGACATTTGTAACAGTTATGATACTCATAACAATTCTAGTTATGTTTATAGTTATTACAAAATTTTGAATTATGAAGTAATTTGTCAGTTTTAAGCACGGTATATATATTGTAACGGCGACTACGACTCTTGGGCACGATGAACAATGAACGGGCAACAATGGCACACACCAAGGTTGCGGGAACACGCTATGAACGAGTAACAATGGCACACACCAAAGTTACGGGAACACGGTACGGTTACAGTGTTGTCACTTTGACAACACTCATCAACAATCGCGATTTCAATCTAACAATGTTGGCACACACCAACACTCATTGACAATCGCGATTACGGCGTACAGCGGCCAACACCACTGCACAAAACAACCGGCTACACCGGTACGGTCCACCTGCTGCACTCTCTCACGAGCTGCCGGCACACACCAACAGCACTGAGTCAGAGGCAGCCAAGGTCATCCACAACCCGCTCACCTGGCCCTCACCAGGTTCGCAGAAGACGGCACACACCATCTTAAGCTCGTTGGAGAGCTAACGCTCCCTTGAGAGAGCACACACTCTCTCTTGAGAAAGCACACACTTTCTCGCTTAAGATGGTGTGTGCCGTCTTCTGCGAACCTGGTGAGGGCCAGGTGAGCGGGTTGTGGATGACCTTGGCTGCCTCTGACTCAGTGCTGTTGGTGTGTGCCGGCAGCTCGTGAGAGAGTGCAGCAGGTGGACCGTACCGGTGTAGCCGGTTGTTTTGTGCAGTGGTGTTGGCCGCTGTACTCCGTAATCGCGATTGTCAATGAGTGTTGGTGTGTGCCAACATTGTTAGATTGAAATCGCGATTGTTGATGAGTGTTGTCAAAGTGACAACACTGTAACCGTACCGTGTTCCCGTAACTTTGGTGTGTGCCATTGTTACTCGTTCATAGCGTGTTCCCGCAACCTTGGTGTGTGCCATTGTTGCCCGTTCATTGTTCATCGTGCCCAAGAGTCGTAGTCGCCGTTACAAATGGCGACCGAATAGGGACAGCAGCGTCCTTCCTTTCTTTTCGTCATTACAATATATATAGAAGGTGAGAGTTGGTTCACCTTTTATATTTATATACCGTGGTTTTACGGGACTCCAGTTCTTATAGAAAACATGTTTTACTTAACAACTGCATATAAAATTTGCTACCCAACAGTATAAAAACAATCATATGTTATATTATTAAAAAAAAATACAATGTCGAATGATTGAAATACATATTATACAGGGTGTTATGTAAGTAAGTGATCAACGCTTAACCAACTGTAGAACTGACCCTAAAGATAGTAAATCTGGCAATAATTTTTGTTTAACATACTTTCTACAAGAACTAGAGGCCTTTAAAACTGACCAATCACGTCATAGTTCAAAACTTTATAAAAGAGTAAAAATCAATGTGTTCCATGGAAAAAAAATATTGATTGTCAATCTGACGTTAAATGTTTTTTTGCATAGACGTACAATTTATATTCTATTTCGGATAAAAACAGAGTAATACCTAATGCGGTATACGTCTATTTGGAAATAACTCTCTGTACCGTCTTATAGCAACGCACGACTATTTTGTAAAGTCTCGCCATAAACCATATGCTTGTCTGCGTACTCTTGGTTGGTGAAGGTAAATGGCATTTTGAGAATATCAAAAAAATCAGAATATAAATTGTACGTCTATGCATAAAAAAACATTTAATGTCAGATTGACAATCAATATTTTTTCCAGAGAACACATTGATTTTTACTTTTCTATAAAGTTTTGAACTATGACGTGATTGGTCAGTTTTAAAGTTCTCTAGTTCTTGTAGAAAGTATGTTAAACAAAAATTATTGCCAGATTTACTGTCTTTGGGGTCAGTTCTACCATTGGTTCAGCGTTGATCACTTACTTACATAACACCCTGTATTTTATTAAATGTACTATCGACAACATTTTTTTTCATTGTAAAACGAAAAGCTATAATCCAACTTTGTTTATTTAATTCATGGAGGCAAAAAGGAACAAAATATCATGTATTTTAATGATTAATATTAAATATTTTCTCTTCTTTGTGTGCTCCTCCTAATTTTGTGATATATTAATATATTTATATAGAGATTGATTCAGCGAGACACATATAAAAGCAAGACATTTTCGTTATTATAAATCACTTTTCATATTCTTTGAACAGTACACGTGTATTAAAAATGGAACAAGAATTCACAGCAAAATTACTTTTGAAAAATACTTTATTAATTTTGACAATAAGTAGTTTTTGGTATCCAGACAACATATCTGGAGTAAAATACTATTTATTTAAAATTTACGCTTTAGTTCTGAGACTTGTTGTAATATATCCATACTGTCTATTGCAAGGAATAAACTTGTATGTAGTTTTTGGAGATTTGGAGCAATCCGTTGAAGTATGTTATATATTACTCACAGCTATGTTGGAAATGATAAAAGCACATACAATATTATTAAAAGGAAATATGCTAAAGGATTTTGTACAGGAATTAGATAAAGATCCACTAAATCCACGAACAATAGAAGAAAAACAAATATTTTCTGATTATTACAAGGAAACTAATATTATATTTTGGATATTATTTTTCTTATACAATTCCACAGTGTTATTCTGGGGACTTTTTCCATTTTTTGACGGAAAAAGCTTTTCCCTGCCAATTTCTTTGTGGTACCCGTTCGCTACTAATGTTACCCCAGCTTATCAACTGGTTTACATACATCAATGTACTGTAACAGCTGCATACGCGACTATGGATGTTGGATTAGATACACTGGCTATTTTTCTCATTACTCTTATTTCTGTAAGAGTAGATGTTCTACTTCTAAGGATCCAAGCAGGGTTTAAAGGATACATAAGATTTTCTGGAAAAAATGATACAGAAAGCCAAATGGAATTTTTGGTAGAGATT
Organism: Ophonus ardosiacus; assembly: GCA_943142095.1. Classification (NCBI taxonomy): domain Eukaryota; kingdom Metazoa; phylum Arthropoda; class Insecta; order Coleoptera; family Carabidae; genus Ophonus; species Ophonus ardosiacus. The sequence goes on from OW964836.1 coordinate 29,133,538, forward strand.
GCAAATCAACATGAACTAATCATACAGTAAGTACTAAATATTAAGTTAAAAATCTGTTATGTTCAGCACAATACCTCTCACCATTTTCACATTAGCCTATACCGTGAGTATGGGCTATCCAGCGAATCAAGGGGTTTACGTCATCGTTTAGGGATTTTTGAAATTTTCTTTATTTTTTTAAATATATTTTATTAACGGTATTTTATTGGTTTTTTATTATTATTATGTATTTGACACCTTTAATAGAAATAATTATATTTGGATATATTATTATTAAGTAATTTTTTGTAAATTTTTGCAAAATAACGTTTGATTATATTTTCTTAATATTGGTAATTCTGAACATGTATATTACTAAATATTATATGTCTATATTATACTTTTCAACCTGTATTGTGATTTCATTTTGTTTTTGGTTTCGTTGTTCATTGACAAAATGTCAAATGCTCTGTCATGTCAAATTCAAGAGCTTGTAGTAAATTTATTGACTTATTTTGAAAATGAAAAATAGATTGGTGGGCTCTTACTTTCACTGAATTGTAATATTGAAGTAATATTTCTTTCTATTTGTTGGTAATAATTTGAAAATTAAATCTATATGTACAGCGTGTGGCAAACGCTATACGCAATGTATAGAAACAGTGAGAAATTGTATGGTATGCAGTATTCTGTATTTTTTTAAGGATCTCACATAATACTAAATAGTTTGTTGTTTATATACTACAAGAATGAAATATTTATAACGGCGTAAGCAGTATCGTTCAGAATATTTTAAATTTCACTGGAAAAAAATGATACTAGACGTGTTACCTTTTTAAGAAAGATTTGGATTTATGAAGACAATCCACAGATCATATTTTAATCCGTTTTACATGCTCATGTAAACTTTTTAACATATGACGTCATTGTTTCTAGTGATATTGTATTTATGACATAAACTGCTTGATTCGCTGGATGACCCATATTTTTTAAAGTGAAATATTGGGTTTGTCATATCCATGGTTACGACTTGACATTTGATTGACAGCAATGTATTTGCTCGTTCCATTTAAAATGAAACATAGGGTACGAACTTGACATTTGATAAGACGTCAGTAGAGGTTAATTTTGTATAAATAATTATACTTGTATTCTAAATTAAAATTAGTGTGCACCTTGTGCCCAAGTGGTTTTCTGGCTCGGCTAAATTTCTTACAATATTAAAACATAATACTTCTGTCAAATTCATTCCCCATGTGTCATTTTAAATGAGACAGACAAATACATTGCTGTCAATCAAATGTCAAATCATAACTTATAGGAAAATTCAACGGTTATCTGCCATATTGACAAGATGTCATTAGAGGTTAATTTTCTTTAAATAATTATACCTGTTTTCTAAAAATTAAATTTATATGTAGAAAAAATACTGTGTGCACCTTGTGCCCGAAATATGTTAAGTGCTCTCGAGTGGTTTTCTGACTCCGCTAAATTTCTTACAATATTTAAATATAACACTTTTGTCAGATTCGTTCCTTATATTTCATTTTAAATGGAACGGGCAAATACATTGCTGTCAGTCAAATATCAAGTCGTAACCATGGATATGACAAACCCAATGTTTCACGTTAAAAATGCTCACGGTATATTAAATTAATATTTTAGGTATGTGCAGAAAATAACAAAATTTCTAAGATACGTATTTGTTCCACAATTTGTAGTAGGATGTTTAATAATATGCGTTACAATGTTCCAAGCAACTGTAGTAAGTTAATTTTAATGTACATACCCAATGCATTTATTTTATTTTGTTCTATTTTAGGTAACACCGTTTAGTTTGCATTTTTTATCAATATTCATTTACCAAGCATGTATGGTAGCGCAACTATTTCTATATTCTTGGTACGGAAATGAATTATCAGTTAAGGTAAGAAATATTTCGTAATTGTAGGAGTGAAACATTTTAAATAACAAAAAACTTTCTGTGTTAAAAATACAGGAACTAAACACTAAACATATTTCGGGCACAAGGTGCACACAGTATTTTTTCTACATCTAAATTAAATTTTTAGAAAACAGGTATAATTATTTAAACAAAATTAACCTCTAATGACATCTTGTCAATATGGTAGATAACCGTTGAATTTTCCTATAAGTTATGATTTGATATTTGATTGACAGCAATGTATTTGTCTGTCTCATTTAAAATGACACATGGGGAATGAATTTAACAGAAATATTATATTTAAATATTGTAAGAAATTTAGCCGAGTCATAAATCCACTCGGGCACAAGGTGCACACTATATTTTTTCAACAAGTTAGAATGCAGGTATAATTATTTAAACAAAATTAACCTCTATTGACGGTTTTCTGACTCCGCTAAATTTCTTACAATATTTAAATATAACATTTTTTTCAAATTCGTTCCCTATGTTTCATTTTAAATGGAACGTGCAAATAGATTGCTGTCAATCAAATGTCAAGTCGTAACCATGGATATGATAAACCCAATGTTTCACTTTAAAAAATACGGTATACCGGTAAACAGCTCACAGACCATATACACTATTTTAGATAAGAAACGTACATGTTGAGCATCGATACCGCATCAATGGGCGCCATTGATGCGCGTCTGATGTATGGAAGCAAAATTAAATTTAAAAACTCGGTCGGTAGAATCATTACTTACAATTAATATTGCTGTATTCGGTTTATTAATTACTCCTAATTAGTACAATTTGAAGTTGAAGCATTTTTTTCATAAAATACTACGCAATGATCGCAATCTATTTCAACCACTTGACAAATAAATCCCGATGAGTTCGAGGATGTCGAAAACGAAATCTACAGTTTGTTATTCCTAGAATACGATTTTCTAATATGTTTTAATGGTAAAAAATACAGTTATATAAATATATATTTTCGCTTATCTGTAGCAGTATAATTTGGTACACAACACTTTATTCGTGTCATCTTAAATATTAACAAGTTTTTTACACAAAATAACTACTTATAAGACACAAAAAATATAATCACAATGACAGTCAGAATTGTTTCAAATGAAAATGACAAATGTCAAAATTCGCGCAAAAAATGAAAAAAAAAAATGACGCACTAATGATACTGGTGTCGCCATATCTAGTGTATGGAAGCAAAACTAAAATTGCTATCTCGGTATCCCCCATTTGCGTTTCCCGGGCCTGAAACAGCTGTTCATCAGGTGACAGCTACCGGGATAGATACTTGAAGAACGCAAGTGATAAACAGGGTATATTTATAACCTATGAAAAGCAGTTGAAACAGATTTGAAATTTGCTGTACCTAGTTAAACGTTATCTCGTCTCATTTTCTGGCACTTCGCTTGGAATCTCCACCTTTTTTGAGGTTAGATTCTTCATTTCCCGCATTTACCGACTGAATTACTCGATCCACAAATCATGGATCCGGTAGATGGATCTGGTAGATATGGTACAATTTTCGAACACGGTAACTATTAACCTCTTATGTTTTCGAACGCAATTGGTAGGAGCGGTATCTACCGGTAGAATCTTTGTAAATGCCTAATATTTTTTCCAGAGAACACAATTTTACAAAATTTTGAACTATGACATGATTGGTCAATTTTAAAAGCCTCCAGTTCTTGTAGAAAGCATGTTAAACAAAAATTATTGCCAGATTTACTATCTATGGGGTCAGTTCTATCATGGGTTAAGCGTTGTACACTTATTTACATAATATCCTGTATATTCACAGTTTTCGTGGCGTTGAAGTGAATAACAATGAATTTTTTACAGTACTCGAAGATACCCGAAGCCGCATACTTCTCTGACTGGTATGTACAGGGAAGCAAGTATTGCCGCACACTCAAATTCATCATGATGAGGGCAATGATTCCTCTCAAAGTCACTGGAGGGTATTTTTTTACTCTATCTCTCACGAATTTCACATCGGTAAGATCGATTTTCCAATAATACACAGTATCGGACATAAATATAGCGACTCCTATAGGAACCAATAAAAAATACTCCCCCCCCCATATTTTAAATATTCAATATTTTCAAACTTTTTATAATGTAAAGGTGACATATTCATAAAACCCTATGGACGTTAACATTCCGATTTTATTTTTTAGGTTAAAAAAGTTTAAGCTAATCTCTAATTCCGGTATTCAAAATATTAAAGATAGATACTAGGCATAGATTGGATTATATTTTAAGATAAACACTCGCCTTGTTTCACAAGATTCAGATGCTGAAACATGGCGAGTGTTTTATCTAATTCTTTATAGGTTTGTTCGAACTGTTAATAGGGCACCTGCACCTACGTCACAACATGGCGGATGATCAGCTGATCTCGGGCAACCAAGCTTCAGTTTAACATTGCGTCTTATGCAGCGAATGTGTTTTCTGTACAAGAAATTCAGTTTTTCCTAAATTTATACATGCTATTTTAAAATGTAATTAGCCATAATTAAAGATAAGTGTATGAATTATTTACTAGTAAAACAAAACAGTCGTATTTATAAACATATTTTTAAAATTATTAAATTGAAATAAGTAGCTTGAAGCATCAGGTTGTATTACGTTCATTTGAGTTTGTAAAAGTTTTTTTTTTATGTGCATTGTTAAATGAAAACATGAATATTGAAATTAAAATAAATTGAATTATTAGATTTTTTTAATTTATAAAGAAAATTAAATTTGAAATATATATATTTATCTTCGAGTTCATTTTTCTTATTGTCATATTGTGAATTTTTATTGTATATAAATGAGCTTATTGAGTTTTTGCGTCAAAATTTTATCTTTGGAAGCCAAAGTACGTTAAATCGATAAATTTAAGTGGATACATAATGTGGATCCTTATACATTGACTTTTTTTTGACGAGGATTATAAATGCCTTTTAAAAATCAATATGAAATCAATAATTGATTACCTATCTAATTTTTAAACCTTTGTGAGAAACAAATACAAATATATATATATATATATATATATATATATATATATATTTCTGTTACTAAAAAAAAACTTCATTCAAAATTTGTAATTCTGTCATTTAAAAAATATTTTTTCATGTTTTTTATATATATTATTAAAGAAAATTACATATATTTAAACATTCATACAATATGTTCCTATCCCATTATGTTTAAATTATTTTATATGCAATAAAAGTATACACAAAAAAATAGGATTGGGTTAGTTTCAATTTAATAACCTGGAACTCATTAAATAATAAGAATGTCCTGACTTATTTTTTACGGAAAACACAATAAAAGCTTACGGCACGATATTTCTCCGTAAGACACAATGCAAACTGAAGGTTTGGTTGTCCAAGATCAGCTGGTGGCCGCCATGTTCAAACGTTACGTGCAGGTGCCCTATTCTAGAATTGGGAGTTCTGCGCATGATATCTAAGAAAGGAAATTCAAAACTGTTCTCTCTTGAACAGGTTCGAACGCTCATTGATTTAAATTGGCGGTACGGTACTCTATAATTTGTCACGTACATTTGTTAAATAACCGAAAATTGTTTTAAAATGCGCGAGCAAGGAGAAAGTATACATATATAATGAATAAATATTACATTTCAAATTGTCAAATGAAATAATGAGTACAAAGCATGGACCACAAAATTCAAGTGAATATACGTATTATATATAAAGTAATTAAGTTAAAAGTAGAAACAAATATAATAAAAAGAATGAAAATATTTAGAGAAATCATTTCGAATGAAATAGAACGCAGTGAATATGCTTATTGGATCGCTCTAGTTGTGAAAAGTATTAGAAAGAAATTGCAAAAAACATATAGTGTAGATGATCAAACAAAACGGGGAGAGCAAGATAACATTTTTAATATTATAATGATATGGATGGACGTTCAATCTTGTAGCTTTTTGAGAATATTTCCTAATAAAAATATTTAACATTCACAATAGGTACTCATAAAATTTCCCTTAAGTAAAATAATTATTAATAAAAAAATAAATAAAGTTAGTACATATATTAATTTATTACTTTCCATATAAACGTCAAACAGAATTTTAAAACTTCACTGCGCATGTTCAAAATTTGTAATACTTGTTCCGTAACTCAAACTGGTAAAACAGTTCCACAAGAATTTGAATTCAAAGTTCTTGTTCTTGCCTGTCCGAACGGCGAATTGATAGTTCTCAGAATTTCGAATTTAAGAACTTCAGAGTCCGAACGCTTTTAATATGCGCATGCTCTCTAGTTCGCGAAAAGCTAGAACTGTAGGTTCGAACAAACCTCATATTGAACATCTTCAAATCTGCAAACCAATCATCAGAAAGAGTCTGTACAATACATGATAGATTTAATGTCTCTAACGGCGCCGAAGTAGGGGTTAAAAATGTGCCGATATGAAAATATTCAAGTTCAAAATAGTAACACTTTAAGCGCCAAGGCAGACACCGGTGTCTGTTCGTTGTTTTAATCATAAGGCCAACGCAGACACCGGTGTCTGTTTCAGTATTTGTCCAATTGCGCTGAACAGACACATTTAATCTGGATTTCCAACGGTAGAGTGTCTGTTCTGGCCCTCCGATGATATGCTTTTTTAGAGTTCTTCGACAGGGCCAAAGCAGACACGGTGACGTTCCATTCATAATAAAATATATATGCCATAGTTTTCGTGTTAAAAATAAATTTTAAAATAGTCATTTTTATGATGTTTTTGAACTAAATTTAAATGCAATAGAAATTAATAATTATGCAAAATAATTGGTCAGTCCCATGCATTGATCTATCTACTATACAATGGTACCAAGTTTGAAGTTATAACTTAATATTTACGAGTGCAGTTTGATTTCTACTAAAGTGCTGTTTAGCGAAGCACCGGCAAACGCCTTAACCAAAAAGAATACAGCTAATACTTGCTCCCCAGTCACAGAAAGGAAAGGATATATCAGGGGTGCAGGGTGAAAGGTTGTCATACAGCATCCATAGCTAAATATCATTCATACACGTAGACTGGGAATAAATTACAGACTTAATTGTCAATACACTAACACGCCTATTCATAAACAAAAATTTAAACAGTGTTTATCTTGAATACTGTCTAATTTTGACATTTCGTTCATTTTTGTATTCATAGACGACTTTTTTAGTCAGTTTAAATATTTAAACACTTTTAAATTTTGACAGTGTTTATCCTTAGCAACCCTGTTTAAATCATTTTACTCATTACTCATTCATAGACACTTTTTCATCTTAGTCGTCATAGCTAAAAACTTATTTATTTGAAAACGGCTGCTCGTCGTGACGATCTCTTTACAACTGCACCCGTTTCTAACAGTTTCACTAATAAAATGCATGCGAGCAAATGCAAGTTCAGACGTGTGTGCTAACAATTATGTGTCTGCTAAAATGTCTGTTTTGGCCTTATGATAACTCACACTGTGTCTGCAAAACGTGTCTGCTTTGGCCTAGTGCAGCAAATTTTTATCACAGGGCCAGTGCAGACACCGGTGTCTGTTTCATGGTACAATACGGATCTGATGTTGGCCCTGTGATGAAAATGTCAAAATTTTCCTTGGCGCTTAACGTGTTAAAGTAATTTCTTTGGAGTTGCAGTGTGTTTTATTCTTAATCTATCTACTATTATCATAAATGCTTCAATTACTATTTTTCAATTTTCAGATTATGCGAGTGTCCTGGTCATTCTTCGCTTTGTTACGTCAAGTTCACGATGAAGATTAAGTTTTAAATAATTTACGATATGCTAGTTACACAATAATACATAAACTTTAAATCACAACATGTTAGTGCAAAATTTGTAATATTTGTCTTGTATTACATTTCACCCCTTTGCGGAAAGGCAATAAAAAACATATAAATAGCTTAAGAAAGTTTAAAACCATTCAATGTTATTTGTTGTAAAACATTTTTCTTAGCGTTGAAGTGAATAACAATGCATTTTTGCAATACTAGACAGCCAAAGTGTGACAAAGTGAGGGAAGAACAAAGCAAATAATTGTATTATAAACTCTAAATTATAGTTTCAATATTAATATTTCAACTTTGTTATCTTTGTAAATGGAAACTCTGTTTCTCATCATCATCATTCCAATTCTGTTCTTCATTCATTACTTTTGTTATATTATGTAACACTGCCAATGCAACAATCGCAATTTTAGAAATATTCAATGAAATTGTAAACCCTCTATTTAACATTCTAAATCTTGATTTCCACTGGCCAAATGTTCTTTTTATTAAATATGAACTACACCTATACCTTGTTTAAATTTTCTTGTTTAAATTGCTGTTTAGCTATGACGACTAAGATGAAAAAGTGTCTATGAATGAGTAATGAGTAAAATGATTTAAACAGGGTTGCTAAGGATAAACACTGTCAAAATTTAAAAGTGTTTAAATATTTAAACTGACTAAAAAAGTCGTCTATGAATACAAAAATGAACGAAATGTCAAAATTAGACAGTATTCAAGATAAACACTGTTTAAATTTTTGTTTATGAAGAGGCGTGTTAGTGTATTGACAATTAAGTCTGTAATTTATTCCCAGTCTACGTGTATGAATGATATTTAGCTATGGATGCTGTATGACAACCTTTCACCCTGCACCCCTGATATATCCTTTCCTTTCTGTGACTGGGGAGCAAGTATTAGCTGTATTCTTTTTGGTTAAGGCGTTTGCCGGTGCTTCGCTAAACAGCACTTTGGTAGAAATCAAACTGCACTCGTAAATATTAAGTTATAACTTCAAACTTGGTACCATTGTATAGTAGATAGATCAATGCATGGGACTGACCAATTATTTTGCATAATTATTATTTTCTATTGCATTTAAATTTAGTTCAAAAACATCATAAAAATGACTATTTTAAAATTTATTTTTAACACGAAAACTGTATTTTATACAAAAAAACGTTTGTGTCACCCCCATAGCGCCCACCTTTAGTAGTAAGTCTGTGAAAAAAAATCTAAATTATCTCTTTTAGTTTAGCTGTAATTTGATTTCTACTAAACTACTATTCAGAAATCGGAACGATAGACTATGGAGGAGAAAGTGTTAGCAGAATATGTTTCCCCTCTACTATACACATCTCCTCTCTCACTCCAACTATTTGCTTCACAACACGGGCCGAGTTTTCCCCTTATGCTTTAAACAAGGACAAACACATATAAAAGCAGACAGAGAGAAATAAACTTAGCAATCTTAAAAGTAGTGGGGGAACGTAAAAAGTTTGTCTGCACTAGTGTCATACTAGCTACAAAACTGATTTCGCTGAGCGACCGGCAATGCTTTTAAAACTCAATTCGTCTCAGCTCACTTGAAATGAACTCAATAAATTGTTTTTGTCCCTAGTGAGCTGAGCGACACTGAGTGTACTTACATCCCCCTTACCGATGCTGCATCAACAGCGAAATAAACTCAAAATTATTTGAGCTAGGAATGCATTCGGGCCGGGTCGGACTGGGCTTTGATGTTTGGATCGACTCGGCCCCGAAATAAAAATTGCCAGCCCGACTCGAAAATTTACTCGAAATCGGACCGGGCTTCGGGCGAGGACAGGCCAAAGCTCGAAATAGTGCATGCGGAATTCCTAATTTTTTTTTTATATAAGGCGAAATGTTTAACTTTTTTCGTGTCAAACTTAAAAAAAAATCTCTACATTCTTACAACGTTCAACATTGGTTAACATAAGTATTTAAGACTGTTTACCGAAGGCATTCGAAAATTTAAACAACTTTTTCACAAATCTTATACAAAAAATATGCTCATTTGCGCTCAAAATACACACAAGATTTTTTCTACAGTCGCCACAATGGGGTCGTCCACCATAACAAAAAATAATAAAATGTACACTTTGTACTTTAATTTATCATTATTTGTCATTCTTCTTGAGCTATTTCTAGAATCTAATCTTTTTACTTTCGTTTTAGTAAATGAATATCCTATTTTATTTCTGCATTCCTTTACACACAGGTACGGCATTTTGTGGTTAATGTGTAAGTAACTACAGCGCCATTAGTTCCTAACTAAAAGTTGCCATTAAGAATGTAGACAAGTGGCATTTTTCATCAGCTTTTAAGTCTCCTAGAAATTAGTTTTAAAACATTCCAAAAGAAGATTTGTTGGAAGAATTTGACAACTTTGGCGGTTTTTAAGTCAACAGAATTAATTTGATAGTTTAAAACAGCTTTCAAGTCTCCCGGCAATTAGTTTAAAACATTCCAAAAGAAGATTTGTTGGGAGAATTTGAAAACTTTGGCAGTTTATAAGAAAAAAAATCAATTTGACAGGTCTAAACAGCTTTTAAGCCTTCCAAAAATTAGTTTTAAAAACATTCCAAAAGAAGATTTGTTGGGAGAATTTGACAGCTCTGGCAGTTTTTATATTACCAGAAATTAATTTGACAGTCTTAAACAGCTTTTAAGTCTCCCAGAAATTAGTTTTAAAACATTCCAAAATAAGATTTGTTGGGAGAATTTGACAGCTTTGGCAGTTTTTAAGTCAACAAAAATCAATTTCACAGTTTTAAAAAGCTTTTAAGTCTCCCAAAAATTAATTTTAAAACATTCTAAAAGAAGATTTGTTGGGAGAATGTGAAAGCTTTGGCAGTTTATAAAAACAGAAATCAATTTGACAATTTTAGAAAGCTTATGTCTCCCAAAAATTAGTTTTAAAACATTCCAAAAGAACATTTGTTGAGAGAATTTGACAGCTTTGGCAGTTTTAAGTAGAATTGACGAATTCCGATAATTTTAGTACCCGAGTACCCGAAACCACTACCCGGATAGTACCCTTTACTCGTTAATTACCCAATACCCTTTAATTACCCATTATTCTTTAAGTACATATACATAATTCGTTAATTTTTTAATTACTAGATACCCTTATATTAGCAGTTTACTTTTTAATAAAATTCATAATTATTGTTTACATATATTTATTAAATGAAAAGTAATACAAATAAATAATATACTGTATCTCTATAAAAAACTTAACATAAATTATATTAATTACCTATGGTATGGTAATAAAAAGCTCTTCTTTTAGATACAATCTTTCCGGCAGCTGAAAACTGTTCAGGTAATTAAAGGGTATCGGGTAATTAACGGGCAACGGGTATATTTCGGGTAATCGGGTAAGAAATTTTATATCCGGGTACATTATTATAGGGTAGGTTCCGAGTACCCGGGTACCTATCGTCATTCCTAGTTTTAAGTCACCAGAAAATAATTTGACAGTTTCAAACAGCTTTTAAGTCTCCCAGAAATTAGTTTTAAAACATTCCAAAATAAGATTTGTTGGGAGAATTTGACAGCTTTGGCAGTTTTTAAGACACCAGAAATTTGACAGTTTTAAACAGCTTTTAAGCAGTACGGCATTTTGTTTGGTTATGTAATATACCGACGGAGCAGTCATATGTCAGATTTACTTGTGGAGGTCATTTTATAGTTAGAAATTCGGACAACGACCGTTTTTATAGTAAAAATGTTAAAATAGTAAATAAAGCAATAGTTATATGCAAAGGAACATATAATATAGTTTGCACCATTAGTGAATACGTAGGTATGTATTTAAATGAATAAGAATTAAATTGTGGGAGGTATATTGGCCACATCAGATTTTTTTATCAATGCCACTCTATATACGGGTACACAGTTTAAAAATGATTACAAACCTCTCTGATATAATAATTTTTTTATGTGTCCTCAAAAAAAGTCACACAGTAATTATCAAAAGGATTTGAGAAGCCTCCCTTGAAATAATTGTCAGTTAAGCAAGTTTATAATAATTATTTAATTGTAATAAAAATGTTTTATTTACAGTATTTTGTAATACGATCCGTAAAATCAAATCATGGTCAAAATAGGAAAGTGTTCACTAATATTAATAGTTAGTTTGCGAAATATATGCTTTGAAATATTTAAAATGAATTGCAAATTAAAAGAAAAATATTTAATGTTAATATTGTCAAAACAAATTCATATTTCCTGGCGCCTATCTACAAATATGTACTAATGTTTGTTCCTAGCTAATTATGTAGATATGTATTATGTATTTAAAATATTTCATCACGCTCTAATAATATTCTTACAATATGCTGAAGCGCTTAATTTGTATAAAACTATTAATATATCAAGCATTTGATTATCCTCGACCAAAATGACTTGCATTTAAGTATATTTTTGCTTCTTGTTTCAACTTATAGTGCATTGACTTACTGGCGTTAGCTCACGGGCTCTCAAAGCTGTCGTGGAGAGAACACTCCAAACAGCATTGACAAAATCCATACACACATATATACACACAGACGGACATCATCGTGAAAATGTTAAAGTTGGATTCTAGAGACCTTAAAACGTGGTCATTTACTAAAATCTCGATATAAGATTTTTAGCACGATCCCTATACCTCCCTTACCAAGGGTAGCGGGAGGTAAAGAGGCATTCAGCATTGCTTTCAACAGTGGAATATTCGAATGGGGTAGTGTAGGGTCCGGGTAGAACATGGAAGGTGGCATTTTTTTTTCTTTTTGATTAATTTTTACCTCTCGCTAAGAGAGATATTGAATTCGCATATCCAGATTTTAGTGAATAAGCACGATTTACAATTCGATTTCAACATTTTTACAATGATGTCTGTGAGCGCGCGCGCGCGCGTGTGTGTGTGTGTGTGTGTGTGTGTGTGTGTGTGTGTGTGTGTTGTGTGTGTGTGTATGTGTGTATATATATATATATATATGTGTGTGTGTGTGTGTGTGTGTGTGTGTGTGTGTGTGTGTGTGGATATTGGAGAGACGATTACTGAAAAACTAAAAGACTTAAGACCAGTTTAACTATTAATTCCACAATCTGATATTCATGGGAAGATCTGAAAAGGTTTTGGCACAGAATATACATGACTAACGGAGTGACGGCGTTCGTGTGTAGGACAGTTCAGCTCAATAATATTACAACTACCAGACTAGATTATTAGACATAATGCTGGGTGCTATATATTGTTGCGTAAAAGGCTTTAAAGGTTTAAGTTTTATAGTTAATACATTGATATCAAAATAAATAATCATTCTTCCTAGACACCTAGGCATATATCTTACGTACGCAGGAACGGACAGGGCCACCGGGAAATCGGGAAATTCCCGAGAGGCCGCGACTTGCAGGAGGCCGGTGGGCTTAATGCCTATTTTTGTTCATAACAACATTTAGAGAAATTTACAAGCTAAGTAGGTAAAGTATTCGTTGTTTTACAAAACGCCTAGAGGCCTAGACGACTAGCCGGAATGTAAAAGATCGCTAAGTCAACGAATTGTTAATCCGGCCCAGTTTTATGAGACGAATTTTACTATCTGACTATGACATATACAAAATGTCGCATAATGTATGTATTGCAAGTGGACAGGTTACCTAAATAAAAAAATCTAAGTTAAAATATGTTCAGAACACACTTAAAATCGGCTAACACAGTATAATTTAGAAAAATTTGTAATTAGCGTAGAAAAAAAAAACTATTAAAAAATTGTGCTTCATGTTTGTTAAATTATTAAATGTGTTTTTATGTTAAGTTTCTTCTAGACGTCTGTGTAGAAAAGTTCAAAATTATTTTATATACGGTGTCTTTAAAATACGTAGACATAGCTTAACCATAGAGCCTAAGGGTCATTATAAACAAAAATAATAAACTTAAGTACTGTAACTAAATTTAAAGTTTATTCCACATGTAATTTTGTTTGAAAAGTGTCATAAACATAGGTCTTATATCTTTTAGTTCCCAAAATACAAGTCAAAGTTTTGTAAATACCAGTTAACTTTCACTTCGTGTATTTTGGTAACTAAAAGGAATAGGACCTATGTTTATATGATGATTTTTAACCAAAGAGAAATGTGTAATAAACTGTGAAATGTTGTTATACTATGTACCTAGTTCTTTTAGTGTAATTTTTATTAAGCTACCATAACATACCATTCGGTGTCTATTATATTATTTTCGTGTAACCAAATTTAACACATTTATTTTGTATTCTTTCTTCCTTTCAAAGTTTTGTAAATATCAGTTAATTTTCCCTTCTCGTATTTTGGTAAATAAGAGGAATATGGTCTATATGTTTATATGACATTTTTTACTCAGAATCATATGTGAAATAAATTGTTAAATTTTGTTAGTTCTGCAATAAAAAAATTGTTAATATATGACCGAAAAAACTGCAATTTGTTATTTGGAGGACGATACATTTTATCGAATGTTAATCCAATCAGATCCTTTTTATTTAGAATTTTAAAAAGCGCCAAAAAAAATTCATTAAACTCCGAATTAAAAGAAAATATATACATACATGTAGAGTCATTTTCAAGAAGTAGGTATTCCAGAAGGAAACGAAATCGGGCATAATTTTATTAAAACTTTTTGTTTAAAAAATAACCCACAGAATCTGTGGTTAAGCTAAGTCCACTTATATTAGAGACACCTGTACCTGTATACATAGTAATAAAAACATGTATTTTTTGTATATATATATATAATTTTTTACCAAGGAGGCCGGCACAGGATTTTATTTCCCGGGCCGGTCCAAAGAACCAGTCCGTCTCTGTACGTACGCCGTAGCTAGCGCGCAAAGGTTGCGTAAAGGGAGCCTGTTGAAAGTCACCAGACTCAAATAAACAGGTACACGGTAGTGTCGCACCAGTGGTTTTGGTAACAATAGGGTAGTTGCGCATTTTCCAATTTATTTTTTTTTCTGAAAGAATTGTTCATGTTATTCACTTTAATACATATTTTATGTCTGGCAACTGTATATTTTTCAAAATATAATTTAAAAAAAAAAAAAAATATTTCAAATTTTCCCGTGGTGACGTGTTCTATTAATACCAATCACAGTCTTTCTTGCCCTAGCGGTACACTCTCGGTTGTACACTCTATACACAATACCACCATTTTTATTTGAAACGATTTATATGTTTGAGAGAAGCACTATTTCAAAAGAAATTATTCATTTTCACACAAATTCATTCGTTTCATTACCTTGTTTTAAATCTGCTGATATAGAAAAGAAAAATAAAATATGATTTTAACACGTAAAACATAGGTTATGTCACTAAAAATGACATGTACATTCCCTGGAGTGTGCAGCCACCTGGTGGCAAAATTATGAAGTTGTCTATATAAGAATTAAACATCTTGAAAATATCTGGTATTCAAGTAAATAATTATAAAATATACGTACTATTGAATAATACTTTTGTATCTGTTATTTTTCTTTTAGAATTATACTGTAAATATTTGTATGATACAATTAAATATAATTCAACATCTTCGCTTTGTCGTGGTATTCTAACAAGCTTGTATGAGTCATACAGACTTGGTCGAACTATATGGTTATTAAAAGTCTACGTCACAAGAATTCCACCGCGAACTTTATTTATGGAAATTATGAATGAAAAGTTTTATATTTTCTAATAATTTTTATATTAATGTGTTTAGAATTAGTTTATATTTCATAATTAATAGGAAAAAATAACATTTATTTTTTTCGCAACTACCCTAATGGACAACCGGAAGAAAAATCTTCTAGATATTATTTTTTTGAAAATTTGTAAATAAATAAATATATCATCACGGCATATTACCCAATTCTGGGTGTGCCAGTATCTACAACACATGTAGACATCGGTAATGATGACGATATATTTTACCGTGTGGGCGCTTACCAGGCGTCACCTCACGGGCACTCATAGCTGGTGTGGAGAGTGCACAACAGGGGTCACTTTTGTGTCATTTAAAATTGGAAATATTTGGTTCCCCAGGGTTCGCGACCAGACACTCCGGCACACGGCCACGGGAAAATTTGTGTAATTACTAATATTGAAGAACATAAAATTCTGATACATTTAAAAATTTTATTATATATTCTATAAATTTAGAGATAAAGACACTATAATATATAGAATAATTGAATGTTATAAATGCGCAGGCTAAATTACACCAAGGAAATCAGTTAACAAATTCATATGTTTGTAACATAATATGTAAATGTTAGATAAATGTCAGTGTCAAAAATTAACAGTTTTAGTGGTATTATAAAATCTTTTATTGGGAAGTACATTTAATCTTTCTTATTGTTTTATTAATTAAATATTTAAAATTATAGGTCAAATGCATGTATCTACAAGAAATATATAATTAGAGTTGTATGTGTGCACAAGACATGTTAAATACAATAGAAAACAATATTTGGAAGTTTTGTAATTGTTTTTATTATAAAACGACGTTTCGACAGCGAAGTGCATTACAATACTTATATAACATAAAATTGAAATGACGAGAGGTATTGTGCTGGCCGCATCAGATTTTTTCGAATACTCAATGTTAAAGATCAATCCTGTTATTTTATAGCCACACCTTGTATTTTGTATTTTAATAATTACTATGTTATACCGGGAGTTTATTTTATCAGTAAACATAGGGTATATCATTGCCATAGTTACGGTATGAATGTTTGACAGCAATGTATTGAAGCGTTTATTTATGAGGAAACATAGGCGTTTAACATGGGAAGCAGTTTTTTGTAAATACAAAGTGTCCGGCAAAAGATCAAGCCATACTATTGAACATGATAATAGTACATTACATCTTGTACATTATTTAATATTAACTACTTTAATAATATTGCAAAAATTACAATAAATTGTAAAAATTGTTAAATAATTGTTTCACTTTTTTACTATGCAATATCAATAGATTTGTAAATGTCTCGATGGTGCAGTGGTTATAACAGTTGCGTATAAAATTTTTGGTTAGCGTTCGATTCCCCGTTGAGATAATTATTTTTTTTTTTTTTTCATAAAAATTGTTGAACTTAAATATCAGTTTATATTTCCATATTACAATCATTTAAAAGTAATAATAACATTGTAATAAATAAAGAGAAAATAATTGAGAATAATTGATTACAATAATCAAAATATTGATGTAATAACAATGCATTGAATTTTTTATTTTCATAAATACAGTAAAAACATAATATCTACACAAATTTATTATATTTCAGTTATTTTTATTAATATCAAAGGAAATACAATGCATTGTTATTGTATCAATATTTTAATTATTGTAATCAATTATTCTCAATTATTTTCGCTTTATTTATTAAAATGTTATTATTATTTTTGAATGATTGTAATATGAAAATATAAACTGATTTTTAAAAGTTCAACAATTTTTATGTAAAAAAAATAAAATAATTATCTCAACGGGGAATCGAACCCGAACCAAAAATTTAAGACGCAACTGTTATAACCACTGCACTACCGAGATATTTACAAATGTTTTGATATTGCATAATAAAAAAGTGAAACAATTATTTATTTGACAATTTTTACAATTTATTGTAAATTTTTGCAATATTATTAAAGTAATTAATATTAAATAATGTACAAGATGTAATGTACTATTATCATGTTCAATAGCATGGCTTGATTTATTACCGGACACTTTGTATTTACAAAAAACTGCTTCCCATGTTAAACGCCTATGTTCATACCGTAACTATGGCAACGATATACCCTATGTTTACTGATAAAATAAACTCCCGGTATGTATAATTTAGATACGACAATTATAAAGCATGAAAATTTGACAGTATTCCTACGAAACGACGTATTTTGTTTTATTGTTTCACTTGTAACTACTATGTATTAAACATTTATGCGAGTGTTTCCATATTTTAAATCACCCTATATTATTAATTTAATGCTCTGTTGAAAATACCTGGAAACCATAATAAAATGGACAATTTTGGCAATTTCATGTCGATATTGCATAATAAATAATCCATCCCATCCCAATAATACCCTACTCGTGGGTGAGCCTTGGGGTTGATTTAGCATTATGCTGATGTTGTGATCCACCACGGTTGCTTATAATTTAACTTCGGCTCATATCGGCTGATATTTTACGCTTCAACACCTGATAAATATGTAAGTAGCAGGCAGGCCAGTTGAAGAATGAACGCCTCAGGAGAATTTCAGTACGCTACACATGCTGTTATGCAATTTTAAGAGTGGGTACTGTTTTGAGGACAGCTGCGATCGAAGATTGTAAGTTTCAAGCTTCGAGCATGTGTTGGAGATTAAATTCGTATCATTTCCCACATAAATTAAAACCAGTGTGTTATCACCTGGAGCTGAAGGAATGGTATTCAATTCAGATCACTTACATAGTTACATATATGGCTATGTTTACAAATGATATGGGCTAAAGTGACATATTCAGTGACAGTAATTAAAAAAATTTATGATATTCCATTTTACCCAATGATGGAAGTGACAATATGTCTACTTACATATTTATTTTGGCATTGACGATATTCAAGAGAAAGGAAAATCGTATACAAAAGGGACATAATTTTTGACTTTGTTTATTCGATTAGCTGATGTAATAATTTCATGCTAATGTAATATGGGGTCTATTCAGAACTCAATATTTGTGTTGTCGTTATGGTCTTTATGGTTGTTATGTACTGTAAAAATTGTTAAAATCAAATTTGGTATTCTCAGTACTGAAGGTGGTTACCGTCAACAATTGTTACGTGTTTTGACAGTCTTTATATGTCTTTATCATAACGACTGCTAAAACTATATATTTATGGTTATCACGTTGTTATTTCTAATATTTGACATGTGACAGATTATTACATCAATCAAATATTATTAATAATGGCCTTTCTGCTAAATATTAGCAGGATGCAGTTGATTATTAGCATGGATCCTGCTTCGACTTAAATAATGATAATAAGAACGATAAAAACCGTCGTGGACGAAAGTTACTTTTGACGTAAATACATATTTCTTTAAAAATATTATATTCTGTGGTAGGTATTCGTGAAAACCTTGTTATTTATTCTGGTGTTAATGTGTGCTTTTTCTTCAATCAAAATTTAAAAAAAATCTTTCCATAACTTTTCAGTCACGTTGGGATCAATGGTAGGAATTAACATACCCGTTCTAAATAATTTAGAAGTTTTCAAATATGACACAAATGTCATATTCTTCTTTAGTTGTTTTGGCAGAATGTTTGCATTTTAAATATAATTGGCAACACATTATTAAAAGAATAAAACGTTGACATATAAGGTTATGTTAAGTTCATATTTGCATAATGAAGTTAGCTATTGTCAAATAATCTGGTTCATTCACAAGTATTATTTTGTAAAGATTGTCAATAATCTCGACGTAGGTTCTGAATTGACAAATTCATAAAGATTGTTACAAATGTTTATGACTGTGTTTCTCTGAATAGGCCACTATATAAGTCAGATTGAAGAAGGAGGAAGTGTCAAGTGCAATTTACATAATGTACGTTCGTGGTATAATTTTATTGGATTTATAGAATTTTTTCAAAGGAACTTTCGGTATGAAATTTGTAAAAAATAATGTGTTCTTATTACAATTTTACGGGATATATAGAATCATTTTCAAGGAAATTTTGGTATGGGGTACAAAATACATCGAATTGACGGAAGGTTTCGTGCTGACCATAAAAGATATTTTTATTAATTTAATTCTAACAGTACTATATGATAAGCTCTTACAGCCGTATTCATAGAAATGTCTTTAGTTCTGATTTAAACTCGTATTACGTAGTACTGGGTTAAACTGCGACTAAAATCCCCATTCGTAGACGAATATAATCTTAGATTTGACTCGGACTACGTAAATTCGAACTATCTCTATACTAGTGAAAGCAATACTCTGGGCCATGATTTGCGCGTGCGTATATTGGTATTTTGTATTTTACGAAATGTCATTTTGACGTAACATATACAAAAATTTGGTTTGGTATTATTTTATATGCTGTGATTTCTTCCTTAAAGTAAGTTTAAACATATTCATATTATATAATACTGTTAATAAATAATTACCATAATAGAATATCTTACTTACTTACTTACTTAATCCTAAAGCCTATCTACCTTTCGGTGTAAGGCTGGAACTGTTCTTTAATCTTTTCATTCTTGGTCCGTGGGTTTTCTTTTCCAGAAGTCTTTCCAGGCTTTCCTGTCGTCCATAGTCTTCTTAGCTTTTGGACCTGTTGATCCTCTGTGTTCTATTGCCGTTCTTACCTCCTCGTCCCATGTTTTTGCAGGTCTGCCTCTTTTCCTTTTTTCTGGTACTCTAGCTTCATATACTCGTTTAGCTATCCTCTCTTTCTGCATCCTGTGTAAGTCCTTGCCCTTCTTCTATTGTTCTTTCACAGGTCTTACGTTTAGATTTGTTCTGTACGTCTCATTTCTAATGCGGTCATATTTGGTTTTTCCTTCGATTCTCCTAAGGAACCTCATTTCCACGTTTCTTATCCTGCTGTGTATTCTTTTTGTTGTTGTCCATGATTCACATGCGTACGTTAGTACTGGAATTGCCACCTTTTTGAATACTTCGATTTTTGTCTGTGTTGGTACTTCTTTCTTTGCAAGGAATTTATTTTTTAGGGCATTAAAGAGTCTCCCTCCATTATTAACTCTCTCAGTTATCTCTTGGTGAAGGTTGCCGTTTTCGTGTATAGCCACTCCTAAATACTTGAAGACTTTCACTTGCTCTATAGATATGTTTCCTATTTTTGTATTATGCGTGCTTCCTGTACTATTTATTATCATGGTTTTGGTTTTTCCCTTGTTTATAATCATGTCCCAGGAATCGAACTCCTCCTTGACCAAGTTGATGTTGTGTTGCAAGTCATTTTCGTTTTCTGCTATTAAAACTGATCTAGCTTTTTCGATTAATTGGCGCAACGTAAAAATATGGTCTTGCACGCTTCGTCCTGGTCTGAACCCGCTTTGTGTTTCTTATTCTATCTTCTAAAATTCTGGCGTACAGTTTTGCTGGTACACTTAATAAAGTAATGCCCCTGAAAATATCTACTAGAAGTAAAAGAGAAACAAATTGGACGCAAGAATAAAAATACTTCTTAATTGAACAGATCAACCCAAAAATACAAATATTAGAAAATAAATCGATTGATTCAAGAATGAATGCAAAGAAAATATTAGGTTGGGATGAAATATAAAATAATTTTGTGGCCAGTGGTTTCCAACGAGAATTAAAAAAATTAAGGAGCAATGGATACGGATGAAGCAGTCGGGAAAATCTAACATTTCGTATTTAAAAAGTATAACATGGGGTCCCGTGGCCGCGTGCCTGAGTGTCTGATCGCGAACCTGGGGGAACCGGGTTCGATCCCGACAGACGACAAATATTTCCAATTTTAAATGGCACAAAAGTGACCCCTGTGGTGCACTCTCCACACCAGCTATGAGTGCCCGTGAGGTGACGCCTGGTAAGCGCCCACACGGTAAAATATATCGTCATCATTACCGATGTCCACATGTGTTGTAGATACTGGCACACCCAGAAATGGGTAATATGCCGTGATGATATATTTATTTTATTTATTTAACATGGGAACAGGGGGCGGTACTCCTAAATAGAGCTCAGATGATCTAGACTACGTTATTGAGTCGCTGGTTTCTGCAGATTTCATAGACGTCTGACTGGCGTACATTTCTGATTCTGACATTTTCCAAATCCTCAAGAACTAGTTGAAAATCAAACATAAAACTAACTTATTTAAAGAATTGTTTTTGTAAGTGAAAATTGTTGTTTGTAATTTGACATAAAGATATTTTTCCAAAAATATATAAATTTTACTTACCATTCTTTTAAAATACTTGCAAAATTTTCTGTCAACTCACTGATGTCATGTAAATACCAAGAAAAGCCTGCAATCATCTAGGATTAAAATTTAGTACTGGTTTAACTATATACTAAAGTTAGATCGAGATTAAACTATGCTATGAATAAGGCAGTGTCAAGTAAACCAGTATTAGAGATAATTCGAGGTTAAACCTAGACTATTTTTTCTGCGGCTATTAATGTTTTGTATACAAAGATGTGAATCATCCTATATACGTTATAAGTCCGGATTTCGGAAATTGTGTTTTACATGACGAATAGGCAAAATGAAATAAGAGCCTGGAAAGTACTGGAAATCTATGATTTCAATTAACAATTATTGCCGACAGTTAAAAATGATAAATAAAATTTTTAGCTTGGAACTTCAGCTCAAAAACATATATTTCAATTTCCTTTCTTCAGATTATACAGTGTGTCCCATTTAGAGGTGCCACCATTGGGATCTCGAGAACTATAAGAAATACGATGTCGGTTAAATGGAACTTTTTGTGTGCCTTTAGGAGGCCATCTCAAATGTGCTTTTGTTTTTCCAAATATTCTCATAGGGCACTAGATAATGACGAAAAACTGAATATTGTTCATTTATTCTTTTTCAAATAACTTCTAAACTATTAGTAATTGAGAAAAACGTTTCAAATACAAAAGATAGATATTTTTATTAACTAACCAGTGGCGTACGAAATAAATTTTTATATCCGTAAATTTTCGAGATATAACACAAACTTATATTTTTTTAAATAGAACCCATATCTAATTTTAGTCTTAAAAAAATCATTATTTTTTTCTCTTTTCAACGATGTAAATGTTATTATGTTTTATATTTGTTTTGCCTTCAAATTTATTATTTTTTCCTTATTTTGTATTAAATTTATAATTATTTTGAAAATATTGGTAGATTTCTATTTAGAAATACTCCTTGTATTTAAATAATTTATTTCGTTAGAAAATTTTGCTCAAAACACGTATCAAACTAATTTTTATAATATTTTGTATCTGGTCGCCCTTGGCACATTAGTGTAATTTGTAATTATGAGTCTAGAATGAAAATATTAAGTAATAAAGGCATAAAACAAATTATTTCGATCAAATACAATATAATTAATAAAAATAACAATGTTTTTTTTGGGAAATAATAAGAAAGTTCAGGAAAATAAAGAGAAAAATTAAATTTTAGGAGCAAAACAAATATAAAATATAATAACCCTTACATCATTGAAAAGAGAAAAAAATAATGATTTTTTTGAGACTGAAATCAGATATGGGTTCCATTTAAAAAAATATAAGTTTGTGTTATATCTCGAAAATTTACGGATATAAAAATTTATTTCATACGCCACTGGTTACCTAATAAAAATATCTATTTTTTATATTTGAAACGTTTTTCTTAATTACTAATAGTTTAGACGTTATTTGAAAAAGAAAAAATCAACAATATTCAGTTTTTCGTCATTATCTAGTGCCCTATGAGAATTTTTGGAAAAACAAAAGCACATCTGAGATGGCCTCCTAAAGGCGCACAAAAAGTTCCATTTAACCGACATCGTATCTCTTATAGTTCTCGAGATCCCAATGGTGGCACCTCTAAATGGGACACACTGTATTTACTTATATTTACTTAAAGTAATAAGCAATAATTATTTATTATGCAAGATGATAAAGAAATACTTTATCGACAAGTTGAAGGTGTTAGTTCAAGAGCGAAAACGAGTGAACTATCTTAAACGAGTCGATAAAGCTTCTATATCGTTGTGTATAATATATTATTTTATTTCGTAACTGATTTTTTTCTTTACATTATGCATTATTATTATTATTATTATTATTATTTTTATAAAGTGTAGATAAAAAGTTAAATGTATAGATAAAAAGTCAAAGTATAGATAAAAAATCTGTTGTGGCCAGCACAAGACATCTCGCCATTTCTATATTAGGCTATATAAGTATTGTGTTGCACTTTGCTATCAAACCGTCGTTTTATAACAAAATATTACAGAACTTTACCCAAATATTGTTTTTTATTGTATTTAACATGTCTTCTGCACACATATAATTCTAATTATATCTATTTTTCACTGTATGAGGAAGTTTCTAAATGTCACAGATTCTCCCAATTTATTAGCAAGATTGGCGATATTTCTGATGGATATATGAACATTACCTATAATTTCAAATATTTAATTAATAAAACAATAAGAAATATTAAATGTACTTCCCTGAAAAAGCTATCAAAATGTCACTAAAACTTTTGATTTTTGACACTGAAATCTGTCATTTACAAATTATGTTATAAACATTTGAATTTGTCAACTGGTTTCCTTAGTGTAGTTTCGCCTACTCGACTTGTTATATCCCGATATTCTATATATTATAGCGTCTTTATCTCTAAATTTATAGAAGATATAATAAAAAAATTAAATGTATCAGGTGTTGAATTTTGTTCTTCAAAATTAGTAATATCAAAAATTTTCAAAAATTAATATTTGGAAGAATTTCTTTTAAAAACTACTACTTCCGGTTGTTCAATTGTTACCAAAACCTTTTCAGCTCTTCCCAGGAATGTCAGATTGAGGAATTCATAGTTTAGCAGGTCTTATGTCTTATAGTTTTTGAGGAATCACACACACACACACACATACACACATCCACACAAACACACACACACACACACACACACACACACACACACACACACACACAGAGACATCATTTTAAAAATGTTATAATCGGATTCTAGGGACCTTGAATCGTGCTTATTCAATAAAATCTGGATATGCGAATTTCAGCATGAATCCAATACCTCTCTTAGCGAGAGGTAAAAATTACTTTATCTGCTGTTGATGTTAAATTGATACTTTATCAACAAAAATTAACGCATAAAGCCTACTTTTAACATCAGATATAAAATAAAAATTTTAGTTTTAATTATTTACTTTTAACATCAGGTACGAAATAAAAAAAATATTAGTTTTAATTCTTTGTATGGCTACCTACATAGTTATATACAGCCAGATTCACAAAAAAGTTTAAGCTAATCCTCATTTTTGGATTAATGAATTCTATTTTATTCCGAATATTAAAATTTAATTTTCATGATATTATCAATAAAGGTATATACTAGGAATAGATTAGACTATATTTTAAGTTATATAAACTGTCAAAATTAGAGTAGAATTCGCTAATACAAAAATTAGGATTAGCTTAAACTTTTTTGTGAATCGGGCTGTTAAAGTTTTACATCAGTCTTATAGTCTTTATAAGACTGGTCCTGTAATAAAACAATAGGCTTCTACCTCGCTTCAATATTAGCCAGAAATTAGTAATTGAACACTTACGGGTACCGGGAAAAATTATCCTTATTCCTCTTTAAAAGAATATATAAAGATGACATTTCTTTCAAATTCATATCATTGCTCAAAATGTTAACTGTCAATAAAATTCTCTAAATGAAGATAAGGGAATATCTCAAGTTCCAAATTTAGTGTTAAAAAAATTTGCTCGTATAACATACGTAAAAACTTTTTAACATTGTAACATTGCTTATGGCAAACGACTACAACTTCATATAGGTACTTATATTCACGCTAATAATTTAGCTATATAATTTAATAAAATTATCTTGTTGCGTTTCACCAAAATTACAAATTAATTTCTCCTAAAAAAAACCTTATACTATTTTCAACAACTCGTATCAAATTTTTAATCACTTCTCTAATAAATAATCACTTATTTTATCTTTTTATCAACACTTTTCATCAATTTTCAAATCTGTAATCTTACAAAGTGGACAAAAACTTGGATATTAAATGATGTTACGTGGTCCGGACCCGGCAATTTCTCCATGGCTTCGGGCTATGGAGATTTCACTGATTATAGCCCAGTAACAAGATGAGCACTCGTTTGTGAAAGATGAAGGCGATGCCATTACCGATTCGCTAACTATAAAGATTAGATCTGCTAGATATTATCGGATGTAGTGATGCAGTTAACGGAGGAGGGTTACCAATTTAAGCAGAAATAAAGATAAGAAATGGGACGAATGGATTTAAATAATGCTGATTTTATTCAATTTTAAATTATACAACAATGACAACATCGACAATTCCAGTTTAAGGAATTGTATTTTATAAATGTATTATGATTGGAAACCGACTGCAGTCATCTAGAAAATAATTTCATATTTTCCATTCGTACAAAAGTGATCCATGTGGTGTTCTCTCTACAACGGCTTTAAAAGTGGTAAACGTCTACTACATTCCAAATATCTTTTCATTACTGAAATTTGCTAATAAAAGCATTGGCCCAACCAGAAATGTAGAGGTTGAATCATAACTAGTGTAAAAAAATTAATAGCGTAAGGTAAGAGCACCGCTAGTTAGTGATGCCGCGAGATCTCGCATTTTCGAAATCTCGTCTCGAATTTCTCGAATTTTCGGGACGCGATTAACCTTATTCTCGTCTCGAAATATCGAGACGAGACGAAAGTAATGCCCTCGAGATTTGCTCGAGACGAGAGTAGAAATTCGAGATCTCGATTGTTCTATTTTTACCTTCCGTCACCTTTAGGTAAGGAAGGTATTGTCTTTGGTCAAAAAATTCGGTGGTGAGTTTTTAATGAATAAGCACGTTTTAGGGTCCCTACAATACGAATTTACTATTTTTAAGATGATGTCTGTATGTATGTGTGTGTGTGTGTGTCCGTGTGTGTGTATGTGTGTCCGTGTGTGACAAATTTATCTCCGACGATAACTCCAATACTATAATTCTAAAAATTATAATTCTTTCGTATTCCTCTTCTGTACATCCATATGAAGAGTTGATTAGATTTTGGTTATAATTGATCCACCGGAAGTACCCTTATTTGAAGTTTTTAACAGTTTTTCTTAAAAAAACGCAGTTAAATATTATTTTTTGACATTTTGTTATTATATTTATTAAAGAAAATACTCTCCTCTATATGGTTTGATTGTTCATTTTCCTTCATATTCAATAGATGTAGAGTTAAAGCATTATAAAGAAATTAATTTTGAAAAATTAGTCAGCTATGCTATTTATCATGGAAACAGCTGACATAATTATTCAAAAAAAATTAATTGACAGATGTCAGTTGCAAGTGCAAAACCAAATATGGAAAAAAGTATAGGATCTAAAATTGGTATGTCATAGTGTTGCTCGCAAGTGACACGCAGAGAAAGGCCAAAGAGAAGATGGAAGGTCATTACTTAGTGTAGTTTATGTTATAATTTTATTGGATTTATAGAACCTTTTCAAATGAACTATTGGTATGGAATTTGTAAAAAATAGTATGTGTTCGTGTTCGATTTTACATGATATTATATAGAATCTGTTCCAAGGACCTTTTGGTATGGGATTTGTACAAAATACATGGAATTGACGGAAGGTCTTGTGCTGGCCACAACAGATTTTTTTACATTTACATTTGAGTAGAGGATTAAGATTAAACCTATTGGAGAATTTAGAAATTAGGAAAGCCGTTAATTATAAGAAAAACATTGTCAACGAACAATTAGATGTAAGCAACTCACCCCTACTCAACAGGTTTGGAACATATAAATACCTGTTTTCTTAATGTAATATTATTGTCTGATGATATCCGAAAGGACGAAACGATCGTTACATAATAAATAAAATCTGTGGAATAATCAAGTGTTGTATTTCAATAATTATATTCCAAAATGTTCCATCAAGTACCAACTACAAAAACCCTAACAGATATTAATATTATGAATTACATGAGAAATATTATTTTAGAATTAGTAATTAATTTCATGGTTAGGTATGGTTCGTAAAATAAGACATATTGTAAAACAATTTGAAATTTGCTACTCATTAAATTTGCACAAATAAATAAAAATTAATTAGCTCCCAATTCAGAAATACCAATACAATTTTTCTGAACAACTCCATAAATTTTACTTAAAATAAGATAAATAAGTGTACAAGAATAAAAATATGTAATTTGAATAAAATTTTGAGTCTCCAGAAAGAATTTTGTTTTTTCGCTAATTAACCAGGCTTGAATATTTGTTTCTTTTCTTTCAGTTATTTCAAGCGAGAAAAAATATATCCTATAATACTTATTTAATCGATACAAAATTCCTTAATCTATAAAGAATTTACAAGAGCTATTTTCTGTTTTCAATTATACTAAATTCTAATTAATTGCTAAATATAAGCTGTTTTCAATAGTTTATTGCCTGAGAAATCCAA
Organism: Ophonus ardosiacus; assembly: GCA_943142095.1. Lineage (NCBI taxonomy): Eukaryota > Metazoa > Arthropoda > Insecta > Coleoptera > Carabidae > Ophonus > Ophonus ardosiacus. Next base: position 29,161,486 of record OW964836.1, read on the forward strand.
GGTCCCAAATTGAAATTCTAATACATAACATATTTACTACAAAAAATATTTAAATATTAAAAATTATGTGAATAAGAAAATAAAATCGTACTGACTGCAGTTTCCGATTACTTTATTTTCTTCTCCACACATCAATCTCCAGTCGATCACCGTTACTCCAACTAATTAAAAATTATCACTACGCATTAAAAATTAACGGGGCAGTTAAAGATTTGCACAAACTGGTTAATCTAAAATGAGTATAAAGGCGCAAGAAATAAGGACTCTAATCGTAATAAAACTCAAAAAATCTGATGTGGCTAGCCCATAACCTCCCGCTGGGAGGTTATAGAGATCACTGGTATTTAACTACGCATTATAATTAAAACAGTCATTATACTCAAATATTTTTATAATCACTCATAACAAACTTTATTTTACATTTAGCAAATATATTATACACAAAATAAATTTCACAAATATTGACAAAACTAATAGAAAAACTTAACAAAAATTCAAAATAGTACTCGTATCTTTACACAAAGTCTTTTCAGAGCAGTACCCTGGAAGACATTGAAGCAAATAAATAGTACATATATGTTTATGTATGATGGAAAATATATTATTTTTACAAACCTTAATTTCCTTAGAATTAAATATATTCCGACTATATTCTCCTTAACACGGTTTCATTATTATTTTTAATGTAATTGCATTTGTTTAAAGTTTTTAAAGTATTGTTTTTGTCTGACGCATAGACAAGATGATGTATAAACATAAATTAATTTATAAATTCATATTTAAAGTTATATACTAAATACTATTATCGTAAAATTGAAGATTGTACCATTGTATTCAATTTTTATTAGTAAAAATTGGTGAAAAATTATATTCAATGTATTTTTTTCAAGAAAAACTATTAAAAGCTTGTATAAGTAATACTTCCGGTTATCCGATATATTAGTATAGAATGGGTATACAAAATTTCAAAATTTTCTGATTGATAGTATTTGAGTAATTGTGTCCACACGATCCACATACACACAGGCGCGTGCACATTCACACACACTTACAAACCTACAGACATCATTGTAAAAATGTTAAAATCGGAATCTGGGGACATCAAAACGTGCTTATTCACTAAAATCTCTATATACGATTTTTAGCATGATCCGTATACCTCCCTTACCTAGGGTATCTGGAGGTAAAAACAGGAGAATACTTACTTTACTCGTAAACACAAGGGTTACGCTAGAATGATAGAAAATACCAACATAATTATTTTGTTTAAATAACGTTACACGAAAAGGTAGATAAGCAAAGGATTAAGTAAGTTAAATTCAGTTGAAAATTAAATGAGTCCACTTTTTATCATTCATTCAATTTGCGAATGAATATGGTTATATTTTTTCTTAAACTGTTCGTGTTCATCTACCTCCATTCGTATTCAAATGACCAAACTGGGCCGAAATCAACCCAATTCAGCGCCCGTTACATATATCAGATATCCTGAACACATTACACATATCCAAATTACATCTCACAATTGCTGCATAAACAGAATAAAAGTCGAGATGATAATTCCCGCCTTGAAAATGCTGCAGATGCAGATTATCTGCTGTTAATTATATACCTCAATCGAAGGAATATCTATGACCCGGAATTTCACGGACTGGAAGACACGGAGGTGGTTTTGTTAGTTTCTTTAGTCGTTTGGTGATATTTTATCATGTATGTATGACCATGACGGTTGTAGGTATGTTAATAACTATTACTATTATTAAAGGTAATAGTTTAGACTTAAATGATTTCTCTTTTGCAAAATGGTATTAATTGTAAAAATTAATATTAATCGTTAAATATAAAATTAAATTGCTTCAATAAATTATTTGTTTTCTTCTGTTTTTCTGCATTTTTATATGCAGATATTCAATTGGTCAAGATTTTCAATCCGGAGACGATCAACTGGACGAGGACGACTAGGCGATGGTCAACTGAACAACAACAATCCACTCTCGTCTCGTCATATTTTTTCTTGTCTTCTCTCGATCTCGACTCGAGAGTCTCGAATTACTCGAATTTATAATTAGTAATTATAAATATATTAATACTACAAGCAACATATATGTAGGTAAAAAATATTCAATAGTATCATGGCCATGGCTTATTACCCGTTGCGACAATCTGCTTTATTCAAAATATTGGTAATAATGACTATATATTCGTATAGAGAGCCTAGGCTTTGAGCGTGGAGAATATACCATTGAACTCACTTTTATTCATTTTCTTTTACTAAAACCCAATAAAACTAAAATAAATAAATAAATAAATATGAATGCAAATGAAGAGTCAATTTAAATATTTATTTTTGCCGATTAATATTTTATATATTTTTATTAGATATAGGTATTTATATAATATAATAGATATTTATGTATTAAGAGCGTAAGGAGGCTTTTATGGCCTGCGGCGGGATTTTTAACCCGAGGCGTAAGCCGAGGGATAAAAACACGTCAAAGGCCATAAAAGCAAGTTACGCTCGTAGTACATATTAGGTATTTATGTATTAAGAGCGTAAGGAGGCTTTTATGGCCTGCGGCGGGATTTTGAGCCCGAGGCGTAAGCCGAGGGATAAAAACACGCCAAAGGCCATAAAAGCAAGTTACGCTTGTGGTACATACAAAACTTTATGCACGGACGACAATTTTCAAATTATGAGTAGTAGAAAAATTGTATCGAAAAGAATTTGTCCTCGTACATCCAGTATCTAGTGTTGCTATGAAAGCGGAGAACAACAGTTTATTATTTGTTTATTAGTTATGTCATTTGAGTTTTATTTTGTGTATCTCCGTGCTTTCCATATAAATTTCATAAAATTTATTTTCATTTTTCATTAAAGAATATAAAAATTTTCGATTTGTAATAAAAACTTTTCATGTTGCCTGTTTAAATTGTTTATATTGTAGGTTATAATTTGATTTGACTTTTCATTATAGCCAGGCGGGTTATAATGAGGCCCGCGGGCTATAAAATGACGTTTATATCAAAGAAATTCGTGTATAATTGTCAAATTATGATACGTCCGTGCATAAAAAACTTTATGTACGGACGAAAATTTTCAAATTATGAATGTTAGAAAAGTTGTATCGTAAAGAATTTGTTCTCGTACATCTAGTATCTAGTGTTGCTATGAAAGCGCAGAACAACAGTTTATTGTTTGTTTATTAGTTGTCATTTGAGTTTTATTTTGTGTATCTCCGTGATTTCCATATAAATATCACAAAATTAATTTTAATTTTTCATTAAAGAATATAAAAATTTTCGATTTATAATTAAAACTTTTCATGTTGCCTGTATAAATTGTTTATATAGTAGGTTATAATTTGGTCTGGCGTTTCATTATAGCCCGGCGGGATATAATGAGGCCCGCGGGGTATAAAATGTCGTTTATGTGAAAGAAATTCGTGTATAATTGTCAAATTATGATACGTCCGTGCATAAACAAATTTTACAATCGAGATCTCGAAATCTACTCTCGTCTCGAGCAAATCTCGAGGGCATTACTCTCGTCTCGTCTCGAAATATCGAGACGAGAATATGGTTAATCTCGTCTCGAAAATTCGAGAAATTCGCGACGAGATCTCGAAAATCACTAGTTTTATAGACTAGGTTATATTTAATTTTGTTTAGAAAAATCAGAGCGTCACTTTTAACTATTTTTCCTGTTGCAAAAAAAATCCACTAAATTGTAGGGCTGTTGCTCTTACGGTGCAAAATTTTTAAGTTTCTACCTCTAATAACAACACGATATTTTCTTTATATCTAACACTTTTTACATAGTTTTAAATGTCTCGGATGCTCCAGATAAATTCCTTTATAAGCAACTCGATTCTTCTTAGAATCCCTTTACCATACCTTTCCCGCCAAAACATACATCTGCTTCCCCTAACTTAACCTCGAGGTTAACCTTAACCTCACTTGTAAACAATCACTGCTTGTCCCTTCTATTATTCCCCTCGTATCATTCATTCCCCTTAATTTCCCACGATATCCTACACTCATATAACACACCTTTCCCTTCGCCCTTTTTCCCTTCACCCTAGGTCATTTCCTCTATCCCAGTTCCGTTATATCCCTTCCGCTGTTCCGGTTTGCGATTGGCCAGGACAATGACAATTGACGATCATTCCTACGGGAATGACATGGATAGCGGATTCAGTTGTTTCTTGTTGCGGAAGTGGAGAAGAAGTGTGGTTATGTTTGTTGGATGTGTTACTGTACTAGAATCGAGGATGTGAAGTGATGTAATGTGTTGTAGTGTGCCCAGTGATGTAATGTGTAAATGTAAAGTGTAAAGTGTACAAAAGTAATGTGGGAATGTTAGAAAAGTGAGGTGTATAGGTTAAGTGAAGTTTGAGGTTAAATCATGAGGTGTAATTAAAGGAAAAGTGGAAAAAATGTGTAGTGAACTAAAGGTGTTGTGTTGAAATCTGATGTACTAAGTACGTACAAGAAACTGGAGCTACGGGTAATATATTTCTAATTGTTGCTAATTGAATTTACAAATTTACAGAAAATCTTTATTTAGTTTATAATAGAAATAGCTGTTATTAATCTGCTCAGATCTTCCTTTTAAAATATTGTAATTTGTTTAGAGAACGAAGGTTGATGTATAGCTGTAATCTCAAAAAATCTAAAGATTCGGAAATCTATTACAAAACTCTTCGAATTTTATTATTTCTGAAAATTAGTAGGCGGTATCAATAAATGAAGTTTCCATGTGAGTAACAAATAATAGTAGTTTAACTCGTATCAAGCGATTATTTGTCGAGAACGACGATTGAATCCTGAGGGCGTAGCCCGAGGGATGCAATCGCTTGAGGCAAATAATGACACTTTCCTCCCGTGTTATATATAATATTTTATATGCAAACGGAAAAATTCATTATTTAACAAAAGAGCATGCGAAATTAGTAAGAATGAAGCACAGTTTTATAAACGAAGAAATACTATGTATTTTAAATTTAATTTTATAAAAATATTTTTTTTCCAAAATAAATATAATTGATAATATTCCTTATCTGTTAATCAATATAAATTAACAAAGGACTTGAATCCCTTTATTTCCCTAGGGAGTAATTTATTTCCCTCGATAAATAATGAAGCACATGAATGATTTTGATAAGAATGAAGTTAACATTATTTACCGGTTGTATATAAAATTATTTACATTCTTTGATTAAAATTTTAATTGCCTATAAAATAAACAAAACCAAAAAGAAATGAACTGTCAAATCACAAATTTAAAACAGGGTGTTATGTAAGTAAGCGTTCAACACTTAACCCATAGTATAACTGACCCCAAAGATAGTAAATCTACTAATAATTTTTGTTTAACATTCTTTCTACAAGAACTAGAGGCCTTTAAAACTGACCAATCACGTCATAGTTCAAAACTTTATAAAAAAGTAAAAATCAATGTGTTATCTGGAAAAAATGTGATACCTGTCACAAATGACATATAAGATCATTGGCGTCGCAACAAATTTCAGATTTTCATAATGAAAAACTATAGGTGAGATTCAGTGGGTTGTATTAGCGTGTTTCAAGCTAAAACAGTCCTTTGTCAAAAATATTTTGGCAACTTTGTAATACCTGTCAGAGACCAAAGGATGTAATAAAGAAAAAAATATTATTAACAGAAGTAAGAAAGCCATACAATTACGACAAAAAAAGGGACAAATGTCAAAAGTGATCAAACGGGAGATGAGATATTTTAAAATACATTAACATTCAGGTATGATTTGAAACATAAAATTTGATATATTTGTAACTTAATTTTGCAATAATGAGTTTCCTTTTAAACCTTCCATTTACAATAATACTTTTTCATTTCACTAAAGAATTCCTGTATTACTTTTCCCTGTGGTAAAATTTCTAAATCACAATTGAATCTCATGGATACATGTGAAAAATATTACAATGTTGCCATATACTTAATACAAGTTTTAATACAGACCTTAATACAACCCACTGAATTCCACCCTATATGTTTATGAGCACTGATTATAAGTATAATTAGACTAACAAATAAATAAAATAGATGAGTACAAAATAATTCAAAATAATTGTTATTGTTGAAATGTCTAGAAAATATGTATATATGCATAGGTACATAACATAACGCATATTCAACTTTGTTGGTTAGCATAAACCCGATAATAACAATAAGAGCTCAACTGACTCATTCTACAGCAGCACGACTATTTTGTAATGTCTCGCCATAAACCATATGCATGTCTGCATACTCTTGGTTGGTGAAGGTAAATGGCATTTTGAGAATATCAAAAAAACAGAATATAAATTGTACGTCTATGCAAAAAAACATTTAAGGTCAGTTTGACAATCAATATTTTTTCCAGAAAACACATTGATTTTTACTTTTTTATAAAGGTTTGGACTATGACGTGATTGGTCAGTTTTAAAGGCCTCTAGTTCTTGTAGAAAGTAAGTTAAACAAAAATTATTGCCAGATTTACTATCTTTGGGGTCAGTTCTAGCATGGGTTAAGCATGAACACTTACATAACAGCCTGTAATTGCTGTCAATATTTTTATTCTTTATAATCTCTTCATTTATAACAAATACATATATTTCGTTACCCTGATGATTGTTGGATAACAATTATTATATTTATGTAGTTGAAAATCTTCTATCACGAAAACAGTAAGACTTACAACTTGGAGTAAATGAAACTTTTTGTGTACCTTTGAGAGGTTGTGCCATTGTTTTCAAATAATTGTACTAAGGGCCGTTTTCATAATCAGGCTGACTTTATAACTTTAATTAATATTATTTTAATACTATCTTTATTTTAAAGTAATGCTATAATTCTTGCTAAAATGTTAAAAATATATTATGAAATCGAACACAATTTTCATTTTTATTTAAAGTGTTAAAGTGAAATTAAATTTATTATGAAAGTGGCCCTAAGCAAAATATGGCGACCTTGACCAATATCTAATTTTTAAATACCCTCTTAATTTATAGACAATGAAAAAAATGTTTTATGTAAAATCCGAGGTAAAATCTCATTCATAGTTGATTTATCAATTGTCAATAAAGTACCAGTTTTACGAGAAACAATCTTCTTCCTAGGAAAGTTTAACAACCACTTCAAGCAACTGTATAATAATTATATGTGGAGGCGTTTCTATTAACAAGTTGACAAGGAATGTGCATACCAGAAAATATGTTGTATGTAAATAATTTCAAGGAAATTCAAACTGTAAATACTATTTATCTAAATTCAGCGACATAATTTGGCCTGATATTTTGCTCATGTCTATGTACTAAGTAAAGTTCCTTGGAAAAGATTCTATAAATAAAAATAAATAAATATATCATCACGGAATATTACCCATTTCTGGGTGTGCCACTATCTACAACACATGTAGACATCGGTAATGATGACGATATATTTTACCGTGTGGGCGCTTACCAGGCGTCACCTCACGGGCACTCATAGCTGGCGTGGAGAGTGCACCATAGGAATCACTTTTGTGCCATTTAAAATTGGAAATATTTGGCGTCTGTCGGGATCGAACCCGGTTCCCCCAGGTTCGCGACCAGAACTCAGGCACGCGGCCACGGGACCCCATGGAAAAGATTCTATATATATGCAGTAAAGTTGTAACAGGAACATACACTATGTAAATTGCACTTGACACTGACATCTGTCATTTAGAATAATTTGAATATGTCAGCTGTTTCCATGATTATAAAAAGCTGGCTGATTTATGTAAGTTAATTTCTTTATAATTCTTTAACTCTATATCTATTAAACATGAAGGAAAATGTATAATCAAACCGTATATACAATAAGTTATTCTTTCATATTTATAATCCCATAAAATGTCAAAAATATGATATTTAACTGCATTTTTTCAAAAAACTGTTAAGGACTTCAAATAAGGGAACTTCCGGTTGACCAATTATAAACAAAATCTAATCAACTCCTCATATGGATGTAAAGAAGAGGAATATGATAGAATTATCATTTTTAGAATTGTAGTAAAATCTCGAACATTTAGAAGAGTAGAAGAAAACGTATTTATAGATAAATTAAAAAATATAAAAATACAGAGTGGTTGATTTTTTATTGTCCAGCTTATATCTTCTGAAATATTAAAGATACAAAAAAAAGTTATATACAAAAGTTGTTTAATACAACTTGATCTATAATTTAGCATAAACAATTTTTTTCCAAGACCTACCAATTTTTTGAAAAAATGTTTAACTTTAATTTTTTAAATGGAATATCCTGTACATTTTGACAGAATAAGATTCTTAATAAATTTCTCTTTACAATGATGTGTAACAAGTAAGGATTTACCTATAATTATGTCCTATAAAGCAAATAGAAATATGATAAAAGTAGGCTATGATATTCTACTGTTTATACCTGTAATGAACATTGGCTACGTAGGGGTTTTCCTTTGAATAAAATTATGTCTAATAAAGCAAGTACTAGAATTACTAGCAGTGATGATTTACAAAATAATTAATACTTTTTTTTTAATATCAAGTAGCAATCTGTGACTTATGTTACTGGTATAAACAATAGAATATCACAGCCTACTTTTGTCGTATTTCTATTTGCTTTATTAGACATAATTTAAAGGTAAACCCTTACTTGTTACACATCATTGTAAAGAGAAATTTATTTAGAATTTTATTCCGTAAAAATATACAGCATGTTACATTTAAAAAATCAAAATTAAATATTTTTCTGGAAAATTGGTAGGCCTTGAAAAAAACTTGTATATGCTAAATTATAGTCCAGGTTGTATCAAATAACTTTTCTATATAACTTTTTCTTGTATCTTTAATTTTTCAGAAGATATAAGCTGGACAATGAAAAATCAACCATCCTGTATATTAATAATAAATGTAATTAGAATTTTTATGTATGTACCAGAAATGCCTAATAGGGAGGGAAATGGCGAAAAGTCTGTGCTGGCCACAACAAACTTTTTAATACTTAAATCTATGTATTTGAAGTAAAATGCTACATTCATATAGCTTTTCAATTATTAACAAAAAAAAAAAAAAAATTCGCTCTGAAACTTTAACCGTTATTGTACCTAAATACTTTATTGAGATTTACCTAAAAACACAGCTGCCATACTCCAAACTATATAGGTATAAGGCGCGATAATATAATTTAATAATACACATCCGCTGTGATAACGCCAGATTCGTTTCGCTTTTCAAAATTATAATTACGCGATATTGGCTGGATGTAGCCAAAAGATAACCTAAAATTACCTTAAAACCAACATTGAAAACCAATCCTCGGAAATTAATCTCATCGTTCCCATTTTCCAGTAAACTTCAGTTTGTTATTAACCGTTCGTTTCTGTCCAGCGAAAGCGGCCAGAATAACGGAATCCGTAATTAAAAATTTCTATAATTTTAGGGTATAAAATTAAATTTTATTACAAAATTATCGTATATCGCTGTCGTGGGTTGCTTTGCTGCCTTGAAAGAAATAGTGACAGGTAATTAAATTTTATCTTCACACTCACGCTACACGCCAGAAATTTATTATTTGTTGTAAAGAAAAACTGTAGTAAAATGGATTAGAAGCGAAGCGTTATAATTTATGGGAATTTTTGTAATTAGAAATTGAATTTTATGGAGCTGTATGACAAGATGTTTTATAGTATTTGATACTTAATTCATTTTTATAAATATGAATGTGGACAATTTATGTTTTTGAAGTTTAAATAAGTCTTAAAAGAATATTATAACCTTGACAATAATTTAATTTGGCATGCTATATACAGGGTGTTAATTAAAAAGCGGGCCATAGGCGTTTAACATGGAAAACCAGTTTTTCATTGCGCAAAACTTCCCAATTAAATTTTAGACAAAAAATACAAGTTGTAAATAATGAAATTCTACATCTAACCTAAATCATTTCAAAAAATCTGTTGTGTCCAGCATTATACATCCCGCCAGTACTTATGATGACGCAACTGGCGAAATTGTTCAATAAAGTAAAACTAAACCGAGTGTTATTTTTTTAACTTTTATTAATTTAATAATTTAAATACATAGCTACATCTTTATTGATGCTGGAAACTACATCATGTTCCTTTGCGTTCGTATGATATAACTAATTTGCTATTACAATTTTTAAAACGTTACCATTAATAATTTGAAATGATAGATTCTTTGACAATGATATTTATCTGTCATGTACATACATTTGAAATCTGAACTATGTAGAGTCCGTTCGCTCTAAAAGTATGCCAGGCACGTCATCGTTTGAGTGCGCGAGAATATTGTAGACACGCCCATCAACATCCAATGGCGTGCTTAATATAACTGAATTCACATGTGTAATATTTTTATTTATAAATTCGTTTAAATTTATTAACATTTTTTTTTAAACAATTAGATAAATTTATGTGAAAAGGGATCCGTTTTATGAAATCCTTTTTAAAAATTTAACTTATGAATTCTGTACCAGATACATTGATGAATTTGTAATAATTGCAACATCCAGTTTAATTAAGAAATTATAACATTTGGGTTAATTGCCTTATTTTGTTAAAGGAAAATTTATAGAGGTCTAAATTAAAACAAAAATATGTTTATAAGAAAAACTTTATTCTGAATCTGAAGATTTAATTAAGAAATTATAACATTTGAGATAATTGCTTTATTTTATTAATGGAAAATTTGTAGAGGTCTAAATTTAAACAAAAATGTGTTTATAAGAAAAACTTTCTTCTGAATCCGAAGATTTTTTTTAAGAAATTATAACATTTGAGTTAATTGCTTTATTTTATGAAAGGAAAATTTATAGAGGTCAAAATTGAAACAAAAATATGTTTATAAGAAAAATTTTATTCTGAATAATAAGAAAAGAGGACCGCACGTCTATGCCCGTTGCTATGCAAAGGGACTCGTTGCTAAGGGGAGGAGCTAATTTTGTCTACTGCGCAGACACAAGGCGTTGACTAATTGATGACGTACCTGGCATACTCTTAGAGCGAACGGACTCTAACTAAGGAATCTTTAAAACATGGTCCCCGGGATTTAGAAAATAGATTATTTTATGTATTTATTTATAAAATATATTGAAAAAGTATAAATGCATACCTATAGAAAATTTAAAATTTCTATTTCTTCCAATAACATAAATCGTGGAAAGAATTATTTTTAAAAGTATTTTTCGAAATCAAACTGTTTTGAGCTTCAAGTAAAGTGCCATATCCGGATACCTGATTTACACCAAAACCTTATTTCCATATTAGAATAAGGTAGAAATAGCAATATAAGATTTCAGATTTTTTTGAATGATAGTATTTGAGTAAGCGCGTTAACAAAATCCATAAATACACACACACACACACACACACACACACACATATATATATATATACAAACAGACATCATCGTGAGAATGTTAAAATCGGATTCTATGGAACTTAAAACGAGGTCATTTACCAAAATCTCGATACGCGTATACCTCCCTTACCAAGGGAAGCGGGAGGTAAAAAAATATTTCATTCCATTTTTAAATACCGGGTGGCTAGTAAAATACAAATCCTGTTTGATACCGTACAATTTATCAAGAAGAAAATTGGCGCAGCAAAAAAATTGTAGAATAATTTCTGAGGAAGAGAGGGCCACTTTCTAGCAAAATTCGGGCTATTAGGAAAATGTACGTTATAACTATGTAATTCGAAATGTCACTGACAGTTACATTTATTTCAATAATAGCCTAATTCCTTTTAAGCTGATTATAAAGTTATTTACGTGTAATGGTAAATTTGAAAAGATAATTTAGAAAATCGCTATTCTCTTTCTTTTCTATTAAATGTTTGAAATTTAGGAACCCTTTGCCTGTAGGAGTTGAGCAGGATTCATTTTTACCTCCCGCTACCCTTGTTAAGGGAGGTATACGGATCGTGCTAAAAATCACATATCGAGATTTTAGTAAATGACCACGTTTTAAGGTCCCTAGAATCCAATTTTAACATTTTCACGATGATGTCTGTATGTGTGTGTATGTGTGTGTGTGTGTGTGTGTGTGAGTATGTGTGTGTGTGTGTGAGTATGTGTATGGATTTTGTCTTCGCTCTAACTCAAATTCTGAAACCTTGTATTTCTATCCTATTCTAATATAAAAAGAAGCCATTAGATTTTGGTGTAAATCGGATAACCGGAAATGGCACTTTACCTGAAGCTCATAATGGTTTTTCTTCATAAAATACTATTAAATGCCATTTTTTCGCATTTTATGTCTTATGAAAATTAAAGATTATTGAATTTTCTACAGGAATACATTAATACTTTTTCTATATATTTTACAGATAAATTTATATTTTTTTTTTATTAGTCCCGAAGCCTAAGATATACACAATGGGGAAGTTTAGCATGGTAAAAATTCTACATCACATACCATTTTCTCACAAATATAACACAAATGATTGCTGAAATTGAAATTAAAAATTAAAATTATTACTCCATTTATTTATAATTAATATTTTTTAGGTAAACTTTAAGTACGTCACAAGTCAGTTATGCGCAAACTCAGACAGAACGGTGAAATCGAACCACTTGAACGTAGGTCGTAACAAAGCGTAAAAGCGCTTCTTTGGTAACCGTAACCGCGTGCGTCAGTGTATAAATCGACATACGTTGAGCCAAGCCTCTACCGACGTCATCACAGCTTAAAATCGGCTATTCCGGAAAATATGGGCATTTTTGAAAAAAATAAAGCATGTTACCTCATTTTTCAAGTAATTTCCCATGGAATAAAAAAATAAAAAAAATCGCTGAAGTTCCCCATTCCTTTGTTACACAGTTCATATTTCAAATGAATGTAACTCTGACTGTCAAAAAAACTAATCACTTCAAATTAATAATAGTGACATTTTTAAAAGAAAATAGTAAAGAAAGCAATAGTTTTCTGCAATGGAACAGTTTGCAGGGTTAGTAAATACGTAGATATGTATTTAAATTAATAAAAATTAAATAGCGGCAGGTTTTGTGTTGACTACATCAGATTTTTTTATAGATACCCGGTATAAGTTACAGTTAATTATATTCTACACCAAAATAAGTAAACATTTTATTTTTAAATTCTTCGCCTAAATCACTGAACAGATTTTTATTTATTTTTATTTTACAACCTGTAAAATCGAAATTTTAACAGTTCATACCAAATAGTCAAAATTCGCAAATGACATACACATCTGTTCACAGTCAAATTCGGCAACATTCGAGTATTTGTGAACATCTAATCCACAATTACATTCTCATTTAGAATTCAATAGAATTAATTCCGAAAACTAAATGTGCACAATTTACAGTAACGCAAAAACTAATGAAATTAAACATCCATCTAACGTTCATAAAACAATTAAATATTATCTCCATTAGCCGACTTCCTACAGGTATAGAAATAAAAGGATATTAAATTTCTTCTAATCAGCTACATTTATATCCCAAGCATCCTGTGCTGTGCTAGGTTCACACGGTCTGTATCAATATTAATGCGTTAATCTGTGAGTGCGGCCCTGTCCGGTGCCCCCTCCCCTCCCAACTGGCCAATCACGGCCCGGAGATCTGATTGCCACGCTCGATTGTTCCTTGGCTTCGAATAGAAAGATGGGAAGACAGTGGGTGGACTAATTTGAATTTCCGCGTGGTGAGATATACTGATAATGGTGGGAATTTTGATTAGGGAGAATTTCGGGGAGTAAATGAGAATAAATGGTTTATACGATAGGGGTAAAATGATCAGTTGTTAACGAACACAAATCTTCTAAATATTATTTTTTGAAAATTTTTGATATTACTAATATTGAAGAACATAAAATTCTACATCTGATATATTTAAAATTTTTATCATATCTTCTATGAATTTAGAGATAAAGAAGCTATAATATACAGAATAACGGAATATAATAAGTCGAGTAGGCTAAACTATACTAAGGAAACCAGTTGACAAATTCAAATGTTTATAAGATATTTTGTAAATGGCCGATGTCAGTGTAAAAAATCAAAAGTTTTAGTTACAATTTGAAAGTTTTTTTCTGGGAAGTACGTTTAATCTTTCTTATGGTTCTATTAAAAAAATATTAAAAATTGTAGGTAAACTACATATATCCATAAGAAATACCGCCAATCTTGTTAATAAATTGGAAGAATCTCTGACATTTAGGAACTTCCTCATACAATGAAAAATAGATATAATTATAATTGTATGTGTGCAGAAGACATGTTAAATACAATGAAAAACAATATTTGTATAAAGTTCTGTAATTTTTTTTGTTATAAAACGACGGTTCGACAGCGAAGTGCAATATAATAGGTACTTATATAACATAAAATAGAAACGGCGAGAGGTCAACAGATTTTTTTTTTTTTTGAAATGTCATCTGGATTGTTAGCGAACTTTAGTTCTAGCTAGGGCTCGTTTATGATGAATTTAATTTACATATTTACATTTTGAAATTTTGATTTAAAATTTACAATTTTCCGTATGCTTTATGTTCTATTTTGAAATTCTTGTTATTTACAAAATATCAATTTGTTCTAATGAATCCATCTTCAAAACTCACAGACTCGGACCACAGGAAATACAGCTGACAGATGAAGTAATATTTTAAATCTAAATTTCAGATTTATAAATTTGTAAATCATTCATTCGGAGTTGTATTTATGTGAAAAAGACTTAAATCCTAAATACTAAATGCGATATCGGACACAGCCAACATAACGTCATTATTTAGCATTTTAGGAATCAGATTTTAGGGTTTTGCAGGAGCACACTATGCCTTGAAGTTGACGAGCATTATTTACACAAATCATGTTCGTTGCTATAATTTGTGCAAAACCTCAAATTTACTGTCCAAGAATGCCTTCTTAACTTCTATTTTATGAATTATAATATTAAAATTTAATCTGAAGCATCAAATTAAATCGAATTATATAATTCAGTTTTGCTGTTATAAAGTGTTCCCATACAAGCCAATGGATGTCATTAGTGTCCCATTCGGAGTTGTATTTATGTGAAGAAGGTCCCAAATACTAAATGCCAAAATGCGACATCGGACACAGCCTTAGACGCGTATTCCAGCAACAAAATGGTACCAAAATGTAATTTTTGTTCAAAAGTGGACTTGGCAACAGATTTACACTCTTCGCAGACGGTTAGGGGAAAGTGCACCGTCATATTACACTAAAACTACGATGTACGCAATTTTTATGGCGCAAGCACTCGTTTAAGGAATTAGTGATTGCAAATGAATGGAGATGTAAAAAGTTGTTACATTTTTGCTGTTTTAAATAAATGAGCATTGATAAGTTAAGTTAAAGCCAAAAAATCTCTTTTCAGTGTTATCATAAATTGAAATCTAAAACTGGTATTACTGAAATTTGTGAACAAGCAGATTAGCTCATAAGAAATAAGCTGTTTGATAATTTATTTATATTTTTATATGAAATGGAAGTGTTGAATTACCCAATTATAAATTCTAAACAGTTATACAGTGCGAAATTGTCTTCCTTCCTTATGTTAACAAATAAACTGATTATATGCACAAACATATATTACATACAAACTAACTAACCGCACAAGTAGAAAATTACAGTTTTACGTGAAATGATTTATACATGGCAACATGTCTTGTTAACACTGTGAAATAGCCGGAAGTCACACCCCTTGTGCTAGATTTTAAATTCCGGATGTTCAAGACACGAGAACTGAAGCACCTGTGCCTCGACTTCCGCAAGAAGTGAAGTAATTGGTCATTTATTCAAAACCATAAAGTAGGTAGTGTATTTTGAAATTTAATTTCTTTTTTCTTGTCACTTTTTATTATTTAATATATTAGAAACAACAATGACTACGTAATTTTTTATAACTCCTGTATACCAGAGGTACGGGAGGTATTGTTTTTCACTAAAATAGTTAACAATAAGTTGTAAGTTGTGTTGCATTACCTCTCACTAAGAGAGGTATTGGAATCATGCTAAAAATCGCATACCTATTCAGATTTTAGTGGATAAGCACGTTTTAAGGTCCTTATAATCCGATTATAACTTTTTTACGATGATGTCCGTATGTGTGTGTGTGTGTGTGTGTGTGTGTGCGCGCATGCATGTGTGTATGTGTGTGTTTGTATGTGTGTATGTGTGTGGATTTTGGAGCCACTGTTTCTCAAATACTATAAAAGTTAAAATATATATAACTGCAGTTTCCTCAATCTGACATTCCTGGAAAGAGCTGATTAGATTTTGGTAACAATTGGACAACCGGAAGTAATAGTTTCTTTAAAAAAATCTTCTACCTAAATATAATTTTTTGGAAATTCTTGTTATTACAAATATTGAAGAACATAAAATTCTCCATCTAATACACTTAATTTTTTTAATATATCTTGTAGAGTTTTAGAGAAAAAGGCAGAGAATAATCTAATGTAATACATCGCAGAGGCTAAGGCGCTAAAGAAACCAGTTGACAAATTCAAATGTTTATAACATAGTTTGTAAATGACAGATGTCAGTGTCAAAGATCAACAGTTTTAGTGACATTCTAAATTCTTCTCGGAAGTACATTTAATTTTTCTTATTGTTTTATTAATTAAATATTTCAAATGTAGGTAAAATGCATATATCCATCAGAAATACCGTCAATCTTGTTAATGAATTGGAAGAATCTCTGATATTTAGGATCTTCCTCATACAATGAAAAATAAATATAATTAGAATTGTATTTGTGCAGGGCAGAAGACATATTAAATACCATGAAAAATAATATTTGGATAAAGTTCGGTAATTTTTTTGTTATAAAACGACGGTTCGATAGCAAAGTGCAATACTTATATATAGGGATTCACCAAGCCAAGCTACTTGGCTTGAAATAAAAAAGCTTGGCTTGGCTTGAAAATTCAAGCTTTTTTTAATATTGGCTTGACTTGGCTTGGGCTTGATGGACACGAGGCTTGGCTTGGCTTGAAAATTTCAAGCTTTTAAATTTTTAGGCTTGGTTTGATTTTCAAGCTTTATCAAGCTTTTTCAAGCTTTTTCAAGCCTTTTCAAGCTTTTTCAAGCTTTCAAGCTTTGTAAATGCTCATGCGCGAACTTATATGATAGTTTTATTTCATGTCATTTATTTGTACAGTATATTAAGTAATATAAAGGTATTGATATGTGAAATTAAACTATTAGTTCGGTATCAAGCTTTGAATATTGATATTCGATGTGAAATTAATACCGATATATCCGATATATAAATGTTTTGTAATACCATTGTACCATGTTTAGTTTTACATAAATTCATTCTGGTAATACTGAAGAATAACTATGTGTAAAGGTGAAATAAGACGATAAAATATGACAATATTGATATGAACATTTAATTGAATTTTATATTTGACAGTAAACGATCAACATAATTTATTATTTGTTATTAAAAGTATAATCGTATACATAGATAAATATTTTTCTAATAACGACAAATAAAAATATTTTACAATTTTTAATGTTTATTAATATTTAGAATTTTATTTTCGAGTTTTAACCCTACAATTTTTATGTTACTTTTATAAATTTTATTTACTCCATTCATTCATTATAGGTTTATGTTTATACATTAGTTTGACCTTATTGTATTTTGGTAACATGACGAAATAACCTTCTAATAAACTGTTAAAACTCGTTCATACTCATTTTGCATAATTAAAAAAAAACTCAAGACCCCGGAGACAGAAAATTACGACTTACGGTAGAACAGTGTTTAAATACATATTTTTGGAATTTCATAATGGAATGTAACGGTCAATCTATTTCTTTTACTTCAAATACATCTGGTAATCATAAAACCCTATACAGATGGGAATTTCCTTGAAATACTCACTCTTTCTTTTGTTGTCTATTTTAAACCCACAGACAAAATCAGTTTATTAGGGGTAGATTAGGGATTTTGCTATGAATAGTATTGAAATATATGTTTACAAACAGAAACTTTCTCTTTCCTACGATTTGGAAATAGTAGAATAACAAAGCATTATAAATTCTCTGCTACCAAAAATATGACTCAACATTTGTGAACTATTTAACAAAATATAACTATAATATTTATCATAATCATCATACGCAGTCTTTCACTCAAATTACTTTTCGGTGTTAAGTGATATTAATAATAAAAGTACAATAAAGTTCATTATGATGGTGACACTTGGTTAAATAAAGATATTTAAAAATATCATTTGACATGTTTCACAAGATTTCAGTCTCTGAACCAGCCTCTCATCTGTTCGCTTAGCCTTACTGCGTCCTAGACGCGTCAGTACACCATTCTGTAGAGCTCCAATAAGAGCGAAACGCGTCTGTGGTCCTGGTTGAGTGACCCAGTGTCTGATAAATGACTAAGAGGTTGATTCTGCGACTGAAATCTTATGAAACATGTCAAGGGATTTTTTTAAATATCTTAAGTGATATTATTCCTTTCATTATGAACCAAAATTATCAATTTGTAGCATTACAATGGTCATAAATATTTAATACTTGTTGATGTTTGTTGTTTGGTAGGTGTTTAAAATTAAGTACAATGAGATAAATTTAAAAAGTTTATTTTATTAAAAATTTGTGTTTATAATTTATTCCAGTTACGTAATGAGATAATTAATTAGATTTTATTCAAAGTACTTTTAACTTAATAAATATTTAATAAAAATATTGAATATTTCTATATGTAATGATTGATATTTGCAATAAATTTTGTGTTGTACTTATACACATTTCTTCGTATTTTATATTAATACGAGGTGTGGCAATTAAATAACAAAATTGATCTTAGAACATTGACAATGTATAAAATTACACAAAACAAATATTGCCACCTTCAATGTACTCTCCTCCCCAAACCCTATACCGCCCGATGCGAATATTCCATTGTTGGAAGCAATGCCTGCAGGTCTTTTTTGTTAGGTTGTCCATAAGCTCTGCCGCTTTTCTATAGCTACATCGCGGCCCCGAATTTGGTGCCTTTTAACGCAGATTTACAATTTGGGAATAAAAGCAAGTCACATGGCACTAGGTCAGGTAAGTACGGGTGATGTACCAACACGGTGATTTTGTATTTCGTCAAAAATGTCTTGCCGACAGGGCGTTTTGTTCCGGCGCGTTGTCTTCGTGGAGAATCCATCACATTTCAGCCCTTTTTCTTCTCACCCGTGCATGAAGGGTTATCAAAACCTTCTTGTAATATGTTTGTTAACGAAATGCCCCTCAGGCACCTAATCCATGTGAACAATCACTCGCATTTCGAAAAAACAATGTCAGTGCACGGCCGAAGCGCTAATCGTCTCCGATCTCTTTTCTTCCTTCTTTAAATCTTCTAAACTGCTCGAAAACTTGAGTACTAGATAGACCCTCATCACCATAAACATTCTTCAACAATTCGTACATTTCTGTAGCGGATTTTTTAAGTTTCACACAGAATTTCGTATTGACACTAACATAATTTCGACGGAGTACGGGAAAGTAGTTAATTTCAATCAAAGGCTACTACCGAACAGTTTGCCTAATTATCATGAAATTTTAACAGTGAATGGAGGGAAGATGACAAATTAATATGACATAGCCTGCAATGTTACCAAATTTACAGGGAAACTGGAAAAATAAAAATCTCGTTATTTTATTGCTACACCTTATACTACTTGCAATGTTATTATTATTTGAGTAGACAGTGCTTAATAATAATCCTCTTTACAAATTTTGTAAACTAAATAAACTGACAGGTAGTGAAGCTGGTCCTTTTCGGAACCCCAATTCTCAGAAGTTTGAAAATTACGGTCTTGTCGGACTCCACAATAATTTTATGAAAAGCTTAAAAAAGCTTGTTTTCAAGCCAAGCTACTTGACAGTCGAAGGCTTGGCTTGGCTTGAAAATTCAAGCTTTTTTTAATGGTAGGCTTGGTTTGGCTTGGGCTTGATAAAACAGAAGCTTGGCTTGGCTTGAAAAATCAAGCTTTTTTGAAAGACAGGCTTGGTTTGATTTTTCAAGCTTTTTCAAACCAAGCCAAGCCAAGCTTTCAAGCTTCAAGCCAAGCCCGTGAATCTCTACTTATATAACATAAAATGGAAATGGCGAGAGGTATTGTGCTGGCCGCAACACATTTTTTTTTTCTGCTAGAAATAAAATACATATTTCAATAAAAGAAATAATTTTTTTCACATTTACAAATATTTATTTATAATTATTAAGCCGAAAATGATAACTTATTTTTATTTATTATGTTTCTATTGCATTTCTTTTCTTATTTCAGTAGATATAAAAATGAATATTTCCAAGAAGGTAATATATTTTATGGTATTTCGAGAAAAACAGATGAGATGTTTATATGTTTGTAATTAACCAATAAATGTCAGTTTAGTTTATAGGTGTACTACATACTTGGAATTGCTGCAAATATAATACATACCTATATTCTTTTTACAAATATCTCACTAATGCTAAATACGGTTTCACGTTTCACGTAATGAGCAGATGTCGCGCGTCCTTAATTAAGGAAAAACAAACGAGTAGTTATTTATATACCAAAGTACTGAAGTTCTACTTTTTATTACGAATATGATATTTAGTTGCAAAAGCGGTAAGGCCGAGGAAAATAAATGAAACTTCATTGCCGAGTTACATATTATTAAATTTTATTTAAAATCGAAAATTTGTGAAAATGAAAAGATTATTTTATTTTTATAGGTTATGTTTATGAGTGTCAGTTTGACACTCAATGTTGCTAACCTCCGAACATTGAAGTTATAGGAAAGAAAAGAACACTCAAAATTATGTTTTATATCAATCTTCTTCATCGGAATTGTTTAGGTCGTCCTTCTTGCACATTTACTATTATGCGTACAGGATGTTATATAAGTGTAGCCCATAGTAGATCTGACTCCATAGATAGTAAATCTGGCAACAATTTTTGTTTAACATGCTTTCTACAAGAACTGAAGGCCTTTAAAACTGACCAATCACATCATAGTTCAAAATTTTGTAAAAAAGTAAAAATCAATGGGTGGTAGTATGAACAAGTGATTAAGGGTGATTAGCTAGGAGATGACTAGCAGTGTTTTAGCGCTGTCAATCGTTTATGGATTATTTTAGAGAAAAATATTTCAAATAGCAGTTATAGAAAAATTAATTTGATGCAACTTTTATTTGAAGTATTTTTGTCTAAAATAATCCATAAATGATTGACAGCGCTAAAACAATGCTAGTCATCTCCTAGCTAATCACCCTTAATCACTTGTTCATACTACCACCCAATGTCTTCTCTGAACAAAATATCAATTGTCAAAACTGACGTTAAACGTTTTTTGCTAAATTTGAATATTATGTGTTATGTATGCATGATGTTGTCTAGATAATTTCAACAATAAAAATTATTTTTAATTATTTTATACTCATCTTTTTTATTTATCTATTAGTCTGATTACTTATATTCAGTGCTCATAAACATATTAACTTTTATTTGAAGCATTTTTGCATAAAATAATTAAGTAACGTTTGCGCAAAGAAAAACTGAATTCCCATGTTAAATGCCTATATCTAACTTTCCGATTTACACCCTGTACATACAAACAGGTTTAAATGAATAGAACAAGTACGATAGCATCAAAATAATTTATAACTGTAAAAATTAGCATAAAAATACTTCATTACATTATCCTCAATTTATTATCACAAAACAAAACTAATACAAAGTATGACATAAATCACATTCCAACCTCAGAAGCACCCAAATAAATTAGTTTTATCTTGTAACATATCCCCAACAAATCATCTCTATTCAATAATTGCCTTTGATAAAGAAACAAAAAAGTTTTCTTCGTCCGTAACACAGTAGTAGGCTTAGACTGGACATCTGCCTGCTTTCTCACGATAGCCCTCTAGATTTTTTACTCCAAATCAAACAGTCTCGCCTTTCCCACATAAGTACAAAAGATATTACCTAAATCGTGAGTGCTATGCACCTGTAATGTTTAGAATCTAGTGGGTAGGGCATTGTGATCGTTTTTTGTTTGCTGAAAGGCAGTAAGGGTGCTATTAGTGTATGGTGGCTTACAGGTTAGCACAGGTGTCTAGATTTTTTTTTTTGTAAGGTTTTTTGTCAGGTTTATGATTTAAGGGGAGAGTGTATTGGTAGGATATTTTACAATGAAATAACTTTTTTGAAAATGGAAAGGAATTTTGGGTTTTACACCTACGCTGCAGTAAAATGTGTGAAAATGGACGGGATTTAATAAAAGATTTAATTTGTAACCCATAAAAGATAAGAAAAAACGTTAAATTTGTGGTTTTGACTTTTAAGATTATTGTGCAATAAAAAAGATTTAAAACTGTCACATTCTCTATTTTAAAGTTTCTTGAATTTGAGTTTACGATGCATTTCTACAGCAATTTTATAAAAGTTTATAGAAGTTAATAATTAGGAGAATTCATATAAGTATGGGAATTTATAAAAGAAAATTTTTATGTGCTATTTTGTTTGCAGGATTTTAAATTATATTATTCTGATTTTTTGGTGCCAAGTTTTTGAATTAAACTTTTAATGACGATAATAAAGATGGGAAACGTGATAAAAATATTTAGATTTGGAATTCGATTATTTCAAAAAATGAACGTCGAATATAAAATAGTTATTTATTAGTGTTAAAAGTAACGTTTTCTTTTATGAAAACGAAGTCTCTCTCGCTAAGAAAGATATTGGATTCATGCTAAAATTCGCATATCCAGATTTTATTGAATAAGCACGATTTAAGGTCCCTAGAATCCGATTATAACATTTTTAAAATGATGTCTGTGTGTGTGTATGTGTGTGTGTATTGTGTGTGTGTGTGTGTGTGTGTGTATGTCTGGATGTTGTAGACACGATTCCTCAAAAACTATAACACTTAAAAATATTTAACTGCAGTTCCCTCAATCTGACATTCCTGGGAAGAGCTGAAAAGGTTTGGTAACAACTGAACAACCGGAAGTAGTAGTTTCTTAGAAAAATTCTTCTAAATGTAATTTTTGGGAGTTTTTTTTTATTAAATATTGAAGAACATAAAATTCTCCATCTAATACACTTAAATTTTTTTTTATATCTTGTATAGATTTAGAGATAAAGACACTATAATTTATAGAGTAATCTAATCGCAGAGGCTAAGGCACTAAGGAAACCAGTTGACAAATTCCAATCAGTGTCAAAAATCAACAGTTTTAGTGACATTCTAATAGCTTTTTCTGGTAAGTATATTTAATCTTTCTTATTGTTTTATTAATTAAATATTTCAAATTGTAGGTAAAATTGTGGTAAAATGCATATATCCATCAGAAATACCGCCAATCTGGTTAATGAATTGGAAGAATCTCTGACATTTAGAAACTTCCTCATACAATGAAAAATAGATATAATTAGAATTATATGTGCGCAGAAGACATGTTAAATACAATAAAAAACAATATTTGGGTAAAGTTCAGTAATATTTTGTTATAAAACGACGGTTCGAAAGCGAAGTGCAATACAATACTTATATAGCCTAATATGGAAATGGCGAGAGGTCTTGTGCTGGCCATAACAGATTTTTTTCATTTAAATTTGTATTTCTAATAATTTTTTGATATATGACAAAAATGTCAATTTGTTGTTCCATTCATCATTACCAAGATAACAACTCACTTTTAACAATTGTGTTGAAAGTAACAATAAATTTGCCAGAAATGGGTAATATGCCGTGATGATATATTTATATTTATTTGTCATTTCGCATTTAGGTACAAAATAAATTATTGTTTCTTTTACATTTTTAAACCTATCTTAGATGGACTTAAATTTACTCATAAGAGAAGTTTGTGACCGATTAAATTTTGCTGTTCATTAATAACTTTACTAACTTCGCTTTTTAAAAAATTGTAACTATGTAATAGCATAAACAACGATACTGAATACGTAATATATATAATGTATTTAGTATTCAGTGACAACCACTAGAATGTCTGGTTTTGTCAGTGACTTTTGACCCACATTACAGAAATGAAGTCTATGTTGCATAACTAGTAGGCAAGCATCTGCTCTATTTTCTAGTTCAGAGCAGTAGCACACTATAACAATGGGTATTCTAAGGTAGTAAAATTTAACATAATAGTTAAAAATGTACATACAAGCTGTATGACATGAGCCACGGCACAAAAATTGTTGACCGAATGTCTTACAGCTTGATTTGCATACAATATTTCTTATACGGCCTTATATAGCATTCCTCAATCAATTTTTTTTATTACCCCCCTCCCTTTCGATACTTTGTCGATTAGCCAATGACAATTATTTTATTAAAATGCTATTATTAACACACATAAACATCCAAGCCCCTGGTGGGAATGGAACCCACGACCCCAGGGCCGAGCGGTGAAGGTCGTTTGAGCGCTGCCTCTACACGCTCGATCACCGAGGCGGCTAATGGGGGATACGGCTCAATCGAATTAAAGGAAAATATTAAAAAAATACGAATGTATATGCTGAAAAACGAATATTAATTTTAAAAAAATTAAATGGTATAATTGAGATATTTCGGAAATAAAAGGTTTTTTGTTATAGCGCTTCGACACTAATATGAAAATATTTTGATTGGCAACCGAGAGACCACCTATACATGCATTACAAATAGCGTGTTAGGAGGTGGGGATTACTACCAATTGAAGTTAAGAAATTCAAATTCGAAAGGAGGGGCTAACATTCCTGTACAGCAGTTTTCAAACAGTTTTTATTTTAACATAAATTTCTTGCATTAAACTTAATAATATAAATACACCTGTAATTATAAAGTATGTAGACTTATACAGTGTTATAATATTCATTTATTTTTATGTAAATATAACTTAAAATAGCATATATTTCAAGAACATTTAGGTCCATGATGAAAACAGTTTGATATAAAAATACATAAATGTGACGTCACGTCAATCTTTTCGAAATTCGGGAGACCATAACTCGCTTATTAATACGAATTTTTTCACCGGATTTTCATCAATAGTCTTAGTTTTCCTAATATTTTCAGATGAAATTATAAAAAAAAAAATGGTGTAATCTCACATTATAAATTTAAGAGACAATTTGAACACATTGCAGTTTTGTATTGATTGTGGTAGCTCTGTAATGTGTATAGTAAATAATACGAAAATCGTTTAAAGCATCAATTTTACACATCAGAGTGTAAAAAAATGTTATAGCCCTGTGGATTATCCTAAAAAATAAGAAAATAATGTAAAAAAGAAACAATATTTAATTTTTGTAACATAAGTTACTCTCGTGCCAGAGTGTCTGGTCGCGAATCTGAGGAACTGGGTTCGATTCCGATCGACGCTAAATATTTCGAATTTTAAATGGCACAAAACTGACCCCTGTGGTGCACTCTCCACGCCAGCAATGAGTGCCCGTGTGGTGACGTCTGGTAAGCGCCCTCACGGTACAAATATGTCATCATCATTACCGATATCTGCGATAAAGCAGACTGTGGCACACTCAGAAATGGGTAATATGCCGTGATGATATATATTTATTTATTTATTTAAGTTTCTTTGCAATTGCATGTGACGTACGAGTGACTGATGCCTTTCAAACAAATTTTGTACATATTACTTCACTATTAACAAGAGACACTTTTTGTGACTCGTTGTTAACTGTCTTGTTTGTGTTAGTTTTATTACGTATTATGATGTAACAAGTTTACTATTTCTATATTTCTAAATTCTACGTCACATCCGGTAAAATTCAAATTTTCATGTAATATTAAAATCATTTAATAAGTAATATTAAAATTTAAAAAAAAGAATATCCCACTCCGTATCTTGAATAAACTAGACTTCTTTTATAATATATTTATTGTTTTACAAATATGTACCTACCTAATTAATATAAACGAAGATTTAACAATCATTCAAATCGAAGTAAATTGTGAAAAGTAAAAAGACATGTCAGCCACCAGGATTCGAACCCGGACCATTACCTTGCCGGGGTAACGCTCTGCCACTTGATAGCTGCATTTGAGAGATAATGGGGAAGTTTAGTAGGGTAAAAATTTTAACATACTATTTTCTCACAAATATAACACAAATGACTGCTGAAATTGAAATTAAAAATTAAAATTATTGCTCCATTTATTTATAATTAATATTTTTTGGGTAAACTCTAAGTACGTCAGAAGTCAGTTATGCGCAAACTCGGACAGAACGGTGAAAGCGAACCACTTGAACGTAGGTCGTAACAAAGCGTAAAAGCGCTTCTTTGGTAACCGCAACCGCGTGCGTTAGTGTATAAATCGACATACGTTAAGCCAAGCCTCTACCGACGTCATCACAGCTTAAAATCGGCTTTTCCGGAAAATCTGGGCATTTTTGAAAAAAATAAAACATGTTACCTCATTTTTCAAGTCATTTCTCATGGAATAAAAAAATAAAAAAAAATCGCTGAACTTCCCCAAGACCATTTTAGCTATCATGATAAGAGTCCGCCATAGCTCAAGTGGCAGAGCGTTACCCGGGCAAGGTAATGGGTCCGGGTTCGAATCCTGGTGTCTGACATGTCTCTCACAACTTATTTAGATGAACTTACCTACTATTTCAACAACGAGAATATTACTGTACAAAAATATACACTAAAACTTTTTTACGAGCATGGTTACGAAACAAAGTAAAAGATATAACAAGCAAGTCTTGAACAAATTTCCTAGTTGGGACATTAGTTAAGAGTAGTGTAAGCAATGGTTTTATGCATATTTCTGACTTAAGAAATTTTTAAAAAAATTGGGTTAATTTATATATAAATATCCCAAATGCTTAGTCAAATAACGTGTTCTTCTTGGAGATACGAAATAGTTTAACTTTGAGAATCGAACAAAAGTTGTCCTATTAACAAGCCATTTTAATGTGTATTGTCCGAAAAATATGCGTACGGCTCTAGATATAAGCCAAAAGGTAAATATCGTAGTTTTTTTAGTTTTACAAATAACTTGTAAGTTAAAATAATACTACATTTGGCTTAACATTTCACTTTCGCAACGCGATGATCATTTTTTTATCTTTATGAGATTTAAATTTATTCGTACATAGTATACTTACATAGGGCTGGGCAGAAAGAACGGGCGCACTTAAAACGTCACAAAATTGACATTTTTTGATTAAGAAAAGAATTATTGACAGATAGTTCGTAATGACATAGCATTTGACAAAATTAAGTGTGGAAAACAACATCTTGCAAGTACTGTCCTGGAAATGAGGCGACCGGGAAAGAGAGGGCGAATAACGTCCATTGTTGCTCTGGTTGTGTGAGCTGTCGCCCCATCCTGCTGACACCACACACGTGGATAGGAACGCGGTTTTTTCGAATTTCAGACTAAAAGAAGATATGTATCATCTCGATATAGCGCTCCGAGTTCACGGTAACTGCAGTCCCATTATCGTCGTCGAAAAAATACGAGCCGATTACGACAGTTTTGCTCAAAGCGCACCAAACCATTATTTTGGGACTGTGCAGCGGTCTTTCGTTGTTGGCCACATCAGATTTTTTTGTTATAAAACGATGGTTGGACAGCGAAGTGCAATACAATACATATATAACATTATATAGAAATAACGAGAGGTATCGTGCTGGCTACAACAGAGTTTTTTCTTAAGCAAAAAATATCAATTTTATGACGTTTTAAAAACGTCCGTCCTTTCTGCCCATCTTTGTACATACAATGTAAAGTAATGAAATATTTACATAAAAAACAGATTTTAAATTTCATTTTTAACCAATGACACTAATTGTAGAATATGAGCCATTACCTTTAGTGTCACAAGACAAATATGTAGATAACAAATTTATTATGCATTTTTTAGCAATAACTATTTACGGTATAATAATACCTCCATGCAAGTTCTATATAATTTTTAGTTGATTTAAATTCCCCAGGTGTAATCAGACATACCGGGTGTAACACGAAAATCGGGCCATAGGCGTTTAACATGGGAAAACAGTTTTTCTTGCGCAAAAGTGGCCTATTAATTTTAGACAAAAATGTTTCAAATAAATGTTGTAGAGAATTAAATTCTGCATCTAAATCAACAATTATATTTTCTTTCGCTTGTTTGATAATCGAAAAAAATTAATTGAAATTTTATAAAACTTACTTCTTTATAGTATTAGCCATAGTATTGAAATAAAATTTCAAACAAATTTTATGATATTTTACCTGTCAGAAACTATAAAATATAGTTTTCATCAAAATAATACTACTATCTTCTCTTCCTGTGAATAATATGCCCATAAACCATTACAAAAAATAATAAAATGTACACTTTATCCTTAAAGTACTACTCAATAAATAACGATTAAGATAAAATAGTTATTTTCTTAATAAGTTACGAAAAATACCAAATATCATGCGAGTGTAAATTGACGCACGACGCGTAGCAGAGTGCAAGTCAATACACATGAGATAAGATATTTGTATTTCATACAAGTTATGAACATTATTTTTTAGACGAGCTTAAATAAATTTTTTGCCCTCCTGAAGTGTAATGGGAACTTTACAATAATTGTATACACAGCAAGTGTAACCTACATTTTACGCTTACTGTGTTGTAACTTGTCTAACTATGCGGTAAAATAATCAAAATACACTGGACGTTTATGGGCATTTAGAAAAGAAATCATATTTACTATAATAAAGTTCATGTAAAAGTACTACCTACATAAGTTATTTTTTTACTTTAACATTTCCTATATTTAAAATTAATTTATATAAACCAAAATCACGGCAGCGACATCTGTCATTATTGTAAAAATCAGCTGTTACCGACATAGTAACCGATCGAATTACCTGTCAAATACGCGAGGCAAACATTGCTGAAATGTCAAATATCGACACCTACCTATTATTTATTACTAAAAAAACATGAGCAAATAAATATATTATCAGCATAAACAACGTCTATTATTACAAATAAATTTTCGCTAGAAGAAGTACTCTAATGAAGGTAAGTAAAATCAAATTTGAAAATTGACTTAACCCCAATATTTTAAACTAACCCTTTTCAGAAGTACAACCTATCTCATTAAAAAAAGTGATTGTCATTATCGTCGGCCAAAAAATTTGGTACAATTCTCGTGCGTGAAGTATTTTACAGCGCCCCAGCTAATAAGGCACTCGCCTTAAGGGCTCGTGCCTTAAACAAAGCTGTCGCGCTGTAAAATACAACTTACACGCACTCGAATGTAAATAACTATTACTTTTTTTACAAAACTGAAATTTAGGTTGAAACGTATGGACAGCTGACAAATGAATAATGTATACATATAGCCAGAAAATAATGACATAGTAACCTAGCAACCGTGTCAACTATTACGATATGAAATATATTGTAACACTAGTATCATAAGTTCAACTTTCAGTGTTAGGATACTACGTTGATATGTCATACTTATCACAATGGTCGTCTAAAAAAACATTTTTTTAATAATTACTTTGCGAGATATTTGAATTTATTTCCAGGCCACAGATGACGTCACACTATTTGCATCTTTCTCGCGCAGCCTACTACAGAAACTAATGTGAG
Organism: Ophonus ardosiacus; assembly: GCA_943142095.1. Lineage (NCBI taxonomy): Eukaryota > Metazoa > Arthropoda > Insecta > Coleoptera > Carabidae > Ophonus > Ophonus ardosiacus. Next base: position 29,191,139 of record OW964836.1, read on the forward strand.
AAAGATAGCTATAGGTTTCTTTAAAAATCAAATGCAGCTATACAAAAAACAATTATGACTTTTTGATACACGAATTTCTTCAAAATTAAACGAACTTTCATTTAAAAATATTTAAAAAATTTGGTTTATGGGCCCATTCTCCATTTTCAGTAATGATAACTCAAAGCAGAGTATTTTTGATAGGTAAAATTACAAACAAATTTAATGACATTTTACCTGTCAGCAACGTATCTGTTAAATTGTGACATATTTTACGTATCTGTCAGATTGTGACATATTTTACCTATCAGAAAGGTTCTGTTTGAGATATCATTATTGAAAATTGAGAATGGGGTCATACCACATTTTCCAATTTATTTTTTTTCTGAATGTATACTTAAAACCACTCACAGAAATATATATATATATATATATATATATATATATATATATATATATATATATATATATATATATATATATTATGTCACATAAGTTTCTAGTTTTACAGAAATAATTTTTTAAAGTTTATATTAAATTTCAAATGACGTCATGGGTTTGCGACCGTGACCGTAGTCCCTCCTATAGAATAAAAATGGAACTACGTTTGACGTTTATGTTATTTGACTTGAAAGCAAACGTGCTTTTGTTTTTATTGTATATTGAATAATTTGATTATGGTAATTAATCTTGAGGTTTAGGAATACGAACAAAAACTTTATTTTTGCTTCTCAACGAGTTGTTCTCGCAAGACGGCGCAGAACAATATTATACCAACCATGGTAATATCTAAATCACACATAATTTGTATTTATTAGAAAATTTCGTTATTTGAACTTACATTTAAACAAAAACAACTTGTTGCAAAGATATTTACTTTGAAAATGTTGGTTATGTTCGAAAAATGTGATATCTCTGCGCTGACATTCATGTATAGTACGTGTAGGAGTGCATGTGTACGTGACTATCATTGTATGTGTGTACAAACCCATGACGTCACAAAATAAGACTCAAAATGTTTAGAAAGAAAATCATGAATGAAAAGTATAAGAATATTACATATTTTTCATGTATATATGTATAAAATTATGTAATTTTTTTAATTATATAAAAAAAATCAATATTTTTTTTTTTGTATGACCCCATTTTGCAGAGGAAGAGAAGATACAGATCATTAACTAGTATTATTTTGAACTATATTTTATAATTTCTGACAGGTAAAATGTCATAAAATTTGTTTGAGATTTTATTTCAATACCATGGCTAACTCTATAAAGTAGTAACTTTTATAAAATTTTAAATTTAATTTTTTCGGTTACGGAACATGCAAAGAAAATGTGATTGGTGAATTAAATGTAGAATCTAATTTCCAACAACATTTATTTGATGCAATTTTGTATAAATTAAATAGGCCACTTTTGTGCAAGGAAAAACTAATTTTCCATGTTAAATGTCTATGGCCCGGTTTTCATGTTTCACCCGGTATATCCTACATACACAGTATTAATTTTCAATATCATGTAATGTAGGTGTTTCATCAAAACGACCGATTAAAAATCAATATCCAAACATGCAGTCTTGGACATCTTATTAAATAATTCATTACTGCATCCCTGGGTTATAATTAACGCTTTCCCAAACTGCCCCTTCATCACATAACCTAAAAATTAATTGCTTAGGCGCGATTCTTCCATCATTACAAACTATTAATTCTGGGGCCATAGCCTTCTTGGATTATTTAAAATGGCCTATAAATTAAAGACAATCGAGCAGCGTGGAATAATTAACAACGCCTCATTCATATGCAATCTCGGCGGACAAGTGTCGGGCCGATGGGCGACGGAGAGAGCCGAAGGGAGCCGAATGTGCGTGGGAAAATCGGGCAGGTGTTTCTATATAGTTTGCAGCTACTTTACTGTATAGAATTATATCTGTGTGTTACTAAGGAAATGGATTATGGGAAGGTGATATTTAAGGGGAATTATAACCGAACTTATTGCGTATAGAGGATTTTAACAGATTTACCAGAACAGCATAATAGTTTTCAATGTAATAATGCAGTAATGCTATACAATTTTCATGTAGATTACAGAATTTTAAAAGTATTATACGCATGTAAAGCCTATTTATTATTTAAAGGATATGGATATTTATTTTTTTATTTTATTTTTTTATTGAGCTATACTTATGTATCAATATAATTAATGCAAATTTCACTTAAGACACTTTTATACAAAAAGAAAATAGCGTATATTACCTCACGGTCATTCAAAATTGATCTGTTCTACAACTGATCCAACAGCCGATATAAGTGTTATCTGATCCGCTTCTACTTGAATCTTTGATTTTTAAAAAATAGGTATACTCTGTCTCATCAAAACCCAAAGGATCGCCATAAACCTTTTGAACGTCTCTCGCTTAAGTTGACAAACAAACCCAAATTTCCCCCCTCATGTGAGTACTATGCACAGAGTTGGACTATCATAACAAAAATATTATGAAACTAAGCACTTATTATAAATATTTGTAATACGTTAATCTTATCGCTGATGTTTATTAACTATAGACCGATTTGCTCCTTAAAAGAATTTTTTTACTTATTAATATAATAGAACACTAATATTATAAACAATTCGAATTATATAAAACATAACAAATAACAGAAAATATTACCTTAAAAGAAAATAGATTTTTACAGTCAATACACTAGTATCTTTTCAATATATACCTTTACCATTTTTCTTTTTTTTTCTGTAAGAACAGGATAAAATAAGAACTTCATTGCAAACGCGTAATAAGCGAGATATGCATTTTTAAAGTTTAAGAATTTGTGCGTGACGTAGCAGGTACTAACAAGTGATCGACAAACAATGGGACAATCTGTTAGTTATACTGGAAACAATTTTTTTCATGTTTGCATAGCTGAAATGTTTTTATATAAAAACTTATACGTTATATTCACGAAGAAATTATTATTAAGTATAAATAACATAAATAATAAGCATTTAACAAGGATTTCTTCCTAATAAACTACAGAACATTGAAATAGTTTGACAATATTATTACACAAAGTATGACGACGGATGGCGCTAATGTTTGCCTGTTTTGAAGTTTCAATATTAATTTAATTAATATTATTAATAATTTAATTCATATTACAAGTTGATTTAATTATAAATACATGATTATTGTTAATATTACTAGATGTTATAATTAAACAAATTCATCAAACACAAAATTGTTAAATGTTTTGTTAGGTTATAGAACAACATGACATTTCATATTCTTTCAAAGGTGACCGCTGCAGACGCGCTAATCTTCTTTTTAAAATCAGGCGACCAATCAAATTCTTAGTACGTAACGCGTCATACCCAATTAGTAACCAGCTTCAATAGATTGTAGTTTGTGACGTAGTTAATATTTAAAGAAAATTTTTTCACTAATACTCATTAATTTATGTATATTTTCGTCTTCTTATTTAAGATAGTTAAAATATGACTATGGTATAGGACACCATTATCTAAAGGGGAATAGATTTGACTGAGCCTAATAAAAATTCTTCTTCAGTTTCTATAGCAACAAAAATGAATATTTCATTATTACATATTTAATATAATCAATCTACTGCACAAGTGCGTGTAATTTCAGTCGTAGGTTCTTTTGGTACAGTTTCAAACATTTAATTTTTATCACAGAAACTTCCATTTCCAAATATATCAATGCAGAAAACAGCAAAACCATGAATAAACCAAACAATCTCTAAATTAATGATGCCACGCCAAATACAAATCACGTGATTATGTATGAAAATGAAAGAAATGTTGAATGAAATAAGCTACCAATGGCAATTAAAACTCGGACTATTATTAGCGAATTCCACTGCTTGAAAATGTAATGAGCCAAACGTCATTGGATTTAAAATAAATTAACGAATCACAGTTAATTAACCTTTCTAGATATATAGATCGCTATCAATTTAGATAGTTACATAAAAAAAAAATCACGCGTTTCCCACTTAGTGGGTTAGCAAAAACCCGGAAATAATACTAACAATAAGAAAAGGGATAAGAGTAAGAGCTCAGCTAACTCACTTCACTCTTTAACAACATTCTTCTATCGCCTTGTCCACAATCATCATCATAGCATTCATACATAAGAACATATTAAAGTGACTGATTTTGGGTAGCGAATAACCGCATCTGGACCACAATAATAGTTACGCAACAATCATCCTTCCACACACATCCCTATACATTTTTATTAATTTAAATACATACGTATTTACTAACGCTGCAAACTGTTCCACTGCATAAAACTATTGATTTATTTACTATTTTCTTTTTAAAATATCACTATTATTAATTTGAAGTGATTCGTTTTTTGACAGTGACATTTATTGTCAGTTACATTCATTTGAAATATGAACTGTGTAACAAAGAAATTGGGTGGAATTCAGTGGGTTGTATTAAGGTCTGTATTAAATCTTGTATTAAGTATATGGCAACATTGTAATATTTTCCACATGTATCAATGAGATTCAATTGTGATTTAGAAATTTTACCACATGGAAAAGTAATACAGATATCCTTTAGTCAAATGAAGAAGTATTATTGTAAATGGAAGATGTAAAAGGAAACACATTATTGCAAAATTACGTTAGAAATATGTCAAATTTTATGTGTCAAATATTTCATACCTGAATGTTAATGAATTTTAAAATATCTCAACCCCCGTTTTGATCAGTTTTGACATTTGTCCTTTTTTTCTTACTTCTGTTAATAATATTTTTTTCTTTATTTGATCCTTTGGTCTCTCACTTTTTTCTGACAGGTATTACAAAGTTGCCAAAATATTTTTGACAAAGGACTGTTTTAGCTTAAAACACGCTAATACAACCCACTGAATCTCACCCATTGTGTTTATCTTAGGCTTCAGGACTAATAAAAAAAATTATTTTAAAATTTATCTGCAAAATATATAGAAAAAGTATTAATGTATTCCTATAGAAAATTCAATAATCTTTAATTTTCATGAGACATAAAATGCGAAAAAATGGCATTTAATGGTATTTTTTGAAGAAAAACCATTATGAGCTTCAGGTAAAGTGCCATTTTCGGTTATCAGATATACACCAAAATCTAATGGCTTCTTTTCATATTAGAATAGGATAGAAATACAAGGTTTCAGAATTTTCTGAATGATAGTATTTGAGTTAGAGCGAAGACAAAATCCCTACACATACACACATACATACATACATACATACATACATACATACATACACACACATACATACACACACACATACACATACAGACATCATCGTGAAAATGTTAAAATTGGATTCTAGGGACCTTAAAACGTGGCCATTTACTAAAATCTCGATATGTGATTTTTAGCACGATCCCTATACCTCCCGTACCAAGTGTAGCGGGAGGTAAAAAATAGTGTAGTACCATATTATATGAGTATTGCTAGTTTTCATTGACTTCTTTATACAATCTTTATATTCTTAACTTGCATCATGAAAATACAAATAAATATTCCTAAAAATATCCAAAAATATTCTCAAAGAAGGGTAAGTTTTCATTTTAAATTTCATTTTAAAAAATCATTCATATTAATCATGTAAATCGAAATCATTAAACAAGAAATATTAAAATCTATTTGTTATTCTTTTTTGTATATCTCTCCTCACGGACTTAAATATTTATCATCATCTATTAAAGTCACATGTCAGCACAACAATAAAAAATCAAACCGATCTACCCCTAATTTAGAAAAATAGCGTGTTTATTTATTCGATTTTTTATTCGTTCGTTATTTACCCAAAGTTTTTTCATCAATGTTATAAATTACAGTTGCTAGTCAGGTACGCTTAAAACTTGATACCTGACTAAAGAATCAAACATATAAAAAACCAACACCAAATTGTACGGCCACAGAATTTTACTGTTTGAAAAGAAAGAATAAAAAAGAAGGGTTAGGAAGGATTGTATTATACTGTAAAACGGAATTCTTGCCACATTTGTTTATAGCTCTGTCCATAGAATGCTTTGCAAACGATTTGAGTTTAATATCGAATGATGCCCGGTTTCAAACTAGTTGCAAATCAAACGGTTTGAATGTTTCTGTGAACATAATGTGAACTCATTTATAAGCATCTAGTGTGCCGTTTTCTTCTGCTTGATAATAGAAATACTGTGAAACTGAAATCTTACTGCAATATGCCTAAATCGTTTAAGCAGCCGATGCACGTCATCACTTAGTGTAAAGACCTTAATGCATTAAAATCACTAATAGTGAAAAATGAAATAAAATTTCAAACATTTTTAACCGTCAAAAAGTGTATGGCCTTATATAATTATTATTAAGATTAATAGCAGAGTTCATTACTTATCGTATATGACATGAATAATATATAAATAATGTACATATACTTCACATTATTCGTTTATTTGTTGCTATATTTGGCAACATTTATAATTTGTATGTTTATATTGTCAAAGTTATTATTTGACAATTTTAAAAATATTTGCATCGTGTTTGAAACATTTTTGTGCGTTGTATAGGCCTATTTATAATAAAGAAACGTTAAACGCAACGTGACCGTTAACGCAAACACAATATCTGTGATTTATAATAAACGCCAAAGATAGTACTTCTAATCAATTAGAAGAATTCGGTACATTTGAAATTCGACTATTGTCTTTATATGACATACATAAGTATAAGATAGAAATGAACAGTTACAAAAATATATTATTTATTTTGTAGATGTGACAGTTCATGTCGATAATACAGATTTTTATAGTAAAACTGAAGCAGGAAGCAGTAGGAAGAAAGATGAAAGTTAGTCATCTTCTGTGTTACTTTTCATTATAAATCAGCATACAGAACTACCATGCACTCATGTTTTGCGTTACCTTATTGCAACTGCAATAAGCGCTATACCGCTTGCGTTACTTCATTATAAATAAGTCTTAAAAGTTATAGTAATTCTATAATAGTTTGAAATAAGATTTTATGCAATCTGTATTACTCTTTTCATAAAGATTCTAAAACCTATGTAAACATACCAGTACATGACGTTACACATCTAGTTACTTTTATTCAATTTTTATTAATCACTAGAAACAATGACGTCATGTGTTAAAAAGTTTACATGAGCATTAAAAATGATCTGTGGGTTGCCTTCATAAATCCAAATCTTTCTTAAAAAGGTCTGGTATCATTTTTTTTCCAGCAAAATCTAATTTTATTTAAAATATTCTGCAAGATACTCCTTATGCCTTTATAAATACTTCATTCTTGTAGTATATTATGCAACAAACTATCTAGTATTATGTGAGATCCTTAAAGAAAAAAAAAAAAAAAAATACCGAATACTGCACACCATACAATACGCTGTACATATAGATTTAATTTTCAAATTATTACTAACAAAAAGAACAAAATATTACTTTGGTATTACAATTCAGTATAAGTAAGAGCCCACCAATCTATTTTTCATTTTCAAAATAAGTAAATAAATTAACTACAAGCTCTTGAATTTGACATGGCAGAGCTTTTGACATTTTGTCAATGAACAACGAAACCAAAAACAAAATGAAATCACAATACAGGTTTAAAAGTGTAATATAGACATATAATATTTAGTAATATACATGTTCAGAATTACCAATATTAAAAAAATATAATCAAATGTCATTTTGCAAAATTTTTCCAAATATTACTTAATAATAATATATCCAAATATAAGTATTTTTATTAAAGGTTTCAAATACATAATAATAATAATTAAAAAACCAATAAAATACCGTTAATAAAACATGTTTAAAAATATAAAGAAAATTTCAAAAATCCCTAAACGATGACGTAAACCGCTTGATTCGCTGGATAGCCCATATATCATTTGTAATTTGTTTTAAAGTGTTCAATAAGAATAAAGACCAATTTAACTACGTATTCCTTACTCTGACATTAATGGAAAGAGATGGCAAGTTTGGAGTTGGACAACCGAAAGTAGTAGTTTCTTAAAAAAATCTTCTAAATATTATTTTTTGGAAATGTAGGTTATTGAAGATATTAAAGAATATAAAATTCTCTATCCGATATAATGAACATTTTTATTATATCTTCTATAGATTTAGAGATAAAGAATTATAAATATACAAAATAATCCGTTGTAAACCAGTAGAAAAAATAAAATATTTGTAATTGACAGAAAAATGGCAGTGTCAAAAATCCAGATACATTACTGAAGACTTTCTCTGGGAAGTACATTTAACATTTCTTATTTTATTTTATATTAAATATTTAAAATTATAGATACATATACCTATTACATATAGATACCTATTGTAATTACCAAAATCTACTATAAAATAATAATAATAAAATATATAGATACATAGGTGTTTATTTATTCAGTGTAAAAATGGAGATTAGTATTATATCGTAATAAAAATTCTCATTTAAATTTAAATTAACGTTCAGGTCATTATTTATGTTTTAGGCACATCATATTCCTTATTTGTTTATCTACTCTTTGAAATTATTTATCATGTTATAGGATATTAAAGATCTACCTGTATTTTAAATTGTCACTAAAGAAAGAAATAAAAAGCTACATTAGAGATTAGATTTTATGGGACTTTAACTAATAGAAATTACCTGCATATAAAACCTCACTCTCGCCCATTCCTCTGGGGATTAAATCTGTTATTTAGAATTTCAAATCGTGCTTTAATAGCCGTGAGTTTTTTGCCCAAGGGTTAGAAAGTTCTAATTCCAGTAGTATAAATCAACGGAGTAAAAAACGGAGGTAATTCTTATGGGATTACCGACCGATGCAGTGACAAATGTAATGACACGAAACTACTCAGTTTTTTTACCATAATCATCATAATAGAGGGATAATGCCGTTGCCACTGGACCGGACTGGACAAAGGGATGAGAAACCATGGCGGAGAGGTGCAGGGGAGTAAATACAGTCTTCGATAGAAAAGATTGAATAGCATTTTTTAGCTGGTTTTAAAAAATATTTTTTCTGAAGGTTCAGAGAAATAGGGAATACATGTACAGGGTACGTAAAGAGTTATGACCCCATTTTGATTTTAAATAACCTTTGTTGTAAATAAAAAAGTTTTTTTTTTAATTACCTATGTTATCTTAAATTTTAATTCTGCCATGACTTGAAAATAATGTAGGATATATTTGAGTCGTGAACAACTACGTAATATACAGCTTTTTCACATTTTCCAAATTTCATTTAGCCAGTCTAGCGATTACATTTTGCAATAATCTGCAAAAAGTGATTTCCCATGTTAATTTCCTATATGTGCAGCTTGAAAGAAAACACCCGGTATCTACCTCTTTTTAAATAGAGTTTTGTTATATATAACAAAAGATATTTGTTATGCGAACAAATAAAATAAGTTACCATTAAGAAGTATAAATTTGTTATGCGAACAAATAAATTAAGTTACCATTAAGAAATATAAATTTGTTATGCGAACAAATAAATTAAGTTACCATTAATAACTATAAATTTGTTTTAGAAACTAATAAATTTTGATTGATATATAGAATGAGGTAAAAATTAAATACATGCGTATTGTATTATTTTTATTTATTTATAATTATAATCTATGTACACGTCACAAATATTATATAAAAAATCTGATGTGGCCAACACAAAACCTCCCGCTATTTATTTTTTATTAATTTAAATACATACTTACGGATTTACTAACGCTGCATACTGTTCCATTGCATAAAACTATTGCTTTATTTACTATTTTCTTTTTAAAATGTCACTATTATTAATTTGAAGTGATTAGTTTTTTGACATTGACATTTAATGTCAGTTACCTTCATTTGAAATATGAACTGTGTAACAAAAGAATTATGTTTTTCTTAGGCTTCGGGACTTGTACAAAAAATTATTTTTAAATTTATCTGTAAAATATATAGAAAAAGTATTAATATATTCCTGTAGAATATTCAATAATCTTTAATTTTCATAACGACAAAATGCGAAAAAATGGCATTTAATGGTATTTTTTGAACAAAAACCATTATGAGCTTCAGGTAAAGTGCCATTTCCGGTTATCCGATTTACACCAAAATCTAATGGCTTCTTTTCTTATTAGAATAGGATAGAAATACAAGATTTCAGAATTTTCTGAATGATAGTATTTGAGTTAGAGTGAAGACAAAATTCCTACACATACACACACACACACACACATACATACATACATACATACATACACACACACATACACACATACAGACATCATCGTGAAAATGTTAAATTTGGATTCTAGGGACCTTAAAACGTGGTCATTTACTAAAATCTCGATAAGTGATTTTTAGCACGATCCCTATACCTCCCTTACCAAGGGTAGCGGGAGGTAAAAATAAGATATGAAACAATAGTCACTTAAATTATATAGATTTATCAGTAATCTATACATACCTTCAAATTTCTCAATAAGACACTCTAATTGCCATTGTTTTAAAATATCTTTTACAAAATCATCCATTTTTATTGACGGGCACAAGAAACAAGCACTTTTGAAACATAATTTTAAAGCAAATGCGACACGACGTAGAATAGTACTCGAACAGTGAATTATGCTGTTTACAAGGGAATACCCTGTCTACACAAAAGTTTTAGTTACCTACCTATACAAAGTACATGGTGGGAAAAGAAATAATTTGTAATCTTTACAAAATATAATGTCACAGGAAAAAAAAAATTGTCCCAGTAACAGATGAAATATTTTTAATTGTTGCAAAATGAATTTGTAATCGGAAGAAAGTAACAAAATGACTGCTTAGTACTACTATTAATAATTGCTGCCATGACTAATATTTTGCAGCAAATAATACTTTTTTATATACAACAAAAATTGTTTAGTTTTGGAAACTTAAAATACAAAGTTCTTCGTATACACGGCAAAAACTTATTGTTTAAATAACAAAAAAAATGCAGCTAACTAAATTTTGTCCGGAATATCAATGTAATTTTTTACCGTGTTTAATTGAAATATTATATTTACAGTTTCTATTTCATTTTTCACCGATGGTTGGACGGAAATAGCATATACCCCTCTGTAATCCACACGATAATGAGATAGCGAATAAAAGTCTAATATAGGTATACCATGTGTGTATTTTGCTTGATTTTTGATATGGTAGAAATGAAATGGCAGAAGACTTACGTCATCAAAAAATATCCCTAAAGTAATGAAGCCGTATACTACTACGTTTAGATAGGATACTAATTTATAAGGCGCGAGCAGTTATGTGACTTTGTTGGTCTTTCTTGACAAGCATATCAGAGGGCCCGTGTCAGAATGATAGCTAGTAATTATATACAGATGTCAAATGTCATCATTTTTCATTTCAATTTTCATAATTTTCCAATTTCATGTGTTTTATTTAACTCGCTAAGTAAGTCCACATTCCTGGTGACAAAGAAAACTTAAAAAATCTTGAAATTTTGAATTAAAATTTATGACATTTGTAAGTTATGTATCTACATGATTACTAGCTGTCATTCTGACACGGGCTCCCATATATGTTTGTCAAGATTGGCTTATTTGCAGGACATCTGTAGCTCTCTAAAAATACATAATTTAATTAAAGATTGAAACAAAAGAAATATTTGAAAAAATTACCTTTTGAACGGCTTTCAATTTCAACGGTATTAATGGCCCACCGTTGGACAATTACCGTTCGGAAAAAATTACGACATACATGGTTAGTTTCTTAAATTGCTTATATTACTTATTAAAATAAACAAGTAATACTGTAGCATGTCACAAATACTTAACGCAGAGAAAACTGACAACCAAGTGGCAATAGTGACAGGATCGATATTCGATCGATATGAAATTTAATGTAAACATTGTCATGCCAACTATTTGTTTTTCTTCTGTATTTAAAAATAAATAATTTCTACAAGTTATATTTCATTTTATAAAGTTTTTTTCGGGTCGATGACGTAAGTCTTCTGCCATTTCATTTTTACTATAAAACCTTGTTTCTTATAATGGGCTCCAATAAATTTCATGTGGGAAACCCCTCATACACAAAAATTATTAATGTGTACCTGTAGAAAATTCAATAAGCTTTAATTTTTATAATGACATAAATTGCGAAAAAATGACATGTGACGGTATTTTTTTGACGAAAAACCATTATAATATTTAAGGAAAGTGCCATTTCCGGCGTAGACAAAGTTCACACACATACAGACATCATCGTAAAAAGGTTAAAATTGGATTCTTGGGACCTTAAAACGTGGTTATATACTAAAATCTCGATTTGTGATTTTTAGCACGATCCCTATTGAGAACTGACATGTCCGATGGCGGCAGCACCATCGGACCGATCAGCTGTTTCTGAATTAGTACTCGCAATGTTGTGACATTTGAATGCAAACAACAAGAACAATTTTTTCATTTAAAATGAGGCTAGGTATCATGAAACATTTTAGATATCTGGAAGCAACAGCTAATCCTATATGTTTATAGAAGGTATTTATAATTTTATATATATATATATTTAATCAATCGAAATTGATGATTGCATGTGTGCATACCATTTATAACCAAAGAAATTACTGCGAAGCCACATGAAATCAAAATACATTTAGCGAGTTCTTCAGACAATTTAGGTGCTGGTGATGATGTATTATTAATATTATCCTCTACTACTTCATTTACTGCATTGCAATATCACTGGCGTTTACTGCTTTTGGCTTTACACGTTTGGTTTGTCGTAGCAAACGTTTATTATCAGGAAATTTTTCTTGAAATACGAGAAGATAAAGTGATGGTACTGCAGTTCTTTTCAAAGTTTTATGGTTAATTGTGTAGAAAAATACATAAATAATTAGAACAAACACATGAACTTTTTATTCTAAGACAAAATCTGAACATTGAATTTTTTACTCACTAGGAAATATGTAATCATCCGATTTAAAATGACGAGAACAAACTTTCATATGTTTTGTTATTTGTTTTGCACTAGGAATTGCATATGCCCATGCTTTTCGTCAATCCATATCCATTTCAACACCTACAGTCGTAATTTTAACTTGCCCCAATGCCTGTGTCTCGACTAATCTTGAGTTGCATCCGAACACACAACAATTAGTACGACTTTTTCCCATTTCTATTCTTATCAAATGATTAAACCACATGCAACTCAAGCATACAGTCACAATACAGTACTAAACCGGAAAGTTCATATTTTTCCCAGCAGATGGCATATCACAGCTTGTCAGTTGTCAACACCTTCCTTACCTAAAGGTGACGGAAGGTAAAAATCAGCATAAACCTACATAATTGTACATAAAACTCGTTTGCATTCTATTCATTTATTGTTAATGTTTATGGGCATGTAAAAGTGAGTAACTTATTACATGTCTTGTAATCTTTTTGTTTGGTTTTAAGCACGTACAGTTTTCCCAGTGTCTTTTTTGTTGTTACAATTGTATCGCAGCGCTAAGTACAATAGAAGTCCCCGAGCGAGGTTTTAAATTTTTAATGAGAACAGTGAGTGGACGATGTGTATCAGGATTAATTGAAATAATTGTTGCGCACGTTCAAGTAGAACACGCGCTTATCTCGATGTTGGAACATAACGCAGGACGGTTAATGCGTTCTGTCACGGTAACACATTCTTCTAGACTAGACGTTGTTACACTTGCCTGCAGACACATGGAATGAATGTGTGATACGTATTTATTACAGCCTACACATAAATGTAAGAAGGTTGAATTCAAATAGAGCATTCTGAATGCCTAAGGAAATATGAAATGGATATACTGGTAACCCTCATATACGGTACTTTTTAGTTCTGTACTTCTTTGCGAATAAAAATAAAATATTCTTTATCTCTCCTTCTTCTTCTCCATATCCTTGACACCCGTAGTCAGGAGTGGCATTTACTCAAGGTTATAAAATTTTTAATTCATCCAATTTTTATCTCGCGAGAGATATTGGATTCATGCTAAAAATAACATATCCAGATTTTAGTGAATAAGCACGATTTAAGGTCACTATAAATCGATTTTAACATTTTTACGATAATGTCTGTGTGTATGTATCTATGTGTGTATGTGTGTATGTGTGTGTGTGTGTGTGTGTGTGTGTGTGTGTGTGTGTGGTGTGTGTTGATGTGTGTATGTATCTGTGTATGTATGTGTGTATGTGTGTGTGCGTGTGTGTGATTGTGTGTGTATGTGTGTGTCTGGATGTTGGAGGGACGATTCCTCAAAAACTATAAGACTTAAGACCTGTTTAACCATGAATTCCTCAATCTGACATTCCTGGGCAGAGCTGAAAATGTTTTGGTAACAATTGGACAACCGGAAGTAAGAGTTTATTAGAAAAATTCTTCTAAATATAATTTTTTGTTATTATAAATATTGAAGAACATAAAATTCTCCATCTAATACACTTAAAATTTTGATTATATCTTGTATACATTTAGAGATAAAAACACTATAATATATAGAATAATCTAATCGCAGAGGCTAAGGCACTAAGGAAACCACTTGACACATTCAAATTTTTATAACATGGTTTGTAAATGACAAATCAACAGTTTTAGTGACATCTCTGATAGCTTTTTCTAGGAAGTACATTTAATCTTTCTTATTGTTTTATTAATTAAATATTTGAAATTATATGTAAAATACATGTATCCATCAGAAATACCGCCAATCTGATTAATGAATTGGAAGAATCTGTGACGTTTAGAAACTTCCTCATACAATGAAAAATAGATATAATTAGAATTACATGTGTGCAGAAGACATGTTAAATACAGTAAACAACAATATTTGGGTAAAGTCCTGTAATTTTTAGCGAATAATCACGTTTTAATATCCCTAGAATCCGATTATAACATTTTTATAATGTCTGTGTCTCTGTTTGTCCGTGTGTGTGTGTGAGTGTAAGAGAGAGAGTGTTACTGTTTGTGTGTGTGTGTGTTTGGATATTGCAAGGACGCTTCCTCAAAAACTATAATACTTGACTTGCTTAATTACGTATTCCTCAATCTGACATTAATGAGGAGAGCTGAAAAGGTTTCGATAAAAATTGAGCTACTGGAAGTAGTAGTGCCTTAAAAACTTTTCTAAATATTAATTTTTGAAAATTTTTATTACAAATATTGAAGGATATAAAATTCTCCATCTAATACACAAATTTATTGTTATATCTTCTATATTCAGAGATACAGAAAATATATTACCTGACAAAACAAAAGCTGCAGAGATTATTCCCGGGAATAATTTCTAGATCTTCATTCTCATTATAATAATGGCAGGATTGGTTAAAAAGCTAACACGCGACCGGTAATAAAACATTTCATTAAATTATTTTAAAAAGAAGATTTTCTGATTTTCATGTTATTCATAAAAGTCAAATGTAAATTTGACATATGGAAAAAATATAAATTAAATAATGAATGTTTATTCGAATGAGAATCTGCCTTTATTATATAGCAATAATATGAAGGAAGTCAAATTGAGATTTATAAATAATTTATGAAAACCAGAAAAAAATAACACAACCCTTTTAGTAAAACCGGTATACCAAAACCGATTGCTGTATAAAAACCGAAACCCAAATCAAAACTGAATTTTTATTTTCATGATAACCGAAACCGTAACCCAAACCGATATTTTTTATGGTTACCATCCCTGGCCCTAATTAGGCAATCCAACACTACGTCACACTTCGTTCCAATATGGCGGCAGAGGGCAAACATTGAGCTGTCATAAGTATTTCACATGTTAAAGTAAGAACTTTACTTGTGCTAAACCTTGATTTTTGGACGATTTTTATAAATATTATAGTATATAGGGATTTAGTAAGTATTGACAATAGTTATTTATTTGTTTTAAGAAGCGTTTTATCCACCAAAGAATGTGAAAATAAGTTCGAATCTTTAATTTTCTCGACTGGATAAAATGGAACAAAAACACAAATACCCTACATATAACGTTTTATCCACCATTAAAATTTTAACCAATTCATTTAAATTACACCAAAGTTCGAACATTGAAAGGTATTTTCAAATAAATGACAGTGAAAATAGTGTGATTTGTTTATATCTTAGATCTTATTATAGTCACTAGAGAATATTAGGTCCCATCCCATTGTACAGTTGCAGGGAGCGTAAATTTTGAGTCAATTATGGAAAAAATTAATCTTAGGAATAGAACCTAGTAATAAAGTAATCTTTAAATAATCGTTAGTTATATGTGTGTAACGAAACTTTACTTTTCCAATAAGAACAAAAAGTTATCCAATTTGATGCAGTCTATTTTTATAAATCCAGCTTCAAAATATTTATATGCTTCCAGGGATTTGTAAGCTATCATTTGCTGTACAGTGTAACTGCTGTGTATTAATACGAAATACGACACAATATTCATACTTGACACTGGAAACTGGGGATACAGCATCTATTCCAAAATCTACATTTTGGTCAGAAATTGTGAACAGATCTATGTAGTTAATAGTTTCTATTTTCTCCATATAACGACGTCCAACATCTGGACGCTCCTTCACCATCATTAATAAATATGAAATTTTATTACAGATAGACAGAAAGAAAAAACATCTAAATTGTAGTTAAATTAACTAAATTCCTTATTTTTCAGCCTTCTAATGTTTCATTCAAATATCTAAGTTAATTTAGTTAAGTTTTCTAAATTTGTAATAACAAATTATAGTAAAATTAAATACATTAGATGAAATGATTACGTTTATATCGTAGTAAGTACTGAACTAAATATAAATAAAGAAATGAACTAAATATGTATTTAAATTTTCTATTTAATTATCTAATTCATGAGATAAATTTACCAAAAATTGCATGACAAACATAATGAATCCAAAATACAGTAAAATAAAATAAGTAATTAAAGTAACCATTTGCATATTTAAATTAACGATTTTTTACAAAATATTTATTATCTATTTCGGATTAGTTAAAATGCTAAAGTAAGATTTGTAAATTATACTAAATTACAGACATATTGCCTAATAAAATAATATCTAAATATAATTAGACAAAATTTCAATTCTTTTGCTTCTGTGTATTGTATTCTACAAATTTATATTACAGTTAATTTACACAAATGTTACTAAAAATATATTTACCAATTAATGGCATAAATACAAAAGAATAAATCACGGAATACACCAACTATTCAATCACACACGATCACGTAGAATTACTGAAAATTATTGCAAACAACAGCAAAACAAGGAATGAAACAGCGCAATGTTTGCCCTCTGCCGCCATATTGGTCCTTTAAATAGTCACGTGTTCTGGATTGCCTAATCGCCACAATCCTATATATGAAACGAAGCATTTGAGAAATTTTGCTTTTATAAATTTGGTCAACTTAATTTTGTGTGTGTGTATGTCTGGATGTAATTTTAGGTCTTTATTTAAATTTTAAGTTTGGTTCTTTAATCTTGGAACACTTTGTATCATGTATTTATTGCATCTGTATGTATTCATGTAGTATATGGTGTCCATAAAAATTTAAATAATTACCATAAAATTATATACCGTTTATAGAAAATAATATAGTTGTCAGTATTTGAACTTGGAAAACATATACCTAATAATTACTTTATATTTGTTTACTTGTGGTAATAAATATGTTTCACTTTCTGTACATATGGTTCAAATAAAATCTAACAACCTCAAATTATTTAAAACAAAAGTACTACAGATAAATACTTGCGTGATTTCAATTTTTATAGAAATTTCGCACGCAAAATTTTAAACAAGTTTTTTAATCTTCGTAAAAAATGTGTTTTTCGTGTCAGAGAAAATACGTAAAAATCATACTAATGAAAAGGAGATACTGGTATCATTAAGCAGGTTTCTCTATATAAAACATATATGTTTGCTTTGTATGACATCTTGAATGAAAAGTTGAAAATAGGTATAATTTATTATCGAATTAAATGGTGGTTAGCAAGAATTTGCAGAGGAATGTTATTAAGTAGTTATTAAGATATTTAAATATTATTAACATTTATACAATGTGGAACAAAATAATATACCATTACTTGATGTGTTAATATGCTGTACATACATATACATAATCGGTATATCTACATCTGCCATATAAGTATAGAATGTTAGCAAAACGTTTTATTGAAATTGAAATTTTGTGGGAAATTATCTTCCAGGCATTACAGTTTCTAACCTAACTTTAATTTTTTTGCAATTAAAACTAAAAAACTACTATCTCTATCTTTAATTTTTAACAATTTTATATAACAAATTTTACAATTATCAACAATTTGAATTTACTCTCTATGTAATAATTTATATCTTTATTTTATATAACAAACTTTACTCACATTTGACAATTTAATCTATGTAAAAAATCTATTATTTTTATGTTAAAAAATCTGTTGTGGTCAGCACAAGACCTCTCACCATTTCCATATTAGGCTATAAGTATTGAATTGCACTTCCCTTTCGAACCGTCGTTTTACAACTTTACCCAAATACTGTTTTTTATTGTATTTAACATGTCTTCTGTACATATAATTCTAATTATATCTATTTTTCATTGTATGAGTAAGTTTCTAAATGTCAGAGATTCTTCCAATTCATTAACCAGATTGGCGGTATTTCTGATGGATATAAGCATTTTACCTATAATTTCAAATATTTAATTATTAAAACAATAAGAAAGATTAAATATACTTCCCAGAAAAAGCTATCAGAATGTCACTAAAACTGTTGATTTTTGACACTGACATGTGTCATTTAAAAACTATGTTATAAACATTGGAATTTGTCAATTGGTTTCCTTAGTGCCTTAGCCTCTGCTATTAAATTACTCTATATATTATAGTGTCTTTATCTCTAAATCTATTTTAAGTTTATTAGATGGAGAATTTTATGTTCTTCAATATTTAATAACAAAAATTTCCAAAAAATTATATTTAGAAGAATTTTTCTCAGAAACTACTACTTCCGGTTGTTCAATTGCTACCAAAACCTTTTCAGCTCTTCCCAGGAATGTCAGATTGAGGAATCCATAGTTAAACAATTCTTACACACATACACAGACATCATTTTAAAAATGTTATAATCGGATTCTAGGGACCTTGAATTGTGCTTATTCACTGAAATCTGGATATGCGAATTTTAGCATGAATCGAATACCTCTCTTAGAGAGAGGTAAAAAAATATAAACTATTTCAGCTGTAGGCCTGATGATGTACATAATAAATATTTAAATATATGAAATATATACTTAAAATTTAAAGTCAGTATTTTCTTCAACCTCACTCCTACAAAATTACAGTTCCTTGACTTTTATTGCAACTCGTGTCAATGACTTCTATGACTGTATGTCTAAAGGCTGGTTTATGTATGCTGCAAACTTATGCATTTACCTTAGCATTAGCATTATGACTTTGCATTAAACTTTGCATTACGCTGTCCAGTTTATGTACTTCTTAGGGCAAACCAATACAAGCAGGCCGGTAAGGTCACTTTTTGTAAAATCGGCACGTCTTTTTTATCATAAATATATCTATGTACATTGTTCAATTAACTGTATTAGTTCGACATCTTTTTCAATGATATTCATTCTTAGTCAAGACATTGTGACAAATATTCAAAAATAACAAATGTAAATATCGCCAGAATCACGCTGTCGTCCACGAACTTATACTCTTTTGATTGGTCGGCATTAGCATTATGACTTAAAATTTAGAAACTGTCATATTCTACGGTTACGGCATAATGCTAAGTTTAAGGTTATAGCTACATGTACCGCAGCACGGATTTGTCTATATTTGAATTATTAATGCAAAGTCATAATGCTAATGCTATGGTAAATTCTTAAGTTTACAGCTTACATAAACCAGCCTTTATGCTACATTAGTGTTTATTAATGTCATGGATACCAGGTACATCATGTAGTAATTGAATAATACAAGCACGGGCATTATGAGTTGTTGCTACGATAATGTTGTCAAGAAATTGATATTGACACTAGGTTAGGCAGGCCTATTTTGTAATTCAGTAGTTATTTTTTTAACGTCCTATGTATGTTATATACCAAATAACACCCTAGGGTTGTTGTAAAATTGTTGCTATGAAATCGTTATTGTAAACAAATAAAAATATCGCGTTTCCTAGTTACAGCGTTTAAGTAGATTAATATCTCTAACACAAATCACAATGTCAAGACATAAATCGATAAAAATCTTTATTAAAATAATATATCGGTAGGACGTTAAACGTTGAACGCACCACGGGTGTTAAACGGACAATAACCCCTTCGGTCAACGTACCCACCTCGAGCCAGAGGCCCTCGGAGAGTACACTGTTGACCTCAGGAGTTATTGTCCTTATAACAACCTTGATACCTTAATTACTATAACAACAGGTTAAATATTTTATCCAATAGATATTGATTTGACAATTAAAAATCCAATTTTTTGTTATATGTCAACATACTTGACTGGTTCTATTTTTTAACCAGTTGTTAAAAATTAACAACTGAATTACATTATACGCCCGATAGCAGCACATTACTTCCGTCAATTCTGTGTCTTTTATACAAATCCCATACCAAAAGTTCCTTGGAAAAGATTCTATACAGGGTGTCTCTTAAATAGGGGGACATGGCTTAACCACAGATTCCTGAGGCTAAAATAAGACGATTTAACCAAACTTGCTTCTACCGGAAAGTGTACCGTTTAGCCAGAAATCTGCTTCAAAGTTCTTCGAAAAAAAAATTATTTTGCTTATAATAATCGGACGCTTTATTCGATTTGGATGAAATTTGATATGACAGTTTATATGGTTATAGGTCATCTTTTAAGGTGATACTTGTTATTATTAGTGAACCACTAGTGTATGAAACTTAGGTCTCCCAAAATTAATTAGACCGTAACTTTTTAATGGCAATGCCGAAAACGTGAAATTATTTTTCATCAGAAAGATACATTCAATAGTAAACTTTTGTCTCTCTGTGTAATTTGTGATATCTGTTACGGTTCACACAGAAAAAAATAAAATCTTATTGTCTGCACTGCTAAATTTTTAAAATAAATTTAATCTAATAGTCTATCCAAATGTCAAACAAGTAATTTTTAATGACAGTAACAATTGTTTTACGGGTTGTCAAAAATTTTCTTCGCAATATTCTAAAATTAGTAACATCCGTGTGTTCGGCCTAATAGTATTTTACTACCATTATTATAAATAAGACGATTACATATCTTAGCTTACTCCTAAACAAGTTGTAAAGATTGACAACTCGTTACTGTCATTAAAAATTACTTGTTTGACATTTGGATAGACTGCTAGATTAAATTTATTTTAAAAATTTAACAGTGCAGACACTCAGATTTTATTTTTTTCTGTGTGAACCGTAACAGATATCACAAATTACACAGAGAGACAAAAGTTTACTATTGAATGTATCTTTCTGAAGAAAAATAATTTCACGTTTTCGACATTGCCATTAAAAAGTTACGGTCTAATTAATGTTGGGAGACCTAAGTTTCATACACTAGTGGTTTACTAATAATAACAAGTATCACCTTAAAAGATGACTTATAACCATATAAACTGTTATACAAAATTTCATCCAAATCGAATAAAGCGTCCGGTTATTATAAGCAAAATTAATTTTTTTTCGAAGAACTTTGAAGCAGAATTCTGGCTAAATGGTACACTTTCCGGTAGAAGCAAGTTTGGTTAAATCGTCTTATTTTAGCCTCAGGAATCTGTGGTTGAGCCATGTCCCCCTATTTAAGAGACATCCTGTATATCCAGTAAAATTGTAACACGATCATACACGCTATGTAAATTGACACTGACATCTGTCATTTAGAATTATTTGAATATATCAGCTGTTTCCATGATTATAGCAAAGCTGACTGATTTATGAAAGTTAATCTCTTTATAATCCTTTAACTCCATATCTATTGAATATGAAGGAAAATGTATAATCAAACAATATAGACAAAATATTTTTTCATTTTGATAATCACATAAAATGTCAAACAATGATATGATATGAACTTCAAGTAAAGAAACTTCCGGTTGACCAAGTATAACCAAAATCTAATCAGCTCTTCATATGGATATAACGAAAAACAATACGAAAGAATTATAATTTTTAAAATTGTAGTATTAGAGTTATCGTCAGAGAAATTTTTGTCACATACACACAGATACACACACACACACACACACACACACACACACACACACACACACATACAAACATCATCGTAAAACTAGTAAAATCGTATTCTAGGGACCCTATAACTGCTATTCATTAAAAACTCACCATTTTTTTTAACAAAGACAATACTTTCCTTACCTAAATGTGACGGAAGTTAAAAATAGGAAATTGTCTAATTTTTAAGACAATGGGGTATTCCGACATTTTTTTTTAAATATTTTTTTACATTAGTACAGACCAGTAGGACTCTGAATATCTAACTTTGAGTAAGAAAATGTATGCATCATATGAGATATTAATTTTAAAACATTTCATCGCAATTCAAATTTTCTTATCATGGCACGTTTATGACGTCAACTCGATGATGACATCTGCAACGAACTTCAGCGCCTAAATCCACATGTTCATGACAGCCATTTGCTTGTTTACATATGATTTTAGTAGCAGCGTGTATTTCGGTGTTTGTCCTGTAATTGTTTATGGTAAAAATAGGAGTAATAATTATAAAGTAGACGAAATGTCAAGCAAGAAATATATCCGCGCGTGTTAACTACTGGCACCATCTGTGTTTTTAAACGAAAATATTTTGCTTTGAAATGAGCAACAGATTATCAACTTGAAGTCACAAATTTCAAGGACGTTTCTAGAGCTGTAAAAATTCCAATTTTGTAACATTAAATTATGAATTAAAACTTTTTATTAAACATGTTTTATTATATTTTTCTACTATATGAAGATGGAAACTGAAACTATAGAAAAAAGTTATTATTTTGCATTAATTCCATATCACCGAAATACCCCATTCTGACCGCAAACTAATAGATTCTGACTTTAAAATAAAATCTGAGCCCTCTATGTAATAGTAGACGTACGTTAAATGAGTCAATCTTTCACCCTTGACGGACGTATTACGTCTTTAATTTTCAATAAAGTACAACAAATAATAAATACGATATTATTAAGCAATCAAGACGTTAGCGTATACATCTCTCGAGAAAACGGTTATGCAAAAACTGTCATTTATTTACGTAGGTATGACGACTAAAACAAAATAACGTTTACGGGAACATCAAAACTTTTTGTTGCCTAGCAACGAGAGAATAACGTACGTTAATTTCAACAATATACCTACGTCTTCGTAATAAATATAATTTCTTCATTATACGTAATATAATAATAATTCAGAAATTTTGATGGTAATTTCTTCGAAATAATCCACTTACAACTGGTAAAAGTTCCAATTTATATGCCAAAAAAGGAACTGGCTCGTTCGTTAGGGAAGCGGAATAAAATTCAAATTATCTTAAAGGTAGTCATTTCTGGTCACTTTTACTTTTTGTTCGAAATTCAAAACAATCACAACCCAAATTACTCACACGTGAAAGGCCAAATTTCGAGAATCAAAAAAGTTTTCAATTCCATGAAAACTACGTGCTGTCCAATTTAGCAATTTATTCAGAGGCGAACGTACGTAGTTTTTGCTCATTATTTTTTATGGGGTGGTAATTTTTATCAACGCGACACAAAATAACTATAATCCAACGCCGCCTGTATCAAATTACAACCCGTTCTTCTCTTGTTTCTCATTACAATAATCATCGTCGGCCATTGAAGATACAGAAGCTGTCTTCTCTCTCCATTCTTTTATTTTTATTATGTCGCCAAGGATACGAATTACTATGCGACACACATCCTACTCTGTGTGTGTTGGTGTGTGTGTGTATATATAAATATTAATTAGACCGGCGGGATTAGGATAATCCATATTGTAAGTGAATTTAAATGGAGCTTATCGTTAATTGGCCAACTAATATGAACAAAATTGACTTTAATTTAGATAAATTACTTTACTTTGTTTATAAGTTAATAGCTAGTACAACAATGTTGGTAATCACAAGATAACAGCTCTGGATATAATTGAACATTTACATAGACTTACCGAGCGATGGCAATTCAAATTAACTTTTCCCGCCATTATATATCAGTGTTGTGACATCACAATACTGTACGAACTGTCAATCTGTCACTGGTTTAATGAATTTTACGCTTTTCGAAGAAGTTTATAAACATGAAACTTGTTTTAAAAGATGTTTTAAATATCCTGCAATCACTAGAAATTTTCTGTGAAGGAAAGGAAATATTATATTTGTTAGGTTAAACTTTGTCCACCAGATAGAGTTTGCTTAACTTGAATCGCGAATACTTTGATATACGGCAGAAATTATTATTATTATTATTATTATTATTATTATTATCATTATTATTATTGTTATTAATATTATTATTTTTATTAATATTATTATTATTATTATTATTATTATTATTATTATTATTATTATTTCTGTTTGGTGGTCTCATAAGCCAATAAAAGCACTTTTAACGCGTCGTTAAGAAGATCTAGAAGCGCACTGTTTAATACAAAGTATTAATATAGGTACATATACAATCAGACAAAATACACAACACATAATACACAAACTGTCAAAATATGAATTATCAATTGTTAGCGGGAAGCATTACCATCATAACTGACAAAAACACCAAATCATATTTTTGATAATCTTTTATGTGAATCTTTTTATATAATATTGATTGGAAAATATTTTTCAAACGTCAGTCAGTTAACCGGATTACCCTGAGAAACCGGGTTCGATCCCGACCGACGCCAAATATTTCGAATTTTAAAAGGGCGCAAAAGTAACCCCTGTAGTGCACTCTTCACGTTAGCAATGAGTGCCAGTGAGGTGACGCCTGGTAAACGCCAACACGGTACAAATATGTCATCATCATTATCGAAATCTGTGACAAAGCAGATTGGCACACCTAGAAATGGGTAATATGCCGGGATGATATATTTATTTATTTTTAATCAAAATGGCAGTAGATCCAGTCCCGGCATCGGGATTTATCAATTGAACTAAATGTCCCGGTAGCCGAAGAACTTTATATATTTCCCTAAAAACTACAATAATAACCTAATCTATTGCAAGAAATTCAGCTTGAGTTTTCCAAGCATGTATTTTGCGCATTAGGTTAGGTTATTATGGTTGTTTTAGAGAATTATGGATAAAAAGTGCCAGTAATACAATGAACCATGAACCATTTTGAAATGAGTTTTTCATTTCCTGAAAACTTGAATTTTTGGGTAGGAATTTGAGCATATGTTTTTAGTATATTATTAACATAAATCAATGAACAATATGTTTCAAATGAAATTATGAAATTTGCAAGGACTGATGACATGTATAGTTCGTAATGTATAAGTAGTTCAGTAGTGCAGGCTGTATAGAGCTATGTGCAAATCTTATGTTTTACATCATTTTAAGAACTAGGATAGTTGTTTGGAATCTACATAAAATTACGAATTCAACGATATGCTTGAAATAGTTTTTTTTTTTTTTTTTTGAAGAAATAAATTACAAAAACATAAGACAGAATTATGAATAATAAACCTAGTAAGCCATGATATCAGGTAATATCCCTAATTATAAAATAAAGAATATTAACGATATATGTATTTAAGTACATATTAGTTTTATTTCATATTTATAAACTCGTATAAAATACTGTTTTTAATGTTTTGCTATCAAAGGATTAGTGATTCTGTCGAGAAGAGATATTTCTCGATTCTCGTCTCGTCTCGTACTCGAGATTTCTCGTCTCGACGAGACGAGACAGAAATGTAAAAAATATTGTACGAGACGAGACATATTTGCCGAGATCTCGATTCTCGAAAACTGTATCGAGATTTCTCGGTTATTATTTTTCTCATGAGTAATATATGCAAACGTGTGAAATTTAAAATATTTTTAGTGATATCTGTCTCTATTTAGCTATGGTATTTTTGAACAAAAAGATAATAACGTATTTGACATTTTATCTGTCAGAATTTGTTAAGCGTGCATTACATGATGAAGTTTTTCTTTTCAACTTGAAAAGTTTTCTCTCGCACAATGACATGAGTGCAAGAGAGACAAATGAATAGGCTTCTAACGAAAAACTTTTAAAGAAAAACTGGAACATGCGCACATGCGCTACTTTTTCTTAAAAGTCCCGACAAATTTTAACTGTCAAGTAACTGTCAAATGCCTTTTGTGTTTATGTTTTTGATGTATACAAGTAGTGTTATAAGCGATTGAAAGTAAACTGAAAAATAGCAAAATGGGAAATTCACGCAAAACTTGATCATGTAAATATACTTGTAAGGTCACTTATAAAAAAAAAACTTCATCGTGTAATCCAGGCTTTAGTTAAGATTTTTAGCGTTATTTTCATTTTAATGTTTTATAACAGATTAGAAAATGCTAGATAAAAATTAAATTAATAAAAATATAACATAATAAAATTTGCACAAGTTTTAGGTTATATCAAATTTTGACAGATAAATAAATATTTATCTTTTTGTTCAAATTATTATTAATACAAAATTGTATAAATTAATAATTAGTTTATGGGACTAAAATATACATATTAAATTTCCGTCGAGAAATCTCGTCGAGAATCTCGGCCGAATCACTACAAAGGATATCTTTTTCAAATCTATTTTCATCATAGATCTTAAATAATTTGTTCTTTCTTGTCTAACTTATTTTGCAAGTCTTATTATTTCTCCATTCCATCAAAATAATCAAAAAATTTGTACAATTTTTATTTTGAAATAGCAGCTGTCAAACGTTAGGAAATGTCTAGCGATTTGGCATTTGTACATCGGAAAACAAATACTTATTTAATTCCTAAATCAAGATAAGCAATGCTTAGGGCTTAGTAAATGCGAAATTTTAATAATTAATTTGATATGGACATCATAGGCATTACTTAAAATTTAAAAATTGGTGGTTAAATCGACCAATAATTTTCACTGGGGAAAGACTTTTTTTCTAATAATGCCTAAAGCTCAAAGTTATAATCTTACATTTCGAAAATTGATGACTATCTACAGTCCATTTTCGCATGAGGAAACGCCTGACGTTCATATAACAATTGCATAAGATAAAAAAATATATATATTTTTTTTGGAAATTGGACTCATTAAGTACATCTCAACCATCTTGTTGAAATTTCGAGTTTCGCGTACTTTCTTATACATTAGCGGATAAGACAGTGGTAATATCTTTTTTAACCGATTTTTTTGTTATGAAATGTCATCATTTATAATGAAAACTCATTTCAAGGGACGGCCTCCTAACCAGTTATTTGATGTTGACATCCTCGGAAATTACAATACATTTTCAGTCATTGAGGTTATGTATCGTCTTGTACGTGTCTCATAAAATCTTCCTAAATGCAGGGCAGAAGATTTTACCCAGACCCGGAATAAGGACAAAACTAATCACTAGGTACAAGAGTCCTTTGCCAGTGAAATTCGTACGGTTATTTCATACCACATAAACTTGAGTTCTCAAAGACTTTAATTAAGTACTAGATTTATCATAACTATATATTAATGTTATTGACAAAATTCTAAATTTTTATAATAAGTCTAGATATTCTTTTAAAATTTTAAATGATGAATACAGAAAATATAATTTCCTTCGAGCATATACTGACTAGAGGCCGCGTTACGGTGTTTGTTGTGATCGGAAGGGAGATTTGCGGGGACGGTAGTCATGGTGTATTGCGGGCTGCGTATTATCGTAATATTTGTACACCTTTTTACGAAATAATGCCTAGATATTATTTTTGAAATATGTAAATTATCTTTATTTTCAATAAATTTCAGTTTCTTTTCTCTTACCTCATTATTAGAAGGAAAGGTAAAAGTTACACTTTGTTTATTAAATTAATGTAAAAAAAATCACAATTTCTTACACATGAAAAGAAATTTTTATACTTTCTTTGTATTTTTCATTGAAATTTGACACAACACATTATAAAACCATATTGCAATATGAAAAAAAAGATACACAAAATCACAAAATAAATATATACTTCGAGATACACTCACAAACTACACATAAAAGTTGGTTAGGTTACAGTAAAAGACAAGCAGTGACATATAACACAACAAAACGCTGCCCACAACCTGCAATACACCATGACTCGCAAAACCCCCTATCGCATATCTTCCGATCACAACATGCTATGCGTTGGCATAGGGAATTACTTCTCTAGTCAGTATATGCTTGAAGATAATTTCAAACTGAACGACTTATTCTTCTGCTTATTAAATAGGTATAGGGGAAAATACTGCTTGTGATAGAATGAAAAACAGTTTTGAAATAAGAATTTATTTTGCTTTCTGAAAATTTGAATTTTTAGACAAGCTCGGGTTTCGTAAAAAATAGTATGTTTCAGAATGAGTTTTATAAGATATATTAATTCACACGCGTAAGTGCGAACAAGTCTTATAAAATGAGTTCTTTGTACTAATTTTTTGGATGATCCTTTTTGTTGTTAATGTCAAAAACCATCCTCAACCGGTAGCAAGCACTTCCTGCCCTAATACTTAAATAACTATTTTATATTTTGTGTTTTCCATATATTTAGAGAAATTTTTAAGTGTAATTTTGTAGTTTGTAATATTGGGTTGATATTTATTAAATCATTTGAAAGTTCAAGCCAATTCTGATTTATAATGTTTGAAAATTTAGTTCCAACCTTCTAAAACAAATAATTGGGTATCGAAATCAAGGCTCTTTCAATACGACAATGGGTTTTGTAATTACTTCATTATGAACGAAAAATATAAAAACTCGATTACAAGTACAATTTATCTATTCGTGTCGTGCAATGTAGTATACACAAGTAATAATAGTAACAAAATGTAATAAAATTTGAAGTCATTCCTTCGTATCTTCATATTTCTATCATCATTAGTACGACTTAAAATTTTACTCACGAGTACTGTAATAGTTTCATAACCGATTCACAGGAACTCTAAAATAAGCTTATTCATTAAACTTACTATCGAATTTTTGTAACTAAAAACAAAGGCCCGTATTACGATAGTACTTTTATAATAAAAGCGCTTTTATGGAACGCGCTTTTTACATTATATTCGTATAATAGTGTGCTCCATAAAAGATAAAAGTGCTTTTATTGTAAATATGCGCTCGTAATACGGTCATTATCTAAAGCTCAACTAACAGTGGCGGGAAGTAATAGGACACCTACACGTAACGTTCCAACATGGCGGCCACCAGCTGATCTTGGTCAACCAAACCTTCAGTTTGCATTGTGTCTTACGGAGAAATATCGTGCCGTAAGCTTTTATTGTGTTTTTACGGCACTTATTGTTTTATTTGGGAAAAACTGATTAGAGTGTGTAAAAGTGAGTATATGAGGAGTGTTGTCCGTAAAAAATAAGTCAGGACATTCTTATTATTTAATGAATTCCAGGTTATTAAATTAAAACTAACCCAATCCTATTTTTTTGTGTATACTTTTATTGCATGTAAAATAATTTAAACATAATCGGACAGGAACATATTTTCTTTAATAATATGTATAAAAATCATGAAAAAATATTTTTTAAATGACAGAATTACAAATTTTGAATGAAGTTTTTTTTTTAGTAACAGAAAAAATATATATATATATTTTTGTGTCTGTTTCTCACAAAGGTTTAAAAATTAGATAAGTAATCAATTATTGATTTCATATTGATTTTTAAAAGGCATTTATAACCCTCGTCAAAAAAATGTCAATGTATAAGGATCCACATTATGTATCCACTTAAATTTATCGATTTAACGTACTTTGGCTTCCAAAGATAAATTTTTGGCGTATAAACTCAATAAGCTCATTTATATACAATAAAAGTACATAATATGATAATGTGAAAAATGAACTCGAAGATAAATATATATATTTCAAATTTAATTTTCTTTATAAATTAAAAAAATCTAATAATTCAATTTATTTTAATTTCAATATTCATGTTTTTCATTTAACAATACACATAAAAAAAAACTTATACAAACTCAAATGAATGTAATACAACCTGATGCTACAAGCTACTTATTTTAATTTAATATTTTTAAAAATATATTTATAAGTACGACTGCTTTGTTTTACTAGTAAATAATGCATACACTTATCTTTAATTATGGCTAACTACATTTTAAAATACGAGTAGCATGTATAAATTTAGGAAAAACTGAATTTCTTGTACAGAAAACACATTCGCTGCATAAGACGCAATGTTAAACTGAAGCTTGGTTGTCCGAGATCAGCTGATCATCCGCCATGTTGTGACGTAGGTGCAGGTGCCTTATAGTATATATTACATCCGAGGTGGGATATGTTTCAATACAGCCGAGAGCTCATGTATATTACCGAAAGGCAAAGTCTCAAGGTGAGATAAAGCGTGAGGCTGTAATGAAACTCCCACCGAGGAGATGTATACTATTTTATTCATAATCATCCTCATTTTAAATCAATAATTTTCAAAATATGAGTTATAACCTATAATTTTATTAATATTTTTGACAGCTCTCTTAAAATTTGTTTTAACCTATTTTATTATAAGGATCTATGGCAATGTTGCTAGGCAACCTCTAGATAAATATTTCCAACCCAAGGGATGGAAGTGAAATCTGTTATTTTCAACCCAAGAAATTGTCATTAAAGTTAGGAATGGCGTATTTCCCAACCGCCAAAAGGTTAAGTATCGGTATATTACTATAAAGATTGTGAATAAAAATATTTATTCTAGAATTAGAGTTGTTTATTTAATAGAATGAAGTATATCCTTTAAACAATTTCTTTCCTTACGGTCCTGTGTTTCAGCGGAAAAGGGGCGGACATTACCCGAACCCGTATTCATAAATCGTCATTTAATAACCTTCTTATGATCGCTACAGAGACTAAAAACCTTAATTTAAAACAAGGCCCTATAAAAAATCTCCGATCTCTTGCAAAATATCGAATTGTGATGCGAGGATTATTACCTGAAACAAGTGAAAGCTTATCCTGTAGCCTACTTCACTTTCATCCTATATCATTAAATCGCCAGAAAATATATAATTATATCCTACTGATTCTACCCGAAAAAAAACACCCGGGAGTTCATTTGATATCGCATTAATCATCAGCAAAAACATCATTTAGTAATTTACTATACAGGTAGTTTTAATATAGATAAGATATGATTTTCTTAATAAGATCTTGCATATACATAATTTTGAATAGAATAACTTTGATTCTTTTTAGTAAATTTATGTATAATTGTAAGCTTCAGCAATTCTTGTTCATCTATTATTTTATTGCATAAATTACTTCTTTCGTATATAAATAAATATAGAATATGGGAAGGAGTTCATGGTACTGGAAAATTGAATAAAATGAAGAAAATAGTGTACTGTATTTTTTAAATTTTAACTAGGATAGTTATTATTATCAGTTTTAATGGAAATTGATAAAGGTAAAATAAACAATGACAACAATAATTCTATAAAAATAAGTAATGAATTATAAAAAAAAATATAAACAATTTGTGCACTTTTATAAAATTTTACTCCCGTCGATTTTCACATTTCTTCAAACATATCTCTTTTTTTTGTTAAAAAAAATTGAACCCTGCATTTTTCAAACTCTTTAACTACAGTTTCTCCATCTTCTAGCCTCCAAGTATTTTTTTCTATGGTAGAAATGATTAAACAGAAGACACGCCATCAAACAATATTACTAAAGTAATGACAATGTATACGCCCACGTTTACTTGGGCTTGGGCTACTAATTTATAAGACGCGAGCATTAATGGAACTTTGTTGGTCTTTTTACTTCTCGCTAAGAGAGGTATTGGAATCATGCTAAAATTCTCATATCCAGATTTTGCTGAATAAGCACGATTTAAGGTCCCTAGAATCCGATTATAACATTTTAAAATGATGTGTGTGTGTGTGGATGTGTGTCTGTTGGAGGGACGATTCCTCAAAAACTATAAGACTTAAGACCTGTTTAACTATGAATCTAGTTAATGAATTAGAAGAATCTCTGACATTTAGGAACATACCTTCTATAAAACATCTTGAGGTTTAAACTTGGCAGTAGTTATCCTTATTTTCGCTTAAATATAAAGCTTTATTTTTTTGTCAGCTATGAATTTATTAAAATACCTTCTACAAAAGATTAACATTAACCGGTTGGTTTTTTTGTATAATAATTTTACGCAAATGTGTTATATGCCTGCAGAAGTAATACCAATGACGGTTAAAGAGTACTAAATGAAACGCACGTGTAGTATCAGTTGTCAATAATACACACCTAAATTATCGTACATGTACAAGTACAATAATTATCATAAGATCCGTAACACTACATTTGCATGAAATCGTCATAAAAAGGATTATTTTAGTGCCGCTTCCAATTCTGAACTTTTAATAAAGATTTTTATACACTAGTATCGATATCAAATAAATTATGTTTCCAATAAAACTTCATCAATTGAGGTTATCCTTGGAAAACAAATTAATACTTGATATTTAATAAAAATTAATAATTTATTGAAAATTTTGAACTTTTCGACCAGTCGGTAATAAAACTACTTTATCGCTGCAATTAACTTAAAAATTTATTATATTATCATCTATTTCAGATGCAAAGTATTCTTCCCAATAATATATTTCCATGATCTCGATTAACAAACTTTATGGATAATAAATAATTATTTAGTTTATGTATAAACAAACCATTCTAAAGAGGAACTTAGTGGTAATTAACCTGTCGACGTTTTAATAGAATAAGTGGAATTAGCAAACGTCGTAAAGTAAAACGATCTCATCAAGGTTGTGAAGAATGTAGTTGCGCTTGTGCTGGCTTTATTACACATTTAAATATGCAATGAAATGAGTCACTTGCTGAGAAAAACACTCCTTTGACGGCTGCCTCAAAACACCCAGAGGGGTTTCTTAACATGGTAAACAAAATTGTAGAAACTTGATGATTGAGATATTTAATATTCATATACGGGTTATAAATTCAGATTCTGTGTTTTTAATGTCTACCGGCTCACACCAACATTGTATAATATTAATACAAGCTGATAAAACCATATATTTAGTGATTCGGTCGAGACAAGGCGAGACGAGAAATTCATTGTCTCGTCTCGTTTCAAATTCATAAAATTATGTCTCGTCTTGAAATATTTCTCGTCTCGTTTAATAAAGTCTCATCTCGGCCGAGATTCTCGTCGAGATTTCTCGACGGAAAATTAATATGAATATTTTGGTCCCATAAACTAATTATTAAATTTATACAATTTTGAATTAATAGTAATTTCAGCAAAAAGCTAAATATTTATCGTTTTATCTGTCAAAATTTGATATAACCTAAAACTTGTGCAAATTTTATTATGTTACAATTTTAATAATTTAATATATATCTAGCATTTTCTAATCTGTTATATAACACTAAAAATCTGATGTGGCCAGCACATGACCTCCCGCCAATTCCATGTTTAAAATAGCAATGAGCTTTAAGCAAAGTATCACTTCCGATTGATCGTTTGTAAACAAAATCTACTTTGTTGTTCCAATAAATAGAAAAGTTTGTAATACGAACGGTTTTTATTATGTTTTTCCTGAAAAATCTTTGAGCAAATTTCAACTTCAACGAAGTTTTGGATCATTAATATGTTTTAAGGAAAAATCGTCACACCCACATTATTGTCAATGTCAGCACCAACTTCCTTATGCCCTAAAACGCAATCTGTGTAAATTCTTCGCCGTACATGATCCATTTCGTAAATGTGTAGTTGCAAACTATTATTTGACACTTTGAAATCACGTTTTTATTGAGAGCTGTTTTATAATGCTGCAAACATCAAACTTAAATCGAATTATCCTGTATATCTAATATTTATGTATGATGTAAAATATATTATATTTACAAACCTTAATTTCATTACAATTATTCTTAACACGGTTTCTTTATTAATTTTGATGTACTTGCTTCGTGACAGTGACATTTGTTTAAATATGTCAAATTTGTTATTAAAGTATTGTTTTTGTTTGACGCAGAGGCAAAGTGATGTACAAAAATAAATTATTTTATAATTCAATATTTAAAGTGAAATCAAGTTATTTCCTAAATGCTTATCGTAGAATTGAAGATTGTGCCATTATATTTAATTTGTAATGATAAAAGTTACTAAAAAATTATATTCAATGAATTTTTTACAAGAAAAACTGTTAAAAGCTTGTATAAATGATACTTCCGGTTATCCGATATCCACACGATCCACACACACACACACACACACACACACACACACACATACCTACAGACATCACTGTAAAAATGATAAAATCGGATTCTGGGGACATCAAAACGTGCTTATTCACTAAAATCTCTATATGTGATTTTTAGCACGATCCCTATACCTCCCTTACCTAGGGTAGCGGGAGGTAAAAAGAAAATGACACTAAAATTTTTGCTAAAGCCTGGATTACACGATGAAGTTTTTATTTACAAGTGACTTGAAAAGTGTCTTTATAAGTGACCTTACAATACAAGTATATTTACACGTTCAAGTTTTACGTGAATTAAAATATCCAAGTGTCAAAATTTAAGTTTTATATACTTACATTAAGATTTCAATTACTTCTCTATCCCTTTTTTTGCCATTTTTCAGTTTAATATCGATCACTTATAACACTACTTGTATACATCAAAAATATAAATACAAATGACATTTGACAGTTACTTGACAGTTAAAATTTGTAGGGACTTTTAAGAAAAAGAAGCGCATGTCCAGTTTTTCTTTAAAAGTTTTTCTTTAAAAGTCTATTCATTTGTCTCTTGTATTATTATCATTGTACGAGAGAGAAAACTTTTCAAGTCACTTGAAAAAATAAACTTCATCGTGTAATGCACGTTTAACAAATTCTGACAGATAAAATGTCAAATACATTATTATCTTTTTGCTCAAAAATGCCATAGCTAAATAGAGACAGATATCACTAAAAAATATGTTAAATTTCACACGTTTGCAAATATAACTTATGAGAAAAATAACAACCGAGAAATCTCGAGACAGTTTTCAAGAATCGAGATCTCGGCAAATCGAGAAATATCTTGTCTCGACAGAATCACTACATGTATTAGATAAATAATATAAATAAATATATCATCACGGCATATTACCTATTTCTGAGTGTGCCACAATCTGCTTTATCGCAGATATCGGTAATGATGATGAAATATTTGTACCGTGCGGGCGCTTACCAGGCGTCCCCTTACGGGCACTCATTGCTGGCGTGGAGAATGAACCACAGGGATCACTTTTGTGCCATTTAAAATTCGAAATATTTGGCGTCGGTCGGGATCAAACCCGGTTCTCCAGGTTCGCGACCAGACACTCTGGCACGCGGCCACGAGACCCCATTATTAAGGGGGTAATTTTTATTTTAAGTAAGAAATGTTATATGAAATATCTGGAAATTTTTTGTTACAGAGTTACAGCCCTTTGAAAGTGGATCTCATCAGACACATTTTTTAATAACTCTAGTGTTATAGCTGCATTAAAAAGAAGGAATATTAAAAAATATAAATATATATTAATAATAAAAGTATGTCATTAGAATTTATGTGGAAATGGTCTTGTGCTGGCCACAACAGATCTTTAAATTACATTTTCCGAAGACCACTTCGAAAAGTACATAAATTCACACGCCAAACTATTACTGAAAGTTGGTCATTGCACATCACTACCAAAGCTGTGTGAAATGAAATCGCGTTAGCCAATCAGATGCGTCCGCAACTGTGTGATATGGTTTTATCACACGCTGAGATAACTGAGCGAACTAACCTAAAAATTTGTATGTAAAAATTTGACAGTTGCAAATAATTTGCTAAATTTACACGGATTAGGAAGGCTGGACCCTGATTTATCAGATTTTAACATAATTTTTGGTGAATTCTGATAGCAATGATGTAAACATAATCTGTTTTATTATTTTTATGAAAATTTTATATTGTTTTATTTTTTGTGGTCGTCGGAAAAATATCGTGTACAACACGTGCTGAAAGGGTCTTTCACACTCACGTGATTAAACCACTCGCCTTACGTTCGTGTGAAATATCCAACTTTCAGCACTAGTTATACAATATACTGTTTCCCACGACCACTACAAAAAATACATTAATTCACACGCTAAACTATTACTGAAAGTTGGTCATTGCACATCACTATAAGTACTCAGTTTTTAAACTATAGACAGTAACTAGAAATTCTAGTGAGAAAATCAAAGCCTGTGATTGGCTGCTGAGCAATTTCGTGAAGCCGCATTTAACCAGACGAAATTTCAAGTTAACCTTCAAATGTAATTGAAACGTCAAACTCTTAGTAGTTGTCAAATCATTTGTTGAATTTGCATGTGTTTTTTGTTTCATTTCTCTTTTTTGTGATATTTCACCAATAAAAACAGCATGCATAAAACCAAGAGTTAACAGTATTTTTAAAAATATATAAATTTTTCATCAAGGAATTACAAAAAAATAATGCAATTAACGAATTTATAATTAAAAGTTATGTATTTATGATTTTATATGAATACATTAAGTTATAAGTCTATAATAGTTTTGGTTAATGAAAATATAACCTGGAAAGTATAAATGATGACGTGACCTTCATTTTAACATTTCAATTCCCCCGCCAAATAAATCTAGTGACTTTTTTTGGTAACTTCTAGCGGCGTAAATGTGACTTCGTCTAGTGCTGTCTATAGTTTAAAAACACGGTATAGCAATGCTGTGTGATATGAAATCTCGTTAGCCAATCAGATGCGTCCGCAACTGTGTGATATGATTTTATCACACGCTGCGATAAGTGAGCGAACTAACCTAAAAATTTGTATTTAAAAATTTGACAGTAGCAAATAATTTGCTGAATTTACACGGATTAAGAAGGTTTGGACCCTGATTTATCAGATTTTAACATAATATTTGGTGAATTCTAATGTTAACATAATCTGTTTTAATATTTTTATGTAAATTTTATATGGTTTTTTTTTTTACTCTATAATAAATTGTATTATTACTAATAATGGGCTTATTATTTTTGTTCTAATACGGCTTGTGGTCATTTGGCAATAGCCACTCAAGCCCTACGGGCTTTCGTGACTATTGCCTGGCACCAAGTTTTCGAAAAATTCAATTCAATTTATTCTCACTCTCTTGTTATATTACTACTGATAATTTTAAAAAACCATGTTCTTATCTTCAGCATATATCTTTTAATAATTATAATTACAACAATATCATTTACTTTGTAATGCAAACCAATAAGTAATTAATGAAGTAGTAAAAGTCTTGATACCTTGAGAATATGCATTCTCATTTTGAAAATGAAACCATCAAAAGTGTCCCTATTAACACCATTTTATTACCAACAATTAAATCGCTGACTTATGATACTAATTACACGAGAGAAGTCAAACAAAAATAAACCAAAATGGCGCCAGCGTGCAGGTGTGCAAATAAAATGATTTTCACAGCAAAATAAAAGGCTGCATTTAAATAATTGGACTGACCTTGTGGCCTTTGTAGTATTCACTGTTGATAACGTGCAGGATAAATGACCAGCTTCTCAAAATAAACCAAGAGTTCACAGGTTTCCGGTCAATTGTAAGCTACTGATGCTTGGAAGGAGTCAGCTTCTTTTAACGTACTGTACTCACACGTATTCAAAAATGTAATTAATATTTTTTCTTGTCTACTTTTTTCATACGCTGTGGCGTAATTATTCGAGAAGATGAATCGAAGAAATCTGTTTTTACGGCCGTGTCAAAGTAGTTGGAAATGAAGTAAATTGGAGGCAAACACCGGAAGTAATATTAAATGTCTAACGAACTAATGATAACTAATGATTAAAATAATACGAGTATTTCGTAATAAAGAATAGCTAAAGCATAATTTATTTCAAGAGATGCTACATCTATGGGTGGGTAAATAGATGAATTCAAGCTATCATGTACCGCCAACCGCGCACAGGTATTTTTTTTTTTACTATAACCGAAATATTAATAAAAAAAATCTGTTGTGGCCAGCACAAAACCTTCCGTCAATTCGATGTATTTTGTAAATATCCCATACCAAAAGTTTCTTGAAAAAGATTTTATATATCCTGCAAAATTGTAACAAGAACACCCTATTTTTTACAAATCCATACTGAAAGTTCCTTTGAAAAAATTCTAAAATCCAATACAATTATAATACGAATACGAACGTATGTACATTATATATTGCACTTAACACTTCCTCCTTCTTCAACTTTTCCCTATTTTATTAGAAGTCGCTGTTTCTTACTCTTCTACTCATTCCTGTCCAACGCATCTTCATGACACAGTTCTTCCTCCCTCAAATCTTCTGTTATACAGTCCTTCCATCTTCTCTTTTGCCTTTCTCGTACTCCTGGCATTATAAGTTCCTATCTTGAGGCGAGGCCGCAAATGCAAGTCACTGGCGAGGGATACTGTCACTTATATCACTTTCAGATCATATGCTTTCCACTTTGGTTTGCACTTGACACTGACATCTGTCAATTAGAATTTTTTGAATATATCTGATGTTTTCATAATTTTTGCAAAGCTGACTAATTTTTGAAAGTTAATCTCTCTATAACTCTATATCTATTGAATATGAAGGAAAATGTATAATCGAACCATATAGAGAATAAGATAATCTTTCTATTGATAATCACATAAAATATCGAAAATGATATTTAACTGCGCTTTTTCAAGAAAAACTGTTAAGAACTTCAAATAAGGGTACTTCCGGTTGAACAATTATAACCAAAATCTAATCAGCTCTTCATAGGGTTGTAAGGAAAAATAATACGAAAGAATCATAATTTTTAGAATTGTAGTTTTGGAGTTATCGTCGGAGAAAAATTTGTCACATACACACGGACACACACATGGACACACACACGGACACACACACACACACACACACACACACATACACATATACAGACATCACCGTAAAACCAGTAAAATCGTATTGTAGGGACATTAAAACGTGCTTATTCATTTAAAACTCCCCATCGAATTTTTTGACCAAAGACAATACCTTCCTTACCTAAAGGTGACGGAAGGTAATAAATTAATTACATCTTCATATACTGTGAGTACTGCTTCTTATAATACTGTATAAAACGCAACAGAAATATTCAAAAGAATCAGAGAAACAGGTGGATTACTCGTCCACAGGGCTGGCGAAAAACCAGGGTTTTTTACCTTCCGTCACCTTTAGGTAAGGAACGTATTGTCTTTGGCCAAAAAATTCGGTGGTGAGTTTTTAATGAATAAGCATGTTTTAGGGCCTCTAGAATACGATTTTACTAGTTTGAGGATGATGTCTGTGTGTGCGATAGAGAGAGAGAGAATGCGCGAGTGCGTGTATGTGTGACAAAAATTTCTCCGACGTCCGACGACAACTCCAATACCACAATTCTAAAAATTATAATTCTTTCGTATTCCTCTTCTTTACATCCATATAAATAGCTGATTAGATTTTAGTTCTCTTATTTGACATTTTATGTGATTATCGACATGAAAAAAAATATCTTATTGTCTATGAGGTTCGATTACACATTTTCTTTCATATTCAATAGATAACTATAGGGTTAAAGAATTATAAAGAGATTAACTTTCATAAATCACCCAGCTTTGCTAAAATCATGGAAACAGCTGATATATTCATATAATGGTAATTCACAGATGTCAGTGTCAAGTGCAATTTACATAGTGTATGTTCATGTTATAATTTTATTGAATTTATAGAATCTTTTCCAAGGAACTCTCGGTATGGAATTTGTAGAAAATAGTATATGTCCGTGTTACTACATACATACATACAGTAAAATTTTTGAAAGAAGTCCGATCACGACGAATTGTATCTATGAATTAAGATTTTGTGCTGTCAAATTTAGTAGTGTTTTTTACTTAATTTTTATGAGGGTACATAATATCTTGTGTACTTCATAAAAACTATATAAACGACACTACTAAATTTGACAGCATAAAATCTTAATTCATAGATACAATTCGTAGATGGCCTTGTTACCAAAAGTTCATTTGAAAAGGTTGTATAAATCCAATAAAATTATGACAAACATAAACTAAGAAAAATGCACTTGACACATATTACTTTCTGCTTCAGCTTTCCCCTATTTTATTAGGGGTCGCTGTTTCCTCTTCTCTTCCACTCACTCCTGTCCAACGCATCTTCTTCACACAGTCCTTCCTTTCTCAAGTCTTCTGCGATACTGTCCTTCCATCTTCTTTTTAGCCTTTCACTGCATGTCACTTGAGAGGATCACTATGAAATACTAATTTTTCATCCCATACTTTCCATATTTGGTTTTGCACTTGCAACACACATCTGTCAATTTTGAATGTATCAGCTGTTTTCATGATAAATAGCAAAGCTGACTAATTTTTGAAAATTAATTTCTTTATAGTGCTTTAACTCTACATCTATTGAATAGGAAGGAAAATGAATAATCAAACCATATAGAGAAGAGTATTTTCTTTAATAAATATAATAACAAAATGTCAAAAAATAATATTTAACTGCGTTTTTTTAAGAAAAACTGTTAAAAACTTCAAATAAGGGTACTTCCGGTGGATCAGTTATAACCAAAATCTAATCAACTCTTCATATGGATGTACAGAAGAGGAATACGAAAGAATTATAATTTTTAGAATTATAGTATTGGAGTTATCGTCGGAGAAAAATTTGTCACACACGGACACACACACACACACACACACACACACACACACACACACATACAGACATCATCTTAAAAATAGTAAATTCGTATTGTAGGGTCCCTAAAAAGTGTTTATTCATTAAAAACTCACCACCGAATTTTTTGACCAAAGACAATATCTTCCTTAGCTAAAGGTGACGGAAGGTAAAAATTGAATATAATGGTACAATCTTCAATTTTACGATAATAGTATTTAATAAATAAATTAAATAAGTTCAAATATAAAATTATAAAATAATTTATTTTTGTTTGGGTTAGGTTAGAAGTTCGAACTTATTATATCAAAAATGTTAATGTTCTTAAGAATTAAGTTAACACTTCGATATCTAATAAAAGTACCGGTTATTACTATTCAAGTATTAAT
This sequence comes from Ophonus ardosiacus, assembly GCA_943142095.1. Taxonomy (NCBI): domain Eukaryota; kingdom Metazoa; phylum Arthropoda; class Insecta; order Coleoptera; family Carabidae; genus Ophonus; species Ophonus ardosiacus. Next base: position 29,232,491 of record OW964836.1, read on the forward strand.
GTTTGAAAAGTGTTCCCTCACAAACTCTAAAGTATTATAAAATGTATTTTTATATAGTATCTAATACATTCAACATTCTACAATATTTTCATGGGAATTTAAAAAAAAAAACATTTGAAATTATTAAATTAAATTAATTTAGGTCATTGCTAGTTACATCCATAAATGCTAATTTAGAGAATTTTATTATAAGGTACATTCATTTTCTACAACAATAAACTCCTTGAAATTATTCTTCCAGAAAATAATGTTTCGGTTTTCGAATATTCAACAACCCCCATTACCTATTATACATTTTCAAACCAGTTTTTCATAACCCGACACCAAACACAAGTCCTTTATGCTCGCCTTTATGCGACATTTCTTCCGACAAAACTACAAAGTATCTCTTTCATCTTCCTTCCTATTCTCCGGAAGCAACGCGTGTACGAACCACGATCCCGGCACGATTCAGCCACGGACCATCACATCCAAAGGCTACATCTTACGGCAGAAGGCAAGGCAACCGAAGGAAGCCTGTCCAACACGGGTGAAGCGTAGCGTACGCACGGTTTGTGCTGTAAGATTCCCACGTTCCCACGCTCGGAGTAAGCGTCTCGTGTGTAACGGACGCTGTAGTAAATAGAGGGAGCGTGGAAACCACGTGGTAGCAGTGAAGCATAAGAACAGTGTGGATTGGAACAGAGGGGGAGTAGGGAATGATGGGCAAGTGCGCGCCAAGACGGAAAGTGAGATGACTCAAATTTTAGATAGAGGATTTGTTACAGAAAAGGACCTTTATTTGCAATCATTGTAGTAATATACAGGGTGTCCCATTTAAGGTACGAATGCAATGGTATCTCGAGAACCGTAAGAGCTACGAGGTTGGTTAAATTAGACAAAAGTTGCCCCATTAGGAGGCTATTTTAATGGTGTTTTGTTATTTGCGAAAAAATGCATAGGTCACTAGATACAGATGAAAATGTAAATTTCGCGATTTTCTTTTTTTGCTTATAACTTTGTTATATGAAATAATATGAGATTCTGGTTTGCACTTTCTTAAGGCACTTTTGTATGGTGAATTTGCAGAAGTACTCAAATTTTTTTATATCTAACCATTTACGAGTTACTGATAGCAACTTTTATTTTTCATATGGAGGTCATATTAAGCTATGGCATTTTTAAATAGAGATTTTTTTTTAGCTTTACAATGATATAAAACAATAATAATTTATTTTTATAATTAACAGAAAAATTAATAAAAATTGTTATTTATACTAAAATTAAATTGAAAAAAGAAATCGAAAGCTGCTATGGAAACAACGAACAACGAAAAAGTACAACAATTGAATTTCTGAATTTTACTTGACAACAGTAGATTATTACGAGTAATAAAAATGAATTTTTTTCGTTGGGTAAAATATGATATGTTGAGTTGTTACATTCGTTGTCAAAGTTCGTTTTTTACTCGTAATAATCTACTATTGTCAAGTAAAATTCAGAAATTCAATTGTTGCACTTTTTCGTTGTTCGTTGTTTCCATAGCAGCTTTCGATTTACTTTTTTCAATTTAATTTTAGTATAAATAACAATTTTTGTTAATTTTTCTGTTAATTATAAAAATAAATTATTATTGTTTTATATCATTGTAAAGCTAAAAAAAATCTCTATTTAAAAATGCCATAGCTTAATATGACCTCCATATTTACATTTTCACCTGTATCTAGTGACCTATGCATTTTTTCGCAAATAACAAAACACCATTAAAATAGCCTCCTAATGGGGCAACTTTTGTCTAACTTAACCAACTTCGTAGCTCTTACGGTTCTCGAGATACCAATGCATTCGTACCTTAAATGGGACACCCTGTATAGATTCCTAACCTTTTGGAGGTTTAATGACATTCTCTTGGGTTGGAAATAACATATTTCACTTCTATCTCTTGGGCTGGAAATATTTATGTAGAGGTTGCCTAGCAATATTGTCATAGATCCTTATAATAAAATAGTATAAAACAAATTTTAAGGAAGCTGTCAACAATATTAACAAAATTAAAGGTATAACTCATTGATTTATTTTGAAAATTATTGATTTAAAATGAGGATGATTGTGAACAAAATAGTATATATAAGCCCTCGACTGTAATGAAACATCTCCCACCTCGGATGTAATATACTATTACAGTAATGACAATCATTGCTCATTGTATTGAAAGTACATGTGTATATCTAAGGTTATATAGAACAAGAATAAAGCCTCATTTCCACTGAATATTATAATGTTTAATGCATAATGATTAGTGCATAAGGCTTAATGCAATATAACTATTTACTAAAATACCATTTCCATCTACTTTGTTTAGTGACTAATTCAACAGAAATGTCACATTTTTTCCCTTATTACTTGTTGTCTAGCTGACTCCCCTAACAGCAGCAATTCTTTTTTTAACTCTCGCTAAAAGAGGTACTTATTGGATTCATGCTAAAAATCCCCTATCCAAATTTTAGTGAATAAGTACAATTTAAGGTCACTAAAATCCAATTTTAACATTTTTACAATGATGTCTGTGTGCGTGTGTGTGTTTTTTTCCTCAAAAACTATAATACTTAAGACCAATTTAACTACGTATTCCTTAATCTGGAATTAATGGCGAGAGCTGAAAAAGTCTTAGAAACAACGGGGTCATGCCACATTTTCCCTTTAATTTTTTCCTGGAAGTCTACCGGTCACAGTATATGTAAATAAGATTTTCACGCCATTTGTGTGCATTGTTTTGTAGATATTTTTTTTTTAAATAGGGGTCAATTTCAAATCTCAATGAGGTCACGTGAACGCATACGTCATGTATCTAACCGATTCCAGTTTACCCTGGAGGCCAAAATGTAAATTAAGATTGTTTATAAATAGTTTTTTTTTTGGGTTTTTTAATACATTGTTTCCACAAGTTGGAACTGCACAGTTCTTCTTCACCATATTTTATCATTATAAATATACAATTATTGCACTTTTATGTATTAAATTATATATCAAGCACACAAACCTGCAATTAAATATAATGTTTCTCTAATGAAATAATTAAATCTTTATGAAACAAAAAAGATTGAATAGAGCGCACTTTTCCTCTGACAGCTTGATAAATATTTATCTTACAAGATCTTACGTTTAACTACTCGTTTGAAGTTTGTGACATTGTGACATTGTGACCTTCATGTACGTGTGATTAGTGTCGTTGTGTGAGTAGCCGATACATGACGTCACAGAAAATCGTAGCGCGAATATCTTTTAAGTAAATTATGAATGAAATGTATTATATTTTGGGATGTTTTATGTTGCAATATGGATAATAAGTGTCATAGATTCTATTTTTATAAAAATATTAGCAACATTTTTTTTGGCATGACCCCATTGGGCAACCGGAAGTAGGAGTTTGGAAATTTATGTTATTACAAATAGTAAGAAACATAAAATTTCTTATTCTATCATTAATATAAATATTTAAAATTATAGATATAGGATATAGCTGCCGCATGTCAAATTGAATAGTAATTATAATACGCTATTGTTATGACAAGGAAAAGACTCCGTCAAAATCTAAAATTGATATAAAAAGAAAAGGGATTCGTTTATAAGCCAAAGGATGTACAGTATCACTGTCAACTAAACACGCGCTAACGCGCTATACATGCTATACTTCGACCAGAATCGACCCAAGGCTTAATTATAATTTTGGGTTTCATTAATGTATATAAAATCTTTATTGAAACCTATTAATCACTGATTTTCCAGCAATGAATAATTTTCTTGTAACGAGCGATTTTAGTTTAGTAATTACTGATGTCAAAACTTTAAGTATCTACCAAAAGTTACTAATCTAAAAAAATTGTCAAGGCATAAAAATATATTTTCTCTAATTTAATTAAATACGATCAACCTAACGCGTGTGTTAATCGGTGATTAATTACTTCTACTACAAAAATATTTCGATTATTAATTACTATTATTAATACACTTGATAGCTAAATAACTATTACCATTTGACGTTTAAAATTAATTGCTAATATTATATTTTACAAATATAAAGCAATAAATTTAAGATTTAGTACAAATTGTAGCCTGTCGGATAATTTGTATAATTATAGTAGGTATATCTTAAACCAAATTCACGTACTTCTCCAATTATTAAAAATAATACTGCACATTTATTTTGAGAGCAATTTATAAGTGAATGACCAAATTTAAATATAAATCGTCCAGGCCATAATGCAATATGCTGTCGATATGTAAATGAATCTACATTTTGAGAAATAATTTACAGTTGTAATTTTATGTCAATGAACCTATCAAAATCGAGAAAGTAAAAGTAGTTCATTTGCGTAGGAATCGTAGGTTGTTATTAATAATATAAAGTACAGCTGATTTAATCATGTGGAAATAGCAATATGTTTTGCACAAATTTGTCAATGTAAATTTACTAGATAACTCATCTATTTCCAATTGACTTCTAATTGTCAGTTTTGCTAAACTGATTACTTTTATATTTGAAACATGTTTCTCACTTACTAATATTATAGAAGAAAATGAAATTTTCAACAAAATTCAGTTTTTCGTCATGATCCAGTATCCTATGAGAGAGAGAGAGGTCCTTAGAATCCGATTTTAACATTTTCACAATGATGTCTGTGTCTCTCTGTGTTTGGATGTGCATGTGTGTGTGTGTGTATGTGTGTGTGTGTATGTGTGTGTGTATGTGTGTGCGTCTGAATATTGGAGGGACGGTTTCTCAAATTCCATAAGACTAAGGACTAATTTAACTACGTATTCTTTTAATCTGACATTAATGGCAAGAGCTGAAATGGACAACAGGAAGTAGTAGTTTCTTAAAAAAAAATCTAAATATTTTTTTTTTCAAATTTGTTATTATTATTACAAATATTAAAGAATATACAATTCTCCTTCCGATACATTGAACATTTTTATTATATAATAATAATAATAATAATAATAATAATAATAATAATATATCATCACGGCATATTACCCATTTCTGGGTGTGCCAGTATCTACAACACATGTAGTCGTCGGTAATGATGACGATATATTTTACCGCGTGGGCGCTTACCAGGCGTCACCTCACGGGCACTCATAGCTGGTGTGGAGAGTGCATTACAGGGGTTACTTTTGTGTCATTTAAAATTGGAAATATTTGGCGTCGGTCGGGATCGAACCCGGTTCCCCCAGGCTAGTTAGATTAGTTCACTCTATAAATTATAGTGTCTTTATCTGTAAATCTATACAAGATATAATAAAAATTTTAAGTGTCTTAGATGGAGAATTTTATGTTCTTCAATATTTAATAAAACAACCTCCCAAAAAATTATATTTAGAAGAATTTTTCTAAGAAACTACTACTTCCGGTTGTTCAATTGTTACCAAAACCTTTTCAGCTCTTCCCAGGAATGTCAGATTGAGGAAACTGCAGTTAAATATTTTTTAAGTCTTACAGTTTTTGAGGAATCGTGACTACAACATCCAGACATACATACATACACACACACACACATACACACACACACACACACACACACACACACACACACAGACATCATTTTAAAAATGTTGTATTCGGATTCTAGGGACCTTAAATCGTGCTTATTCAATAAAATCTGGATATGCGAATTTTAGCATGAATCCAATACCTCCCTTAGCGAGAGGTAAAAATCTGATGTGGCCAACACAAAACCCCCCGCTATTTAATTTTTATTAATTTAAATACATACTTACCTACGTATTTACTAACGCTGCAAACTGTTCCATTGCAGAAAACTATTGCTTTATTTACTATTTTCTTTTTAAAAAGTCACTATTACTTATTTGAAGTGATAAGTTTTCTGACAGTGACATTTACTGTCAGTTACATTCATTTGAAAAATGAACTGTGTAACAAAGGAATATTTTTTATTTTAGGCTTCGCGACTAATAAAAAAAATTATTTTTAAATTTATCTGTAAAATATATAGAAAAAGTATTAATGTATTCCTGTAGAAAATTCAATAATCTTTTCATACGACATAAAATTCGACAAAATGGCATTTAATGGTATTTTTTGAAGAAAAACCACTATGAGCTTCAGGTAAAGTGCTATTTCCAGTTATCCGGTTTACACCAAAATCTAATGGCTTCTTTTCATATTAGAATAGGATAGAAATACTAGGTTTCAGAATTTTCTGAATGATAGAATTTGAGTTAGAGCGAAGACAAAATTCATACACATACACACACACACACACACACACACATACATACATACATACATACATACACACATACACACATACAGACATCATCGTGAAATTATTAAAATTGGATTCTAGGGACCTTAAAACGTGGTCATATACTAAAATCTCGATATGTGATTTTTAGCACGATCCCTATACCTCCCTTACCAAGGGTAGCGGGAGGTAAAAATACAGAACTTAAACTAAAAAGGTAGTATTATTCCAATTATTAATATGAGTTCTGAAAGATATTTTAATAACATTAGTTAAGGTTTTTTTTCTGGGAAGTACATTTAATATTTTTTATTAGTCCGAAGCCTAAGATAAACGCAATTTCTTTGTTACACCGTTCATATTTCAAATGAATGTAACTGACAGTATATGTTACTGTCAAAAAACTAATCACTTCAAATTAATAAGAGCGACATTTTAAAAAGAAAATAGTAAATAAATCAACAGTTTTATGCAATGCAACAGTTTGCAGCGTTAGTAAATACGTAAGTATGTATTTAAGTTAATAAAAAATGGATAGAAATGTGTGGCGAAGGCTGATTGTTGCGTAACTATTATTGTGGTCCGGAAGCGGTTATTCACTACCGAAAATCGGTCACTTTAATATGTTCGTATGTATGAATGCTATGATGATTGTGGACAAGGCGAAAGAAGAATGTTGTTAAAGAGTGAAGTGAGTCAGCTGAGCTCTTACTCTTATCCCTTTTCTTATTGTTACTATTTTTTCCGGGTTTTTGCTAACCCACTAAGTGGGAAACGCGTGATTTTATGTATGTATGTATGTATGTATGTATGTATGTATGTATGTATGTATGTATGTATGTATGTATGTATGTATGTAAAAATTAAATAGCGGGAGGTTTTGTGTTGGCCACATCAGATTTTTTATTTTATTATTAATTAAATATTTAAAATCATAGATACAGATATGTAAATATTATATTTGCGCATCAGATATATCGCCAATTTCGTCAATGAATTTGAAGAATCTCGAATATTTAGAAGAGTAATGCCCATATTCATAAATACTCATAAAAATTTTAAACGGTTCGTTATAATATTTATCCAATAAAAACAGTCGACACTGAAAGAAAAATCAAAATTTTATTTGTCATATTTTATTCTATTTGTCAAAAATTATAACAAGCCGTTTTGTAACTTTACGAGTGTTTATGAATATGGGCATAAGAGTAAGAGGAAACTTAGAATAAATTAAAAAATATAAAAATATATTAATAATAGATGTAATTAGAAATGTACCAGAAATGTGAAACATAATATGTAACTAATAGCCTAATATGGAAAAGGCGAGCGCTGTTGTACTGGTCACAACAGATATTTTATTATACATTAATGACATAAAATGCAATTAAAACGGTTGTACCATCTGATGAGAAAGGAGCCTCATAACACCACACAACAATTACCTTATTCAAACAATTACATTTAGCCAACCACAACCTTATTACCTTAACTACTAACCCACATATCCACCCCTTACTGCACCCCCTAACTGCATCCATCAACTCCCCCTCGCCCCTCACAACACACGCACACACATGCATATGGTCCGCTATCGCCACTCTATTCCCACTCCACTCTGCCGCTATGCTGGGGTAGCAGGTGTTGATCTGCCCTGGGAAACTGCGAGATTCACGAGTTCCCACGGCCGGGCTGACGGTCCGGGCTGGCGACGCAGCGCGCCAACACCTGGCGCGAGCAGAGCGGAGGCTGCACACGTGGGGTACACACGAACACCGAGTGGGAGGGCACGGGTATTAGGATCAAAAGGAAAAGGATGCAAATATGGGGAAATGTATGTTATAATGTCTTATTGTTTGGTACTCGTATGGAAGAGTCTTGTTAGTAATGTTTGTACAACGTATACATTTAATGATACATACTTTTCAGGTTATGTATGTAGTTATGTGCTTTGGGTAACAGGTTGAGATTCGGTCTGAACAAAAAAACATTTGGACCCTCCACCATAATAACAAATTAGTACATGGGTGCTTAAGATTAGTAATAGACCTTAGAAACTTATAAAAAAAAAATCTGTTGTGGCCAGCACAAGATCTCTCGCCATTTCCATATTAGGCTATAAGTATTGTATTGCACTTCGATATCGAACCGTCGTTTTATAACAAAAAATAACATAACTTTACCCAAATATTGTTTTTTATTGTATTTAACATGTCTTCTGCACACATATAATTCTAATTATATCTATTTTTAATTGTATGAGGAAGTTTCTAAATGTCACAGATTCTTCCAATTCATTAACCAGATTGGCGGTATTTCTGATTGATATATGCATATTACCTATAATTTTAAATATTTATTAATAAAATAATAAGAAAGATTAATGTACTTCCCAGAAAAAGCTATCAAAATTTCACTAAAACTGTTGATTTTTGACACTGAAATCTGTCATTTACAAATTATGTTATAAACATTTGAATTTATCAACTGATTTCCTTAGTGTAGTTTCGCCTACTCGACTTGTTATATCTCAATATTCCATATGTTATACCGTCTTTACCTCTAAATTTATAGAAGATATAATAAAAAATTTAAATGTATCAGGTGTTTTTCAGAATTAGTAATATCAAAAATTTTCAAAAATTAATATTTGGAAGAATTTCTTTTAAAAACTACTACTTCCGGTTGTTCAATTGTTACCAAAACCTTTTCAGCTCTTCCCAGGAGTGTCAGATTGAGGAATTCATAGTTAAACAGGCCTTATGTCTTATAGTTTTTGAGGAATCGTCCGTCCAACATCCAGTCATACACACACACACACACATACACACATCCACACGCACACACACACAGACATCATTTTAAAAATGTTATAATTGGATTCTACGGACCTTGAATCGTGCTTATTCAATAAAATCTGGATATGCGAATTTCAGCATGAATCCAGTACCTCTCTTAGCGAGAGGTAAAAATCTGATGTGGCCAGCACATGACCTCCCGCCAAGTCCATGTTTAAAATAGCAGTGAGCTTTAAATAAAGTATCACTTCCGGTTGATCGTTTGTAAATAAAATCTAATTTGTTGCAAAATTTTGGATCATATTTTAATAGGTTTTAATGAAAAATCGTCACACACACACATTCTTATAAAAATCAGCATCAACTCTAAAAAACAATCTTTGTAAATTCTTCGCCGTACATGATCCATTTCGTAAATGTGTAGTTGTAAATTAATATTAATTTATAGTGCTGCAAAAATAGCAAATTTAAATCAGATCATTCTGTACATCTAACATTTATGTATGATAGAAAATATATTATTTTTACAAACCTTAATTTCATTAGAATTAAATATTTTACTATTATATTCTCCTTAACACAGTTTCATTATTAATTTTAATGTAATTACTTCCTGACAGTAACATTTGTTTTAATATGTCAAAATTGTTATTAAAATTATATATTAGTTTGACACATAGACAAGATTATATTTAATAAATTATGTTATACATTCATATTTTAAGTTATTTAGAGTTATTTACTAAATGTTATTATCATAGAATTGAAGATTGTACCATTATATTAAATTTCAATTAGTAAAAGTTGCTAAAAAATTATATTCAATGAATTTTTTACAAGAAAACCTGTTAAAAGTTTGTATAAATGATACTTCCGGTTATCCGTTATACACTATACACTAATGAGCTCCTCCCACATTAGTATAGAATATTGGGTATACAAAATTTCAAATTGGAAAAAAATGGCACAAAAGTGACCCCTGTGGTGCACTCTCCACGCCAGCTATGAGTGCCCGTGAGGTGATGCCTGGTAAGCGCCCACACGGTTAAATATATCGTCATCATTACCGATGTCTACATGTGTTGTAGATACTGGCACACCCAGAAATGGGTAATATGCCGTGATGATATATTTATTTATTTTTTTATTTATAAAATTTCAAATTTTTCTGATTGATAGTATTTGAGTAATATAAATTTCCAAATATTGAATTTAGAAGCTTTTTTTAAGAAACTACTACTTCCGGTCGTCTAATTGTTATCAAAGCCTTTTCACCTCTTCCCAGTAATATTAGATTAAGGAATACGTAGTTAAAATTTTCTTTAGTCTTATGGAATTTGATAAACAGTGTCCCTCCTACATCCACACATAACACACATCCACAGACTCACACACAGTCAGACAATATTGTAAAACTGTCAAAATCGGATTCTAGTGACTTTAAAACATGCTTAGAGAAAGGTAAAAAATGAAACTGTGATTAATTTGTCTCACATAATTTACGAAACAAATTTTAGCATTTTAACTAACGGGGTCTCATGTGGCCGTGTGTCAGAGTATCTGGTGGCGGTGGCGCATCTGGGGATTTCGAATTTTAACTGGCACAAAATTGATCCTTGTGGCCTGTGGTACATTCTCTACGCCAGAAATGATTAATCGTGGGGGTAATGCCTGGTAAACACCCACACGGTACAAATAAATCATAATTATTACCGAAATCTGTGTACAAAGCAGACTGGTACACCCACCAAAGGGAAATGTCATGGTGATATATTTATTTATTCATTTTATTAGGCTGATATAGGTAATAAATATATTGTGAAAAAAATGTTAATTTAAATTTGCAAATGATTATTTTATATTATATTATATTAAATTATATACCGGTATTGGGAGCACGCACTTTAGAATTCTATCATAAAAAGCAGGCTAATACGATTTTACTTTTACGAATCTTAATAGCATGCACTTTAGAATTCTATATTCGCTTTTTGATTCGGAAATTATTGGTTTTTATGCTATTAAAATAAAAAATATTATGACAGTTGTATATAATAAATGTATAAATTATATGTAAATTAGCTTTGAATAGAATTGTGGCAAAATAATGACGTTACTTTGACACTTTCGCCTCGAGTCGTACGCTTGCAGGCGAATATTTTGATACACGCATGCTACAAAATTTTCGCTTCGTGGCGAAAAGCGAAAACGAATGCCTCTTTTGATAGAATTCTAAAGTGCGTGCTGCCACTATGGGGTCTACTTGGAATCCTTTATAAAGGGAATACATTGCTAATTTTTTTCATTTTGCTATAGTTACTGACTGACCTATTAAATTTAGAGAAAAGTTGTAAATAAAAAAGGTGCTTAAAATTAAAAACTATCCAATATGAGACTAAACTTAATCAATTTCTTTTTATTTTACGGTTAAAACTAAAATTAAAATTCGTAATTTGCAGCAAATTTTCAGAGTGCCTTTTTTTGACAGATCTCATAATTCTACTTTTGTCAATAAATAATTTTTTCACTACTAGCCTAGGAACCCACTATTATTTACCTTTATTTGACATGAGAAATTGTTTTTCACTACCGCTTGCTTGTAACCATGGTAACCTAGGTCAATAATAATTTATTATCAACCTAGGTTAATAATGCAAACTGTCACTTTTCAATCAAACTCAAGCCTCAAAATCCAAATATTATTTAACTCATTAAACTCAAGAAAAGTGTAAAGTACCTATATAATTTAAATTTGCCGCTTAATTTTAAATTAACCTACACTGCCGCCTCGTCTCGCCTGGCCGCTGTGCTGTTTTGGTGAAGATGTCAAAGATGTAAAACATGTGTAGATGTAGCAATGAATAAATCACTATTTTTTTTTGTATTTGTACATACAATAGATTTATATAAAAATAATAATAAACTAATTACGCTGCTGACTAACACCACAAATTGTTTATATTAAATAATTAAATCAAAAACAAATTATGGGTCATAAGTGAGGTTAACAAACAAGCGAAATGATTGAAACGTCAGATATAAAAACAAATGCAGCCTACTTTGTTTCTGAGAATATTAACAAACAAGTAACGTAATTATTCATGTCAAAATGATTGTTATTATCAAAAAATTCAAATAGTATTTATGTGCTAGTAGTGAAAAATAATAGTATATAAACCACGGTTGAGATCATTATTGACCAGGCGCCTTGTATCCCTCAGGCTTAGCCCTCAGGTTACAATCTTAGCGCTGGGTCAATTATGATTATCTTCTCAACCTTGGCTTATAAATATACTATTATATAATTATTAAAAGTGTAATTATCCACAAAAAGTAAGTATAAAATGATTCAAGAATGGCATATTATTATGTCATTCAAAATTAATTAAAATAATAATAATGTGTCAAAAGTTTAATGTCAAATGAAAACAAACAAAACATCATTATTCAATGGCATTCTGAAATATGCCGGAAATTTCGAATTTTAATTTGGGTCTTTTTTTAAAACACTAGTACTTCCGGTTGTCCAATTGTTATCAAAATCTAATCAGCTCTTCCCAGTAATATCAAATTAAGGAAACCGAAGTTAAATATGTCTTGTGTTATAGTATTTGAAAAACCGAGGTTTCAACATACACACAAACACACACACCCACAAACAAACACACACACACACAAAAGGGCGCGCGCGCGCTGCCATCATAGTAAAATGTTATAATCGGATTCAAGAGACCTTAAAATGTGCTTATCCACAAAAATCTGGATATGCGATTTTTAACATGATTCCAATACCTCTCTTAGCGAGAGATAAAAATAATATTTTTCCGATCTGAAATACTTCTAACTTTTCTAAATGACAGTATAAATAATTAATTATTATTATTTCATATAATAATTTAAATAAATTAAAAATTTTCTGCACTTAAATATAAATGTATAATTTACATTTATAATCACAAAGAGTTACAATTCCAATAGTACTCATTTTACGTTTAACTCTACTAAAGTACTACAAAGTAAAGAGAACTTTTGTAATTACACTTTATATTTTTTCAATACCAGAACAACAGGGCTATAAAATTTAACTACATCTAATTTGCAAAATAAAATCCAGAAAAACACAAATTTGTTTGTGCAGTAGTTTTAATTGGAGATTTTTATGGGCCATAAACTGAAACTTAACCACGAAAATTAAAATATTGTTAATTCTCCCAAGAACTTAAAAACACGCATAAATACTCCACATCTAAAGTCAGGCATCTTCAAGATATCTCCCTCTCACTCTAACCTACAAAGGAGATGCAGAGTAGAAAGAGATGGAAAAATAATTTTTTACAACCGTAAGCCCAGTAGCAACATTTTAAATGACCGTACGCTCTGCATGATTATAGTGCTATCTCTTTTTTTATACCACTCGCTCGCATGAGGAACAAAGAAAGAGATACTTTTTTTTCTTAACTGGACTCTTGTTTTTATACGAAAGAAAAAGAGAAGTTGTCTTTCTTTACAAGTCAAAAATAAAGATAATTGCTTCTGGAAAGATGAAATTTTCTTTATTCTAGGGCTAATAATAGACTTGTAATTTTGTTGAGAAATTGGATTTTATATTGCCACAATTTTGACTAACTAGAATTATAGAGGAACAAATATTAGAGCAATTTAAAATTTATTTTTTTCTGTTTTCTCAAGAAACGGGCGGTATCTTATTAACAAAAATATTGTAGGTAATATTTTGATATCTAATGGCAATAACTAAAAATCTGTTCTGGCCAGCACAATACCTCGGGCCATTTCCATATTAGACTATTTAAGTACATATTGTACATATTTAACATTTCTGGCTCACACACAAAATTCTAATTACATCTCTTCTTTATATATTTTTATATTTTTTAATTCATTCTATGAATTACTTTTATTTTTTCAAGAGTCTTCCAAATCATTGATGTGATAGGAGGGATTTCTGAAGGTTATTTGTAATTTATGTATCTATCATTATTAATATTTAATTAATAATAAAATAAGAAATATTAAATGTACCTTCTTCCAAGAAAAAGTCTTCATTAATGTCACTGGATTTTTGGCACTGACATTTATATGCCAATTACAAATAATTTTCAATTAGTTTTCATGAGTTGTTTGGGCTCTGAGATTCATTACAAAATATTATTTTATATATTTATATTTCTCTATCTCTAAATCTATAAAAGATATAATACAGGGTTAGTTAAAAGTATGGATTTATTATCGTTAATATTCATTTTAGGAAATTATGTTCAATACAAAAGTTTTTTAAGAAATTTTGATCTACATTTGAGAATACTTGAATTTTTGTTTTCTTCAATTGTTTTTGAGTTACGCTTGTAATTTTTTTAAATGGGAACCTGTTAATTTTACTCTGCCATTCGATAGAGCGTTTTTTCTCTTCACAACAGTATTTTTGTTTTTGTTTTTTTCAATTTATTTTAATAACATTTTTACAAGGAAAAACACCGGTTCAAGTATTTACGAATAGTAGGTCCATCTAAGATAGACAAAAGCGAAGCGATAAACAAACTCGAGCGATGTAATTAACTTAATTATTAATTTGTTTTTAATGATAAGATTGTGACCGACAAGTTTATTGGAAATAATTTTGTCTATCTTAGATGTACCTACTATTCGTAAATACTTGAACCGCTGTTTTTCTTTGTAAAAATGTTATTAAAATAAATTGAAAAAATAAAAACAAAAACAAGACTACTGTTGTAAAGAGAAAAAAACGCTCTATCGAATGGTAGAGTAAAATTAACAGGTTCCCATTTAAAAAATTACGCGGACAAGCTAACTCAATTTCCTAAAATGAATATTAACGGCAATAAATCGCCGTCTCCATACTTTTAACTAACCCTGTATAAATGTTAAATGTATCGGATAGGGTTTTTTGTATTCTTTAATAGTAATATAAATTTTCAAAAAATAATATTTAAAATTTCTTAAGAAACTGGTACTTCCGGTTGTTCAATTGTTACCAAAATCTAGTCAACTCTTCCTATTAGTTAAACATGGTTTAAATCTTATAGTATTTGAGAAACCGTGGTTCCAACATCCACACACACACACACACACACACACACACACACACACGCACGCACACACACACACACACACACATACATACATACAAAAACACGGACGTCATCCTAAAAATGTTATACTCGGATTCTAGGGACCTTAAAACGTGCTTATTCATTCTAATCTGGATTTGCGATTTTTAGCATGAATCCAATACCTCTCTTAGCGAGAAGTAAAAAATGGACGAACTTATTTTATTTTTACGAAATAATTTTAATTAGGTAATGTTAACAAAGAAACTAAAATTCAAAATATTATCTTTTACGCAAATGTAAAATCTGGGTTTTTATGGTCTGAAAAATTTACCATCTCGGGTCTAACAATAAAAATATAAATATCGTAATTATAACAAAGCGGCAGATCGATTACTGCTTGCATTATAACATACCAAGATTATTTTACTATACAAAACATTCAGGGTAGGTAGAAGTACCAGGCGATGCATGTCTTTATTCTAATAGAGCGGCGCAAATAATGGCCTTTTTTGTATCCAATATTATAAAGCAAACAGTAAGCGATATGCCGCTTTGTCATAATTATGATAATTATAGTTTTATTGTTGCACCCGACTGAGTCAATTTTTCTGACTATATTAGGTTATTAGAATGTATTGGCGTTTTCCAACATTTGTCCAATTTTTCCACTTGAATCTTCTGGAAAACTTTTTTTCCTGAAGCGAATATTAGCCGACACTGGGCGATGGTCATCTGAACAATAGTCATGTAGACGACTAGGCTGATTGTTAGAAGAATTGTAGTTTACGCACATGCGGTGGATTGAAGATTTAGAGGCCATATTAGTGTGTGCTATAAAAATGAAGAATAAGTTAGGATTTCTTATATTTACGGGAGATATTCTAATATTAATTAAGCTAAGAGTTACGGGATCGTCAATTCTATTATTAAGAATGTTTTTGAGAATCGCAAGTGACAAATTAAAACTACAAAATGAGTTAGAGTATCAAATGATAAAGTATGAGGTGGGTAAGTTCCCATTAGTGTAAAATAAATGAACATCTGTGCGATAGATGACAGAATTACAAAAATTGAAATTGTGCTTTAGATTACCTATGTCTAGAAAAATCAGAGTAATCTTGTTGCAATAAAATCTACCAAATTGTGGTGAACCGCCATTTGCTATACGGGTTCGCACCCAAGGCCCCAGTGTACTCATGGCTAAGAGCAAAAGTCGTTGTGATTGCTCAATGAGCTTCTATTATAGCTGACAGTTATACACTGAATGTATATAAGCATACCTACACTGGCTTACAAACTCGTACGCCTATTTTTTGCTGTATTGTGTTGGTCTTGAATTTTAACTTGTCAATGTCACTAGTGTCAATTAAGATGTCGGTTAACAGAAATCGAGAAATACATACTTGGTTGTGCTTTCATTTTACTGGAATATATGTATATGTAATGTAATAGTAACTTAACGAACTTGCTCTACAACCGAAAAAATAATGACATGATAGTGATGACAGCAGACGACAGATACAACTACATTGAAACTTGATTGAAAATAGTTATTTACAGTACAAATGCGGAAACATGAACTTCCGTGCATGAGCCGTTGTGTGAAGTACGAGCGAGCAACGCAAGCAAGTATTTCATTTAGGCGAATGCACGGAAGGTATTTCCGCATAAGTATTGTACAAGATTTTTTGTAACGAACGAATTAATTATAAAACTGTTCTACCTTCAATAGATGTTACGCAGAACATGTCGTCGCATCAAATACAGCCATCAATTTCACTAACTAATTGTCAGATACAAAATATAAATACATGTATAAAAATTATTGCAATACCAAGGAGCATTCTTAAAATTGTATATAATCGATTCAAATACAATTTCTTAAATTTAAGATCTTATTTTAGTTTGAGAGTACATATGTATGGTTATAAATTGAGGAACATATCACTACCTAAACCAAATAAAAGTATGACTACATATTAAATTATCTTTAAATAAAATATATTCTTATACCTATTAATAATAATAATGTTGTTTTTATTGTATATTAATACCTTATATGTTATCTTTAATATTGTATGCAGCATACAGCATGGCCGCCATGTTCATCATTCTCGATTCTCTTTACATTAGTTTCTAATAGATGGCGTTAGTAGTATTAAAATGTCAAAATTAGCAATGATTCTGATTTTATTTAAGTAATTTTTATTCTTTCAACTAATTTTCCTAAATTATTGTGTTCTCATATTAAATTTGTTGTAATGTACAAAAAAAAGCACTTTTAAGCTACTCGATCAAAGTAGTTTCCATTGAAACACTAGTGCGGGAAGTAAAACAATAGCGCGGGAATATGGCCTTTCGGATTGTGAGTTGGCTGCGGGAAACATTAGTTTCTAGGCAGTGAGTACGAAAATCATATTTACATAGCTAAAAATCTGTTGTGGCCAGCACAATACCTCTCGCAATTTCCATTTTATGTTATAAAGTATTGTATTGGGCTATCGAACCGTCGTTTTATAACAAAAAAAAATTACAGAACTTTACCCAAATATTGTATTTTATTGTATTTAACATGTTTTCTGCACGCATACAATTCTAAATTCTAATTATATCTATTTTTCATTTGATGGTCATTTGAATGTCAGAGATTCTTCCAATTCCAAAAATTAAATGTACTTCCCAGGAAAAGCTTTCAGGATTTACTGAAACTGTTGATTTTTGACACTGACATTTATCATTTACAAACTAAGTTATAAACATTACTATGTTATAAACATTTGAATTTGTTAATTGGTTTCCTTAGTGCCTTAGCCTCTGCGATGTACTACATTAAATTATTCAATATATTGCAGTGCCTTTGCCTTTATCTCTAAACTTGTACAAAATATAATAAAAATTTTAAGTGTATTAGATGGAGAAATTTATGACTTCAATATTTGTAATAACAAAAATTTCCAAAAAATTATATTTAGAATATTTTTTTAAAGAAACTATTACTTCCGGTTGTTCAATTGTTACCAAAATCTAATTTAATCAGCTCTTCCCAGGAATGTCAGATTGAGAAAACTGCAGTTAAATATTTTTTAAGTCTTATAGTATTCGAGAAACCGTGGTTCCAACATCCACACACACATCCACACACACACACACACACACACACACACACACACACACACACACACACACACACACACACACACACACGGACATCATCGTAAAAATGTTACAATCAGATTCTAGGGACCTGAAAACGTGCTTATCCACTAAAATTTGGATATGTGATTTCTAGCATGAATCCAATACCTCTCTTAGCGAGAGGTAAAAATGTAAAAACTCGGTTACTTGATTTTTAAGGTGTACTTACAATAATTGGATTCACTTCTTCACCAGAGGGCAGTTTTCATTTGTTACTTAATATCCACACTCCCCCTTCTATAGAATTTGTTACTTCATATAACTAGAGACTAGGGTAAAATAAACTGTATCTGTTACTGCTGCCTCGTTTTGACCCCTTCAAACATAAAAAAATTTGGGGTAGAATTGAACTTCTGTTTACTATACAGGTAATTTTTGTCTTTATTTGTTATACTGTTATTATGTAGGTTTGTAGGTAGATAATTCTTTAAATGTCGTATTTTATTATTCTATTCTACCCAGAAAAAAAGAAAAGAAAGTTTGTCTAATTATATTTAGATATTATTTTATTAGGCAATATGTCTAATAATTGAGAATAATTTAAAAATCTTACTTTAGCATTTTAACTAATCAGAAATAGAATAAATATTTTGTAAAAAAATCGTTAATTTAAATATGCAAATGGTTACATTAATTACTTATTTAATTTTACTATACTTTGGCTTCATTATTTTTGTCCCACTATTTTCGGTTATTTATCTAATTAATTAGGTAAACTAAATAGAAAATTTGAATACATATTTAGTTAATTTCTTTATTTATATTTAGTTCAATACTTATTTAATTCTGCTATAATTTGTTATTACAAATTTAGAAAATTTAACTAAATCTACTTGGATATTTTAATGAAATATTATTAGTAGGCTGAAAAATAAGGAATTTATTTAGTTAATGTTAATTTAACTAAAATTTAGATAGTTTTTTTTTTCTGTGTATATTATCAGAAACATCTGAACACTAGAATAGAAACTGTTGAAGAGTAAAAAAATATCATCACGGTATACGAGTATTACCCAATGCTTTGTACAGACATGATAACATATTTCTTCCGTGCGTGCTTTTACTAGGCGTCACTTCATGGGTACTCATTTCTGGCGTGGAGAGTGCACTACAGGGGTCATTGTTGTGACATTTAATATTCGAAATATTTCTTTCAGCGTCGGTCGGGATCGAACCTGGTCCCGTGAAATTTGTGACCAGTTGTGGTTTTAACAACTTTAGTTCAAATCAAACTAAAATTATCTGTTACGCGAAAGAAATCGGTGAAGTTGAGGGTGAGGTGCATTCTCTATTAAAACATTGAATGCCCTTTAAATTAAATGATATCTGATGAACTCAATAACAGATTTTTTATTTTTAAAAAATTCTGTTTCGGTAATGTAGTACAAAATTCTATAAAAAATCCTATCTCGTGCATATGAATTTAAAATTACTGGTAAATTACATTTCCCCTGAAGAAAATCAGAAAACTTACGGCTTATAAACATGATAATGACAAAATAACATAACAAAACAACATCGAATAAAGAACTTTGGAAACGTTAAAGTCATTACCATCCGTTTGATACAAAACAAAAAACCCAAACAGAAAAAATCGACTATCGCCTCGCGCTTCGCATGCGCCTTCTAGACAAAGACCCCAATAAACAAAGACAGACATACACACCACCCCATACACCTGACAGAGACACCCTCGTATCCCTCTGCACAACAAAGAGAGATAGCTACATCCACGAGCTGAACACGTTCCTCGTAGAATGAAAAGATATATATCTCCATCTCTCTCATTCCCTGAGGGAGAAAGACCGACGTATGTGACTTCTGTATGTGGGAGAGAGACATGCGCACGCGCGCAACACGCGTTCGGCGTGCGCAGTGCGTGAGGCAGGTATATAACAGCTACCTGGTAACGCATCCACACATTCAACACACGGTTGCTAAGGTGTGTAGAACAGAAAAAGAAAAGAGACAGAAGATGTGTTACGTCAACGAAGACATGAAGAAGGCTCCCAAGACGCCAAAAAGCCCCTGGAGGAGGCTCATCAGACAAGTAAGTCAACTTTTTTGACAATTTTTATTTTGTCGTCTCTGTTTTTTACCTGCAATTAGGTATAGCAACTCTGTATATTGCACAGATTTCAAACAGCAGTTAATATTAGCATGACTATTACAAAACAAAGTTTGTTTATATTTTTGTTTACATTTCCGAACTGTACATTTGATCAAAACAAAATTTATTTGTGTTTGTTTCCCAAACAGACAGACTTAATAAATTACATAGTGATTTCAATGCTTGTATAAGAAAATAATTTTCGATTTTTATAGTTTTTCGGTTTATTAATAAAATTATAGTCTTATTTTGTACATTTGTAATAATAGCACTGTTTTAAATGTTTATATACGTGCAACCAGAAATGTACAGTATTATTCTAAATGTTTTTGTATTTAAGAGTGTTTAGTTGATGACTTTAACGCTAGATGTAGTTGCAACCCCTAAATATAACTATAATCACCTGTTGAATGTAAACAAACTTTGTTCCAAAATTTGACATTTAGTTGTTTTATTTTATATTCTTAAATTATTTTTTTATATTTTATTGAATATTCCTAAATAACAATTTTAATACCTTTATTGTAATTTTAGACAAATTTAGACTGGACCATTTGTTGAATATAAACAAGCTTGGTTTCAAAATTTGACATTTAGTTGTTTTATTTAATATTTTTAAATTATTTTTTATATTTTGCTGATTAATATTTTGAATATTTTTATTGTAATTTTAGATTTTAGTTTTCACCAACCATATAAAATAGTTTTTTCACTACTAGCCTAGGAATCCACTATTATTTACCTTTATTTGACATGGGAAATTGTTTTTCACTACCGCTTTATTATTACCGATTTATTTAAAAATAATAATAAACTAATATGGCTGCTGATTGTAATAGCACAAAGTGTTTTTATTAAATAATTAAATCAAATACAAATCAAGGCTCATAAGTGAGGTTATCAAACTAGCGAAATGAGCGAAACGTCAGATAAAAACAAATGCAGCCTACTTTGTTTTTGTGAATATTAACAAGCAAGTAACGTAATTATCCATATCAAAATGATTGTTATTATCAATAAAAAAAAATCAAATATGATTTATGTGCTAGTAGTGAAAAAAATAGTATATAAACCACGGTTGAGAAGATCATTATTGACCTGGCGCCTTGTATCCCTCGGTCTACGCCCTCGGGTTACAATATTGGCGTTGGGTCAATAATGGTTATCTTCTCAACCTTGGCGTGTAATATACTATTGTTTACCAAAAAGTACAATGTAATATTATCTCCCGCCGATAAGATTATTGTTTTAAATTGTACCAAATAAATAACACGTTTTATTAAAATAAGTATTATCAGAAAAATTAAATAAAGTATGTAATATAAATTGCATTTTATTCTTAACACTGATATTTTATTTATGTATAAACATATGTTCACCGTTTTTGAAATAAGTAATATAATCTTTAAAATAAATAATATTTTATCATTTGATTTCTTTCAATCCACAGATCTTTAAATAATAAGAATAATTAAGGTACAATTGCTAAAATGTTCTCGAGTTATAAATACTTTAATTCTAACTTATTTTTCGTTAAACGTTTATTTATGGGATATATTAATTTATAGCAATTTGTTTATTTATTGTTCCTATTAATGAAAACGTAAATATATAAATATATCACCACGGTATATTACCCATTTCTGCGTTGTACACAGATTTCGGTAATGATGATGACATATTTCTACGGGTCACCTCACGGGCATTCATTGCTGCAGTGGAGAGTGCACCACAGGGGTCACTTTTGTGCCATTTAAAATTCTAAATATTTAGCGTCGGGCGGGTTCGAACCCGGTTTCCCAGATTCGTGACCAGACACTCAGGCACGCGACCACGGGACCCCATAAACGTTGCTAACCTATTTTTTTATGTTATGAAATAAAGGACTAAAATATTATACAACTAACTCGTGTGTTAATCTGCGATTAATAATTATAAATTGCTTCGCTTATTATTCGCCCTTATTAAGTAATAACTAAAAATTTTAAATTCGAATATTTCATTCGCATTTTTAAAATTTTATATTGTACATTCAGCATTTTGTTTCAAATGTTTTTGCTGGTATTTCACATAGTATTGTTATTACCTTTGTTAAAACTTTATACCGGAAGAAGTAGTACCTACATAAATATTATAAGATAATCAACAGAATACAAACTTTAATACATAATACTCATTTTATTATTTAAATGTATTCAAAATTATGCTTAAAACTGCGCTTATATTACTGTATTCCTATTTTTCCCATACTAATTGTAGTATTTGAAATTCAATGACTAATTAATTCTAACTTTACATTCTTTGCAATTCCTGTTCGTTGTTTACATACAACAAAAACAAAAATACGGAAACTCATCTCTCTCTTTAATCCCAGTATCTATTTATCTCTCTCATGTTCTCTCAGTACCAATCATTCCATCTCTTTCTTACATGTAGAACATAAATTGCTCTCCTCTCATACAAATACTTATCGTTATCTTTCTCTTTCAGCCTCTGCGACCTCGTCTCTCTCGCTCGGTAGTTCCTGGCGCCAAAATCAACCTGAACCGGTACTGGAACAAGTTTGAGGAAATGACGTCAGGGCCGTTGATCATGATTGGAGCCAATGACAACGCTATCAACGATAACTTGATCAACGAGAGGAGAGAAAGCGGTATGATCGATTTGTAATCATGATCATTAATCAATATTTCTTTTTGATGATATTTGATTGTATCTTCATGATATGTGATGATATTAAGCGTTCGGGTGATATTAGATTAGTTAAAGAGATGATGATATCGTACACTCTATCGAATTTGGAGCCTTAAATTTTTAATCATCTCTTGATATATTCGTAGATATATAGAAAATAAAATGTAGATTGCAAGAGTCATTTTTATGGTGTACCTATTCATACTCACTTCTGGGGTTGCAACCATAATTTAAAACAAGATAAAGATACTATATCAATGACTTGTTTCTAAAATTTAAAATACTCTTGCATTTATGCAGAAATATATAAATCTATATAAAATAAATAAATGATATAAATATTATATTGTAAATAAAATCTAGAATTTATATAAATCGATGTCTTCCAATTAATATTTGGTTAAAAGCTTTAATACTATGCACTAAAATGCAAATTTGAAGCTTGCACTATCTTTTTTTCATATCAATGCTCGAATTTTTTTGCTATATAAAGAAATATACAAGAACTTATAGCGCCAATCAAATTTTTCTTCATATTTTTGAATGGATTTATTAAGGGTAATATCTAAATCCTAAATTTATATGCCCCAAATCTAGTGATTATTTAGGATTTTAGGAATTAGATTTTAGGGTTTTGCAGGAGCACACTATGCCTTGAAGTTTACGCGCACTAATAAAACAAATCATGTTCGTTGCTATAATTTGTACAAAAAGTCAAATTTACTGTCAAAGAATAGCTTTTTAGCTTTATTTTATGAAATATAATATTAACATTTATTCTCAAGAATCAAATTGAATCGAATTGTATAATTCATTTTTGTTGTTTTAAAGTGTTGCCATACTAACCAATGCATATCACTAGTGTGCCATTCGGAGTTGTATTTATGTGAAGAAGACCTAAATCCCAAATACTAAATGCCAAAATGCGACATCGGACACAGCCTAAAAAGTACTTTCTGACATTGAGTTATCGTCTAATATTTTCTTTTTCAACGCCTACTTATAAAGTTATTATACAGGATGTTAATTTTACGTGAGCTACCATTACTCTCACGAGAACTATAAGCCAATTAAATGGGCAAACAATTTATATTTTACGACAAATTTAAAGAGAAGAATAATACTACCTTTTTAGTTGAAGTTCTGTATTTTTTTATTAATAAAACCCAACGTTTCGGCACCATAAACTAGTGCCTTCTTCAGGGGAAATTGACATAAAAATGTCAACTAAAACTAAAAAGGAAGTATTATTCCAATTATTAATATGAGTTCTGAAAGATATTTTAATAATTTAAAGAGAAGAATTTTTTTTCGACCAGTGGTTCTTAAATACGGTACCTAACTTTTTTATTTTAAATGAGAACATATCTTATATATTTTTTACGCACAATTGCATTAAAATTGTTTGTTTACATCTTAGCAACCAGGGCGGAAAGTTGAACATTATGCCCGCCGGGCTTTTTGCCAGTTTTACCTCCCGCCGGGCTGTAAAAAACCAAAACGTCCGGTAATAATTCTAACCTTTATTTAAGTATATGCATTTTAGAAGTATTTTTTAAATTATTTATAAAATAACGACAAAATAAGGTTAAACTGGCCACGTAATATTTTTAGATAGCAACATGTTTGCATGAATTTAGAAAATAATTTAAAAACTTTTCATTTGATTGCAATAGTGTGTAAAATGTTGTACATACCTCAGACCGAAAGCAGTTTACACCCTTGGGCGAATAAAAAAAAAATTGTTTTCTTACGGCCCTCTATACGTAAATAACTATAACTTCATCATTCATTAGAGAATTTAGTTCTAAATTCTTGAAGCTGGTATAGTTCTTGAGATTACAATGGTGGCCCATTTAAAATGATCATTCTGTATAGATTAAAATCTCGTTACTGGTAGTGTGTTAAAATAAAAACATATTTATAACTAAAAATAAATTGCGTTGGTAACTGTAAAAATTTAACATAAATGAAAATGACAAATATAAATTTTAAGCTACGACGAGTGGGGAAAAAATTGAATGTCATATGAAAGTATAATCATTTTATCAACATTCGAAAATTAGCACACCCGATTACAGCTCCTATGCTAAACTTATCTTTTGTCGTTAAAGTATATCTTCACTCACTTGTATCATAATATTTTTCCGCAAAATGTTGTATATTTTTCTATTTTCATTTATTTATCGTATTTATTTTTAATTGATTGCCTTAAATATCATTTTTCCGATTGATAAAGAAAAGTTTGATTGTCACTGTTCGTACAAATCTCCAAAACAATAATTAATTTTTTGTTTTAATACAGTTTGTATACATTTTACTACAGCTATACATACGTTTTATCTTCGAGCGTTGTTGACTTCCTGTTTAAATTCAAATTAATACCTACCTAATAACAAGTTCTGGAAAATACTCTGTAATTATATCTATTAAAACTAATTATGTACATATAAAGGACTGATACACCTCTGATAGTTGCTCAAGCTATATAATGTAATGTATACAATGCATTTAGCCTATAACACGAAAGCTTTAATTAGGTTAAGATTATAAAGAGATATATTTGATGAAATAAGTAGTAGTACCTACATAAAGTTTTATGATTACCTACTCAACTCAGTTCATTTTTCATTATTCTCATTCTATATTATGTACAGTACCATCTAAAAATATGAGTACGTCTGATAATTCTTCTGATATTTTGTCTGATATCATTTAATGCAACATTAATTTATTTGTTTACTATTTTTGGCACGAATATTATGAAGAATTTCTTTTAATAATGTCATTTTTTTTATTTTTAATAATATTTTTTTGTAATTATGTGTAGATTCATTACTTCTATTATTAATAATTACTATAACTAAAATAATTTTTTTTTAATCAGAAAATTAGCATTGAAATTGAAAACTCAAATAATTCTGACTGTAAAGAAGAATTTTAATTTTATTATTTGAAATTTCAAAGGAAGCAAAAATATACAGGAGCAGAAATATTAATGATTAGTTTAATTTTTTTTTAACAATTGACAATTTTGTACATTTCAGTACACTTTTACTTCCTTGTACGTAGTAAAGGAAGTATTGTAATCGCGAAAAAGATTTTAGCGTTATCCGTTTTGACCATCCCTTAATCCTTTTTGACTAATTTTATCATGACATCTGTACGTACATCTAGTTGTGCATCTCCCTTTTTGGTCATTACGTAACTTGCGGAAGTGGTATTTTACTTGAAGCCTATAATAGATTTTAATGAAAAACTATTAAAATAGAATCCAAAACTTTTCAAATTTGATATATAAGACTTTTATAACAATGTGAATAACATAATAGATTTTGGGTAAAGGGCTAACCGGAAGTGACACATTACCTGAAGCTGTTAACAATTTTTCTTGAAAAAAGGGTTTTACTTTGATTTTAGAAATAAATGCTTCAATTAAAAGTTTTACAGAATTAAATCAAGTATTATTAAAAATTAGCCCTTTGAATAAGCGATACATGTAAATTTTTGGTTTTTGTAATTAAGTTTGCTATGGATTAAAACAAAATTTAAAAATTTAATGTGCGCCTCCCTTAATGATTATACTCCCGATTTTAGGTTAAAATTAATATTTTGTATTTTAGTTATTACAAAAATATGTAGGTATAGTTTATTGGCGTGCAAGGAAGTCATGTGGTGTCCACATCACATTTTTTAAAATCAGCAGATGTGCCTATATTTTAAGATGGTTCTTTTACTGTATAATTAATTATTTAAATACAATTCAATTCTGAAATTAATAATTCACATCTCAAGTACATTTCAAAATAATTTGTTTCTTTCAAAAAGAAGATGTACAAGTATTATCTTTTGTTATAATTACCATTATCTCGCCGGCAAATGAGAATGGACTGATGCTCATTTTTTCTCCTTTTTCCGTACTCTGTCCCTTGCCCTGCGGTGTTGCCGCTTCTTCATAACCTAGCATTTTCAACATCGCCAATAAATTGGCAATAGTGTAGAAATCTCCAGCCCCATACTCATTTGACGGCAACTATATAGTAAAATGTTATTAATACATTGTCCTTACCACATTTTCATACTTTTGTCAGAGTTACTATTTTTTTAATTATTGCCCTTAGGCTCATATTCGTAAAAATTTATGTACTACTACTCAAATTATACATATGTACATAAAATGTCGTATATAAATTTCTATATTTGTCTGTGATACTAGTGTAAGTTTTATATTCGCCACCTATCAATTTACAGCTAACAGTACTTCACTTTTTATACTTTCTTTACAATTCTCATCCCAGTTTTCAAAATCTAAGGTGGCATATCTTAATTTTATTTCGTAAAAGAAAATAGGCCGAAGTAGTGTCAATTATACAGAAAATTGCGTTCAGTTTAACGGATTTTCTGTTGTACATAAAATTAGTTTTAATTTTTAGTTTACTCAAAATTATTTTTAGTTGTCGCACTGTAGTTAGATTTTGCACTTCACATTTGATTCATTTGAGTTGTTTTTCTTATTTTTTAACGCTCAGAATCAAGCGATGTGATTTATCGTTATAGAAATTTATAAACTTAATTTGTAATTTAGGTACTGATTGTATATTCTGTGATATCAGCTTTAATGATTTCTCGATGTATTATATGATTTAGTTTATTAAGATTTTTATTTTGTATATTATGTTTGGCACGTCCCAAATGTCTTTCATATATGTTATATATGTTTATGTACTGATTTATGTAAGTAGCATGCTAGTTAAGTTTGTATTGGTTGCCTCTATTTCGAATTTATTGTAAATTGTACTGGCATTTTTAGGTTAAGTTTGTACTTTTGTATGACGAAAAATATACAAATAAATATATAGGATAAAATATGTATTTGTTTCAATGGTTTCTAACCTATAAATAAAAACAAAAATAATATGTATTACTGTATTTTCGGACAGTGCGCAGTGGTATTGACTAATGAGGTTATGCACCTTTTTTCTGTTTAAATCGAAAAAGGATAGTCTAATTCATTGATCAGTATGGTTAAATTATTTTATATTTAAATTTTTTGTTTTATAAAATTGTTTTAAAGTATAATATTTTTAAAAAGTTGCAAAAACCAGCCATGTTTTGTCGTCACAACGTTCCGAACCAAGTTCAGACTCATTTCAAACAGACATTTTATATGGACACATAATTTCTAAAAGAAAAATATATATAAACTATAAATTGAGGATTACATATCTGAATATGCTAGAATATATTAATATAATATCGTTCTATTTATTTTTATAAATATAACTTTCATTATATAAATATATATTAATATTCCTCTTGATGATGCACCACAATAATTAATAATATTAGTAAATTAAATTAAAACACAAAAACATATATATCCTTATCGATTTCGGTTTTATACAACCATCTTCAGAGTTAATACAATAAATGAAAAATTATTATTATATAATAACGTATAATTTAATAAATGAAGATAACTTTCATTACATCAGATGTTTCTTTCATATTTGAATCTTTAAATTAGACGGTAGAAGGTTATAAACGCATGTGAGACATTGAATATATTGCAGAATATTATTTTATTCTTTATTTTGGCACGAAACAACGTTCCATCGACATGTTTACTTTCATAAATTTTAGGTTATCTTTAAATGTCACTTTGACGTTTAAGACAATGTGAAAATCAAAATGGTCGTGCCTGTCACTCTGTGACGTCAAATGACAAGGAACGAAGCGGAGGTCTAGCAGCCTCATTTTAAAGAATGTCATTTTCAATTACAATTTTTTCATGATTAAAGATCGATTTGAGAAAAAATAAAAAATACGGGTCTATTATTTTTCACTACTCTATCGATTAAAATTATAAAAAAGTCGTGCATGACTTCATTGGGTGGGTAACCGCCTAGAGCAACCGTTTATCATTATTTGGCTGTATATGATCATAACTGTAGCACAGTCATAATAGTTACAAAAAGGAGAAACCAATTGAAATATCAGCTTTACTTTTGCATAAAAATAATATTAATTAATAGTTTATTTAAAAAATTGTAGTTTCCTCGGTAGTTACCTATAGGTATCATATGTCTTACGTCAATTATATTTTTGACAGTTTGATTTACATTTATAGTTACAAGATCAAATATGTAGGTAAGTAAAACAATATTTATACTTATTACAGTAAAAGTGCATAGTGGGATGATATGCACAATGCTCGGCAAATGTATAATACTTGCCTAAAGCTGAAATATACCTAACTTCATTTGTATGAAAATAATTGGGGATAAATTAATAAGTATAACAACAATAACGTAATAACATTTGCCGGAAAATGTGTACATTATTCCGAATATGCATTTTTATTTAACATAGGTACAAGAGTAATAAAATACTAACATTACAATTATTGGAGTAACGATAATCGACTGTAGATTGATGTGGGAGAAATAAAGTATTCGGAACTGCAGTCTGTACGATATTAATTGATTTTAAACCTACGTTTCGATCATTACTATGACTCGATTTAACCCTGAAGACTATCATAGTAATGATCGAAACGTATAGGTTTAAAATCAATAAATATCGCACAGACTGCAGTTCCGAATACTTTATTTCTCCCACATTACAATTATTAATTGCATGGGTTGTGGCTGTTTTTCAATTACCTATAAAGTTACAATAAATAGGTTAATATTTGTATTGTCGTATTTTATCATTAATACGTAGACTCGCATTTGACATGTAAGAAGGGTAACCATATCCGTACAATATTGGTATATGTATTAAGGTCCATACGAGGATCCATCTAATAAATCCGATTTGTATTAATAGTTATAGTTACCGAGAGTTATTAATACTAATCTAACATTTGTATTAATAACACCAGGTAAATATTAATATAAACCGAACTTGGACCGTAGTATAGAGCAGTGGTTCTTAAACTTTTTTCTTGGCGACCCATTTCGTAACCCAATAAATCGTAGCGACCCAATGACGGCTGTGAGACAGAGTATTTAGAAAAAAATGCGCCGCCGGCGAATTTTTTTTTCCATTTAAGGTTAAATGTCATAATTGTAAGTTACATTTTTTTAAGGGATGTGCAAATGCATGTTTTTCCCCTTTCATGTACAAAAATAAATTGCCAGATCACAGAACATTTTAGGAAAGAGCCAGGAAAAGAGAATGTATTTAAAGGATTGCAGCAATATGCATAATTTTAGAAACTTTCCAGAAATTTCGTGGTGGGGAGGGGGAGGTTTGAACCCGTAAACCAAAACCCCATAGCTACGGCACTGACCAATAGCCTGTATTAATTTAATAATTAAGATAAAACATACACTTTAATAATAATAATAATAATAATAATAATAATAATAATTTATTTGTCCATTTGATCATTTACATGATATAGGATATGTCACAATACACAATACGAATTAGATACAGTTACAATGTAATTAACAAGGATTATCAAAATATTGATTAACAGAGTAGTAACAATTGGTAATTAATTTTTGTTTTAATTTAAATTTATATTCTGATATATTTCCACAGTTTTTAATTTCATCAGACAAGCTGTTGTACAATGAAATACCCCAGTAGTAAGGGTCTTGTTCAAAAAATACAGTTCTATGCTGTGGAATTTGCAAGTAATGTTTACCTCTAGTTTCATAACTATGTATACATATTACATATTTTAACAAATTTGAATATATTCTCTTTGACAAATATCAAAACATGAAAAATAAATATTGATGGAACAGTAAGAAAATTATGTTTTACAAATGTTTCTCTACATGACTGATTATAATGTAATTTGTACATATATCTAATAGCACGTTTTTGTAGTTTAAATACTCTAATGATGGACGAGGATGTTCCCCAGAAAATCATTCCATATGAACATAGTGACAGAAATTTAGAAAAATAGAAGGATTTTACAATTCTTATATCGCAGATTAAACTTAACCTTTTAATAGCATAACAAACTTTAGATAAATTAGTACAAAGTTGGTTAATATGCAGTTCCCAATTAAGATTTCTGGTCAATAAAAGACCGAGTACTTTACAGCTGTCCACCTGATGAAGAGATGAATAATTATATTTTATTAACAAGCTTTGACATTCAGTACTTTTGTTGTAGATTGAAAAATTCATAAAGACTGATTTAGTTACATTTACTAAAAGTGAATTATCTTGAAAATATTTATGCAGCTTGTTTAACTGATCATTAGCACATAATATTACATTGTTTAAATTTTTATGCTGTACAAAAAGAGAAATATCATCGGCATATGCTACATAGTTACATATATTTGTTCGTTGCTTTATGTCATTTATATACAAAATGAATAAAATTGATCCAAGTATTGAACCCTGAGGTACACCAGTTTTGATAAGTATTTCTTTAGATTTCGTATCATTTACGCTTACTAGCTGATGTCTACTGCATAAATATGACTTAAGCCAATTATAACAATTTCCTCTCAAACCTATAGAAAATAGTTTACTTAATAACAAATCATGATTTACAAGATCGAATGCCTTTGATAAATCTAAAAATATACCTAAAGTATTTTCATTCTTATCTAAGTTCTTGTAGATTTCATGCAAGTATGTCGATAATGCACTAATAGTGGAATGTTTTTTTCTGAAACCATGTTGTTCAGAACCTAATATTTTAAATTTTGTTATGAACGATAATATTTGGATTAACAATGCTTTCTCAAAAATTTTGTGAAATACCGATACAAGTGATATTGGCCTATAATTTTTCATATCTTTATTATCACCTTTTTTATATAGAGGTGTCACTTTTGTCAATTTCAGAGTTTCTGGGAAACAACCTGTTCTAAATGATTCATTTATAATAATTTAGAATGCAAATATTATTTATTTGTATACTTTAACTTGTGTAACAAAACCAAAATGTTATTTTAACATATGTGCATACAAATAATTTACAAACATTTCAGTGTGAAGGGTGAACTTGTTTTTTTGAACATAAAGTATTTATTCTTGGTTCAATATTTGTAATGGCTGGTCTGATTGTACTCTAATTCTACTTTATCAGATTTATTTATTATCATTAACGAAAATTTAAAGTCACATAATACAAAAAAAGCTTCAAGTTAAGTAAAATATTAATTTTAACATGTAGGTACTTGAATATTATTATTTGGTAACGAAGACAAAACTATTTTTTTATCATTTTTATTAATAAGTGGCATAGAGCCCAATTCTCAGTTTTCACTATTGTGATATGAAATGATAAATTTATATCATGTCACTTGTCTATGTCATCTATTATTTGTCAAATATCAACAAACATGCAGGAAATTCATATTTTCTTGTTATATGCGACCAATATTTTCAACAAACTTTTCAATTGAGAATAGCTCTAAGTGATAAAGAGAAAAATATTCACCGTATATCACTTCGGCGGAAATTGAGAATTAGACCAATAGCATTTCCTTCTTGTAAATTTCCGTAAATGCGAGGGTAAATGATAAATATACAATCAAACCCGATTATTACGAACATAGTACACGGATAACGGGATTCATTGAAGAACAAACACATTCATAACTTATCTTCACAACATTTTGTCTAAAAGCACGTCATCGCAAATAATAAATAGTGTTTTTCGTACATGCTTTCATGATAAATGAGTTGGTACCTACATTTATACAAGAATAGTGGAAAGTGTAACCGGTCAATATAAGAACTAGACAATAAATTTATAATTTAATTTTATACAAAGCGTATAACTATGTATACTTGTCTTTACAAATATACAAACTGAGTATACCTACCAGTGTTGGATGTCTACGTATAGAAAATTGTTTTCTACATACTCGCGTAGACAACGTGTATACTACGTAGACAGTGTAGAGAAAGTAATCATTTCCAGGTGGCAGTACTAGCTTAGTAGCAAATTGTGTGTGTAACCTATTTTGTTTCTAGGTGGCAGTACTAGCGAAGTAGCAAATTGTGTGTTTAACTTATTTTTTTGTTTAGTTACGAACTAAAATTTAAATAAATACAATACATGACTTACTCCCGGTTTTATAAAGTCAGAATAAATTTACTTCCATATTAAATTCTTGACATTTATAACATTACTGACAAAAATTTGATTGCCATTTGAAGGAATAAATTTTATTTACCTTACAAGCAATTTTATTTTCCGTTTAAAAACCGGCGATAAGAATATATTTTTATTTTATTTATATTTTAAATAAATAGACTACACCACCGCAGTTTTTAATTTTTCACACGCATATGTTAAAATGTCCTGGTAAATCTCATTTTCTACATTATTTCATATCAATTTCATGACGTAGACTACCTAATTGTCTACATGTATATAATTTAATTTTTTAGGTCGAAGCTAACCTAAACCTAATTTTATCAATAGTTGAACCAGAACCGCGTACGAACCTATCTCTCAAAAAAAAAATTAACCTGAGACTAAATCTAACC
The DNA here is from genome assembly GCA_943142095.1 of Ophonus ardosiacus. Taxonomy (NCBI): domain Eukaryota; kingdom Metazoa; phylum Arthropoda; class Insecta; order Coleoptera; family Carabidae; genus Ophonus; species Ophonus ardosiacus. The sequence continues at coordinate 29,266,110 of OW964836.1, forward strand.
CAGATTTTGACAGGTTCGATGCCCTGATTGTAACACATCATATTGTTTCAAATTATTCTCAAATTACTTATGAACTCCAGCAATATTACATTTCCTTACATTGTAATATCATAGTCATTAAATTACTATAAAAAAAATCTGATGTGGCCAGCACATGACCTCCCGCCAATTTCATGTTTAAAATAGCAGTGAACTTTAAGTAAAGTATTACTTCCGGTTGATCGTTTGTAAATAAAATCTAATTTGTTGTCCAATAAATAGAAAAGTCTGTAATACGAAATTTTGGATTATGTTTTATTGTTTTTCGTCAAAAATCTGTTAGAGCTCCAAATTAGTTACTACTTCCGATTTATCATATGTGGTGAAAATTTAATATGTTGTTTCAAATTATATATGAGTTTTTAATACCAAATTTGAGAAGTTTTGGTTCATATTTTAATAGACTTTAAGGGAAAATCGTCACACACACATTCTTATAAAAATTAGTATCAACTTCTAGGTGCTCTAAAACGCAATCTTTGTAAATTCTTCGCCGTATATAATCCATTTCGTAAATGTGTAGTTGTAAATTAATATTAATTTATAGTGCTGCAAAAAATAGAAAAAAAATTAAATCAGATCATCTTGTACATCTAATATTTATGTATTAACCTTAATTTCATTAGAATTAAATATTTTACCATTATATTCCCCTTAAGACGGTTTCATTATTAATTTTAATGTAATTGCTTCCTGACAGTGACATTTGTTTAAATATGTCAAAATTGTTATTAAAATTATGTTTTTGTTTGACGTATAGGCAAGACGATTATATTATATATTCATATTTAAAATTATTTACTAAATGTTATTATCGTAGAATTGAAGGTTGTACAATTATATTCAATTTTAATTAGTAAAAGTTGCTAAAAAATTATATTCAATGAATTTTTTACAAGAAAAACTGTTAACAGCTTGTATAAATGTTACTTCCGGTTATCCGATATACACTAAAACGAATGAGCTCTTCCCACATTAGTATAGAATGGATATACAAAATTTCAAATTTTTCTGATTGATAGTATTTGAGTAATCTTGTTCACAAGATCCACACACACAGACACACACACACACACACACACACACACACACACACGCATACACACACACACACACACTCACACATACATTCCTACAGACATCATTCTGGGGACATCAACACGTGCTTATTCACTAAAATCTCTATATCCTATTTTTAGCACGATCCCTATATCTCCCTTACCTAGGGTAGCGGGAGGTAAAAAAAACAAAAAGTATCATTCAAACACTAACAACATCTCTTTTAACATCTGTCATCTACGTTCCAATTTTCCTCGTCTGTCGTCAATGTCAATCATAATCTACTACTAAACTAATCACTCATCACTACTACCCACGATCTACTAATTATTCTAGTTATTTGCATATTAAACACTTCCTAAGTAAAAATTTCTCTGACTCTGACATTATTTGCGTGGGCTTACTTGACGATGCTATCTGACAAGTGGCGACACACATATTAGTAATTTATTAAACGAAACAAGATACAATCGTAATAAGCATTTTAAAATATAAGGGTCATATTCAGTACTCTTCATTAGTGTAGTGATTGTCCAGTAACTATGGAAATAGCGTGCATCTTTTTCTTATTAATGCATCAATGTATATGTCCCTCTTTATTTTATTTTTAGATAAGCTTCTTTAGTTAAAGAGTGCTGAATTCGACCCAAATGTTTATGTACCTATAAAGGGTGTTCATTGTTAAGTGGCCACCATTGCGAACTATAAGAGATATGAAGTTGGTTAAATTAGCAAAGAATACCAACTCTTTTTATTTTAAATTGAAAAATAAATTTTTTATTTGCTCATTCTTTAGAGAATTTAATTCTGAATTCAGTGATACTAATATCCTTACATAACGATTTTTTTTGAAAGAAATGCATGTAAAGTTTTATACTAATTTGATTAAAATATGGCTATAATAAGAGTGCCATGAATGGAAAAAATTAATACGTGTTAATTTTTTTTACATAAAATTAGAGTGCCCTGACAGAAAGAGGTGAATACTTTGTACTTTTAATTGATCATAAATGTCAACGCAAATAAAATATTCACGTATTTCTTTCAATGCACGCTAATTCTATCTGAAAAAAATTAACACTTATATGCATTTTTTTCCATTCGACACTGATTATAGCGATATTTTAATCAAATTAGGATAAAACTTTTACATGCATTTTTCTCAAAACAATATTAATGTAAGGGTATAAAAGTGTTGTATTACTGAATTCAGAATTTAATTCTCTAACAAATGAGGAAATAAAAAGATATGTTTTCATTTAAAATTAAAAAAAAGTTGGGTCCCATATTTTGAGAATCACTAGCCAAAAAAATATTTTTTCTTTTTTTTAAATTTATCTTGTGAAAATTGTTTGCCCATTTAACCGTCTTTGTAGATCTTACAGTTCTCGAGATAGCAATATCGGCCTCTTAAAAATGAACAACCTGTATTTGTGTATAAGCAATAAAAGTTTTAATTTAATGGGGTCCCGTGGCCGCGTGCCTGAGTGTCTGGTCGCGGACCTGGGGGAACCGGGTTCGATCCCGACTGACGCCAAATATTTCCAATTTTAAATGGCACAAAAGTGACCCCTGTGGCGCACTCTCCACGCCAGCTATGAGTGCCCGTGAGGTGACGCCTGGTAAGCGCCCACACGGCAAATATATCGTCATCATTACCGATGTCTACATGTGTTGCAGATACTGGCACACCCAGAAATGGGTAATATGCCGTGATGATATATTTATATTTATATTTATTTAAGTTTTAATTCTTTACTACTATTTTGGTAATACAAGTATGTTTCATGGCTTACTTTTGCAGAGTACACTGTAGTTGAAGACATTACACAGAAAGAAAACCTAAAGTTTTGTTAAATTAACTAAGGGCCGTTTTCATAATAAATTTTATCCTCACTTTAACACTTTAAATTAAATTACAGCTGTGTTCGTTTTCATAATACAACTTTAGCACTTTAGCAGTACTTTAAGATAAAGTGAAATCATTCGTCAATTTAGGTGTACTTTAAGACTTTAACTCTTCTTTGTTAGGTTAGTTTACTTTTATCTCTCATTTTTGAATTTCGAAATAAATTTATTTTTCCCTTCTTCCTAAAGCGAATATTTTATTTTACGAAATCAATAATTCATGAAAATTTTGTTACTGATTTTGATAGATACATGGATCAACCACGAATTTTATTAAATATGTTGTAGATTATAATATAATATGAATGAATTAGTTAACTTACAAATAGATTCTGATCATGATTTCGAGATAAATAGTAATTTCGTTGGAAGTACTCAGTTATCACACAAAAGCAAAAACTTAAACTATACTATTTAAAAGTAATATTATAGTAATTATATTATATATTATTATTATATATTATTATTATATTATATTTAAAGTAATATTTATTAAACTTTCTATATACTAGATTTACAGTACGTACACATATTTATTATATCAGTAATTTTTTTATTAAAATTAATTGAAAATACAATGAATTTTTATTGTATGAATGTTTGATTATTGTAATCAATTCTTGTCATTGTTGGTTTGAAATAATGAAATGAAGTATCGAGAATAGTTTCCATCGGAACGATTATGAAGATATATCATTGAAATATTCTGCTAATATGCGAAAAATTCTCTGCCATTTATTTATAGTGTTTTCTTCAAATTTTCGCAACTGACGTCAATATATTTCCGCGCCTTTTTTCACTAAGATTAGGATATGGAATTTTCTCTTTATTTGTTACAAAGCTGTATATGGATTTGTATTATTGAATATTGAATTATTTCATGATGTCCATGCTTTTTCCTTTAAATGAAACGTGACAATATATTGGCATATTCCAATGATTTAAATAACTTACCCGCTCATGTGGTGAAAAAAATAACAAGGATTTGATTATATTATACTTTTATTTTGAAAATTTTTAATATTTCTCTGAATTTGTGAAGTTTGCTGTTATAATTTTGTCGTTTGTACACATTATTGAAGACAAGAAATTCGAAAGGTCAGATGTCAAACGTCAAACTTTGAATTTTTATTCGTTCAGGTATACCAACATACTTAAAAAACCTAAATTTTTACTTTTGTTAAAGTAACTATGGATTTCGATTATGAAAACCTGCAACTTTAAATTAAAGATAAAGTCTTAAAGTAAATTTAATTAAAGTCTTAAAGTAAGCCTGATTATGAAAACGGCCTTAAACAAACTTTTTAATTTTCAGCCGACTAATATGTTATATATATATATATATATATATATATATATATATATATATATATATATATATATATATACAGGGTGTCTCTTAAATAGGGGGACATGGCTTAACCACAGATTCCTGAGGCTAAAATAAGACGATTTAACCAAACTTGCTTCTACCGGAAAGTGTACCATTTAGCCAGAAATCTACCTCAAAGTTCTTCGAAAAAAAATTAATTTTGCTTATAATATTCGGACGCTTTATTCGATTTGGATGAAATTTGGTATGGCAGTTTATATGGTTATAAGTCATCTTTTTAGGTGATACTTGTTCTTATCAGTGAACCACTAGTGTATGAAACTTAGGTCTCCCAACATTAATTAGACCGTAACTTTTTAATGGCAATGCCGAAAATGTGAAATTATTTTTCTTCAGAAAGATACATTCAATAGTAAACTTTTGTCTCTCTGTGTAATTTGTGATATCTGTTACGGTTCACACAGAAAAAAATAAAATCGGAGTGTCTGCACTGCTAAAATTTTTAAAATAAATTTAATCTAGCAGTCTATCCAAATGTCAAACAAGTAATTTTTAATGACAGTAACGAGTTGTCAATCTTCACAACTTGTTTAGGAGTAAGCTAGGATATGTAATCGTCTTATTTATAATAATGGTAGTAAAATACTATTAGGCCGAACACACGGATGTTACTAATTTTAGAATATTGCGAAGAAAATTTTTGACAACCCGTAAAACAATTGTTACTGTCATTAAAAATTACTTGTTTGACATTTGGATAGACTGCTAGATTAAATTTATTTTAAAAATTTAGCAGTGCAGACACTCAGATTTTATTTTTTTCTGTGTGAACCGTAACAGATATCACAAATTACACAGAGAGACAAAAGTTTACTATTGAATGTATTTTTCTGAAGAAAAATAATTTCACGTTTTCTGCATTGCCATTAAAAAGTTACGGTCTAATTAATGTTGGGAGACCTAAGTTTCATACACTATTGGTTCACTAGTAATAACAAGTATCACCTTAAAAGATGACCTATAACCATATAAACAGTCATACCAAATTTCATCCAAATCGAATAAAGCGTCCGATTATTATAAGCAAAATTAAATTTTTTTCGAAGAACTTTGAAGCAGATTTCTGGCAAAATGGTACACTTTCCGGTAGAAGCAAGTTTGGTTAAATCGTCTTATTTTAGCCTCAGGAATCTGTGGTTAAGCCATGTCCCCCTATTTAAGAGACACCCTGTATATATTATAGTAAAATTAAATACAAAATTACATTTAGTATTGAACTAAATATGAATAAAGAAATTAACTAAATATATATATATATATATATATATATATATATATATATATATATATTTATTTAAATTTTCTATTACTTACCTAATTCATTAGATAAATTACCGGAAATTGTAGGACGAAAATAGTAACGCCAAAATATAGTAAAATTAAATAAAATAAGTAATTAAAATAACCATTTGCATATTTAATTTAACAATTTTTTACAAATATTTATTATCTATTTCGGATTAGTTAAAATTCTAAATTAAGATTTGTAAATTTTACTAAATTATTAGACATATTGCCTAATAAAATAATATATAATTATAATTAGACAAAATTTCAATTCCATTTTTTTCTGTGTAGGGAGTTATTGTGAGGTATTGCAACTTCTAAAATGAAAGGACGTAAACGTTAACGTTATGTAGAAAACACCTTATTTTAAAGATAAGGGACTTTCAATTGCAATGTTTACCGTATTTAATTAGATTATTCACGTTAACGTTAACGCTAAAAGCAACACAAAGTTACAGCCGCACGTTTCACCGAAACATAACCTCAACACATACAGACCGTATGACGTTAAACGCTCGTTATTCCATTACAAATATCGTGTCTTCGTCTCCTTATTCATTTAACGTGAACCTTACTAGTAGGTATTCGCATTGGGACTGTCATGTCATTTTTTTTAAGTACACGTTATTTTTGCGTTGAAACTGGAATAACCCTCTATTTAAAAGTAAAATTTGTTAAGAAATGAAATTTAGATATTTTTACGCTAACAAAGAGATGTATAAATAATCAGTATAATTATATAAATAAATACAGACAACTTTTTAAAAATAAAAATTTCAATACTATGCACATTATTCACAATTATCTTGAGAAGAGAACTATAAAAGTGAATTAATATAGTTGTAAACCTTAATTAAAGCAGTGTAATTAAATGGAAAAGGCGCATTTAAATAATTTTTCAAGTCATAAAGATATTTTTATTGGAAAAAGCTTTTGATATTATCGATCGAATCATATAAAACTACTATGATCTTGTTTTGATAAAGATCTATACATGGCTAGTTAATATTCATGAATAATCAGTTTTATAGGTTGGGTCTCACGTTACATTTATATCAAAGAATTTTTGTAATAATTGCTATCTTTTACATCTACATTTATTAATAAAGATAGAAATTTACTAGCTTTATAAAAAATTGTTTTCTTCGTAGCTTCGTATTTATATATGTCTCTAGTTCATACCGGATACTTGACTTTTCGAATACAATAATATATTTACTTATATATAAGTAATGCATAAATCAACAATATAAAATCGAAATTAAACTTTTACAGCCCAATTCACAAAAAAGTTTAAGCTAATCCTCATTTTTGGATTAGTGAATTCTATTCTATTCCGGTATTTAAAATTTAATTTTCATGAAATTATCAATACAGGTAGGTACTAGGAATAGGTTAGACTATATTTTAAGTTATAAACTGTCTATTTTATTCCGGTATTTAAAATAAAATTTTCATGATATTATCAATACAGGTAGATACTAGGAATAGGTTAGACTATTAATTGGAAAAATACTACCTTTTTTTAGTTTAAGTTCTGTAATTTATTATTTTAACCCAATGTTTCGGCACCATAAACTGGTGCCTTCTTCAGGGGATACAATGACATATTTTTTGAAATAACAAAAGCAACAAGTAACCAAGGTAACAAGAAATGTTCATAAATATTACCTTTTTTTATGTATACAATTTTCTAGACAATATATGCATATCCGGCAAAAACCTGGACGGCGAACATGCAACTTCTCAAGAAAAAATCTCCTTTTGCCAGAGGAAAAACCGTCCCAAAAACTGAAGAAGGCACCAGTTTATGGTGCCGAAACGTTGGGTTAAAATAATAAATTACAGAACTTAAACTAAAAAAAGGTAGTATTTTTCCAATTAATAATATGAGTTCTGAAAGATATTTTAATAATAGGTTAGACTATATTTTAAAATTAGAGTAAAATTCGCTAATCCAAAACTGAGGGTTAGCTTAAACTTTTTTGTGAATCGGGCTGTAAATGATCTGGTAGTTTATATCAAAATTATTAAGTGTATTTTTTAAGTACTTAATATCAATTTAAAATTTAGGAAAAATTGATAAAATTTACAAGGCAATAAGAAATAGAATATATGAAAATAATGCACATGGTTCATATTTTTTCTAATTACATTTTAAATAAGTTCAAAGTATGTAATTCTCTTCAACATTAATACACTACAGGATGCTTTCAAACAAATCTATGACAGACTAGAATTGTCAAAGTAGTCAAATTAAATTTAACTTAGACTAATGCCCGTATTCATAAACACTCGTAAAATTTTTAACGGTTCGTTATAATTTTTATCCAATAAAAAGAGTCGACATTGAATGAGAGAAAAATCATTTGTCAAGTGTGATTCTATTAGTCAAAAATTATAAAGAGTCGTAAATTTAAGTTCGTGCTTCACAACAAATGGTTGTATGCCCGTCTAATATATATTTGGTCTGAGATACAGTTGCTTTATTTCTGTCGCACATCACATCAGTATTCAAATAAATACATAAATATTAAATACTTGTGAAATTTAGTATGATACTTTTGAATTACTTATTATATTATACAAAAATATGTTGTGGCCAGCACAAGACCTCTCACCATTTCCATTTTATGTTATATAAGAATTGTATTGCACTTCGCTATCGAACCGTCGTTTTATAACCAAAAAATCTGTTGTGGGCAGCACAAAACCTTCCGTCAATTCGATGTATTTTGTACATATCCCATACCAAAAGATCCTCGAAAAAGATGCTGTATATCCTGTAAAATTTTAACACCAACACATTATTTTTGACAAATTCCATACCGAAAGTTCCTTTCCCTATTTTATTAGGGGTCGCTGTTTCTTACTCTTCTCTTTTACTTATTCCTGTCCAACGCATCTTCTTCTCATAATTCTTCCTATCTCATATCTACACAGTCCTTCCATTTCTCTTTGGCCTTTCTTGTACTTCTGGCATTGAAAATTCCAATCTTGAGGCGAGTCTGCAACTGCGAGGGACATTATATCACATTCACATATAACTTTCTGACCCTATACTTTCAACTTTGGTTTTGCATTTGACACTGACATCTGTCAATTAAAAATTTTTGAATTATCTGCTGTTTCCATAATTTTAGCAAAGCTGACTAATTTTTGGAAGTTAATCTCTCTTAGGGCCAATTGTACAATCAAAGGTTAAGGCAAGGGTTAGTAATTAACAGCTGGTTAGTCAAAAAATGTGTTGTACGATAACGGGTTAAGCGTAACCATGGCTCTTAACCAGTATATTTTTAACTTTTGATGAAATGAGGGGTTAACGATTTAACAAAGTGTTAACGCATGACATTTGACGTTTGTTTAACTATCTGTGATGGCTTTTCGGCGACGTTTGGTAGTTGAATCTGATTCAGAAGATGAATTGAATGATTAGAAAATATTTTTAAGAAGTAGGAACTGATGCGATCACGACACAATATACGGTAAATAAATTATTATATAAAGTGCCTGAAGTATTCTTGGTTATTGGATAAAAGAAATAAGCAGGAATGCAGTCAATGTATAAAATTTTATTTAGTCAAAAACCGACGTTTCGCTTCCTGTGGAAGCTCCTTCAGGGCGAAAGACTAATATTTTTAAATAATTTGTTACACTCGCTAAAAAAATATTTTAAAATATTCAGCAGGAAGCGAAACATCGGCTTTAGATTAAATAAAATTTTATTCATTGACTGCATTCCTGCTTATTTATTTTATCCAATAACCAAGAATACCTCATGCAATTTATTTACCTTATCTTGTGTTGTGATCGCATTAGTTTTTTATTCTCTATTATATCTTTATACTGGGCGACAAAATCCATTAATTTTAAAAAATCATTTTGCGTAAAATTAGGTGTTCTACTACGCTTAGTTTTTGATATTTTGTAATTATTATTTTTATAAAAACTGACGTATATATCAAAATTGCAATAAAATTTATGTTTTGTTTTGTTTTATATAGTATAATTTGGAAAAACTGATCCAGTGTTACTTGACAGACTGCTAGGTAACCTTTAGAAAAATAGAAATGGTACAACTAATTGTGTTTTATAACCAGTGGTTAGGTTAACTGTATGTTACGTAACCGTAGATACTAACTGTGTATTGTACAACTGTCTCTATAACTCTATATGTATTGAATCTGAAGGAAAATGTATAATCAAACCGTATAGAGAATAAGATATTCTTTCATATTGATAATCACAAAATGTCAAAAATGATATTTAACTGCGTTTTTTCAAGAAAAACTGTTAAAAACTTCAAATAAGGGTACTTCCGGTAGATCAATTATAACCAAAATCTAATCAGCTCTTCACATGGATGCAAAGAACAGGAATACTAAAGAATTATAATTTTTAGAATTGTAGTATTGGAGTTATCGTCGGAGAAAAATTTGTCACACACGGGGACATACACACAAACACACACGGACACGGACACGGATACACACACACACACACACACACACACACACACACACATACAGACATCATCTTGAAAATAGCAAATTCGTATTCTAGGGACCCTAAAACGTGCTTATTTACTAAAAACTCACCATCGAATTTTTTGATCAAAGACAATACCTTCTTTATCTAAAGGTGACGGAAGGGAAATAATACAGAACTTTACACAAATATTGTTTTTTATTGTATTTAACATATCTTCTGCAACACTTACAATTCTAATTATATCTATTTTTCATTGTATGAGGAAATTCCTAAATGTCAGAGATTTTTTGAAGTCATTAGTGAGATTGTCGGTATTTCTTATGGATATATGCATTTTGCCTACAATTTTAAATTGTTACCAAAATCATAGTTAAATTGGTCTTTAGTCTTATAGACCCTGAACCGTCCCTCCAACAAACACACACACACACACACACACACACACACACACACACACATCCACATACAGAGTAACACAGACATTGTGAAAATGTTAAAATCTGATTCTAAGGACCTTAAAACGTGCTTCCTCACTAAAATCTGGATTTGCGATTTGTAGCATAAATCCAATACCCCTCTTAGCGAGAGGTAAAAGTTTGAAAATACTAAGTCACTCTATTTATGTCCGTCTGGGATATTCAATCAACTATTGTCAAGTCATTACTATAAAATATCATCTTTCTTACTCTATTATTATTTATTTGTTTTACAATAGATGATACCTATTTATATCCCTCTATTTATTTTCTTGCGGCTATAAAAATATTTTGCAATCCAAACCAAACAAATAAATTGCACAGTCAACACTCAACAAACACTAGTAAAAACATACATATCGGTATTATTATTTCCAATAAAATCTCGCGTATAATGACAATGATGTGGGATAAAATACCAGAAATAAACTGTTGAGCAGATTTCATTGTTACAGAACCAGTTAGTCTCACATAAAAATGATTATCCACCTGCTGATTATTTACATTTGTAGGACAAATCAATAACGATCGAAGTCAATTTTATCTACCAGCATCTACCCACAACTAACCTAATTTATGGATGTGGGGGTTTTTTCTTGCATTTCAAGAGATGTGACTTCGTACACAATGACATCCCAAGCCAAGGATAATTACAGGACTATTTTTATATACTGTTCTGGTCTGCTGAAGACGGCCTCGAAATTCAACATAATGATGTAAATCGTGGTTGGCTATGGCTAAGGAATGTGTCATTGTTTATAATGATTTTGTTTGTTTTGTGGGTAAATTATAGGGCTATAATAATGTTCAAAAGGGGGAAAATATTAAAGAGAAGAAAATAAAGAAATATTGAATGAATCATATTACAGAGAAAAGAATATTTGTTATTTTGGAGGCAAGAATTAACAATTAAAATAAATTTGTTATTAAGCTGATGTCATTTATGTATTTGGTCTATTTTTTTAGGTAAATACAGCGACTGATAGCACAAGCCTTTGTTTTAACTAAAACAGTGTTTTAAGAAAAAAGTTTCTGTAATTTTTATATTTTAAGGTTTTTAATCTCTATCCTGATAGAACAATCTCTTATCTAGAACTTCTGTCTATGTTTAATGTGAAAAGTCTTTATGAACGGCGTGAACATAGTGTAGTGAGTTACCTGTCTAAGTTGATAAATAGTACCGTTGATGACCCTCAATGCTTGTTCCTTCTTAATTTCCAGTTTTCCTTTATTCGAACTAGATCAACTGTAACATTCTATCTCCCTTTTGCTCGCTCTAATGTTCTGATGATCTCTCCTATTTACCGTATGTGTTTCTTGTATGAACATAGGTACTCACATGTGACTATTTTCCTTCACAAATATAGTTATTTCAAAAAATTAATTGCTTAATTTCTAATGTTTTTTTTTACTCTAATTTCTATGCTTTAAATTTATGTAGTTTTTACTTTCAACCCTATTATTGGGCTTTGCCTGTTGGGTTTATATTTAAATAAATAAATAAATAAATAAATGTCAAATTCAAATTCCTATATTTAATTTCATCTTTATGTTTAAAGAACAATTTTTTTTAAATTATCTTTTTAAAAATAAGAGAGGTATTGGAATCGTGCTAAAAATCGCATATCCAGATTTTAGTGGATAAGCACGTTTTAAGGTCCATATAATCCGATTATAACATTTTTACGATGGTGTCCGTGTGTGTGTATGTGTGTGTGTATGTTGGAACCAAAGTTTCTCAAATAATATAAGACTTAAAAAATGTTTAACTGCAATTTTCTCAATCTGACAATCCTGGGAAGAGCTGATTAGATTTTGGTAACAATTGGACAACCGGAAGTAATAGTTTCTTTTAAAAAAAATCTTTTTAATATTATTATTTTAAAAATCTCTATCTGTTACATTTAAAAATTTTATTATCTTCTATGGAGTTAAAAATAAATACATATGAATAGGTATATAAAATAATAAGTTGTAAATGAATCTCGCAGCCCATGGAAAACAAGTGGAAAAATTAAAATGTTTGTAACTGACAGATAAAAAAATGTGAGTGTCAAAAAGCCAGAGACATTACTAAAGAATTTTTCTGGGAAGTACATTTAATGAAGGAAAGAAAATTACTGTTAAAGGATGCCATTGTTAAATCAATGTTTATATCTTATTTTATTGACAACTACATGAGTTTTTTAATGTATTTGTTTATTTTTTTTTTAATTTTGACGACCATTGTATGTATTATATGTTATTTATTATTGTCTTATATATGTATCCATGTTTTACAATCTAAAATAATTTTCACCTACTGAAGAAGGCACATGAGGTGTCGAAACCGGTAGAGGCGGAAAATATATTTAATAATTGACTGAAATCCAGTAATTTTCTTTCCTTCATCACCTTTCCAGTCAAGAAGTTCTTGCAGCCAGTACATTTAATATTTCTTATTTTATTATTAATTAAATGTTTATAATTATAGATACATTTATATTATTAATATTCTTCAAAAATACCGCCAATATCATTAATGAATTGGAAGAATTTCGAAAAGAATAAGAGTGAATAGAATGAATTAAAAAATATATAAAGAAGATATGTGTTTTTGTGTGTATCAGAAATGTTATATACCGAGAGTTTTTTTTATCAGTGAACATGGGCGTATGTCATTACCATAGTTACATTTAAAATGATTGACAGCAATGCATTATCGCGTTTTTTTTTTAAACTTGACATAGGACGTGACATTTAGTATATCTGTCAATGTCATCAAATTGTCATACTTCAAAATGTATACAGTTAAAGAAAAGTTCAAATTGTAAATTGGAGTAATTATAACGAGTCTACAAGTTTCTGACTTATGTGCATTAACTTTTAATAATCGACCCAGTCCAAAAACTATAAGAAAAATTTACAATGACTACAGAACTAAAGGATGCGTCAATAAACAGCACAAGAAGAAAATCAGACCAAGTACTGTAGTTAATAGTAAGAAACAAGAAATTATGCAATTAATTGAAAGTGACAACACCCTGTCAACAATTTTTTTTCTGAAATTAAGAATACTAGTATACAAGGTTTTAAGACAAGAAAATTTTAAGAGTTTTAAATATCAAAATCACCAAGAGTTATTACACAACGATATAGAACGAAGAAATATCTTTTGCGAAGATATGATGAACAAAATGAATAGTGGGGAAATATTACTGGATCGAATTTTATTTACGGATGAAGCGACATTTTATATTAATCGGGAAGTAAATTCACAAAATTGCAGGTATTGGAGTCGTCAAAATTTTCACTTATATCTGCACCAGGTATTCCCCCAGCGCTGGATAGGACGTGGTGGAGAAGTGGAGTGGCCTGCAATGCCACCAGATCTTGCACCAAACGATTTATTTTTCTTTGGGGCCATTTAAAAAATTGTATTTACAATGGTGACAAAATAAATATTGATCAATTAAAAAATAGGGATAAAATATAATTTATATTAATTATTTCTTGCCTTAGGCTTATTATATCATACAATTTGAACTTTTTCTTCAACTGCATACATTTTGAAATATGACAATTTGATGACATTGACAGATATACTAAATGTCACGTCCTATGTCCAGTTTTAAAAAAAACGCGATAATACATTGCTGTCAATCATTTCAAATGTAACTATGGTAATGACATACGCCCATGTTCACTGATAAAAAAAACTCTCGGTATGTACAATGCTTATACAGCCTAATATGGAAATGGCGAGAGGTCTTGAGCTGGCCACAACAGATTTTTTATATTTTGAGGAAAAACCGTCTGTTCCAATTTTGGAACACCGGGAAAAAATGAGTTAAGCCATTTAACTCAACTGATTTAGTAAATTACGACTTTGGCTATTTTTGAACTTAAGTATTTAATATTTATGGGGTTAAAAGGTTTTCGGTAACTACTTCAGACATTTAAAATAAAATTCTAATAAATATGAACCATATTATTCTTAATAAATCTAGCGTGAAGCTTACTATAGAAAAAACGAAAACGTTTATAATCGATTATGTCATTAAATATAAGTCAAACCAGTTTATTAAAGTGTTACAATTATATCAGAAGATAATTTTCCTTCATATGTGATTTTTTTCTCAATTTAGCAACATTTCAATTTCCTGTGTCGAAATAAGTATAGCTTAGTCTTACTATAAATCAAATATCAATAAATCATTCTATGCGCTGATCAGGTCTCACACCTGTTGAATACGTGTACTCCAGATTCCTTGGACGCGACAATTATCCAGCGCAGAACCGTGAAATCACTCGGAACACGTGTTTCTGCACTTCTCAACAACAAAAAATTAATTTGCATAACAGATCTCAGATCTCTGCAACCCATTTCGGAAAGGTTTGCAAAATTTGAGAATTCAGGTCATGTAAATAATATTTAGGAACACGGAACCGATGGTTATGGATCAGATACAGTGGTTTTGGAGGTTACTAAGGGCTAATTAGCGAAGAAATTGAAGAAATGAGATTGTTGGTTTAAGATGTGTTTACCAAAAGTTTGGGTATATCGTGACTTTTATGGGAAAATCTCGTATATTTGAACAAATAACTTTTAAATCTTCTGTATTAATACTAATCGTTGCTGCTGTGAACATTTTGGCACACGTAAATATAGTTTCTATGTCTATATATTTTAGCTAAATAAGCATATTCTTTATTTGTAATAATGGAATTGATTAAATCAGAAAATATGTTTTTCTGTTCGAGTAAATTTATTTACCAATTGTTTTAAAAATATCTTACTTGAATGATTAACGTATCCTAAAATGTTACTTTTACGTTGCCCGAATTCCATCTAGGTTTTGTTGCCATCAGAAAAGGATATTTTGAGAAAATGATATGATATACAGAAACGGAATGTTTGTTTTTAAACAACCAGTGCTTTCTGGTGAACTAATGACTGTAGAGAAAGATATTATATACAAAAAATCTTTTGTGGCCAGCACAAAACCTTCCGTCAATTCGATGTATTTTGTACAAATCCGATACCAAAAGTTTCTTGAAAAAGATTTTATATATCCTGTAAAATTATAACACGAACACACAAATTCCATATTGCAAGTTCCTTTGAAAAGATTCTACAAATCCAATAAAATTATAACACGGACGACCATTATGTAAATTGCACTTGACATTTCCTCATTCCTATCCAACGCATCTTCTTCACACAGTTATTCCTCTCATTAATCTTCTGCTACACGGTCCTTCCATCATAAAATGTCGGAAATTGATATTTAACTACGTTTTTGCCAGAAAAACTGTTAAGAACTTCAAATAAGGGTACTTCCGGTTGACCAATTATAACCAAAATCTAATCAGCTCTTCATATGGTTGCAAAGAAGAGGAATACGAAAGAATCATAATTTTTAGAATTGTAGTTTTGGAGTTATTGTCACACACACACACACACACACACACACACACACACACACACACACACACACGGACACACATATACACATACAGACATCAATGTAAAATTAGTAAAATCGTATTCTAGGAATCTTAAAACGTACTTATTCATTAAAAACTCACCACCGAATTTTTTGACCAAAGACAATAGCTCTCTTACCTAAAGGTGACGGAAGGTACAAATGATGAAGAATAAGGGGTATAATTTATCAGTAATAACAAACCGAATATTCAATCAGAGGTTCTCAAACGATAGAACAATATTATATATTTTTAAATTTTATGGTATCTTATATAATTTTTTAGTCTATTAGACAGCGAGTTTTTCTCTGATTTTATCAATATAAATATTATACAGGGTTGTATAACAATTATTTCGAGAAAAATGGTATTAAAAATTACAATAATGGCCGATGTTATAAACGACAGATAAATTTACTTCCAAAATAAATAAAATTTCTGCAAATTACAGTCAAAGTTTTGACAGTAATTGTTATAAATGCCATAAAATGATAAAAGTTGATTCGAATTTGTTAATTTAAATAAATTTAATCTTGAAGTAAATTTATTCTGCCCTTTATAATACCGTAGATTAATGTAATTAAAAAACGGCTTTACTACTAAGAATAACTTAATCATAAAAATAGTTGTATACTGCAATATTAAAATAGGCTATGCAGCTAATATCTCTGGTAAATCTTTCAACACTCTACATCGAATATTAATTTTAATGATATGTAAATAAGCTCATTAAATATCAAATTTTCTCGATATTATATTTTCCTAATTTGTTCATTTCAACAGTTAGTAAATATATTACTCAATTAACCTTTCCATTAACTATATAAATATTTTTCATTTTAACAACATTTTAACAGCATATTTCTTAACAAAACAAAAATTTCCGTAACTTTTCAATAAATCTTGCAAAACACATTACATTGTGACCAACAGCACTCAAATAACTTACTAATTCATTTGCAAACACCTGGTGTCAGATCTTTGAAATTAGACTAGCAGCGTATCCAAAGCAGCGCTTTTTGTTAGCATTCCACAAGCTACTCGATTTCATTTCATTTCAAATTTCATTCATATTTTCAAAAGAACGCCTCGAGTTCATAAAAGTAAAAGAGACAATGTTCATTCAAGAACTGCACTTCATTGATCTTGAAAAGAGTTTTCATGGATAATAGACCTAGAACTCGTCAATTTTGACCGTTTAGGCCTACGACAATAAATCAGTAATTACTCTGCATCTTACGAAGCCTTTGTGCGATCAAATTTCTTTTAACTAGCGGTTAAATTTAGAAGCTAACGTGACATCTCTGGGAATACAATAGATGGAAGTCAAAAGTGAAAAGAATTTTAACTTCTCGAAGAAAAATACTTATATTGTTGGATTTCTTGACAATAACGTATAGCTATTCAGCCTAGCACGTGTTGCGATAGACTGTGACGGTCTTTATACTCATTTTGAAACAAGTGGGAGCAGTCTAAGTTGGAAAGAGCTTTTGAAATGACTACCCCCCTTAACCAAAGCTATTATATTTTATTATTGTGTACAAACCTTGGTCTAATGTGAGTTATTATTGTATTTACGGTTTTAAGATACCCTTAAGGTTAACATCAGACTATTACCTTTCTTCGCATGTTTAAGTAAGGCTCTTCACAGTCTCATTGCCGAGACTACTCCAAGAAGATGAAAGATTGGTAGAGCGAAAAATGGCAAACATAAAAACCTTTTAAATAATTTCGGTGATAATGGACCATGTTTAGTGAAGTGATAAAATTTCTTTAATAATAAGTTTATCACGAGAAAATTATAGTGAATATATGAAGTTTTTCCAAATGGTTGCTTTTTCAAATCTTTGAACAAATTCAAAAGTTTTTGATTATATAGGATAAAGGTTAGTGAAGTGATAAAACTTTGTGAAATAACAAGTTTATCACAAGGAAATTGAATTGTGCAACAAAATAATAATAGATATTTCCAAATGAATTAGCTTTAAAATACAGCTGCATTTGAACCAAGAAGAATTCGACGATCCTATTTTATTTTATGAAATAAAAACGAGTATTACGAACTGTTATTTAATCTATCTACATACATATGTACAAAACCTAAACATATTTTGTAAATAAGAGCGTTCTCTCTAAATAATTCTAACGGCTGATTTTATTGCCAATTGATCCACATTTATATTAAGTATTTATTTCAATAATTTAAACAAAATATATTTGCTCTAATCAATAATTGATATAATTCCAACAAACAAATGAAAGTTTATGCGATATTTTTCATAGTAATAAAAAGAAAATATTGTTATTTTCATAAATAATTAAATAAAAAGATTGGCGCGAGAAATATTCATTCCACTTCTTAAAAACTCACAATCAATCATCTTCTGGAATGATTTTAAATTAATTTCTGAGAGCCTTAAAATCTAATTAGAATAAGGATACTTTTTATTTCCGTATATATTTTAATGTAAATCAACGTCTCAGCCGCATGCACTGCTGCTTTCTTAAGGGAAAATTACATAACTGTTATAAATAAAGTTACAGAACAGTAGCAACAAGTAACCAAGGTAATACAAAAATATATATATATATAATAATATACAATATTAATAAATGTTATTTGATAATTATACAATTTACTAAGCATGATTAAAGAAAACAGCAAGCTTGCAGCTTCTTCGGAGATTCTTTCCTTTATGCCAGAGAAAAAAACCGTCCGCTTAGTTAAAACGTGACAATCTGGAAAAAATACACCATTTAGAGCAGTGTTTCTCAACCGAGGTTTATAAAGGGGGTTGATATTAATTAAGATAATTCTGTTTCATTTTCAACTTATTAGAATGAATGTTCTGTTTTATTGAATTAATTTTGTATTCATTTTTTTTTTTTTTTTAGATGAAGCTATCACTTTAGTTTTGTTAATGTTTTAGAGTTTTGCAAAATCTAAAATAAATTTTAACAACAATGAACTTTTGTTACCTTTATTGTTACTGGCTACAAAGAGGTTCGCCATTTTTTTTTTTTTTTTAGTTTTTAGAAGGGGTTCGCAAGGAGACAAAGATTGGGAAACACTGTTTTAGAGCAACATATTACAACATATTCTATGTAGGAACCCATGCTCGAGTAATTTCTAAACCGTCACACTTATTGAGATTATTATTCCTGGTTTTATAAATCTCTATATGTACTGTAATTAATCTGTTGTTTAGGCATATTGGTCTTGTAATAATCTTCGTTTCTCCAAATTTTATTTGGTGAAATTCTTCCAGTGCATGCTCTGCAACTGACGATTTCCCAGGTTGGTTCAATCTGATCGATCGATGATGTTCATTCATTCGTGTAGAAACAGTTCTACCAGTTTGGCCGATGTAAATTTTTCCGCAGTCACATGGAATCTGGTAAATCTCTGATGACTGAAGAGAGATGACGTCTTTCTCTTGTTTCATCATATGCCGAGAAAACGAAATCTTCATGTTCTTCGTAAGAAGAACATGAAAATTCTACTAATCTTGTCCGTTACTTTTTGACATAAGGAAGCAAAGCATATATTACGTTCCTTTCTTTAGCAATATTTGTAGATCTTTTCGCTTCGATCCTGTGATCGGTAATGCTGAACGTTTCCATGGTGATCAGTTGTTTATTTATTTATTTCTTATTTCCTCGCAGTTAAAAATAATATAATACATAACCTATATATTTTTATTTATTCTCGTTTCAGGACCGCGAAAAAATATTTTTTGACCTTCTGAAATGTAAACAATCACACATTGTTCACGGCTATGGTAGTTGTGATTTTACACATGCGCTGAGTTTACCACACTGATTAAAGTAATAAACATCCACATTTTTAAGTTTTAAGAAGCCATTAATAAATAAAGCTACTTTGAAACAATAAAGAGTACCTATAAAAACATTAGTAACCGCAATTCATCGTTCAATAAAAATAATAAATAAATAAAACTGAATTTCTTTTAATTAAATCTGACAACGCCATCTGTTAGCATTATCAAATAATAATTCTCAGTCGGCAATGTCAATGTGTCAAAATTTTCAACTGATAAACTTTGTTGAATGATTAATGAGAATTGTGTATTTATTTTATTTCAAATGTATCACATTCATTTTAATAAAGAATGCAGAAAAGCGTACGTAACATTAGAATCATTCATGTAGTCTGTTTAGGAACTAGAACTAGATATATGTAGAAACTAATCTACCTAACTTTAATTTCTTCCAGCATAGACATTCTTAAATAAATCAAATAATTAAAGTGCAAATTATTGGTCTATGGCCCAACATCTCAAAAGAGCGTGAATATTTAACTATACACACGAATTAAAGTCGTTAATTAATTGAACAATGTATTTAATAGTGTGAATCTTAATGCAGCTAGCTTGATGACAACAATGGTTTAAGGTTAACAAACAAAATTTATAGAAAACATATTTTAATAGATATGTCGGCCAAACAATTTAATACATAATGTGTGCGTTAGGTATTTTATACGTTCGGTTTTATTGCTGCACTCCGCTGCGCGTCGTGCTTCAATATAAAACCTCGCGTTGTAATATAACATCTATCTCACGTATAATGTAAATAACTATTATTTATATGCAGAAAGCACATAATTCCCTTGTTCTGTTTCATATTACTTGCCACACCCATTTTTGGTAAACCCATTATTTATTATCTAAAAAAACTTCATAAATACGCTACACTCAATGAATACTAACTACTTCTCATAAAACGATCTAACTGCGTTCTTCGGTGGTCCTCCTCCTAGCTTTTCAGAAGATAATGATTATACCCGCCTATTTCCCCAAAATAATTAACTCCACGTTGCTCCTGGGTACTTCTAAAAAGCTATTCATCTCTCACTAATAATCAGACACTAACTAATTCTCAACTCTGCAGGGAACGAAAAATAAATGAAAATCATAATTCACTACCTTTATGCGCCATTCTAGTCATAGAATGCGTAATTGGTGATAAGTGTTAATAAAATATTGAAATATATTTTTAATGCGTCTCATTTGGTAGTCTTTATAGGCGATTGCTATCTAGAGATATAGATATTAATATATTCGAGGTTTTATGTATAGATTATTCCATATTTTAATTTTTATAGCACGTATTAATATGGAAATTTAAATCAAATAGGAATTTAATAATCACACTTATTTATACATATGTAATGAAGTGGTTAGGTATTTAATATTTTTATTATTGTCCAAATTTAAATATTTAGATAAAATATAATTTACTGTTTTGATTACAGTTGTGTATGAGATTTTAAAATAAATAATATGTTATTTAAGCAATACAAAGCTGTTATATACATTTCATATTTATTAATTATGTTTTAAATTAAAAAATGAAGTAAAATGGCACGAAAAGTATAATTGACTTTGCGGTGTTGCCGCTTCGTCATAACTTGGCATTTTCAACATGACCGATGTTGAAATCCCCAGTCCATATTTATTTGACGGCAAGTATAGTATAACCTTTGATTATACCGAGAGTTTATTTTATCAGTAAACATAGGGTATATCATTGCCATAGTTACGGTATGAATGTTTCACAACAATGTATCGAAGCGTTTATTTTATGAGTTAACATAGGCGTTTAACATGGGAACTAGTTTTTGGTAAATGCAAAGGTCTGGCAATAAATCAATATTTTGATTATTGTAATCAATTATTCTCAATTATTTTCTCTTTATTTATTAAAATGTTATTATTATTTTTAAATGATTGTAATATGAAAATATAAACTGATTTTTAACAGTTCAACAATTTTTATGTAAAAAATAAAATAATTATCCCAACGGGGAATCGAATCCCAACCAAAAGTTTTAGAAGCAACTGTTATAACCACTGCACCACCGAGACATTTACAAGTCTTTTGATATTGCATAATAAAAAAAGTGAAACAATTATTTATTTGACAATTTTTACAATTTATTGTAATTTTTGCAATATTATTAAAGTAATTAATATTAAATAATGTACAAGATGTAATATACTATTATCATGTTCAATAGCATGGCTTGATTTATTGTCAGATCTTTGTATTTACCAAAAACTGCTTCCCATGTTAAACGCCTATGTTTACTCATAAAATAAACGCTTCAATACATTACTGTCAAACATTCATACCGTAACTATGGCAATGATATACCCTATGTTTACCGATAAAATAAACTCCCGGTATAGTACCATAGTAGTATATAATTAAAGGTATAACGCTTCGAGCATTGAGCATTAGGTTAGGTTATGTCAAAGTATGTTTTATGTTTAAAAAAGTTGCATGCGAAAAATGACCATATATTGACGAAAATAATCAATGGAATAAATAATATACTACCAGTGGCGGCTCGTGGTATTTTTGAGCGGGGGGGCAAATTAATTTGTGGTCATGGAACTTTATTTAGAAATCCGATTTGCTTACTAACAATTTTAATATTAATTATCAACAAGAATGTAAATACAATAGAAAAAACTAGAAGAAGACCTCCAAAAACAAGAAATAACGATACAAAAATATATTACAATAGAAGGAAGTAGAAGTAACAAGATAAGAATAAGTAGTAAAATTGGAATATTACAATACTACACATTCAACCTTTGAGTAACGCAAGTTGTATACGACTGAGACCTGAGACTGAGGTGCTTTGTGAGACTTGCTCTTACTACGCGAAGCGCGAGGTACGAAGTGCTCCGAGTACGTGCGATTCTTTCCGAATCACAACGGGGGCTTGCCACCTCTGCGGCTCTCTCACTCAGATATTGGGATTATTTTTATGAATTAATTTACAAGCTTGAAAAATAACATTCATTTGGAAATTAAAATATCAATTTTGTTAAAAAAAACTCTTCGATGATTTTTTTAAATACATGCATATTTATTTATTAAAATTCGTAAATATTTTTTTTTGAAAATACTTTATGTATATTGTTATATCAGTTTTACAGAATGTTTACTTTAACTTTAAATTATTAATTTGTTTCATACAAATTAATTCTGTATAACTCCATATTAATCATTAATATCATAGAATTTATTATAAATATAATATATACATATTTATTATTTAAATAATAAATCCAATGTTTAAATGCGAACAAACCGGTAAATAGATTTCATATTTTCATAAGAATAAGAAAATAATAAGAATACTGAAAATATAGTGTACCCATTAGCACGGGTAATTTTCTGTAGAACATAAGTAAAGAAATCAGTATTATAGACGGCCAGGGGGGGCTTGCCGCCTCTGTGTGCAGCGTGACCCGACGCACGTCTCACTTGTGCATCACTGGTGAGCGCTGCACTACTTACTGCACAAGTTTGGGACGTATCGCGGAGTATAATGCCATAATTTTTCTCTGAAGGGGGCATGCCCCCTCAAGCAGAATTTGATGCATATTGCGCTGTTGAGCGGCACAGCGCTAATTTCAATTTAAACAGTACATTGTTTAATGCTAACTATAGGATCAAATTGATACTTTTATAATAATTAATCTATAATATATTGATGTAAAAAAATCTGAGGGGGCACTGCCCCCTCTGCCACCCTGGACGAGCCGCCACTGTATACTACCGTACTTATATTTGTTATATCCATACTCATATTTACTTCATATTATGCTAGGGTAGTATTAAAAAGTTCTTAGCTTGACACAGAGATGGTGCCACAAGTATCAAATATCTATATGTTTTATCAAATTTGATCTTGGTGAAAAGTTAAAGTCCTGGCCATTGGCAAGCATAACGTTACAAGAGTTACAAGATATATAATTAATTTTTTAAGGTCAATATCCTTAAAATATATAACTTGAAGTGTGTATACACTTAGCCAAAACGTCGCAACTCTACAAAAATAAAAAATCTGTTGTGGCCAGCACAAGACCTCTCGCCATTGCCATATTAGGGTATACATAAGTATTGTATTGCACTTCGCTATCGTAACGTCGTTTTATAACAAAAAAATCTGTTGTGGCCAGCACAAGACCTCTCGCCATTTCCATGTTAGGCTATATAAGTATTGTATTGCACTTCGCTTTCGAATCGTCGTTCTATAACAAAATATTACAGAACTTTATCCAAATGTTTTTTTTATTGTATTTTAACATATCTTCTGCACACATATAATTCTAATTATATCTATTTTTCATTGTACGAGGAAGTTTCTAAATGTCAGAGATTCTTCCAGTTCATTAACCAGATTGGCGATATTTCTGATGGATATATGCATTTTACCACAATTTTACCTATAATTTCAAATATTTAATTAATAAAACAATAAGAAAGATTAAATATACTTCCCAGAAAAAGCTATCAGAATGTCACTAAAACTGTTGATTTTTGACACTGACATGTGTCATTTACAAACTATGTTATAAACATTGGAATTTGTCAGCTAGTTTCCTTAGTGCCTTAGCCTCTGCGATTAGTTTACTCTATAAATTATAGTGTCTTTATCTCTAAATCTATACTAGATATAATAAAATTTTTATGTGTATTAGATGGAGAATTTTATGTTCTTCAATATTTAATAAAAAAAAATTCCCAAAAAGTTATATTTAGAAGATTTTTTTCAATAAACTACTACTTCCGGTTGTTCAATTGTTACCAAAACCTTTTCAGCTCTTTCCAGGATTGTCAGATTGAGAAAAATGCAGTTAAATATTTTTTAAGTATTATAGTATTTGAGAAACCGTGGTTCCAACATCCACGCACACACACACACACACACACACACACATACACACACCTTAGGACCTTAAAATGTGCTTATCCACTAAAATCTGGATATGCGAATTTTAGCTTGATTCCAATACCACTCCTAGCGACAGGTAAAGAACAACATACAATAAAGCTAGTAATCCAACAAAAAGGAATATTTTTTAAGTATTATAGTATTTGAGAAACCGTGGTTCCAACATCCACACACACACAAACACACACACACACACAAACACACACACACACACACACACACACACACACACATCCACACATACACACACACGGACATCATCGTAAATATGTTATAATCGGGTTATAAGGACTTTAAAACGTGCTTATCTACTAAAATCTGGATATGCGAATTTTAGCATGATTCCAATACCACTCCTAGCGACAGGTAAAAAACAACATACAATAAAGGTAGTAATCCAACAAAAAGGAATGTTTTTACTTTCCATTCCAAAAATTTTTGTAATAAGTATGTTTGCATATTTGGGTAGGATTACGAATTACATAAGTGTATTGTCTCATATCTCATAAGATATTTACATTTACCCTGGGAATTGCAAGTATTGTTACAAACCTAAGGCAATTTGCGGTACACCGCACTAAACTGTTTTTGCGATCCTTTGGCCTTTGGGTTTCGATGAGACAGAGCATACAAAGTAGATTGGCATTGGCACATCCAGCAATGGGTAATATATCGTGATGATATATTATTATTATGTATTTTTTGGAAGTTATAAGGACACATGTTGAGATATGACTAAAATCGGTTAGATTAATAGGGACGGTTGAAGCAAATGCCAATGTTGATGGCACTAATATCGGTGCTAATTATAAAACGGCTTCAACAATCACCACTCCTTAACTTCATTCTCATCGTCCATGTCCCTCTTAAAAGAGCATCCACCTCCAGCTTTGAACACGTGTTCAAATCCCTTGCGAGACTTTGTGGCTCAATAGCACGGAACCTGGTCATTTCTTTAGCGCTCGGGGCTTTGCTTTGATAACGATGTCCACTGTTATATGTTAGCGGAGCGAGACAAATTGCCACCTCCGGTGCGAGAACCGACGCTCAGGCCATTCAGACACGATGAAGGAAAGATTTCGGTCTGGTTTGGTTTGCCCAGAAAAGAGGGTGATTGATGTTGAAGTAGGTATAAATTAGTGTAAGAAATTGGTACAGACAACTCAAATTCTATTGAAGCTAATGCTATTTCACGTTTTAAATGAAATCAAATTTAATAAAGTATAATATCTAACCGTTTCTTCACAAATTAGTTATTGACAGAAAATGTACATTTCTATAGCCAAGCAATCATTATCAGTTGTACTAACAAATACATCACTGCTTAAGATTATATATACACACACTAATTACAGGTGGGGATTTAAATATCCAATTACTATGCGAGTTATATGAAATTTACAAATTAGAAATTATAAATTGTAGGGTGCTCCACCGTAGTAACAAATTAGATCAAGGGTAGGTTATATTAAAACTAGACCTTAAAACTGTATATTAAGGACTATCAAAGTTTAAAAATAGTTTTTAGTTTCTAAAATAATCGAATTTTTATTGCCATTTCCTCATCTCTATATCTAAGTCACACATTTATTCTATTCCAAATTCTTACTACTTTCAAATCTTCTGCTATCGCCTTTTTGAAATACGGAATCCATTTGTAAGTATATAAATGCAAAAAATAACAACAATATAACAGAAATAAATCAAATAATACTAGTTTAAATTTATAATGCCATGACAGATTACAAGCGTTGGTATGAAAGTAAAAGAAGTAAGAATGGGATAGGCTACCAGTGGTAATTAAATCTTGGACTATAATGTATACGTAGTATTTTTATTAATTATGACATTAAATTACTTGTTATCCACCCATATTTCCAATTATTGACCACAAGGGTTATTTTAATACATTTATATATTTTATAAGTGCAGAAAAATATAAATTTATGTGACTTCAATTATTAGCGAAATCCACTGTTTGAGAACAAAATCATCTCTATATCTACGTCATAGAATATTAAAAAAAATATTACGGCTTAACGAATAACAGTAAAGACTTTCTAAAATTACATATCACTTTCAGTTTAGATGAAGTTTTGTAAAAAAATATTTAAAAAATATAGTGGAGAACTTAAATTAACTAAACAAATTCTTTAATTTTCAGTCTACTAATATGTTTCATTAAATTATTTAAGTTGATTTAGTTTAAATTTGTAATAACAAATTATAGTAAAATTAAATACAAAATTAGATTAAATGACTACATTTAGTATTGAACTAAATATGAATAAAGAAATTAACTAAATATATATTTAAATTTTCTATTTACTTCCTAATTCATTAAATAAATTACCGAAAATTGTAGGACAAAAATAATGAACCCAAAATATAGTAAAATTAAATAAAATAAGTAATTAAAACAACCATTTGCATATTTAAATTAACGATTTTTTACAAAATATTATCTATTTCGGATTAGTTAAAATGCTAAATTAAAATTTGTAAATTATACTAAATTATTAGTCATATTGCCTAATAAAATAATATCTAATTATAATCAGACAAAATTTCAATTCTATTTTTGCTGTGCAGCATCCTAGCTAAGAACTGTTGCCGCCGATAATTTTGAATTACTTCACTGACAGTTATAATTTTTTATTGTGTTTCTGATGTAATAGTACACTTATAAAGTCAAATCCACATGAAACAATGTTAATTATTATAATTTTTACCAGTTGTATAACTAAAAATTAATTTTTCTCAAAATGATTTGCACAAACAAATACTTGTTTTATATTTGGACTTAAATTTTATTATTATTTTCTTCTTTCATCCTTTTGTAAACTGTAAGAACATAACAAGAACCTATTACTTAAAAGAAGAATCCAAATACAAGATAGTTTTAAGTAACTATCTGTTACTTTTAATACCGGATTCTCCAATTTGGGCTAGTGCACGCATAATAAAGTGCACAAATTTTATTACATAGTTGTAGAAAGTTCATAGCTAGGATGTTATATCACTACCGCCTGCTCCCATTGGTTTTTAACTTTTTACAAAGTTGAGGAGAGATTTTTTAAAGATGACAGATTTGTGTTCAATAATATTTTAGAATTTTTCTGCATTTCTCTGGCTTCTAATTGGTCTGACGAGGTAGTTAATTTTAGAAAATTTTAAATTTTGTTGGAAACATTTTAATATACCTGTTGCTAAAATCAGAGAAGAAAAAGAAATATAAGTTTGTTTACCAGTAAACATTATTGAATTTCTGAAAATCTGGTTATTTGAAACCTAAAAGTAAAAAGACTACCGCAACTTGTAAACAAGAAAACAAGCTCAGATAAATAGACTAAATTCTACAAAGAAACAAGAAAATAGGAAAATTGTTTACTCCAGGTGCATCTTCTGCCTCATTTCTCATTTTTCTTCATTTTCTTCCTTCAACCAAAAAACCAAATCTTTCTCGTACCTAACTTTCACCGTCTGATAAACACGGTAACCGTAACCTATTCAACCCTACGTGAAATCTTACGGTAACGAAAATCTTTTCTGCCCTACGTGCTACTTATTTTACACCCTGTATCATTGAGCGGCATTCGTGCATACGTAAGACTCAGTCGGAACATCCCTTTGTGTTTAAGCCTGTGATTAGCGCGCCTTGGACAAACGCAAGCCGACAAAATGAGGAGTCGGCTTCGAACTTGGTTTCAGACGTGACCAACTGAAAAGGAAGCTCAATAGAAGGATTAGTGGGAGGATGTGAAGGATAGAGGATCCTGGCATTTCAGGGTGGAGTAATTTCGACTTGGAAGTGATCATAAACATTTTGTTGGTATGTAGTGATACTATTCAAGAGAAAGTAAACAAGAATCTGTAAATGATATTTTATTTAACAATTGCAAAATAAATGGTATTTCAGTATACGCGTAAATATAATTATTGAAAGATTTTTATAAACGAGCGTGAAGCTGTCAAAATTTTTAAAAAAAATTTCATAGGGAAACCGCTCATAGCAGCTGTAGACACGTCGTCGCGTTCAAGGCAAAACGACACAAGCGACATTTTCATAATAAGCCAGGAGACACAAAAAACTGTCTGCGCTTTTATACAAATATATTTTTAATGTCTTAACTGCATTAAAAGTAAGCAGATTTTTTTCTGAATTTTTGTGTTTATTTAAATGTAAATATAAATTAAAGAACTACATGATAATTAGAAGTATGTTGTCTGATTGGCACTTATGCCAAATGTTTCTTTTATGTGGTGTTTATGCCAAATTTATATGTCGGTTAAGACAATTACATTAACGTAAGTTTTGATCGCAAATGTTGCTTGCGCGAAGATATGCCATTTTAATTTTTGATAATTTAGACGGACAACGGCGTTTGTGACATGATCTGTAATAATTTTAATATTATTAAAGAACTGTTAAAGGATTTATTTGAAATACATATTAGAATATATTTTATTTAATAAACTTTTTTAAACATATCAGTATAAAAATATTGCGCTTATGTAATTATACAAACATCAAAACTCAGACAAAATTAACAAAAAAAAAAAAAAAACTATCACTCTGATGTTTTGTACTTTAGTTACTTTACCGGCAGGACTGGATATGAAATAAAATGACTATATCTAATAATATTCCACGTCTTATCTAGTTCATCAGAAACAGAAGACACATACTTGAAACACACGTATTCTTGGTTATATCTTGATGGTATAACATTTAATTCACATAAACTTTTTTAGTATTCTACTATATGAGCATCGGAAAATAACACATCATTATTCAGTGCTTCCATCAAATCATTATTTTCAAGTGCTGATGGAAGAGAAAGAACTAATTCAATGATTTTCTGGCCTCGGGATAATGACTTAAGCGCTAATATTTTGAACGTTGAAAAATATAATAATCTGTGATTATCATTACATGAACTTTAATTAATTACCAGCATCAAAGTATAAAAATATTGAAAAAAACTAAAATGTGAAAGCAACAAATAATGAATGACCTATTGTTGCCGATAGTTTGAGATATGAATTTAACATGTAGATTGTCGGTTGTACCCGAACATATTTTTTGCAGGTCGATGGCACAAGCGACAGAATGTTTAAACAAGTTTTGTAACAAATACTGAATCTGTATTATTATAAAAATATACTATGAGAAAACTTTGATCTTTACTAAAACGAATTATAGCAAACAATGATAACAATAATTTTTAAAACACTTACTTTGACATCAATAACTCGGGCCATTTCACTTTGCATTTACCCATAAGAAACTACGTAGAAATGGAGCTTATGCCATTTTACGCCTGCGTATTAAAATTGTGATTGTCGCTTACGCAACTTCAAAGTGAAATATCTACTTAAATAATTTTTTCGTACTTTTGCTACTGTATTTAATAAATGGAGGTTGCGCCAATCTATCGAACGATACCAAAATCGCAAATTACGATTTTTTGGCGCTTAGGCCGTTTTGCCTTGAACGCGACGACGTGTTTCGCTATGAGCGGTTTCCCTGTGAATTTTTTTTTTTAAATATAATTATTTGTTGTGAAAATATGCGAAACATTTTTATTACCACAGGTTTTAACCGTTTTTACAAGTCTTGTCGTCTGCGAGTTTGATCAACTAATATAATGTGATCTGCGTGCCCTCTATTTCATAAAGGTCCGGATATATGTATAGCAGAGCTGGAAATTTTCAAGTACCATTACATTACCATTACCATTACTCGGTACTTAAAAAAATTCATTACCAATACCATTACTCGGTAATTGTAATTAAAAATTCAATTACAATTACCAAGTAATGGTAATGGTATTTAAAATACCAGGAATTATACGAAAGAAGTTGAATTGTAGTTAAAACTGATAATTAATTACATTTAATTGTTTACAGCATTACTGACTGACTACGTATATAAACGCTTGCCCATCGACCTTTAAACTAATGGACCAAGTGTCTCCTATTCTTTTATTGTTAGAATAATGCTCCAACATAAAAGGATAGAAATATATATTCTGTCCTTCAACAGTACGGAAGTTCTCAGTTAAAGAATATTGCGCATACGTTCGTACTCATTGTACATCTTTTTCAGCCATATGTAAACCTCTATACATCGCTCTCTATCACTAAATAGTTGTCAAAATCTACATTTGACGTTTCGTGACTGTGTATTATTTACTTTTTTGGAGAACATTTACAATTATTTCTGTCAATACGTATATGTGTTGTGAGGTGTGTATGCGACAAAATAATGGGGAAATGGTGTATTTCGTGCAGTCAGCAGTACGTACGCGGTTCAGCTGTGTCATTTCATATGTAAGTTCTTATTCATTATTACTTGTCCCCTATAATATAATATGTATGTAATATATTGTATTAAAAATATATAATGAATCTAATTATGTACAAAAAAAATAAATCTATACTCTTATCGATTATGCACCAAGTATAACAAGTTAGGAACAAATCAATTTTTTTATTTTGCTGCGTTTTCTTAACTTCCGTACTGTTGAAGGATACAGATACTGTGTCTGCACCGTTATGGCGGGACAAGCGTTTTGCTCGTACGCTGCGTCTATTAGTTTAAAGGTCGATGCGCTTGCCACTAATATTTTTATGCTATTTTACGAGTGACACTGTGTGATTGTATTACTTTTTTCGAAGACAATATTTTTGTTATTATTTGCAGGTAGGTTAGGTTAGGTTAGGTCTTTTCTTCTTATTTGTACTATGTAGGCACCTACAATAATTTATCCCACATCAAACTTCGACATTCTACTTACAAATGTCACTGAAAAATATAAATTTCCTATAGTTAACACATTGCATTTCTTGCGTTTAACTCATGGTAATTCAAGTACCATTATCATTACTTGGTAATTGTAATTGATTTTTTAATTACAATTACCGTATAATGGTAATGGTAATTAAAAATTTTAAATACTGAGTAATGGTAATGATACGGTAATTAATTACCAAAATTATTCATTACTTTACAGCTCTGATGTATAGGGTGTATCAAGATAATGGAACAGTGCATTTTATTCGTGTAATGACAAGTTACACAAAAAAGTGATTAAGATATTTTTTAAGGTATAAAGGGAGACACATTTTGAAATAACCACTATTATTTTAAAACCAGTGGTACTCAAGTTATAAATCAATGTTACATTTTTTTAAATGGCATTATTTATTTTTTATTAACTCGTTAAATAGATCATTTTCTTCTGAATTCAACAATATACGATATAATATCATACTCTTAAATTGCTAAAAATTTGATAAAAATAATTCAAAATTAGAATTTTATTTCTATTTCATTTTTTTAAGTAGGCTGAGCAAACATTCAATCATTAAAACAAAAGAATATTAATTGTCACCCATTATTAAATTAAGGTAATTTTCATTACCTTATTTTTTCTTTTATAGTCTCTCAACAGGATTAAATCCCAATGACTGAGTAGGTTCACATACAGAAACATAATATGCCTTAGTTTGTGGGCTTCAAACCCAGAATCCCGAGCGCACTCATAACTAAAAGGCGTTGCTCTAACCATTGAGCCATCGGAGCAGACAAATAATTAATTTAATAATGGCAGCAGATTTAACAAACATTTAGATTATTTCTTATTGATATGAGACCTATCAAAATGTAATTCAAGCATGCAATTTATTTGCAAAAAGTTATCTTTTTCACACATTCCTTCCTTTCTCAAGTCTTCTGCGATACAGTCCTTCCATCTTCTCTTTGGCTTTTCACTGCATGTCACTTGCGAGGAATACTATGATATACCAATTTTTGATCCTATACTTTCCATATTTGGTTTTGCACTTGCAACAGACATCTGTCAATTAGAATTTTTTGAATGTATCAGCTGTTTCCATGATAAATAGCAAAGCTGACTAATTTTTGAAAATTAATTTCTTTATAATGCTTTAACTCTTCATCTATTGAATATGAAGGAAAATGTATAATCAAACCATATAGAGAAGAGTATTTTCTTTAATATATATAATAACAAAATGTCAAGAAATAATATTTAACTGCGTTTTTTTAAGAAAAACTGTGAAAAACTTCAAATGAGGGTACTTCCGGTGGAACAATTATAACCAAAATCTAATCAACTCTTCATACGGATGTCCAGAAGAAGAATACGAAAGAATTATAATTTTTAGAATTGTAGTATTGGAGTTATCGTCGGAGAAAAATTTGTCACACACGGACACATACACACACACACACACACACACACACACACACACACACACACACACACACACACACACACACACACACACACACACACAGACATTATCTTAAAAATAGTAAATTCGTATTGTAGGGACCCTAAAACGTGCTTATTCATTAAAAACTCCCCACCTAATTTTTTGACCAAAGACAATACCTTCCTTACCTAAAGGTGAGGGAAGGTAAAAACGTGATATTATTAAAAAATCATCTTGTTCATTAGCGTCTACTAAATATATGGCTATGAAAATAAAATTGAGACCTAAAATCTGAACTGATAACTGGTGAAACGTCAAATGACAAGCAGTGACTAGTCACGTGATAGATACCGATTGGTCAGGTCCAGAATTTCAAAATCAAACATAAACCTGAAACAAAATTTTAAAACAAAATTTCTAAATATATATTTATAAATTAAATTCATCATAATCCAGCCCAAATGTGAACTAAAAAGTTCGCGGGCTGACCTAACTGCCGTGTTACAAGTATATAATAGATTATTGTGATGAAGTCTCATACAATACATGAATTATGAAGAGAAGTCATTAGTTTCACCAT
Organism: Ophonus ardosiacus; assembly: GCA_943142095.1. Classification (NCBI taxonomy): domain Eukaryota; kingdom Metazoa; phylum Arthropoda; class Insecta; order Coleoptera; family Carabidae; genus Ophonus; species Ophonus ardosiacus. The sequence goes on from OW964836.1 coordinate 29,299,838, forward strand.
TTGAATTTAAATAAATCATTGGTTATTCTTTATCTTTGTGGCGTGAATGTTTGTCAGTGTAATAGGTTTTCTAGCACATTTAACTTCTTTGCCCCAAAAAACGATTCAATTTCATCTCCATTGGAACCTTTTAGCAAGTCATCGGCAAAAAACACAATTAGTTTCGCCTGGCCGAATCGCCTCATAAACAAAGCAACTTTGGGCAACCATCAGCCCGCCATTATTTATCTCTTTCGAATGCTCCACAACGATTTACTAAGAATTAATGGTTGCACTAATGCGACTTTAAAATATACATCTCCAAGCCGCGTATTTAGATCTCAATTATAGACAAGGGACCATTTATAGGATGGCTTGATAACTACGCAGGTTCATTTCGGCCATCTTGTTTTTGTTTTGTGGGTTTAATTGTGCAATAAATTTTTGAAATTAAATGTGTCATCTTGAGATGTATTCAAACGTGTTGAAATTTGGAGCAACTATGTTTCAACGACGCTTATCTGATAGAATTATGTAAATATACCCTATTAACTATTTGTAAGCGTGTAATTATGATGACGTACAGTTTATTGATGGCTTCAGTAAAATAAACTTTTAAACTGAAATATTGCAAATTGATTTTCTCATTTATTTCATTTTAATAATAATAATTAATATAATTTACTAAAAACACATTTATTAATTTCCGTAAAAAAAATCTGTTGTGGCCAGCACAAAACCTTCCGTCAATTCGATGTATTTTGTACAAATCCCATACCAAAAGTTCCTTGAAAAAGATGCTGTATATCCTGTAAAATTTTAACACCAACATATTATTTTTTACAAATTCCATACCGAAAGTTCCTTTCCCTATTTTGTTAGGGGTTGCTGTTTCTTACTCTTTTTTTTACTCATTCCTGTCCAACGCATCTTCTTCACATAATTCTTCCTCTCTCATATCTACACAGTCCTTCCATTTCTCTTTGGCCTTTCTCGTACTTCTGGCATTGAAAATTCCAATCTTGAGGCGAGTCTGCAACTGCAAGTCACTTGCGAGGGACACTCTATCACAGTCACATATAACTTTCTGACCCTGTCAATTAAAAATTTTTGAATTATCTGCTGTTTCCATAATTTTAGCAAAGCTGACTAATTTTTGAAAGGTAATCTCTCTTAATGTCTCTATAACTCTATATGTATTGAATCTGAAGGAAAATGTATAATCAAATCGTATAGAGAATAAGATATTCTTTCATAATGATAATCACAAAATGTCGAAAAATTATATTTAACTGCGATTTTTCAAGAAAAACTGTTAAAAACTTCAAATAAGGGTACTTCCAGTAGATCAATTATAACCAATATCTAATCAGCTCTTCACATGGATGCAAAGAACAGGAATACGAAAGAATTATAATTTTTAGAATTGTAGTATTGGAGTTATCGTCGGAGAAAAATTTGTCACACACGGACACACACACGGACACACACACACACACACCTACATACAGACATCATCTTAAAAATAGCATATTCGTATTCTAGGGACCCTAAAACGTGCTTATTCACTAAAAACTCACCAACGAATTTTTTGACCAAAGACAATACCTTCCTTACCTAAAGGTGACGGAAGGTAAAAACACCTCTCTTACCTACCCATATAAGGTCTTTTTACCTTCCATCATCTTTAGGTAAGGAAGGTACTGTCTTTGGTAAAAAAATTCGGTGGTGAGTTTTTAATGATTTTTTGGGTCCCTTGAATAAGATTTTACTAGTTTTACAATGTTGTCTGCATGTATGTGTCTGTGTGTCCGTGTGTGACAAATTTTTCTCCGACGAGAACTCCAATGTCATAATTCTAAAAATTATGATTCTTTAGTATTCCTCTTCTCTACATCCATATGAAGAGCTGATTAGATTTTAGTTATAATTGATGAACCTGAACTTCATTTTTCCTTATTTGAAGTTCTTAACAGTTTTTCTGGAATTAACGAAGTTAAATATCATTTTTTGACATTTTAAGAGATTTGTTCAAGAAAAACTGTTAAGAATTTCAAATAAGTGAACTTCCGATTGACCAATTATAGTAAAATATAATCAGCTCTTCATATGGATGTAAAGCAGGGGAATACGAAAGAATTATAATTTTTAGAATTGTAGTATTGGAGTTATTATCGGAGAATTTTTTGTCACACACACACACACACACACACACACACATACACACACACACATATACCCACACACAGAAACAAACACACATACATACATACATACATACATACATACATACACACATACATACAGACAACTAGTACAATCGTATTCTAAGGACTCTAAAACGTGTTTATTCATTAAAAACTCACCACCGAATTTTTTGACCAAAGACAATACCTTCCTTATACCTAAAGGTAACGGAAGGAAAAACCTATTCAAATTCATTCGTTGGTCTGCATTTATTTAAAAATTTTCATGTTGCTGTTGCTAGTACCATATTTCTTAAGTGTTTTCAAACAATCACATAAATTGATCTATTTCAATAGATAAAAAAAGTAAATGTTTAAAATAACTTTCATAATTAAATATGTATGCATGGATAATATAAAATTTGTGGCTTGGTGGCTGAATGGGTTAGCGAACATCCCATAGCAGTGACGTCACCCGAACCATGTTCCGGGTGTTCAATAGACACAGAATTGACGTCACATGCATAAGAGAGATAGAAGATCACAATCTAAACAAACCTCTTCTCGTTGACTTACTTCCCGCTCCCTGATCCTATCTGTCATTATGTTTGCATATTCAGTTTTAACCTAATTCTTTATTGTGATTTGTTCGTTGTATTTAATAAAAATGAGTTTAAAACCAGAGATGTGCCTGGGATAACTTTTTTGTTTGATAATATTGTTTGATAATATTGAAGATCATCCAGAAATGCATTAATGATAACGGACGCGCACTTGATTTTGTCAAATTCTGTCATTACGAACTCAAATCTGTCAGTGATTTTTTACCTTTCGTTACCTTTAGGTAAGGAAGGTATTGTCTTTGGTCAAAAAATTCGCTGGTGAGTTTTTAATGAATAAGCACGTTTTAGGGTCCCTACAATACGAATATACCATTTTTATGTGTGTCCGTGTGTGTGTTCGTGTGTGTATGTGTGTGTGTGTGTGTGTGTGTGTGTGTGTGTGTGTGTGTGACAAATTTTTCTCCGGCGATAACTCCAATACTACAATTTAAGAGTTGATTAGATTTTGGTTATAATTGATCCACCGGAAGTACCCTTATTTGAAGTTTTTAACAGTTTTTCTTAAAAAAACGCAGTTAAATATTATTTTTTGACATTTTGTTATTATATATATTAAAGAAAATACTCTTCTCTGTACAGTTTGATTATACATTTTCCCTCATATTCAATAGATGTAGAGTTAAAGCATTATAAATTAATTTTCAAAAATTAGTCAGCTTTCCTATTTATCATGGAAACAGCTGATATAATTATTCAAAAAAATTTAATTGACAGATGTCAGCTGCAAGTGCAAAACCAAATATGGAAAAAAGTATAGGATCTAAAATTGGTATGTCATAGTGTTGCTCGCAAGTGATATGCAGAGAAGGCCAAAGAGAAGATGGAAGGACATTACTTAGTGTAGTTTATGTTATAATTTTATTGGATTTATAGAACTTTTTCAAATGAACTTTTGGTATGGAATTTGTAAAAAATAGTATATGTTTTTACATGATATTATATAGAATCTGTTCCAAGGACCTTTTGGTATGGGATTTGTACAAAATACATGGAATTGACGGAAGGTCTTGTGCTGGCCACAACAGATTTTTTTTTAATCAAAAAGTATGAATTTTGTGACGTTTTAAAAAAACGTCCGTCGTTTCTGCCCAACCTGTGTAAATATTGCAAACGATCACTAAATCAATCAGTCAGTACTATATAAAATTAAAACCCATTCTTTCGAATGTATAAAAATAGCAGTATACTGTAATAAAGCAGACCAGCATATTCGGTAACGGATTGCATTTAATTAGAATGATACTTATCGTCAAATATATAAGGACTGAAGATTTGTACATTGATTCCAATTCCGTTGGCCATGTTGAAAATGCTAAGTTATGAAGAAGGTGGCAACACCGCAGGGTAAAGGATAGGTTGTAGAGAAGGAAAAAATGAGCATCGTCTATATTTATTTGACGGCGAAAATATAGATAATTGAAATCAATTTAATTAGATTCAACTCTGGATTAATCGCGGTAGAGATTTAATCTATACAAGTACAAATCTTCTAGATATGAACTGATAACGATTTCGAAATTAGTTCCCAAGAATCTATTACCCTTTCAAATGAAATTAAAAGTGATTACCTCTTTTTGTATTTGAATAATCAATGCTATCACTCTCCTACATTCTTAGTGTACGATCTTTCTACAGATATCTCAAGATTTATCTGGGAGCCTGGATAATAACACGCCAGTGGTTGATCATGTGCGCACCTTGTGCTCATTAATGGAACTAAAGCTTAGTGAAAGCGTGAATAGAAATTAGTTTCCAACGCCTATTTGATACTTATACAGATTAAAAAGATTCTTTTCACATTTTTTTTGTACTTTGCGTAATATCAGAATAATAATACCCCAATTAAAATATTTTTTTAATTTCTGATTAAGGTGGGTAATCCAGTGATATTGACAATGATTAATTTGTTTACCTTTAGATACAAAAATAGAACATCGGTAATTTATTTTTTGCTCGAATGATTTATTTTTTAACATCCGCTGTTTTTAATTAAATTATAATTTGTAATTATAGTTATTTGTTTAGGATTTCAAGTTTTGAATGACATATTTTGTAAAAGGAATGATTGGTTGAATTATAGATGCAAATATAAATCAAATTCAAATTAAAAGATAAATAAGATGTTTTAATATGGCATATAATTGGTATTTGTGTAATTAAAACTATACGTATACGGGTGTCCAAGATAAATTTTTTATTTTTTTTTATTTTTTTCAAATATCTTCTAATAAAGTGAAATAATACTGGATTTTAGTTTAGACATCTTTAGGGTACTTTTTATACGAGGGTCACGCCAAAATTATTGAGATACAGAAATATTATTTGAAGGAGAAGCATGTAGTTTTACTGGTGTTCAAAGTAGTCCCCCCCTGCTTCAATACACTTTTGTAATCGAATTTTCCAGAGATGGAAAGCTTTGAGCCATTCATTTTCTGGAATCGTATTAAAATACTCCATTATGGTGTTGTTAATCTCCTCTTCTGACGTAAAATGACGATCACGTAAATGTTTTTTCAAATTAAAAAATAGCCAGAAGTCACACATTGCAAGATCAGGAGAATACGGTGGATGCTCAATGACTTTAATACCATTTTCTTTCAAAAAATTAACAGTTGTCGCAGCGGTATGGGAGGACGCATTATCATGGTGAAGCATTAAACCCTTAATTTTCACACTGCGAAGAACTTCAGATAGACATTTTTGTGTGTACCAATTGGCAGTAACAGTCTTCTGTCCTTCTAACCTAATTGCTTTCACAAGACCTGTAAAAATACAGCGTACATAACTTTTTTAAGTGCACGTTGTTTTTTCACGTTAACTGATGTTGGGTCATCTTCAAACACCCATACCCTACTTTCTTGACGCGTTGGAACATCATAAAAGGGTATGTAAGTTTCATCGCCAGTTACAATTTTAGAAAGAATACGATGACCGCCATTATTTAACTAATTGTAACACGCTTGGCTTTTTGTTCTTTCGTTAAGTCGTGTGGCACCCAACGAGAAACAATTTTTCTAACACGAAGTTCTTCATGCAAAATTTTTGCTATTGCTGCGGATCCAATGCCAAGGGCATCTTCCATCGTTTGATAGGTGACACGATTGTCATCCTTTATCATTTGTCTGATGGTAGCTACATTTTCTGGCATCATCACCCAAGAAATTACGGCCTCTTTTAAATTCTGAAAACCAGCGAAATATAGTTGCTCGAGTTGGAGCTTCATCTCCAAATGCCAATCGTAGACGTTCCTCGCACTGTTCTTCACGTAATCCAATTTTAAAGTCGTAGTAAATCATAGCGCGATAATGCTCTCTTCCTAACTTCATGTTGCAGTTTATTTCCACTTCGAATTCCACCACAATAAATCACTTCAACCAGATGTTATTATTGGACAGATATTTTAAATAAATTGTAGTTTGACATTTGTGCACTAAAAATTTTCCAAAGCCAACTCTTTCCCAGCATCTCAATAATTTTGGAGTGACCCTCGTATTCTTTAGAACTGCGATGCTCAATTTCTTTATCACTGTTGGGTTTCGAGTTATGATGTCCAATAAAGAATTAGAAAACACTCGCCATGTTTCACAAGATTTCAGCATGTGAAACAACCACTCCATCATCATTAGATGCTGGCCGTGCCCAGATGGTAACCACAGACGCGTTTTGCCCTTATTGGGTTCATTGGCTCATCAGTGTGGTGCAACTGCCGTCTCTTTGCAGAGACAATTCACTAGCTGGGCACGGCGAAAGATATACATCTCATACAAGATAGATAGCTTAAGAGGTAACTAACCACATGCAGAGCCATCTGTCGAAGAATCGCCGAAAAGCACTGGCAGCTATTGAAAAACAAAGTACAATAGCGAACTCTAGGTGAAACAATGTCTATGGAGATGAAGAAAACAATTGATTTACTTCGATGTTATAATATCAGTAATTGGAAAAATAAAAATATTCGTTTTTTTTCTGTTCACTTGTTATCTCTCGCTAAGGGAGGTACTGGAATCATGCTAAAAATCGCATATCCAGATTTTAGTGGATAAGCAAGTTTTAAAGTCCCTAGAATCCGATTATAAAAATTTTACGATGATGTGTGTGTGTGTGTATATGTGGATGTTGTAGCCGCGATTTCTCAAATACTATAGGACTTAAGACATGTTTAACTACGGTTTCCTCAATCTGACATTACTGGGAAGAGCTGATTAGATTTTGGTAACAATTGGACAACCGGAAGTAGTAGTTTCTTTAAAAAAATCTTCTAAATAATTATTTTTTGAAAATATCTGTTATTACTTATATTAAAGAATATAAAAATTTCGATCCGATACATTTCATTTTTATTATATATTCTATAACAGTAATAATAATAATAATAATAATAATAATAATATATCATCACGGCATATTACCCATTACTGGGTGTGCCAGTATCTACAACACATGTAGACATCGGTAATGATGACGATATATTTTACCGTGTGGGCGCTTACCAGGCGTCACCTCACGGGCACTCATAGCTGGTGTGGAGAGTGCACCACAGGGGTCACTTTTGTGCCATTTAAAATTGGAAATATTTAGCGTCTGTCGGGTTCGAACCCGGTTCCCCCGAGACACTCAGGCACGCGGCCACGTGACCCCATATATTCCATGGAGTTAAAGATAGAGATATATAATTATATGTAATAATAAGTTGAATAAATGAATCTCGCAGCCCATGGAAAACGAAGAGAAAAATTAAAATATGTGTAATTGACAGATAAATGTGAGTGTCAAAAAGCCAGAGACATTACTGAAGACTTTTTCTGGGAAGTACATTAAATATTTCTTATTTCATTACTAATTAAATATTTATAATTAAAGATACATATATTAAATTTACCCTGCAGAAATACCGCCAATCTCATCAATGATTTGGAAGAATAACGAACATTAGAAGAGTAAGAGTTAATAGAATGAATTAAAAAATATAAAAATATATAAAGAAGATATGTGTTTTTGTCAATGTCAATATGTACAATACTTATATAGTCTAATATGGAAATGGCGAGAGGTCTTGTGCTGGCCACAACAGATTTTTACCTCTCGCTAAGAGAGGTATTGGATTCATGCTAAAATTCGCATATCCAGATTTTATTGAATAAGGACGATTTAAGGTCCCTGGAATCCGATTATCACATTTTTAAAATGATGTCTGTGTGTGTGTGTGTGTGTGTGTGTGTGTGTGTGTGTGTGTGTGTGTGTGTGTGTGTGTGGGTGTGTGGATGTGTGTATGTGTGTGTATGTATGTCTGGATGTTGTAAACACGATTCCTCAAAAACTATAAGACTTAAAAAATATTTAACTGCAGTTTCCTCAATCTGACATTCCTGGGAAGAGCTGAAAAGGTTTTGGTAACAATTGAACAATCGGAACTAGTAGTTTCTTAGAAAAATTCTTCTAAATATAATTTTTTGGGAGTTTTTTTATTAAATATTGAAGAACATAAAATTCTCCATCTAATACACTTAAAATTTTTATTATATCTTGTATAGATTTAGAGATAAAGACACTATAATTTATAGAGTAAACTAATCGCAGAGGCTAAGGCACTAAGGAAACCAGTTGACAAATTCCAATGTTTATAACATAGTTTATAAATGACACATGTCATTGTCAAATATCAACAGTTTTAGTGACATTCTGATAACTTTTTCTGGGAAGTATATTTAATTTTTCTTATTGTTTTATTAATTAAATATTTGAAATTATAGGTAAAATTGTGGTAAAATGCATATATCCATCAGAAATACATTTAGAAACTTCCTCATACAATGATGACAATGAAAATAGATATAATTAGAATTATATGTGTGCAGAAGACATGTTAGATACAATAAAAAACAATATTTGGGTAAAGTTCTGTAATATTTTGTTATAAAACGACGGTTCGAAAGCGAAGTGCAATACAATACTTATATAGCCTAATATGGAAATGGCGAGAGGTCTTGTGCTGGCCACAACAGATTTTTTTCTCTTCCTTTCCAAAAATAACACATTGCAATTATTTTTTATTAAACTGACATATGAACTGTCCCGTAAAAATACCTCCATAATTAATATCCCAACCTTAACATAACTTGACATTTGTCGTAAAAATCACAAAACTCATTTATAACAACCAAACAGAGTGACAAATCCCAATTATTTGATCCCTCACGGTTCTTCCGTTTTCTAATCTGAAACACACTGTCTTCTTCCTCGGATGCTTTTATAATTAGGCCGCTAAGCAGGCCTTGTGTCCAATGCGGTATTTTAACGACCTCGCCAAACACAGAAACAAAATATTTACCCCGAAAATTCGTCACCGCAAAAAATGATCCACGCCCATTTTGCCGGTTCTGTTTCCGCCACGATAATCGCCTTTCCAGATTGGGTACGTCTTCCGTTACCAGATAATGTTAACAGTGGGTGTTATGTGTGTGTTTGAACAAGCCGACAATAGAGATGAGATGATATTTAATTATATAGATGGGGATACTAGTGAGAAGATTGGAACTTCAAAGAACTTGTTATTTCTGCAGGTGCGATTTTGACGTATAAATAAATGTATCGTTAGTCCTACTTTTTTATATGTTTGAAATGGTTCTACTTTACGCAGCACGCGATTGATGATACTTTAAAAATGAATATGTAAAAAGAATACCTAAAATATCTACATAATAATGCACAATCGAATGGTGGAAACCTAATCCTAACTTCAATCAAATTCAAACTTGAAACCAATGTAATGTAACTATTAAATCAAAGTGATAATAATTTAACGAACATGTAATAACTAATAATTAAGAAACTGATGAAGATAACGTGACTGGCATCAAACAATATCGCATAGCAGCCACAATTTACATTTTTTACGTCTGTTAAAAAAGCACACTTTTTTTCTTAAAATGGATTTATAAAGTATGTCTTTTTTAAAACAATAAAAGTATAAAGAAATATGCCTTTTTTAACGCAGAGTGAAACAATGAAGCGTTATGGCACTTTTTTCTCACTTTTTTGCAGACGTAAAAAAAAATTTGTTTGCACTTATTTGGCTTCCAAATTATCACGAGATGTCGCTGACGTCAAACGTCAAAATTCAAACGAATGGTACATTTTTCGCTGGCTTCTATAAGAGTACAATGGGGGATTACACCATTTTTTTTTATAATTTCACCTGAAAATATTAGGAAAACTAAGACTATTGATGAAAATCCGGTGAAAAAATTCCTATTAATAAGCGAGTTATGGTCTCCCGAATTTTGAAAAGATTGACGTGACATCACATATATATGTTTTTATATCAAACTGTTTTCATCATGGACCTAAATGTTCTTGAAATATATGCTATTTTAAGTTATATTTACATAAAAATAAATGAATATTATGACACTGTACAAGTCTACATACTTTATAATTACAGGTGTATTTAAATTATTAAATTTAATGCAAGAAATTTGTGTTAAAATAAAAACTGTTTGAAAACTGTAGTACAGGAATGTTAGCCCCTCCTTTCGAACTTGAATTTCTTAACTTCCATTGGTAGTAATCCCACCTCCTAACACGCTATTTGTAATACATGTATAGGCGGTTTCTCAGCCGCCAATCAAAATATTTTCATATTAGTGTCGAAGCGCTATAACAAAAAACCCTTTATTTCCGAAATATCTCAATTATACCATTTCATTTTTTTTATTATTATTCGTTATTCAGCATATACATTCGTAATTTTTTACTATTTTCCTTTAATTCGATTGAGCCGTAATCCCCCATTGGTGTGAGACTAATTTTCGTAGTTTTTAATTTAATTTCGGATTTAGTATAGTGTTTTTTTTTTGTTAATTTCGGTAGAATTGAGTTTGATCTTTCTTGTAGTAACAATTTAGTGATAGTTTTAATAATATTTTAGTTAATAGAGTTAATTTTAGTAAGTATTTGTAGGTTAAGAGTATTTTAGTCATATTTTAATTAACAATATATTAGTTTTTTTAATAAAAAACATTTGATTTCCTTTATTTAGATTGTATTTCATTGCCGTAGTTGTACATATATTAATTTCTATCTACATAACTTTACTTTTATTTAATTGTTTTTCTTTCATAATGAACAATTTTCTTTGCTTGAATTTAGATACTATTTGTAGATTTGGGAATTGTAGTGTATCATCTAGAAATATGGTGGAAGGCCAGCAAGTAATAAATAGTGCCCACATAATATCGCCGTTCCGGTGAAACAATGACGCAACTGCAAAATGATGAATTTTACAGGAGAGATGAAAAATCATTGTTAATTATTTTTATAATTAAGTTTTAAAGGAATACATAAATATGCAGTTACGTCGTTGTTTTACCGGAACGGCGATATTATGTGATAAATATTTTCGGAGAAAACTCCATCGTAACTTTAACCTATAAATTGCATATCTCCTAATTTTTTCATTAATTTTTTAAAAATCAAAAACCTACCTGTTATATTAGCAGTAATTCAGATCCTACTAAGAATAAAACAATAATAGCCGAAGATAAAAGCGTATTAAAATTCGTATACAAGTAAATACAATCCCTTAATAAAACAACCTTCTTTGTACATGTACACTTCACTCAGTTCAGAAATCTGCCACCAGTGGCGCATTGCAATTTTGGAAGCCCAGGATTTGATCCATTCGCCTTGACTTGTTCGGTCAAAATTCCCTATTCCTGAAATAAGACTAAACTTTTTACTCTTGCTGCATAAATAACTATTTTCATATCTGTAGAAGATAGATTTATATATTTTCCAACACAGATTCAGGACAACTATAAAACGTACTTTCCTAATACGCTCCGGTTAAGTTATGCTGAAGTTTCGAGTTTGTGAAACAGAACCAACGAATGAACCAACCGTCCGTTAAAAATACTAAAAATAAACAATAAATAACTAGTTAGAATATGCCTATACCTTAATTTAAACAATGACAAATAATGCTTTAATTATTTCCATAAGCAGTTATACACAGAAAAAAAAGAATTGAAATTTTGTCTAATTATAATTAGATATTATTTGGTTAATAATTTAGTATAATTTAAAAATCTTAATTTACCATTTTAACTAATACGAAATAGATAATAAATATTTTATAAAAAATCGTTAATTTAAATATGCACATGGTTATTTTAATTATTTATTTTATTTAATTTTACTATATTTTGGCTTCATTATTTTTGTCCTACATTTTTCGGTAATTTTTCTAATGAATTAGGTAAGTAAATAGAAAATTTAAATATATGTTTAGTTAATTTCTTTATTTATGTTTAATTCAATACTAAATGTAGACATTTAATCTAATTTTGTATTTAATTTTACTATAATTTGTTATTACAAATTTAGAAAATTTAACTAAATCAACTTAGATAATTTAGTGAAATATAGTAGGCTGAAAATTAAAGATTTGTTTAGTTAATTTAACCATAATTTAGATGTTTTTTTTGTGTAATTATTTTGAATTTTAACTGGAAGTTAAACTCGGTAACGGATTGGAGAATAAGTATTATTATCATTAATTTACTCGTAACATCTTTCTTGATAACATTTATTTGTATGTACATAAGGTTTACATAATATAGTAACCTTTATATCGTTTGTTAAAAAACTAAATAATTTCTGTAAAACGACTATAATTTAAATTTTAAAATATACAGGCATGAAATTACATAGTAAAATATTTAAACTAAACAAAGATAATTTGGGCGGCAGTAATCGCTTGTTCGCTTGGCAGCCAACGAGTACTGAGTTTCATATAAGAGTCATGCAAAAAACAACCAAAAGTCACATATTGCCAAGTTAGATGAATATGACAGGTTCAGGTATTCTATTATCTATTTTTTTTCACCAAAAACTGGAATCAATAAATATAAATATATCATCACATTGAGTTGAGTATTGTACATCGTCTTAATTAGCTTGTATATTTTTTGAAAGTTTAAGTGGTAATTCTTACTATAATAAAATTATAAATCTCATTTTATAAAAGTTAATAGTGAGTGCTATATATTTTCGTTAATTTTAATTACAGTGGACGTTTGCTTTGCCCTGTTTTTTAACATCAAAGTGATTTAAAACCGTTTTAAAAGAGCTCACTTATTAATCAATTAGTGCCTTGTTCCAACGAGTTCACAATGCCTACCTGTGACAAGTGCAATCGCAATATCAACAATAAATATCCCGGTGTGCGATGTTTCAAATGTGCGCGCCACTTTCATGGTACGTGTGGGGAAGTATCCCTTGACTCAGTACCACCTAGCAGTTTTGTTTGGTTATGCCCTTCATGCCGCCCGGGCGTGGATGTCAGCACTACAACCGCCGCAAATGTGGATTTTTCTGCACCTTCACCGAGTTCTTTGCGTGACGTACAGCTCAGCATAAACTCTTTAAAATCGGAACTTTTGGCAGCTATTGATCTGAAATTTGATACTTTATTAAAATCTGTTAATTTTTGTTGTGACAAAATTACAGACTTCGAGAAAAATCTCAAGGAAATTAATGATAAAGTTAAAGAATTGGAAGCTGTTAAAAATGAAAATAATAATTTAAAACTTACTGTGAGTCATCTAGATGCTAAGATCCAGGAACTTGAACAGTACTCCCGAAGTAATAATGTTGTCATTCAGAATATTCCTGAGAAAGCTAATGAAGATATTAATGACATTGTTTCTAATATCGGTAAAGCCATAAATATTCCTATAAAAGTCGATGATATTGACGCTGCACATCGAGTACCTCATTTCATTAGAAATAATAACTCAAGACCTAAAAACATTATCGTTAAATTTGTATCTCGCGTAATGAAAGATAACTTCATGCGGGCTTTAAGACTGAGCGGTTTAAACACTAACAAATTAGGTTTTGATGGTAACGAAACTAAGATTTACGCCAACGATCATTTGACTAAAAATAACATGATACTTTTTAAAATGGCTCGGGATAATCTGCATACAAAGAACTACAAATTTATTTGGACGAAAAATAATAAAATTTTTGCTCGCAAAACAGACTCTTCACGAATAATCCCTATAACATCTGAGCGGATTATTAATAACTTAAATTAATATTCACAATCTGTCTTTTTATATTATAAACACATTTTTTATGGGTTTAAGTGTTTATTATCAGAACGTTAGGGGTTTGCGAACCAAAACACATGATATTAGATCTGCATCGTTTTCTTGTGATTTCGACATTTTGTGTTTGACTGAAACGTTCTTAAACTCGTCTGTATACGATCATGAGATCGTGAGTGATAGCTTTTGTGTTGTGCGCCGTGATAGAAATTCTACCGATTCTCAGAAGTGTGATGGTGGTGGAGTGTTAATCGGCATTAAAAGGAACTTGAATTTTTTTCACCGACCGGAGTGGTCCACCTCTAGTGAAGATGTCTGGATTACTGTTAATTTAAAGTCATTTAAATTACATATTTGTTGTGTATACATACCTCCTTTGTGTATTGATGCTATGAATATATTCTTATATAACCTGTCCGTAATTGTGGACTCATCACCTGATGATAAATTTTTGATATGTGGAGATTTTAATTTGCCGCATCTACAGTGGTGTAAAACTCATAATTATTTTATTTCAAGTAATGTTTACAACACTATATCATCTGATTTCCTGGATACTTTATCTTATTGTAACTTTAAACAATTTAATGGTGTACTTAATCCTAATAATCGATGTCTTGATTTAATTGTATCTAACCTTGACAATGTGAGTGTCAATGTTTGTGATCTCCCTCTAAGTAGGGTTGACTCGCATCACCCACCCTTATCTATTGATTTTGATTGTGAATATCATTCAAATTTGAAATGCAAGTATAGTGAGTTGTTTCTGTTTAAAAAGGCTGATTATAACGCTATTAATGAACATTTATCTAATATAAACTGGTCACAAAAATTTTCCTCTTTGAATACGGAAGATTCGGTCACTGAGTTTTATAATATATTGGATATTACCATCAATTCTTATGTACCTAAAAAGTTGCTCACTAAAAGAACTTACCCTTCTTGGTATTCAACTGAATTAATTCATTTAATTAAAGAGAAATATAAGTCACACGTTAAATTTAAACGTTTTAATAACTCATCTAATTATAAGGAATTTTCTTCTTTGAGGAAAAAGGTTAAAGAATTAACTCGAACCTGTTACTTGAAATATATTAGTAATATTGAAGAAGAAATTCCTAATAACATAAAAAAATTTTGGTATTATGTTTCCTCTGTCAAAAAGCAAGGCATACCAGCTAGTATGAGTTTTAATGGTAACACTTCAAATGATGGTGTTGAGATAAGCAATATGTTTGCAAATTATTTTAATTCAGTCTTTTTAAACAACAACCCAAACGTATCTTATATTTCACAATTTCAAATGCCTCACAATACTAACGTTAATCTTTGTAGCTTATCAACTGACGAGAGTGAAGTATTTGATTTGTTGTCATCCCTTGATATTAGCAAAGGTGCGGGCTCTGATGGGATCCCTAGTTTATTTATTAAATATTGTGCTACTTCGCTTAGCACCCCACTAACCTTAATATTTAACAAATCTTTGATTGAAGGTCACTGTCCTGGTGTTTGGAAAAAAGCCGTAGTAGTTCCCATTTTTAAAAACGGCAACAAAAACTTGGTTGAAAGTTATCGACCTATATCTAAACTTTGTATTATTGAAAAAGTTTTTGAAAAAATAATTTACAAAACTTTATTTGCATCATTTAAAAATATTATAAATATAGAGCAACATGGCTTTTTTCCAGGCCGTTCTGTTGATTCAAATCTTGTTGAATTTACAGATTTTATTTTTCATACAATGGATGATAAAACACAGGTAGACGCAGTGTACACCGATTTTAGTAAGGCGTTTGACCGAATTACTCATTCTATCCTTATTTCTAAATTAGAGATGTACGGTGTACACGGTCAGTTTTTACAGTGGTGCAAATCATATCTTACTGACAGACAACAATGTGTAGCTATTAATGGACACACATCGGAATACTTCTCTGTTACTTCTGGTGTACCACAGGGATCACATCTCGGGCCTCTCCTTTTCCTAATTTTCATTAATGATATTAAGAATTGCTTTGCTAACTCTAAATTTATTATGTATGCTGACGATCTTAAAGTATACAAATCTGTCAAAACGACATCTGACTCTTTAGCCATTCAGAAAGATCTTGACAAACTATGTTCTTACCTTAAAATGAATGATTTATCTCTCAATTTTGGTAAATGCTCATGCATTACTTTTTCTCGTAACAGAATTGTACATATGTTTAATTATTTCATTGACGGTAACAACATTAGTCGTGTCTCCCATATTAAAGACCTTGGTGTCATTTTAGATAGTAAGCTATTGTTTGACTTACATGTTGATTACATTGTTAAAAAAGCTTTTAAAATGCTTGGCTTCATTTCTAGAATTAGTTCGAGTTTCAGAAATTACAAGACCTTTTTATTTCTTTATTACTCTCTTGTCCGATCGCAATTAGAATTCTCTACTATTTGTTGGTCACCGTACTACAATGTGTATATAAACAGAATCGAGAGTATCCAAAGAAAATTTATTTCTATATTTAATTTTAGATATCCACGTAATTCGATTATGTTAATGTCTTTGCAAAAAAGGCGAATACTTTTAGATTTGTCCTTTCTATTTAGAGTATTAAATAACTATATTGACAGCCCTGCACTTTTAAATAAATTTTCTTTACGGATTCCTTCTCATTCTACTCGATCTTCTGATCTCTTCTTTGTTAAACATTGTAGGACAAACTCTGCCATGAATTCACCACTAGTTAGATTAGTTTATACTTACAATAATTTAGCTTCTGTACCTAATGTACCAGATATTTTTTGCTGTAGTTTACGTAGATTTAAATCTTTTGTTACATATTATCTCCACAATTTGTATGTTAACTAATAACTTCCTATTTTTTTTTTTTTTGATTTTCACACCAATTTTTATGTAAAACTTTATTATGTAAGTGTTTACTGTGTATACTCGCCTCAATGTTGTAATATGTAATGTTTAATGTTGTTAGTGCTACACTGTAATTGGGACTTGTCCTGTTGTGTAGCCCTTCTTGGTAAAATAAAATAAAAAAAAATAAAATCACGGCATATTACCCATTTCTAAGTGTGCCAATCTGCTTTGTCACAAATATCGGTAATAATGATGACATATTTGTACCGTGCGCGCATTTATCAGGTGTAAAATTTTTGGCGTCGGTCGGGATCGAATCCGAATCACGATACTCCACAAAAAATCATTATTTGAAAATGCTCTCTTGTTAATTCCATATTTTCACTCACAACGATTCTTTAAAAATTTGATAAGTGAGATCTTACTAACTTAATTTTCGCAGCTTAATTTCAAATAATAGATAAATAACTGTTTAAAATGATTTTGTTTTCAACGGTTTACCTGGTTTTCTTATTCTGAATCATTCTAGCGAGACCCATGTATAAACCAATGTGGTCATTCCATAAAAAGTAAGCTATTTTGAACAGAACTTTTACGGTCATGTTATTTTCGTAAAAAGTATTTTCGCTCATGCTTTGTCAATACGATAGATTTGTTGATAGAGGTTAGTTTATTCGTAATACACTATAACTAAATGAAAATAAATAGTGTATTACGAATAGTCTATATTGATGTTTCATCAAAAGACAAAGATATAAAATAATTAATTTGCATTTCTTATAGAAAACTAATGAAACACTCCTCAACATCATGTTTTCCTAATAACTTCCCCTTAAGTTAAACTCCAGCTGGTGTTTTGGTGCAACGAATTAAGCCTAGCTTAAATTTTATTTTGTTTAAACTCAACAAATAGATTATAAATATGAACAAATAAACCAACTAATTATTAAAATACTATGCCTCACAGCCCCAGGTCACTTCAGATATGTGTTAATTGTTTTATATAAATAATAAAATTATTATTAAGTAGCACTTAAAATCAAGTTTAAGTAACAGGAGTAAGGAGAATTCGCAAAATTGTAAAAATTGTAGGTATGCTCTATAAAATCAAAATTACTTCTTTTTACAGCAAATAAATTTAATATATTGTTTAATATTATAATTTACATTAAATAAATAACAATTTTTACGGTTCGCTTCCATATCTAAAGATAGATTGTATTTTTTCCAACACAGATTTCGGACAGAACTCTTATAAAACGTAGTTTCCTGGTAACCTCCGGTTAAGTTATGCTGAAGTTTCGAGTTGTGAAACAGAAACCAGGCGTCCGTTAAAAATATTAAAGTGAAGATATCTTTAAATAAACAATATATTGAGAAAAACAAATAAATATCTAATTAGAATATGCCCGTCCTATAGTTTAAAAAATGTTAAATAAAGCTTTAATTATTGCTATATGCAGTTATAATTATTTTAAATTTTAACTGGAAGTTGTTAAACTCGGTAACGGCATGAAGTACATAATTAAATTTAACATCCTGCTTCATAACATTTATATGTATGTAATGTTTATGTTTAAAGAAAGCAACAATAAATATTTTTTAATAGCATAAAAATCGTAATTCGGCTACTCAGCAAAATTAGTAAAACTTAAAAATTAAAAGTTTACTTATGAACTGACGTTATCTAGGGACTGTCGGGCTTATAGTTTGAATTTTCTTGTTATTTATAAGGGTAGCAAGCCTTATTTACTTTAAATTGAAAATTTTCAAATACACTCGACGATAGTCCCTGCATACAATAATTCAGTTATTGATTTTTTTTATTTCAATAAAATTGAACTTCTACTTTTGGAGTTATGATGGAACTCATTTTTATTGTAATCTGACAGCGACAGCAAATCTTACAGAAATCTTACGGCAACTCTTACGGAACGTACTCTCCTAATAAGCTCAGGTTAAGTTAAACTGATCTGTGGGTTTGGTACAACAATAAATAAACCTGGTTTAAACTGAGAGTTAAATTTTAATATGTTGATATTTCTTAAACAAATTACAAATATGGCTCAATAAATAAATATATACTCAGAGTAAACATACTTTATTTTAAATAAGTTCGAATTATTTATAAATTGTTTATATAATTAATTATAATCACTTCAATATTTAACTGGTAGTTAAACCAGAGTAATAAAATAGGCGACATCCATCAGAAGGTATTGTGCTTGGCCACACAAATATGGTGCACTCTCCACTCCAGCTATGAGTGCCCGTGAGGTGAAGCCTGGTAAGCGCCCACAGGGCAAAATATATCGTCATTATTACCGATGTCTACAGGTGTTGTAGATACTGGCACATCCAGAAATGGGTAATATGCCGTGATGATATATTTATTTATTTATTTTTATGTCTGTAAGTTTGAAATATTATGATATTCTCCACATATAACATATTTATAATAATTATACTTTACAAAATATCGGTGTAGAATCTGAAGATTCTAATAAACACTAGAATAAATAAAATGTATTCATTACTTAACAATTTACTATCCATTTTTTTATCAAAGCAAACATCTCCTTTATTACCGATCTCTGTGACTCTGTGGTGTATTGGGTAACTCACGACCAAGGGGTCCCGGGTTTAAATCCCGGGTACGGTATTCTCCACTTTCATTTATACTTGTCGCTAAGAGATGTACTGGATTCATGCTAAAAATCGCATATCCAGATTTTAGTGAATAAGCACGTTTTAAGGCCACTAGAATCCGATTTTAACATTTTTACAACGATATCCGTGTGTGTATGTATGTATGTGTGTGTGTATGTGTGTGTGCGCGCATGCGTGCGTGCGTGTGCGTGTGTAGATGTGTGTGCGGTCGTTCGTGGGATGATTTCTCAAATTCTATAAGACTAAAGACAATATTTAACTACATATTCCTCAATCAGACATTATTGGGAAGAATTGAAAAGGTTATGGCTACAATAGGAAAATCTTCTAAATATTATTTTTTGGAAGATTATGTTATACAAATATTAAAGAATATGAAATTCTCTATCCGATACATTGTACATTTTTATTTTATCTTCTATACATTTAGAGTCAGAGAATAAATATATAAAATAATTTGTTGTAATGAATCACAGCTCAAATAACTCAATGGAAACCAGTTGAAAAATTAAAATGTTTGTGATTGACCGAAAAATGTGTCAAAAATCCAGATAAGGCTTTTTCTGGGAAGTACATTTCATATTTCTTATTTTATTATTAATTAAATATTAGAATTTTTGTGTTAAATACAATATGTACTTGTATAGCCTAATATGGAAATGGCGAGAGGTCTTGTGCTGGCCGCACATTATTATAAATGAAAGTTCGTTTAGTTTTGAAGCAATTCGTAGTATTAAAAAGTCATAATTGTTTTGAACTGTACTTGATTTTTAACACCTATTGCTATCTTTCTCGCACCAGTTTTTGTAGTAGGCTGCGCGTGAAAGCAATAGTGTGACGTCACAATAACACTGATAAGACATTCAAATACCTGGCAAATTATTAAAAAAAATGTTTTTTTTTAACTCGTTGAGTATTACTTAAGTATAAACTGTACAAATTATTCATTTTTTGTAACCCGGTCTTGTATTTTTTGTAATAAACTCATCGAGCGTATAAGATATATGACAAGAAGTCATTTAGTATAATTTTCATTTTAACGACTTTAAAAAAACAATTAGAAAGATCCAAGTATAAGTTTTGAACACGTGTGGAACACGAACACGGTAATTTTATTTTTTACCGTTCAATAAAAACTAGTAGCCAAGATGAGTTGTTTAATTTTTATAAACAGTTTTTTATGTGAGGCAATGTTCAAATAAATAAACCACTGACAGGTAATTATTGGTTTTTACCATTAATAAAATTCTAAAAGAAAATTATCAGTTTTTAACAAGCAGCTTATATAATAGACTCTCTAATCTCAAATGAGGTATGTAAAGTTTTCTTTATCGGTGCTTTAAACATGATCCTTACTATTTAGTTACGTGAACCTCCCTGTCCGGCCCAAAACAGCCCCTAGGCCTCACAAAATACTTCCATTCAATATCTACTTAACTAATATAAAAGCCATATGTATTTACTAATATTTACCACATGTATGTCTCCCACGATAAGTTTACTGCACTTATAAACATCTCAAACCGTGAGAACATTCTTCATGCTGAAGAAATCTCATCATGGTAGGGCATTAATTATCCTAGAAATGCCACAACTTTTATTTTTCTTGGTCGACAAGTGCGCACCCTATTGGTGAATATATCAAGTAACAGTCCACCCCATATGTAACGTAGTGGGGCAGTGATGTTATGAACTCGTTTTGACAGATGGCGAAGAGGTTATGTTTGTTTGGGTAACTGTAGAGCGATACGTCTTGAGAAAAAGATTGAATTTCAAAAGCGTTCTCACGGATCGGTGTTGGAACACGTGTGGAGACATCTGAGAACACGTGACACATATGAGTGAACATATGCATAGGATACCAAGCACGTACCAGGATTTTATCAGCCGGATTTCGAGCCAAGTGGTTTTTTTATCATTCATTCCTTTTTTACTCAAAGGATTGAATTAAGAATTGGATTTTATTGACTAATGACAGAACATAAATCAAAAGTAAATAAATATATTATTGTCAACAATTTTAATTTCTTATGGCCGGTTGCATCAACGTAATTAAACTTGGCTTATATTGACAATATTGCATCGAAATGAAATGTCAAATGAATTTAATATATTGCTGTTAAAATTTCGATTTGCATTTTTACCTTCCGTCACCTTTAGGTAAGGAAGGTATTGTCTTTGGTCAAAAAATTCGGTAGTGAGTTTTTAATGTATAAGCACGTTTTACGATTTTACTAGTTTTAAGATGATGTCTGTATGTGTGTGTCTGTGTGTGTGTATATTCTACATCAGAAGAACAAGGGCGAAAGGCACTCGAACACCATTTACAAATTTTTCCGACGATAACTCCAATATCTAAAAATTATAATTCTTTTATATTCCTGTTCTTTGCATCCATATGAAGAGCTGATTAGATTTTAGTTATAATTGGTCTACCGGAAGTTCCCTTATTTAAAGTTCTTAACAGTTTTTCTTGAAAAAAAAATATGTTGTGGCCAGCACAAGACCTCTCGCCATTTCCATATTAGGCTATATAAGTATTGTACTGCCCTTCGCTTTCGAACCGTCGTTTTATAACAAAATAATACAGCGGTATTTCTGATGGATATATGCATTTTACCACAATTTTACTTATAATTTCAAATATTTA
This sequence comes from Ophonus ardosiacus, assembly GCA_943142095.1. Lineage (NCBI taxonomy): Eukaryota > Metazoa > Arthropoda > Insecta > Coleoptera > Carabidae > Ophonus > Ophonus ardosiacus. The sequence goes on from OW964836.1 coordinate 29,321,917, forward strand.
ATTAATAAAACAATAAGAAAAATTAAATATACTTCCCAGAAAAAGCTATTAGAATGTCACTAAACTGTTGATATTTGACAATGACATGTGTCATGTTATAAACAATGGAATTTGTCAACTGGTAAATCTCTATAAATTATAGTGTCTTTATCTCTAAATCTATGCAAGATATAATAAAATTTTTATTAGTGTATTAGATGGAGAATTTTATGTTCTTCAATATTTAATGAAAAAAACACCCAAAAAATTATATTTAGAAGAATTTTTCTAAGAAACTACTACTTCCGGTTGTTCAATTGTTACCAAAACCTTTTCAGCTCTTCCTAGAAATGTCAGACATACACACACACATACACACATCCACACACACAGACATCATTTTAAAAATGTTATAATCGGATTCTAGGGACCTTAAATCGTGCTTATTCAATAAAATCTGGATATGCGAATTTTAGCATGAATCCAATACCTCTCTTAGCGAGAGGTAAAAAAGCGCATTTAAATATCATTTTTTGACATTTAATGTGATTATCAATATGAAAGAATATCTTATATCTTATTGTCTATACGGTTTGATTACACATTTTCCTTCATATTTAATAGATATAAAGAATTATAAAGATATTAATTTTAATGGTGTTTACATAGTTTATCTTCATGTTATAATTTTATTGAATACATGGAATCTTTTCCAATGAACTTTCGGTATGGATTTTGTAAAAAATAGTATATGTTTGTGTTACAATTTTACTGGTTATATAGAATCTTTACCAATGAATTTTTGGTATAGAATTTGTACAAAATATATAGAATTGCCGGAAGGTAATGTGTCGGCCACAAGTGATCCTTTTCTTAATTTTCAAATAAACTGACCTAAACATTTTTGCGTTAACTAAACATACCAGTAGTAAATAACCTTTATCACCCAGATAGGGCCAAAAGCTCGTATTATGAAAAAAATTGAACTCAGAGTATGTAGCAATAAGTTGTGTTCAAAATTTTATCTTTTTCATATATCTAAATTTGTTTCAAAAATTCTCATTTATTTGCATTTTGTCATATTTCCCAAACATCATTTTGCTTTTACTTAGTCACAACAAATCTTTCACTACCTTCCTATGAAAACATTCCAGACTTCAGCATCACTTTCTCATACTCCACTAGACGCCAAAAAAACGTCACATCTGCGGAAAAAAGCCCGACCTGACCCTCGACATAAGTTAACAACCCAACCCACGTCTGAGTCCCGGGGTAGAGCTCTTAATTAACTCTGCGCAAACAACCGACTCGTGCTGAAAGTTTTACCGTGTCAAACGCATCCCAGGTTCTGGTTTTTTAACCACTCAACCGTGAAAGATATGAAGAGAGAATCAGGGAGTAAATTAGCATGAGAATGGTTTGCAGATGCCAAGAAAACGAGAGTTAGAACGATGATAAGAAAAATATATTTCAGTGAAGATGAAAAATGGTAATTTATTGCTTTAAAATTGGAATTTTTGTCAAAATATTATATAAATTTATTTTTTCGTATTTTGTACAGTAATCTACTACTCAAAATCGTACAGTAATGGGTTACTTTACAACATAGCAGCGATTTCGTCATTAAAATACATTTTGACGCAAGGAATTGTTTATTTTTATTTATTATTGTTTACCTTCTAAATAGTTTTCCATGTTCTTTTCATCATCTAGATCCATCGTTTTGCAAATCGATCTCTAAAAATTAATTTGTTTGGAGGTAGTAAGAAACAAAAAACAATAATTGTCAGACTACTATGTTTTTACCTCTCGCTAAGAGAGGTATTGGATTCATGCTAAAATTCACATATCCAGATTTTATTGAATAAGCACGATTTAAGGTCCCTAGAATCCGATTATAACATTTTTAAAATGATGCTGTGTGTGTGTGTGTGTGTGTGTGGATGTGTGTATGTGTGTATGTGTGTATGTCTGACACGATTCCTCAAAAACTATAAGACTTAATAAATATTTAACTGCAGTTTCCTCAATCTGATATTCCTGGGAAGAGCTGAAAAGGTTTTGGTAACAATTGAACAACCGGAAGTAGTAGTTTCTTAGAAAAATTCTTCTAAATATAATTTTTTAGGAGTTTTTTTTTTACTAATTTATAGAGTAATCTAATCGCAGAGGCTAAGGCACTAAGGAAACCAGCTGACAAATTCCAATGTTTATAACACAGTTTGTAAATGACACATGTCAGAGTCAAAAATCAACAGTTTTAGTGACATTCTGATAGCTTTTTCTGGGAAGTATATTTAATCTTTCTTGTTTTATTAATTAAATATTTGAAATTATAGGTAAAATTATGGTAAAATGCATGTATCCATCAGAAATACCGTCAATCTGGTTAATGAATTGGAAGAATCTCTGACATTTAGAAACTTCCTCATACAATGAAAACTAGATATAATTAGAATTATATGCGTGCAGAAGACATGTTAAATACAATGAAAAAAAATATTTGGGTAAAGTTCTGTAATATTTTGTCATAAAACGACGATTCGAAAGCGAAGTGCAATACAATACTTATATAGCCTAATGTAGAAATTGCGAGAGGTCTTGTGCTGGCCACAACAGATTTTTTTTAGATGTTTTTAATTCAGAATATTATGCCGCAAAAATACAAATTTTAATATTAGTATAAAATACGAAAAAATTGTATACGCACCGCGTCAGAAAAGTGACTTTACTGTACTCGTATGGCATCTAAGTACACGCTATCGCTTGTACTTAAGCTTGACATACTCGTCTGGTAAACTTTCTCTTTTCTTAACTTGGACCGTAATATACTATTGTAGTTTTAGAAAGACTTTATTGTTATTCATTAAGTTAACATTTTTTAATTATATTGTGATAGATGTAGAGATAATTCTGTTCTCAAACAGGGGACTTCGCTAATAATTGGATTCATATATATATATATATACAGGGTGTAAATTTTAAAACGGGTCATAGGGCTATAACATAGAAAAACAGTTTTTTAGCCGGCAAAAGTTTCTATATTAATTTATTGAAAAAAGAATTAGTGCATGTTATAAAGAAAAAAAATATGATTTTTTGATACCAGACACATTACATTTCATAAAAAGGCAGAAAATAAATTTAACAATTTGCACAATTAAGAAAAAATATCAATAGCCGTGAAACTGACAGAAATAAACGAAACAACTGTTGACTTGAGACGCTCATTAATAAACGTTTCTTACGTATTATTAGTTAAATTATTATTATTTTCGTTTTATTAAGAAGAAATCATGGATAATTTATCTCATGAAGAAAAATTACAAATTATTAAATGGTTTTAATTGTTCCCTTGTAGTTTACAGTTTTTCTTATTTCTTATAACTTATTTCTTATTTACATGCAGATCATCTTTAATTGTTTACTTTATTTTGTTATTGTTATTTTGTACTAGTTCAAAAATTAATATCTTTAATCTCTAATTGTCCCCTATCATGTTAGTAAAAAATGACAATGTTTTGTTACTGTCAGTTTCATGGCTAATGATATTTTTTTCTTAATTGTACAATTTTTTAAATTTATTTTCTGGCTTTATATGAAACAGAAATGTAATGTATTTGGTATTAAAAAATTCGTAATTTTTTTCTTTATAATAGGCACAAATTATTTTTTCAATAAATTAATATAGAAACTTTTGGCGTCTAAAAAACTGTTTTTCTATGTTATAGCCCTATGACCCGTTTTAAAATTTACACCCTGTATATATATACACATATATATTTAGTCACTTAAAAATATGTAAATATGTGAAAATAACTCATGTGGTCAGTAATTTATTGGAAATATGCGTTTAGCCTGAAATGTAACAAAATAATTAATAAAATAATCTGTTGTGGCCAGCACAAAACCTTCCGTCAATTCGATGTATTTTGTAAATATCCCATACCAAAAGTTCCTTGAAAAAGATTCTACATATCCTGCAAAATTGTAACAAGAACACACTATTTTTTACAAATCCATACTGAAAGTTCTAAATCTATTCTAAAATCCAATACAATTATAATACGAATACGAACGTATGTACATTATATATTGCACTTAACACTTCCTCCTTCTTCAACTTTTCCCTATTTTATTAGAAGTCGCTGTTTCTTACGCTTCTCTTCTACTCATTCCTGTCCAACGCATCTTCAAGACACAGTTCTTCCTCCCTCAAATCTTCTGTTTTGCACTTGACACTGACATCTGTCAATTAGAATTTTTTGAATATATCTGATGTTTTCATAATTTTTGCAAAGCTGACTGATTTTTGAAAGTTAATCTCTCTTAATCTCTCTATAACTCTATATCTATTGAATATGAAGGAAAATGTATAATCGAACCATATAGAGAATAAGATAATCTTTCTATTGATAATCACATAAAATATCGAAAATGATATTTAACTGCGTTTTTTCAAGAAAAACTGTTAAGAACTTCAAAGAAAGGTACTTCCGGTTGACCAATTATAACCAAAATCTAATCAGCTCTTCATAGGGTTGTAAGGAAAAATAATACGAAAGAATCATAATTTTTAGAATTGTAGTTTTGGAGTTATCGTCGGAGAAAAATTTGTCTCATACACACGGACACACACACACACACACACACACACACACACACACACGGACACACACACACACACACGGACACACACAAACACACACACACACACATAAACAGACATCATCGTAAAACCAGTAAAATCGTATTGTAGGGACATTAAAACGTGCTAATTCATTTAAAACTCCCCATCGAATTTGTTGACCAAAGACAATACCTTCCTTACCTAAAGGTGACGGAAGGTAAAAAATTATATATAGTAGGTCCTATTCGTTATTCCAAGAAATGTGTAATTTATTTAAAAAATACCACAGGAAGAAAATAACTGATAAAAGAGATAACGCTAAAATGTTTAAACATAAAAATGTGTGTTAAAAACACATATCATGTTATATCAGAGAAATTTTGAATTTACTAATCCAATAAAGCGTTACCGTCCCAAAAGAAATGCTTCGGAAAATGTCTATTATATTATTTCTCTAATATCCCTATTACGATCTAATTTTCTCACTTACACCTAGAATATTATAACAATTTGTTCCAACTAGTTCAACATATATTTGTCTAATAACAGCAATAATTAATAAAAAAACCTAACACCTGCTTATGACAAAAACTTGAATCTGGATTCCTAGCAATGCATCGCTTCACATTTCGCATCCAATTGGTTAAATAGCTAGTTATTTGCTTGTCACTTTTTACTCAAGATTTCAATCACATACGGGCTCACACAATTACTTTGGCAAATGACACCAACTTCACGCAATTACACGATGAAACTACCACTTAAAGATAAGTTTTTTCAATAACAAGATACGACAAAGATGCTAAGATTTTGAAAAATTGTGGGAAATGATTATTTGCTGCATTTTTATCTTTAAATATAGGCGGAGAAAAAGAGGATAATGATAATATTTGTACAAATTGTTGTTGCGTTCTGGAATTCTGAAGGAGACAAAAAATTAAAACATGTAGAAAATGGCTATAATAATAGTAAGTATTGTAAAGGAATTACAAAAATTAACGACACTCAGTAGGTTTCGAAAACTTTAATCACTTTAGATTTCGACTTACAAGGGCATCATCGGGAAAATATACGAATGAGTGAAAATGTGTTTACTCAGGGTGTTTCAAAACATGTGTCGGAAAATAAAGGGTGGGAATGGTTGGCTAATTATAAGAAAAAAAGTTCCTATTAACATGGTTCCGCAAACGCACTGTTTTCGAGATACAGGGTGTAAAAAAAATTATTATGAAAAGCATGAAAAAAAGTAGCAACATGATCACAGAACTTTTATTTTACAACTAAACGACAATTGTCAATAATTTTAATGTCAAAACAAATGCATGAACGCAGACGACTAGATCAAAAACAAATGTTTTTATCAACAACAAAACATGTTGCTACTTTTTTTCATGTTTTCCATCATAAAATGCCGTATTTCTCTAAAACGGTTTACCTTAGAGCTTTTGACTAGGAGTACCTTTTTGTGTAGAAAATATTGGTTGTTCACAATGTGCTTTCAGAATGCCAATTTCCCAAGTGATATAGAAATTAGGGCCATAAAAACCTCACGCAACCCTAACATCTCCGTCAATGGCACATGAAAAAATTTGAATAAGCGCTTAAAAAGTAGCTAATATTAATGCTAAGATGAGTACAAAAGCTGAGTTTTGTATCTTAAACGGTTCCTGAGATATCGTCAAAAAATAAAAATAAAATAATTTTTTTACACCCTGTATCTCGAAATTATATATATATATATAATTAGCCAACCAATCCCACCATTTATTTTCCGACACATGTTTTGAAACACCTGTATAACAAACTTCGAGCATATACTGACTAGAGAAGAAATTCCCTATACCAATGCATAGGATGTTGTGATCGGAAGATATTTAGGCGAGGGGCTGGAAGTCATGGTGTATTGTGGGCAGTGTTTTGTTATGTTATATGTCACTACTTGTTATTTTACTGTAACTTAACGTTATTTTTTGAGTGTAGTTTGTGAGTATATCAAATTGTAACGAAAAATATAAAGAAGGTACGGATATTTCGTTTCATGTGTAACTAACTGGGATTTTTTTTTAACAAATAATATATTAAACAAAGTGTAACTTTTAGGTTTCCTGTTAATAATGACGTAAGAGTAACGAAACTGAAATTTATTGGAAATAAAGGTGATTTGCATATTTCAAAAGCAGCAATTAGTCATTATTTTGTAAAATAGGTAGTACAAATATTAAGATAATACGCAGCCCGCAATACACCACGGCTTTAATACGCAGCCCGCAATACACCACGAGTTTCGCATATGTTCCGATCACAACAAACACCGTAAGGCGGCCTCTACTCAGTATATGCTCGAAGATAACAAATATAAATAAAAAGTGAAAGTCTAACTGTGAAATATTTTCTATACGAAGAGGTTCTTGGATAGATGCTTCATTTATTTCAACATAGTTAATACTTTACAATTTCTGATTGCGACGTTTCGATTCTGTTCAGAACCATTTTCAAGCTAACAAAAATAATTTATATTGTTAAATACATGTAAATTGTAATGTACAATTGTCAAACTTACCAATAACTAAAATATTGAAAATTAAAAAGTTTTACATTTTATAAACGATTTTATAAAATTTTTAGAATGCCAATGTGTTTAAAGACTACATGGTTTAAAGTCAACTAAATAAAAATTGTAACAAATCGTCTTAAAAGTGACCGCCAAAATCAACGACCTTAACAAAGAATGACATCTATAGAAAGATGCAAGAATGAATGAACAAAAAAATATTAAAAACCCTAACAACAAATATTTTCACAGAACGGTCAAAGGGAAAAACTAAATGGCTGGTAGTGCGAGCTCGGTTTTAACTAAAATACTGTTTTAAGAAATGTCAAATTTCATTATTTAATAACAAAAATAAATAATATCAAATTTATCAAAATATGATTTTTAAGCAGAACATAGTTTGTATTCAAACAAATATTTAAAAAAATCATTCTTTAAATATAAGGATGAAATTAAATATTGAAATTTGTATTTGACATTTTTTTCTTAAAACAGCGTTTTAGTTAAAACTGGGCTCGCACTACCAGCCAATGTGTTTATATAAGGCTTTTTCGTAAAGTCAGTCGGAGCTATCCGACGGATCTGTTCAATGACGTCACAGATATATCAGATTTGATTTATCTGATTATTGAAGCTTTTACGAATGCGCCAGATCTGTATATGCTTTTGACGTTGAAATCTGAGGTTATAGAACAAATTTAAATTGTTAAAATTGATAAGAAAATAGCGCTTGTTCCTGTAGTTGCATATAATTTTATATACGACTATACGATACTAACAGGCCACCTGAATCATTTGTTTAGATTTTTTTCATTAAAATCTTCTAAATATTATTTTTTGAAAATTTCTGTTATTACTAATATTAAAGAATATAAAAATCTCTATCCGATACATTTAAATTTTTTATTATATCTTCTATGGAGTTAAAGATAGAGACATACATATAATAATGTGTAAATTTATCTCGCAGCCCATGGAAAACAAGTGGAAAAAATAAAATGTTTGTAATTGACAGATAAATGTGAGTGTCAAAAAGCCAAATACATTACTGAAGACTTTTCCTGGGAAGTACATTTAATATTTCTTATTTTATTAATAATTAAATATTTATAATTATATATACCCTTCAGAAATACCGCCAATCTCATCAATGAATTGAAAAAATCTCGATCATTAGAAGAATAAGAGTGAATAAAATGAATTAAAAAATATAAAAATATATAAAGAAGTGTTTTTGTTTGTATCAGAAATGTCAAATATATAATAATAATAATAATAATAATAATAATAATAATAATTCTTTATTGTATATCAACGTAGTACACGTTATTATAATTGATAATGGGGGTGAGTCGATATTTGCTTGCATTTTTATTACCTTTCATTTGTACATATTATATTTACGAATATGAGATGACGCATACAAACTTCCATACTATACTAGTCCGAACGTATTTCTTTATTAAAATCATTTTTTCTTAAATCTTTATTTTTTATTAAAATATGAATTTTTAATTGAATCACCATTAAATAAATTCCTATAATAATATTCTTCAATATACGACCAAAAATAAAAGCTTTATTACGGAACGTAATTAGCCCCCAGTTTTATACAAATCTGACGAGTCTATGGAATCGACTACAGCCAACGATGAACGTGTACGTCACACTCTCTCCCTTTGCCGCGCACCGGACGATTGATGACGTAGGTGGCTTGAAGTTAGCTTGTACGGACTCTACGCCGTTACTAAGCCATATCGGTCGGTTCCTCGGCTCTCTCCTTTACTTCGGCTTTTTCGATACTGCTTCCAGTCTTCTTTTTCTGCTTCAACTACTTATTTTATTATAATACTTCGTTGTTGCGGCTAACTGCAATTATCTTTATTCTTTCACTAATATTCTTTTCCACGACTTGCCATCGTTTTGTTTTTCACCTTAACCTCCACTACTGTGAATCACATCTTTTTTCCCGCGTTCTCCCTGTTCACTTACGCCGCCTGTGGCACGTACATTAACCATTAGATACAGGTTCACACTGGCCCATTGCAACCTACAAATAACTATTCAATGATATAATGGATATAATTTATCCACATTGATTTGTTTCAAACAGCAAAAATGCAAGTATTATAAAATATGTAGGTTATAAACCACCAACTTCTTATAGTAGTTGCCGTGACGGCCATACAGAGCATGTTATTTGTGACACCCCGCATATTCTACTTCGAGATATGTTTATTATAATACATTGTTTCATTTCGCATATTTACAACTTATTGTAATGAAAAAACCAGTTATCCAATTAAATCAAATCGACAACAAAATACGTGCACGTAGACAACATGAAAATTAACTTATTTAGTAGTTTACAAAAATGTATAATTCAATTTCACATGCATAATCAGTTTAAATTTATTATGTGCAGTGAATACAAATACATTTAATTTCATTTGACAAGTTAAATTTCTTTAATTAAAACATCAGGTGTGCAGGTGTTCATGTTCAGGCTTCAAACAATAATAACTAGAATAAGATCAGAGAGGCTCTGCAAATTGTATGTTTTTGTTTCGATGTATTTTTTCCTGTCGTAATTTCGATATGTGGTAGTTAATTCTACTATAAATCCTACCAGCGTTTCAAGTGTCAAAAAGAGAGGTTATTAATTATTCAAACCGTGAAACATTCAATTTTTAAACTGTTCAACTTTTTGCTCTTCAACTGTTATTAATTTCGAAAGGTTAAATTTTTGTTTTGATTATTATAGAGCGCAGTTTAAAATTTTTCATTATTAAACGTATTAATCTTAAGTCGTGATTTATGAAGTTTTTTCTGTCTGTTGAGGTAATTATGTATGCACGGTGTGTAATACTACAGTTTATAGTAATGGAGATAAAATCTGTGAGGCAATTAAATTAAATTTTTATGAGCTACAAGCTCATTTAAATTTGAGCGTTTTAGAGAAAATTAGAAAAATTAGTTATGCATGAATGAAAATTAAAAAGTTGATGTTCAATCACTTACTTTTATGAAGATCCAGCGACTACTTTCATGTCCTTCATGAATCTGAAACAAAATATGTATTAAATTAAAATCAGAATAAAATAACTCATTATAGCACTAAGGAAATTGACATAGAGTGTTAAAAAAATACCCCAATTTGGAGTAGGCTATGAACAAAACGTATGTCAATTTAAAAGTATTTAATTAAATGTCAGTTTGACACGAGATGTCAAAAATGTTATTTAAAGAACGATCAGACATACGTTTCTCTGCTCATAGCCTGCTCCGAATTGTTTTTTTTTTTTGTACACGCTGTACTTAGCAGTAAATATAAAACCATCGTAATATTAAGCAGCAAGTTACTTTAATCACTATGTTAGAGATGGTGCTAAAAATTGCATATCAAGATTTTATTGAATAAGTACGTTTTCAGGTCTCTAGAATGCGATTATTAAGGTCAGGTAGTCCATAGTTAAGTGGAAAATAGTTAATTGGGAATCAGAAATTTATTAATTTTTGCTCGATTTACCAGTTTTTTTTTTTTTTTTTTGTAGCACGAAAAATAGTGAAGCTTTGACTTTAATAAAAAAAAAAAATATAACTTAAGATAACCTCACCTAACGCACAATTTTGCACTGTAAGGAAAATTACGGAGTTTAAGATTTCTAAGAAAATTTTCCCAAAAATTACACATAAAATAATAGTATATTACATTGCGAGAGTTACTCACGAATCTTCAAGCGAATGTATAATCCATTCGCATGTAATTGCTTTGCAAATCGTGCGGTGTACTATTCATTTTCTTCGACCATAATTTTACCGAAATTTATAAATTTGTATTTGATTTTATTTTTGCAGAAAGAAGTTATGTTCACGTTATGACAGTTAATTGTCTAGTTAAACGTTAAATTAATTGTTTTGTAGGTAATGTATATATAGTGTGTTAATTAAAAATCTGGCCATAGGCGTTTAACATGGAATCATGGAAAAAAGTTTTTCTTTGCGCAAATGTCCCCAATTAATTTTAGACAAAAATGTTTCAAATAAATGTTGCAGATAATTATATTCTATGCTTAAATAGCAAACAGTTTTTATTTTGCACGTATGGTAACTTGTAAAATCTAATTTGAAATTGTATAAATATTGCCCATTTGTAGCGATACCCGTGGAATTGAAACAAAGACATGCGTATCGTAACTGCCAGAAATTTGGTTTTCAATTAAAAGTTGCAGATAATTCAATTCTGCACCTAAATCACTATCACTACACGGGTATTATTTTTAAAATCTAATACTTAAATAACTTTTTTTTATTATTATTTTATCACATTTTGCAACCAATAAAATAAAATTTCTGACAGTTCAAACGATATGAATTTTTTGATATTTTGCTTGAATTTCATGGGTATCGCTACAAATGAGCAATATTTTTATACAATTTTAAATTAGATTTTACAAGTTACCAAACGTGCAAAATTAAATCTGTTTAGTGCTTTAGGCGTAGGATATAATTATCTAAAACTTTATTTGAATTTTTGTCTAAAATTAATTTAGGACTTTTGCGCAAAGAAAAAACTGTTTATATATACAGGATGTCTCTTAAATAGGGGGACATAGCTTAGCCACAGATTCCTGAGGCTAACATAAGACGATTTAACTCAACTTGCTTCTACCGGAAAGGTACCATTTAGCCAGAAATCTGCTTCAAAGGTCTTCGAAAAAAAAAATTTTGCTTGTAATAACAGAACGCTTTATACGATTTGGATGAAATTTAGTATGACAGTTTATATGATTATAAGTCATCTTTTAAGGTGATAATTGTAATTATTAGTGAACCACTAGTGTATGAAACTTAGGTGTCCCAACATTGATTAGACCGTAACTTTTTAATGGCCACATAATTTATTTTTTTTCAGAAAGATACGTTTAATGGTAAACTTTTCTCTCTCTGTTTAATTTGTGATATCTGTTACGGTTCAGACAGAAAAAAAATAAAACCTGAGTGACTGCATCGTGAATTTTTTAAAAATAACACTAGTGATCTTCATTACGTAATACTCTGCGTAAGAAGCCATTTACTTGTTTGACAGATAGTGTGTAAGAGGTAATTTACTGATATGGGATTAGAAAAAATATATTATTTATTATATATATTTTAATTTTTATAAACGATATCGTTGAAATAATCAAATGTGAAAAACTTCTATTTGCCGATGATTTAAAGATATTTTGTCCGATAAATTCAATTGATGACAGCCAACTACTTCAATATGATCTTGACAGTTTACACAAGTGGTGTTTGTCCAATAATTTATTTTTTAATATCAACAAATGTAAGTGTATTTCTTACACTAGGAGACATAAATTTTCAAAACATGATTACACCATAGATAAACAGCTTCTTACTCGTTGCCAAACCATTAAAGATCTAGGAGTAACTTTTGACGAGAAGCTATCATTTACGCAACACATTGTAAACATATGTAATAATGCCTCTGGAGCCTTAGGCTTTGTTATACGTAATTCACGTCAATTCGATAAAATTAGCACTATTTTCACACTCTATTATTCATTCGTTCGATCTAAATTATAATACTGTTCCCTTATTTGGAATCCGGTACATGAAGTCCACCAGAATCGTATAGAAATTATTCAGAAAAAAATTCTAAGATACATACATTTTAGAAGTCATAATATATACCCTGATATAAATATTTCGTACCATTCCCTCTTGCAGTCTCACAACTTAAAGAGTCTTTCTGAGCGCAGAGAGATTAATTCTGTATTTTATTTATCAAAACTGTTACACAATGAAGTTGATGATCCTAAATGCCTAAGTTATCTAAATATTCACTCTCCTGTTCTTTGTACCCGCTCTAACTTAAGCTTTTATCTCCCATCAGCCAGTACTTCTATATTGTTCTTCTCTCCCATACACCGTATGTGTTTAATTTACAACATAAAGTTTGCACATGTTGATGTTTTTCAATACAAACCTCATCAATTCTGTAAAAACATTTTGTGATCTATTTGTAAAAAATGTAAACACTACGTCGTATTTTATATATTTTAACATGTTTGTATTTTTATATTTTATGTAGATATTTATTTTCTCTTGCTTTGAGCTTTGCAGTCCTGTTATTGGGCTTAGCCTGTAGGATGTTGTCTTAAATAAATAAATAAATAAATAAATAAATAAATATTACGTATTTAATTCCATCTCCAACAACTTTTTACATATTAATAAAAGTTTGTATTAGTTGTGGCATCAAATTAATTAAATTATCGATTATTTTCTGGTATACAGATTTCCTTGGTTCCGTTTTTTTCTACCTATATTTTTCAATGTTAATTTTTCAATAGTACTTCTACAGGAAACCAATAACTATAAAACCTTGTTAGCATCTGTTCATCCATAGTATTCTCCATCTTCCAATTACCACATCTTCACAAACAATCCACAAAAGACCAACAAACAAACCCCTGAATATCCTCGTTGTTTACAAACTATCCACACATCCCACCGTGCTGTATGGCTTCCAATGTAACAATCCATTGTCCTGGCATCGTTTGCTTGCACAACACAAAGTGCAAATCAGTTCATGCATTGTGCGTGCATTGTCCAACGTGTGACAGCACTGTCTATGGACTCAAACTGGGCGCCAGACAACGAGGAAGACGTTAGGGATGTTAGAGATGGTGAAGATGATAGCCAGCGGAGGAGATGATGCAATTGAACAAGGAAACAAACTGCGTGGAAGATGGAGTAATGAAGCAATGAAGAGAAATAAGATGTTTGGTGAGGTAGAGGAATGTTCCTTTAAACAGATATAGTATTTAAAACGTAATAAATATTTTAATGTTTTCTTATTCAGTGCTTTGAAATGAAGGTTTAATGAATGTTTAATATTATGTATTGCACGCCTTTCAAATACAATAATTATTAATTATATTTTAACGACTTGTAAAATATAAACTAACTTTATGAGCTAAACAATACATATAAAACTAAAATGGAGTCTTAAGGTAAAGTTATAACTAAAGAAAAAACCCCTTAACCTTAACAATATTAGGTAACCCTAAAGATAAAATAGATAATAATAAAAAATCCGGTGTTTATAAAATTGGCTGTAAAGATTGTAATAAAGTTTATAGTGGGCAAACTAAAAGACAAATTAATTAATTAATCCTGATAAATCTAGTGTAGAACAACATATGTTTATTAATAATCATAAAATTGACAATTCTAATATAAAATTATTGAAAGTTGATAATAATAGATATTTAGAGGCACACGAGAGTTTGATAATACATAAATTTAAAGATAAATTAATGAACGCGGACCTAGATCCCATCCCAAATTCTAAATTATATGAGTTAATATAAGACAGTTACTTTGTTTAATCTTAGTTACCCAATTAGGTATCCACTCACCTTTGACTCCTGTCCCTATATAACCCATGTTCTCTCTTTTATTCCTCAGAGCTGTTCTTAGTTCTCGAAATACGTATATGGTTTTTAAATTTATTGTTAAGGGGTTTTTTCTTTAGTTAAACAATACATAGAAAAGTTATATTTAATACGATAATGAAAAGTTCGTTTTCCGACGACCACTACGAAAAGTACATAAATTCTCACGCTAAACTATTACTGAAAGTTGGTCATTGCACATCACTACCAAAGCTGTGTGAAATGAAAGCTCGTTAGCCAATCAGATGCGTCCGCAACTGTGTGATATGATTTTATCACACACTGCGATAACTGAGCGAACTAACCTAAAAATTTGTATGTAAAAATTTGACAGTTGCAAATAATTTGCTAAATTTATACGGATTAAGAAGGCTGGACCATGATTTATTAAATTTTAACATAATTTTTGGTGCGCCGTGCGGGCGCTTACCAGGCGTCCCCTCACGGGCACTCATTGCTGGCGTGGAGAATGAACCACAGGGATCACTTTTGTGCCATTTAAAATTCGAAATATTTGGCGTCGGTCGGGATCGAACCCGGTTCTCCAGGTCCGCGACCAGACACTCTGGCATGCGGCCACGGGACCCCATTATTAAGGGGGTAATTTTAATTTTAAGTAAGAAATGTTATATGAAATATCTGGAAAATTTTTGTTACAGAGTTACAGCCCTTTGAAAGTGCATCTCATCAGACACATTTTTTAATAACTCTAGTGTTATAGCTGCATTAAAAAAGAAGGAATATTAAAAAATATAAATATATATTAATAATAAAAGTATATAATTAGAATTTATGTGGAAATGGCGACAGGTCTTGCGCTGGCCACAACAGATCTTTAAATTATATTTTCCGACGACAACTATGAAAAGTACATAAATTCACACTATAAAGCTCTAAACTATTACTGAAAGTTGATCATTGCACATCACTACGAAAGCTGTGTGAAATGAAAGCTCGTTAACCAATCAGATGCATCCGCAACTGTGTGCTATGATTTTATCACACACTGCGATAACTGAGCGAACTAACCTAAAAATTTGTATGTAAAAATTTGACAGTTGCAAATAATTTGCTAAATTTATACGGATTAAGAAGGCTGGACCCTGATTTATCAAATTTTAACATAATTTTTGGTGAATTCTGATAGCAATGATGTAAACAGATTTTAACATTTTTATGAAAATTTTATATTGTTTTATTTTTTGTGGTCGTCAGAAAAATATCGTGTACAACACGTGCTGAAAGGGTATTTCACACTCACGTGATTAAATTATCAAACTTCACGTTCGTGTGAATTATCCAACTTTCAGCACTAGTTATACAATATACTATGTTTTACATAGAGAGGGAATCATCACAATACACAATAGTAATTACAATCAAGTTTCATAAGGAAATCTGTTAACGCACGAGTTTATGTTTGGTAAACGAGCCTGAGCACTGAATTTTTTAAAGGACGACTGAGATAATCAGATGACGTAGTTTATAACGTAATAACGTTAATAAAATTACTCCTTAACCCTAAAATGTAATACCTTCCTTTTGACGGAAGGTAAAAACTACAAATTTTGTATGTTGCATTTTAAAATGGACAAATATTACATTGCTGTCATTTTTTGACAATAGTGAGTAACCATGGAAGCGACTGACCATATGTTGCATGTTAAAATAAATTCCCTGTATAGTAATTTTTTTGGAACTAGCTTATTTATCTTGCTTTGTTGTATCTGTAAATCACTTTACTGTAATACGTAAACAATATTATCCCCATTTACTTCTTATTTTTCCCCAACCACAATTCCATCTACTTGTACTCCTCCTCGGCAATCCAATTCAAATAGCACGCTCATTCCCGCTATGTAATTAGATTCTCCCCGGATCTCGAAGCATATCCACCACGCGTTGCAAAAAGCGCGAAATTCCTTGCCTTTCATTGTCGCCAACATCTCCGTAACGGTTTTTAGTGCGGCCAGCACCGACCAGAACTGCAAGGGTATTAGAATACCTTTACAGGGACCGCGAATTCGTCACGCTCGAATCGCAGACCTGGCAATTGTCCGCTGATTCGATTCGCAACAACGACAGATAAGAATTGATGTAATTCCAAAACATTGCACCTTGGCAGAGGGGTATGACAACACAGATACTGAATTCGGGATTCTGAGATGAAAAGAATGAGGCCTGTATTATGTATAGATATAGCCCAATTTTAAACAATGCAGGTTTCTTAGTTCGTTTTACTCGTATAATTAATAGGCAGTCCAGTATATCGACCGACAAAGTATGATTTGTCGTAAAAAATAAATATAGCTTCTTGTTGCTATAATCTGTCCATTTGTACAACTTAATAAAGGTAGCAATGACTAAAATCCAACCGATAACTCGGCAGTCAAACACTACGGCTCGGCGAATCAGGTTGGAGGGTAAACGGCAACATCTATGTACAATCGCTACATAGAATAAAAAAAAAAACTTTATCTAAATTGAAGGCGATTTGAGTCCCCCACAGTCTGCGTGGACTAAATGTTCTTGAAATATGTTATTTGGAAATTATATTTACAAAAAAATAAATGAATATTATAATACTGTATAAGTATAAAGCTATTAAATTTAATGGAAGAAATTTATGTTGAAATAAAAATTGCATTGCTGGACTGTGGGACACTCTTCCGCTGTTTGAATTTCTTAACTTTCATTACTAGCAATTAAATTAATTAAATAACAATAATAACCTAACGTAAATAAACGGATGGTGTGAGCTTGTTCTTTGGTCACATGAACTGTCAGTTCAGTGTGATATCTAACCTTAAATTTTTATTTCTCGTATATCTACACTTATTTATCTTATTTACAATTTCATTCGTCTGTTTACATATAAAATGTAAAGAAGCTTTGTTTAAAAGTCACTTACTTCTCAGGGTGGGAATGAGAAATAGCCCCGAAGTTGGGATGTGAGAGGTTGGAAAGTAAAGCGTGAGCATAGCTGAGGTTGAAAAGTGTCAACTTTCCAACCTCAGCTATACTCATGCTATACTTTCCGATCTTTTGGAAAATGAGGTTATAATAACTAACTTCCCATTTTCTAAAAATCGGAAATCGTTATATTACTAACTGATTGTGAATAAAAATATAAACTCAGCAAGTGTTTGACTCTATAAGGCGCAGGATTCTCTGTTACATGGTGCAATTTTCTTCGTTAGACATCGGCCAATTTATTCAACTTCACTATTCACTATTAAAACCTCAAAAACTAAATAAGGTAACGATTTGTGGTTTAAACATGTGAACTCAGCACGCTTTCGATTGTAAGTACACTAAGTTGCTGAATTCTCTATTACCTAATCATTTGGGAAAACGCAATTTTCATCGGCAACGAAGTCGGATAACTTTCTCAACTTTGCCACTTTACTACAAATGACAAATTTTTCTAATTTGTTGCTATGATGGAGGACCCCATTCTTCACTCGAATTTTATTTCGTATATATTTCATCATTTTAAAATTTTCGGCAAAGATTCAGAATCTCATTCTAGTGTGTGATACATGCTGTTCACCTACGCTCACACATAGCTAAACATTCTAAAGCAATATAAATGTAGGGCTTAGATTGTTCGGTACGGTTGCCCGCACGTTCAATTCAAAGCCCCTAAGCCCTAAGAATAACAAGTGTTCGCATGAGTGGTCTCTAACCTTCCAAATCGCCACTGTCTAGCTTTTAAAAGTGTCATGTTACCAGTAATGTACCTTTTCACATCCCACCAAATAAGTACTCCCTTAAAAATCCTACAAAACCTTACAAAATTTAATTGTCTGATTGGAATCTACCCTGTCGGTTGACCAATTACAGCAACGGGAGTATACAATACTTGAAAGGAACACACACGTCAGTTTTGGAATCCTGACAGGACTATTTTAAATCGACGCTGATCGTTATCCTCGCGAGGTCAAAATGCATTTACAGATGTTCCGCTTAGGATTTAGGCTTTATGGTTTTTTCCTTTTCCGTTTCTCTTTTTGTTAAAGAAAGTAAAAAGGTCTGCACTATTCAATGCTATACAAAGTTTGATATTAAATATAACCGATTTTTGGTGAACTGGACTTAGAAATGGGGGTGTATTGAAAAGCCGGACAATAGAAAAAATATATAATATAACACGTGTTAAATTCTAAGCTTGCAATTTTTTAGGCATGGTCAATAGCCAATATATTTTATTTTTTGAAAGTGAGATAATAAATTTATGTCACATTTGGGCTACTGGATAATAGTATTTTTACCTCCCGCTACCCTAGGTAAGGGCAGCACTATAAATTAATATTAATTTACAACTACGCATTTATGAGATTTAGAAAGATTGCGTTTTAGATTACCTGGAAGTTGATGCTGATTTTTATAAGAATGTGTGTATGACAATTTTTCCTTAAAGTCTATTAAAATATGATCCAAAACTTCTCAAATTTGGTATTTAAAACTCATATATAATTTTAAACATCATATTAGATTTTAACTATATATGATAAATCGGATGTAGTACTTAATTTGGAGCTCTAACAGATTTTTGGGAAAAAACAATAAAACAAAATCCAAAATTTCGTATTACAGACTTTTCTATTAATTGGACAACAAATTAGATTTTATTTACAAAAGATCAATCGGAAGTGATACTTTACTTAAAGCTCACTGCTATTTTAAACATGAAATTGGCGGGAGGTCATATGCTGGCTACATCAGATTTTTTACATAATATGGGTCGCGCTGGGAAAAACGTTAAATGAGGGTTGCGGTTCTGACGTCTGGGATTTGAGTTCAACCAGAATCAAAATAGAATATTATTTTCAATTTTTAAATAGGACAAAAATGATCTCTGTAGTTCTTTTTTTTCACGATAGCTTCGAGATTATTTAGAAGACGGGTGTGAAAACTTTCGGATCTTCTGAGTCCGGTCGCGATAAGTGGGCGATGGTCAACTGGGCGACAGAAACTTAATTTTTTGCATACTTGGGGCTAGTTTTACTCCGGTCACAATTTTAACTAAAAGTTAAGTAAATAATTGAATCAGATTATTAACACCAATGATTAATGTGTTATTTGGCAGTTCATTTCGTTTCAATTTTGTTTATTTAAATAACAGTTAAAATTTTAAGTAGAGATTGTAAAACTTGCCTTTAATATATCTTGGTGGATTTTTTTCTAATAACAGGAAAAATAGTTAAAAGGGATACTCTATTTTTTTAAATATACCTGGACATAGCCTACTCTAACGATACAATTTCGTAATAGACACTTACAAAATTGCAATTTGCACGAGCGCCTCTAACGGCAAAGCATAGAAATCAAGGTTGCTATGGTTACCCGTCCAAACAAAGACTTGTCATCAGCCGTAGACTCAACACTCTAGCCATCGTTTTAGTTCAATAATCGAATGATCTTCAATATTATCAAATAAAAAGTTGCTCCAGATACATCTGGTTTTAAACTAATTTTTATTAATCACAACGTACACATCACAATAAAGAATTAGGTTTAACACTGAATAACAGATGCGAACACAATGACAGATAGGAACAGGGAACGGGACGCAAGACAACGAGGGGAGGTTTGTTTGGATGCATGATCTTCTATCTCTCTCTTGCAGTGACGTCAATTTTGTAAGTGTCTATTCTACATATTTTATTACATATATTATTTTATCGCCCAGACATCCATTGCTCACTAGCCCAGTCGCCCTCGGCCAGTTGACCATATCCGATTATTTTGATAATAATGATCTAATATAGTTTGATAGAGTTGAATAATGCGAAGAATATATTCAGTAGAATTGTCTCAAATTTTTGTTCTATAACTATACTTTTTGTTTAAGTCATACTGAAAAAGTCCTGTGACCAAATAGCAATATACATACAATGTGTTTAAAAAACCTAACTAGGAGGACATTATGAAGAAAGAAGTGTATGTCAATTTAAATGTACTTAATTAAATGTCAATTTGACACGAGATATATTGTCAAAAATGTTTTCGAAATAAATCAAAGCTTTTCTTCTTGAATCTTATATTACAAATGGAAATATATTAGAAAACGGCGAAGGTGTGTATGTGTCCGTCATAATTATCTTTTCTTTTTAAAATTACATTTCATGTTCAATTTTGACAACTTGACTTTTGATTTGAATAATGATCAGACACACGTTCATAGCCTACTTCGAGTTAATTTGTTATACTGTGTTTCACCGTTAATGTGACTGCAGGTTCAGAATTTTTTTCTAAATGAATTAAGTTGTTATTCTTAATCTGAAATTGCCTCAATTTGACAATTTCCGTCACTATTTAAAATACATCATTTATTAGTTGACTTTAAGACGATAGCAGTCCTCAAAATGATGTAAGATTAGAAATACTTATCCTGAATGGAATATTATTATAATTTTTTTGTTGCCTATTTAATATGGCATTTGCCGGCTTTAGTTGCTGTGGTTGGTCCTTACTGAAATAATTTTGCAGTTTTCCTGTAAAGGATTAAGTATCAGAAAATGAGTAAAGTAAAACACCGGATAATAGCCAAAAAATTATTCATGAAGATGATTGACGTATATGGAGTAGTTGCGCCCTCATATTTGAAAATAAAATTTTGGAATTGATTGAGAATGGCCTAATGTGCGAAATGAACGCGGAAGCAAGAACAGAGGAAAACATCAAAAAAATTGAAGATTCGGTTTTAACAGAATAAAGATGAATATTATGTAATTGCATTAAGTGAAAATGTCCGACGCAACTAAATTAAAGTACCTACAATTGTTTTCCTTCGTGGCTCGGTAAAAAAACATCTTAAATCTTATTAAAAAATAATATCCGTAGAATCCGATTATAACAGTCTGTGTCTGGATATAGCAAGGACAATTGCTCAAAAAGTATAATACTTAAGACTTGTTTAACTACGTATTCCGCAATAGGACATTAATTGGAAGAGCTGAAAAGGTTTTGATAACTGTTGGATATCCGGAAGTCGGAAGTAAGTGTAATTGACGGATAAATATCAGTGTCAAAAATCAACAGTTTTACTTACATTACTGAAAGTTATTTCTGAGAAGTTCATTTAATATTTCTTATTGAATTATTATTTAAATATTTAAAATTGTAGGTAGGTATGTATATTAATGGTAATGGAACCATCTTTAACATTGTAGAAGAGTAGGACAAGATTCCTTATAGAATGAAAGAGTAGATATAAGTAGAATTATTTATGTGAACAGGAAATGTTAAATTCAATAATTATGTAACAAAACGGAAATGGCGAGAGCTTTTATGCTGGCCACAACAGATTTTTTTTTTATAAATGTATTCATCTCAAGACTTACTACTCGTATTATTTTTTATTATAACCCGTATTTCTTCAATAAAAATATTTTATAAATACTCTTAAATAAATAATCTTCTTCCATGTTATTCGATAAGATAAACCCATTAGTTTTATTGGCAATAAACTCATCCAAGGAAAGTTTACCAAGAAATCCAAA
The DNA here is from genome assembly GCA_943142095.1 of Ophonus ardosiacus. Classification (NCBI taxonomy): domain Eukaryota; kingdom Metazoa; phylum Arthropoda; class Insecta; order Coleoptera; family Carabidae; genus Ophonus; species Ophonus ardosiacus. The sequence goes on from OW964836.1 coordinate 29,344,054, forward strand.
AATAGATTTAATTGTAACAAAAACTCACGCTTTCATCATCGTACTATAAAACAGAAAGAATGAAGCCATTTCGCATTCTTTACAACTTAAATGCCTCTTCTTCCATCAAGTTAGCGAGTTTTAATTACTTAAACGATCGTAGAAATGAATTAAAGCTTTATTAGCTAAGTATTTGCAATATTTGTCATCAGATAATCTTGAAAAGATTACTTGAGGTAATTATTGTTGAAATAGTCTCACAATTATCGCTTAGTAATTGCATTTGACGTTTAAATGAGATGGATTCTTGAAGTATTCTGTGAATTTAATTAATTTATGGAGATTTGTTGAAGTTTTTGCCTTACAAGAAGTTTTTTCGAAATACATGTGTATACATTTGTACCTACTACGTATAGGTAATTATTTATTGGTGGTAATTATGAATGTTAATAACTTATAACTTATTGCAATTATATTTGATGCCTCGACTAGATCCTTAATTAATTGCAGTTTTATTAATGAATGCAATTAGTGCAGGTAAATTTATGATATAAGAACTACTTTGTATTATTTTAACATATTGTAAGATATTTACAAGTACTTATTACTTCACATTACTTAGGAAATCTGATGAAGTCAGCACTTTTCTCTATATCATAAATGTGTAACTTTTATCTAGTCCTGTTGAATAATACATTCAATTTGCACTTTGCAGGATATCCAGGATAGTGTATCCATACAACATGAGGATCTCGAAAAGTAGGTAAGGAATAAGACATCAATTAATTAGACAAAAGTAGTCGCATTAGGAGGCTATTTTACTATACTTGCCGTTGATAATTTTATAATGAACTTAAAACAAAGTTATAGTATTATTGAAACAAATGTAACTGTCACATTTCGTGTTGGTTTTAACATTGCCATAAATTTTCTCTAAGACAACTGTTTGATTTTTAGTACCGCAAATATGGCAAACTTAATCGGATCATCCTGTACATCTAATATATATAATAATTTATACAATAATTTCATTAGAATCAAATATATTACTACTACATTCTTCTTAACACGGTTTCATTATTAATTTTAATGTAATTGCTTCTGACAGTGACATTTGTTTAAATATATCAAAATTGTTATTAAAGTATTATGTTTTTGTTTAACGATGTCTACATGTGTTGTAGATACTGGCACACCAGAAATGGGTAATATGCCGTGATGATATATTTATTTATTTATTTATTTATTTATGTTTTTGTTTGACGCATAGTCAAGATGATGTATAAAAATAAATTATTTTATAAATTAATATTTAAAATAAAATAAATAAATATATCATCACGGCATATTTCTCATTTCTGAGTGTGCCACAATCTGCTTTATCGCAGATATCGGTAATGATGATGACATATTTGTACCGTGCGGGCGCTTACCAGGCGTCAACTCACGGGCACTCATTGCTGGCGTGGAGAGTGCACCACAGGGGTCACATTTGTGCCATTTAAAATTCGAAATATTTGGCGTCTGTCGGGATCGAACCCGGTTCCTCAGGTTCGCGACCAGACACTCTGGCACGCGGCCACGGGACTCCATAAATTAATATTAATTAATATTTATTTAAAGTTATTTGCTAAATGCTATTATCATAGAATTGAAGATTGTACCTTTATATTAAATTTTTATTAATAAAAATTGCTTAAAAACTGATACTTCCGGAGCTAATGAGCTCTTCCCACAATAGTATAGAATGGGTACCCAAAATTTAAAAAAATTCTGAAATCAAAACGTCCTTATTCACTAAAATCTCTATGTGTGATATTTAGCACAAGCCTATAGGTACCTCCCTCACCTAGGATAGCGGGAGGTAATAAAATAAAAACTGAAGAAGAAAAAAAATCAGAATTGATTCTGCAAAATTTATCTAGGTTCTATCAGTCGCATAATAGCAAAATTTATGCTAGAAAGTGATCATGTCTTCCTTGGAAATTCGTCAATTTTTTTCTTGATAACAAATTGCAATGATCTCAAAGTTAGTTTTATTTAGAGCAGTAATATAATTAAAAGAAATCTCGAGATAATTGGAGAAAACTTAGAGCAAATTTATGACAATGTTACAACTAACTCGAACTGTCACTGAAAGTTACATTTGTTTCAATAATATCCTAATTCGTTTAAAGGTTATTATAAAATTATTACCAACTTATAACAGTAAATTTGAATGGCAAATTTAAAAAGTCGCTATTCCGTTATTTTTATCTAAATGTTTGAAATGATTTTTAACCCTCTATCTGCAAGAAATAAACATTTAAAGTCGATATCTTAATGCATTCCGGAGTTATTGAGTTTCAAACGAAATTCGTTTTTTTAATAGCCACCCGGTATTTTCTGTACGTTGATTGATTTTTGCCAAAATTTGTTGCTCACAATATGGACGCGACCTGATTTGAACTCAAATCATTCAAGCAGCCAATGCACGTCATCACTTAGTGTAAAAACCTTAATGCATTAAAATCACTAATAGTTTTAACCGTCAAAAAGTCTTATATAGTTATTATTAAGATGAATAGTAGAGTTCATTACTTATCGTACATGACATGAATAATACATAAATAATGTACATCAGCGTCATATTATTCGTTTAATTGTTGCTATAGTTGGCAACATTGATAATTTGCATGTTTATACTGTCAAAGTTATTATCTGACAATTTGAAAAATATTTGTATCGTGTTTGAAACATTTTTGTGCGTTATAAAGGCCTATTTATAATAAAGTAATGGTAAACGCAACGCAACGACGCAACTTGACCCTTAAAGCAAACACAAAATCTGTGTATCTCCCAAAGGTAGCACTTCTAATCAATCAGAAGAATTCGGTATATTTCTTTGAAATTCTGCATTTATTGCCTTGATATGGCATACATAAGTATAAATAAGGTTAGTATTATAAAATAATTTAAATAGAAATGGACAGTGACTAAAATAATATTTATTTTGTAGACGTGACAGTTCATTAGCATATCGATAATACAGATTGCAATCTATATAACTCCTTTCATAAAGATTCTAAAACCTCTGCAAACGTAGCAGTGCATGACGTCACACCTATAATTCCTTTAATTCAATTTTTATTAATGACGTGCATTGGCTGCTTGAATGATTTGGGTATAATATCCTAAATTTATAAAAGTTTCTGTCTTGAATAAACTTAAAAACGTAAACATACTGGTGAAAATACTTAAATTATGATTCTATTTGTGTCTAGCGTTTTAACTATTGTTTTTACAATGAATTTAAACATTGTTACCTTTTATCTGTTTGAAACTCATGGAAATTAGCACATTAGGCTAACCTCTTACTTGCTGATAAAATATGTCTTTCTTCACTTATCTATAAATAACTAATATTACAAAATACCATTTGTTTACCAACAACATTCTCTTCTTAAGTACTTATATTATGTTGAAGCATCTACCCGCTAAAATCCTTAAATAAGTAGGAGTGTGCGACCTGATAATCAGTATCCAAACATTTAACCAACATTTATTTTGTTTAGCAAGCAATCTAGCATCGCATACAAATATAAATTCACTTGAACGGAAACCAAAGCAAACAGGCAGCATCAGCCATTCCTTTGATGTAAATTCTTTGTGCAAATGTGAAGATTTGAGTCTGCAAAGTCGATTGTGAATCATACAAAGCGGGAAGGAGCGAACAAAACGACTCACGCTCTACTGGCCTTACACATGGTTAGCACGAGGGATATACACATTTTATTATATTATAAAGAAGCAATTTCTTCACGGTAAATGGTTTGTAAATCTGGAAATGAAATGGGCAAAACTGAGATTGTATCTCGGGTGGAATACAATGGTAAGCGGCAGCACAATGTGGCTGCAACCTCCAATGTTTGGTTAGGTGCGCGGTTGATAATAGCGAATCTCACAACAATGCCTGCCCTGCCACCTTCTACTTCTTAGGCTGGATCTCTGCTTAGATCTCAGATGGAATGAATACTGATAAGATTCTAAAAAGATAACATCCCAGATGGCAAGGATAGAGGACAAATGAGGGGGTGGATAGTTGTACCGTGCGGAATCGACATAGTACTTTACATTCAGTTGTTGTTTGCAAGATTTTGTTCTTGTTTTTCTTATATCTATTCTACACAAGTATAAATATTTATAACAGTTTTATAGTTTATCAAGAACACGTAGTGACTTCAATTCTCACGTTCACTCATCTAAATCATGATAATATCTCCCCCACGCCTTCGTTTATTGCTACGGCACCTGATGTATTAAAAAAAATCTGATGTGGCCAACACAAAACCTCCCGCTATTTAATTTTTATTAATTTAAATACATACCTACGTATTTACTAGCGCTGCAAACGGTTCCATTGCATAAAACTATTGCTTTATTTACTAGGTATTTTCTTTTTAAAATGTAACTATTATTAATTCAAAGTGATTAGTTTTTTGACAGTGACATTTACTGTCAGTTACATTCATTTGAAATATGAACTGTGTAATAAAGGAATTGTGTTTATCTTAGGCTTCGGGACATAAAAAAAATTATTTTCAAATTTATCTGTAAAATGTATAGAAAAAGTATTATCTAATGAATTCCTGTAGAAAATTCAATAGTCTTTAATTTTCATAATGACAAAATGCGAAAAAATGGCATTTAATGGTATTTTTTGAAGAAAAACCATTATGAACTTTAGGTAAAGTGCCATTTCCGGTTATCCGATATTAATCGGTAAAAATAAATATTTTAATTGACTCTTCATTTACATTCATATTTATTTATTTATTCTAGTTTAATTGGGTTTTAGTAAAAGAAAATGTACAAAAGTGAGTTCAATGGTATACTCTCCATGCTCAAAGCCTACGCTCTCTATACGAATATATAATCATTATTACCAATATTTGGGAATAAAGCAGATTGTCGCAACGGGTAATAAGCCATGATATTACTGAGTATTTTTTACCTATATGTTGCTTGTAATATTAATATATTTATAATTGCTAATTATAAATTCGAGAAATTCGAGACTCTCGAGTCGAGATCGAGAGAAGGCAAGAAAAAACATGACGAGATGAGATGCAGAGAAATCTCGTCTCGAAAATTCAAACCGAGACGAGAGTGGATTGTTTCTCGTCGTTTCTCGTCTCGCGGCATCACTAATCGTGAAAATGTTAAAATTGGATTCTAGTGACCTTAAAACGTGGTCATTTACTAAAATCTCGATATATGATTTTTAGCACGATCTCTATATCTCCATTACCAAGGGTAGCGGGAGGTAAAAAAACACATGAAATATTTAGTCAAATATTACGAAAAATCAGCGTGAATATTGAACCATTAACTTCTATCAATTTTACGTAATACTATCCCCTATTGAAGTAGCATCATTTATACCTGCTTTCTATTGTGAGCCAGCCCTTAGGGCTGGTTTATGATGAATTTAATTTACGAATTTAAAATTTATAATTTATATTTTAAAATATAAACCACACTTAAAACGCATATGATGGTTTATGAACGATTTACAAATTTAGAAATTTGAAATTTTGATTTGGATTTGGAATATAACTATATATTTCCAAATGTAAATTTGAAATTCGACCAATCGCAAGAGAGAACTATTAAACATGGCGGTAAGGTATAACTTTGCTTCATTCGTTAGCTATCTTTTCTGTTTGTTAATTGTTGGCATCATAATTTATTATTTATTATTTATTAAACTGTATGATCTACTTAGTCTAATGAAGGTCCACATGTACACTGAAACCAGTAGAAGCCGAATATTAAATTTTTATTGTGTCAGTAATCCGGCCATTTTATTTCTCCTAATGACTCATTCAGTTAAAAAGTTTTAGAAGCCACTACTTTCGCAGAAAATATAAGATCTGTTTAACTACAATAATTAAAGTTTATTTCATTCGTATATATTTTGTTATAGTCCAACCTCTAACCATAGTATGGCAAAATAAAAACAAATTACCTATTCTTTTTTTGAGTGGGTACAAATATTCCCCACACAACTCCGCACAGTACAAAATCTGCACCCTCTACAATAGTACAATTTCATCCTTCTAAGATGCTAGATCTGTTGAATACTGATAAGATTGTAGAGATACAGATGGCTAGCCCTCTTACAAATGAAATCCATTGTTGTTGGCATTGCGATAAGATGGCGGATCTCTGTCGATGAGCTATCCAAGACGCTGGATCTTAATTAAAATCTGAGATAAGTTGTCCGCGGCGCGATGCTATCGCAAGGACAGGCAATTAAAGGGCACGTCGGGAAGTTAATGTGGGGATATTATATCGTTACCTGCCAGTAATGGGCTCAATTTATTGATTTCTTAATTTTTATAACACGGGTGCATAGCCGTCTCAAAAGATTATAAAGAGGCTTGATGATGGATTTTAGTGGTACTTATAAATGAGATATTTGAATATTTTTTATTGGAAAGTCATGCTTTTAATTTAGTCAAGGTTTATAATCCAAGTTTTATTTTTTTATTTATTTATTTAATTAATTATTTATTTATTTAAGAATAGACTTAGTCCAGTCATTTGGTAGAAAAAAAGGGTTTAATCCACAAAAGGTCGGGTATTTTTTATTTTTGGATATATTATATATTTAGGGTCCTAATAAAAAATGCAAGTTTTTCTCCTCGGGGGCCTTCGGGAAGCACCGCCAATTTGGGAAAAAAGGCGCAAAAAGCGGTTTTTTATCTCTTCACCTATTTGCATTAGGGCAAAAATAGTTATTTTTCGATTTGTTGAGAATAAAATTTCCTACTACTTTCATCTGACACATTTTTTTCTATAACCAATAGATAGCGACCTACAAGCGCTTCAAACAGAGCAAATTTTTGAAAATTTCCCTAATGCTTCCTTTGATTCATATTTTATTATATTAAAAAAAAAAAATACAAATTACTTATTATTATTCATTAATTATTAATATTTAACTGCTATACATATATATTAATTATTGTTTATTGTTTTATTTTCATTCTAAAGACATTTCATAGTCCAGGAATATTTTTGATTTTACCTCAAAGTAATTACAATTTCATGCTGAATTCAAATTTTCAAACCGCGTTATCGTATCTTTAACAAGATCAGAGTGGTGGATGGAAAAATAAAAATTGCAGGAAAACATTGAAATTTATTATAAAGAAGGAATCAATAATTTACTTCTTTCAATGCCACGACGTGTGTAAACTGTTATACAGGGTGTCTCTTAAATAGAGGGACATGGCTTAACCACAGATTCCTGAGGCAAAAATAAGACGATTTAACCAAACTTGCTTCTACCGGAAAGTGTACCATTTAGCCAGAATTCTGCTTCAAAGTTCTTCGAAAAAAAATTAATTTTGCTTATAATAATCGGACGCTTTATTCGATTTGGATGAAATTTGGTATGACAGTTTATATGGTTATAAGTCAGCTTTTAAGGTGATACTTGTTATTATTAGTGAACCACTAGTGTATGAAACTTAGGTGTCCCAACATTAATTAGACCGTAACTTTTTAATGGCAATGCCGAAAACGTAAAATTATTTTTCTTCGGAAAGATACATTCAATAGTCAACTTTTCTCTCTCTGTGTAAATTGTGATATCTGTTACGGTTCACACAGAAAAAAATAAAATCCAAGTGTCTGCACTGCTAAATTTTTAAAATAAATTTAATCTAGCAGTCTATCCAAATGTCAAACAAGTAATTTTTAATGACAGTAACAATTGTTTTACGGATTGTCAAAAATTTTCTTCACAATATTCTAAAATTAGTAACATACGTTTGTTCGGTCTAATAGTATTTTACTACCATTATTATAAATAAGACGATTACATATCTCAGCTTACTCCTAAACAAGTTGTGAAGATTGACAACTCGTTACTGTCATTAAAAATTACTTGTTTGACATTTGGATAGACCGCTAGATTAAATTTATTTTAAAAATTTAGCAGTGCAGACACTCAGATTTTATTTTTTTCTGTGTGAACCGTAACAGATATCACAAATTACACAGAGAGAGAAAAGTTTACTATTGAATGTATCTTTCTGAGAAAAAATAATTTCACGTAATCTGCGTTGCCATTAAAAAGTTACGGTCTAATTAATGTTGAGACACCTACGTTTCATACACTAGTGGTTCACTAATAATAACAAGTATCACCTTAAAAGATGACTTATAACCATATAAACTGTCATACCAAATTTCATCCAAATCGAATAAAGCGTCCGATTATTACAAGCAAAATTAATATTTTTTTGAAGAACTTTGAAGCTAAATTCTGGCTAAATGGTACACTTTCCGGTAGAAGCAAGTTTGGTTAAATCGTCTTATTTTAGCCTCAGGAATCTGTGGTTAAGCCATGTCCCCCTATTTAAGAGACACCCTGTATATAGTGAATCCTATTAGACTATGTATTAAATATGTAATATTATATGTTACCTTCCGTCACCTTTAGGTAAGGAAGGTATTGTCTTTGGTCAATAAATTCGGTGGTGAGTTTTTAATGAATAAGCACGTTTTATGGTCCCTACAATACGAATTTACTGTTTTTAAGATGATGTCTGTATGTATGTGTGTGTGTGTCCGTGTGTGTGTATGTATGTCCGTGTGTGACAAATTTTTCTCCGACGATAACTCCAATACTACAATTCTAAAATTTATAATTCTTTCGTATTCCTCTTCTGTACATTCATATGAAGAGTTGATTAGATTTTGGTTATAATTGATCCACCGGAAGTACCCTTATTTGATGTTTTTAACAGTTTTTCTTAAAAAAATGCAGTTAAATATTGTTTTTTGACATTTTATTATTATACATATTAAAGAAAATATTCTTCTCTATACAGTTTGATTATACATTTTCCTTCATATTTAATAGATGTAGATTTAAAGCATTGTAAAGAAATTAATTTTCAAAAATTAGTCAGCTTTACTATTTGCAAGTGCAAAACCAAATATGGAAAGTGTAGGATCACAAAATTGGTATGTCATAGTGCTCCTCGCAAGTGACACGCAGAGAAAGGCCAAAGAGAAGATGGAAGGACTGTATCGCAGAAGACTGAAAGGAATGCCTGTGTCAAGAAGATGTGTTGGACAGGAATAAGTGGAAGAAAAGAGGAAACAGCTACCTCTAATAAAATAGGGGAAGCTGAAGAATAAGAAGAAGTGTCAAGTGCATTTTACTTAGTGTATGTTTATGTTATAATTTTATTGGATTTATAGAATAGAAATAGTATGTGTTCGTGTTTGATTTTACATGATATTATACAGAATCTTTTCCAAGGAACTTTTGGTATCGGATTTGTACAAAATACATTGAATTGACGGAAGGTTTTGTGCTGGCCACAACAGTTTTTTTTTTAAGTAATTTTAATATCTTTCGTAATTGTTTTGAGCAAATGGCCAAAAACATAAATATGCCGCAATTTTTCCCAATTGGTGGAAGGTTCCCATGCTTTGATATCCAAAAATTTTTGATATGTTATTCAACGCATTTTCTGAATAGGATTCCGTTTAAAAGCTTTTCTTGTAATTACTTTGAGGTAAAATCAAAAATATTCCTGGACTATAAAACGTCTTTAGAATGAAAATAAAACAATAAACAATAATTAATATATATGTATAGCAGTTAAATAGTAATAATTATTGAATAATAATAGGTAATTTGTTAAAAAAAAAATTTTAAATATAATAAAATATCAACTTAATGAAGGATTAGGGATATTTTCAAAAATTTGCTCTGTTTGAAGCGCTTGTAGCTCGCTGTCTATTGGTTATAGAAAAAAATGTATCAGATAAAAGTAGTAGGAAATTTTATTCTCAACAAATTGAAAAATAACTATTTTTGTCCTAATGCAAATAGGTGAAGAGATATTTAGAAAAAACAGCTTTTCTGCGCCTTTTTTCCAAGTTGGCGATGCTTCCCGAAGGCCCCCGAAAAATACCCGACCTTTTGCAGAGTAAATCTACCTAATGACTGGACTAACTATTCAACATGTCAAGTCCAATGACTGGATATCATTACAACACATATACATTACATGAGTCATGCACAGTTAATAATTAATGTTTTTCTGAAAAAGTTAAAGTCAGAACGGAAGATGTTGATACTTAAAAACTTATTTGATAAGTACGACACATTCGATAAAGTGGCGACGATATTAATAGGTTGGTACGGGAGAGTGGTAAATAAAAAGATGCAGTAGATTTGGAGATAGTTCCAGGAGTATATAAATTTAAAAAGGGACAGGCATTCAGGATCATCAAGCTAAGTGCAGCACCAAATTAATATCTTGACGTTCCACAAGACTTTTCATATAAAACATACTGAGTAGAGTTCCATATGAGATGTCGTGACCAGGATAAATTTTATGTAGTTTAAAATATACAAATTTAAGAAACTTTTTTTGTATTGACTCAATGATGCTTGATGAGCTTCATAAATGGGATTCCAAATGATGTTACAATACTTAATTTTAGATCTGACAAATGAGTCGTAAAGTGTAAAAATTGCGGTCATGTTGTGGAATTTCCGAACATTTTTGATAACAAAACCCAACATACGAATCGCAGCTTTGTATATTTCTTGAGTGTGATTTTAAAAAGTTAGTTTTGAGTCAAAGGTCACTCCAAGATCTATAAATGTTTGAATGCGTGTCAGGGAAACATGATTAATTGAGTAATTGTATAGCAATGGTGTTAATACGATATATTGAAACATTTATTCAGACTGAGATGGAGGTTATTATCACACCACCATTGATTTAGACTACTCAAATCATCCTGTAGCAGCTAACAATCATTAAATAAAGATACTGGGTGGAAGATTTTCAAATCATCAGCAAATAATAGTTTGTCACATCGCAAAATATCCATTAGGTCGTTGATAAATAATAAAAAGAGCAGTAGACCAAGATTAGAGCCTTGTGGAATACCTGAAGTTGCAACAAAACGAAAAGAATTTCCATGATTGAAATTGATAAAAAGCTCACGGTGATGAAGGTAGGACGATCAACAACCGAATTAGGTAATTCTGTGTGTTAAATTATATATAGTTTTATAAATTATTTTTTTAAATACCTTACTAAATTAATGAGAATAATGAGATATACAGGGCCGGATTAACAGAGTCCCGCAATTTCCACAAATTAGAAATCAAATATGTAAAATACAATTTATTTTATGGAAGGGGGACTCCACTAATATAAATTCGGCACAGGTTATAGTCCTCAAAACCCAAATACACTCATTTTCAAACAAATCAGAGCATTGAAATGGATCTAAAAGTATAAAAAGTTGATTTAAAAAAAAATTGCCCAAAGATGGGTGTACCAATATGAGTTATGTGAAGCATAACTCAAAAATAGGTTTATTTATTTATTTTTTTCACTACTAGCCTAGGAACCCACTATTATTTACCTTTATTTGATATGAGAAATTGTTTTTCAATACCGCTTGCTTGTAACCATGGTAACCTAGGTCAATAATGCAAACTGTCACTTTTCAATCAAACTCAGGCCTCCAAATTCAAATATTATTTAACTCATTAAAGTCAAGAAAAGTATATAATTTAAATTTGTCGCTTAATTTTAAATTGACCTATGCTGCCGCCTCTCTTCACCTCTCCTGGCCATTGTGCTGTTTTGGTGAAGATATAAAACAGATGTGTAGATGTAGAAATGAATAAATCACATTTTTTTTTTTTGTATTTGTACATACATTTCAATAGATTAATTTAAAAATAATAATAAACTAATTACGCTGCTGACTATAACAACACAAAGTGTTTTTTTTATTAAATAATTAAATCAAAAATAAATCAAGACTCATAAGTGAGGTTAACAAACCAGCGAAATGAGCGAAACGTCAGATATAAAAACAAATTCAACCTACTTTGTTTTTGTGAATGTTAACAAACAAGTAACGTAATTATTCATATCAAAATGATTATTATCAATAAAAAAAATTCAAATAGGGTTTATGTGCCAGTAGTAAAAAAATAGTATATAAACCACGGTTGAGAAAATCATTATTGACCAGGCGCCTGATTATCTTCTCAACCTTGGCGTATAATATACTATTATTGTAGGGGCGCCACTGCTATTTTATCATCAACCCAGAGCCGCATCTATCATAAATATGTAGGATAATAATAATTGTACTATTGCTTAAGATGAACCAATGTAAATTTTTGACAAAATTTTGGTTAATATTTTTATATACACTCTCACTTGTAGATATTAAAAAAAAAACATATTAATATCATACATAATACATAATATCGTTTATAAATCTGTATAAAACAAAACTCTTGGCTGAGTTATTATCCGTCCATAAATAATCAGATAAAATAAATTATTTTCCACAGATATAATCTGACATTTGACATGTAATTACTATCCAAATATGTACTTCAAAATTGAAAGTTAATTTTTAAATCTCCTTTTAAATGAAGAAAATTTACTAAGGTGAAACTAAAGTCATTAATTATTTTAAGATTATTAATCTGACCTGGCAAAAATTAATTAAAAATATGTTAAAACTATACTTAAAATTTCAAAAAATTAATAACGTTATGGATTACATAACCTTACATATCATTTTCAATTAAATGTAACTTTCTTTCAAGTTTTGCAATGAAGCGAGATATAATTTAAAATTATTTATCGCATAAAAGTGGCCCCTATGATTTCTTATCTTAAATAGCTATAAATCCTGTGAGGTTATGTCTAATTAATGCCTTTTACGGTAAAATAATGTCATTAAATACTAAATCTGCATAAAACTGATTCTCAGCGCCATCAAGTATTTGTTTATGCACTTAATCAAATAGATGTTTTTGTCATTAAATGGTAAATAAAGAATACCTACTCATCTTGTAAAATTGTCTCTTTTTGTTATAATCAGAAAATCATCTTACTATTAGGGAAATAATTATTATAATCAGTTGAATTTGAAATTAGAAAATAACTAAAAATTAATCTCATCAATTTCAATTAAAAATTTATTAATATTTTATATAAAAACTGCATTTTGAATCAACAATCAACTTGCCAAATTTAATTTTTAATATCAATAGAAGCTGAGATCTAACTTTAAATTAAAGTTTAAATGGGGGATTACGGCTCAATCGAATTAAAGGAAAATAGTAAAAGAAATACGAATGTATATGCTGAGTAACGAATATTAATAAAAACTGAATTGGTATAATTGAGATATTGCGGAAATAAAGCGTTTTTTGTTATAACGCTTCGACACTAATATGAAAATCTTTTGATTGGCGACCGAGAAACCGCCTATACATGCATTACAAATAGCGTGTTAGGAGGTGGGACTACTACCAATGGAAGTTAAGAAATTCAAATTCGAAAGGAGGGGCTAACATTCCTTTACTACAGTTTCCAAACAGTTTTTATTTTAACATAAATTTCTTGCATTAAACTTAATAATTTAAATACACCTGTATTTATAAAGTATGTAGACTTATACAGTGTTATAATATTCATTTATTTTTATGTAAATATAACTTAAAATAGCATATATTTCAAGAACATTTAGGTCCATGATGAAAACAGTTTGATATAAAAACACATAAATGTGACGTCACGTCAATCTTTTCAAAATTCGGGAGACCATAACTCGCTTATTAATAGGAATTTTTTCACCGGATTTTCATCAATAGTCTTAGTTTTCCTAATATTTTCAGAAGAAATTATAAAAAAAAATGGTGTAATCCCCCATTATGCACAAAGCCGATGGTTACAACATATTAATTGTTTTTTCAATCAAAGATACATATTGATATTTGACTTCAATGAAGTTGAGCATTTCTTATTATTTTTGTATTAATCAATTTAAAAATAGGAAAATTTATGTAATGGGTCAACTACTTTTTTATGAGATAAAGTAGCTCTTTCTGATCCGGATACATAAATAACTATTTTTGAAAATAAATTCTATAAATAAAAGTAGCCAAGTTCTTTTGTATGTAAATTGGCATTAATCCACTTTTTATTATATTTATCAATGTTATCACAATGATTATGACAATTCCTCATACAATTAAAACTACAAATCACAAACATTGACTTGCATTTCTTTTCATGTTAACAATACCAACCATAAACCAACTTCTTATATATTTTACTTCCCTGTAACAATACATCTTCAATTTATATCACACCATCTTAGTTCCTCGGTTCCTTTCTGACATCCTTACATCCTCTACATCTTACAATGTCCGTTTGCTAATAAATCACCCTCCATCTGCTGGTGGGAGTGTCCGCGCCGTTACATTTGTGACAGAAGAAATTGTGTCCTATATGCCGCTATAGCAAGAGCTGTACGGCACGTAATAGTATGCGGTGTGTCAGTCAAAGGTCCAGACAGCCCTCGCCGGCCCAAACCAGCCCCAAACTGGCCCATAACACCCCCGTGTTATAAGGGTGACATTGATGTTAAGGATGGTTTACGCCTGACAAGAAGGCTTTGTTGAAAAGGAATTTAGAAGTATTTTTTATTAGTTCTTTTCACTTTATTTCTTATTTGAAACTGTAGCTGTATGAATATGATTATATTCTGGATGTGCAAGCTTCATTACGGATTTTTTTTTTTTTTTGTTAATATTTGTTAAATACATACACTAGCGATCGTTGAAAATCCAACACCAAAAAAATATTTGGAATAAATAAATGAGATCGCTAGTGTGTTTTGGATGTGCAAGCATCATTTACGGTGCGATTCTGTAATTTTCTATAACACTATAGAACTGTAACTCTCAACAAAAGCGCATCATTTTCTAATATCAAACGATAATAAACGTATCACTAAAAATTGCTCAAATCTTTCGAGATATGAGTCAAACTCCGCATTGTGAATGTCAAATTGTTCAATAGCTGCAATCATTGACATTGTTATGGGTACTTTTGGTATGACTTGACTGATGCACCCAAAATTTGTACGTGGACTCAATGGCTGGTAGCACAAGCGTGGTTCTAACACCGGTATAACTAGAACCGTGTCAATGACTTGGCACATACTTCAGGGTTGTTAACAAAATAAGAGCTGCCAATATATTGATTTAAGTCGAAAATGTACTGTCAGCCACATTCAATAAATTTTACCTCATTATTTAAACTGTTTTTCCCAGAAACAAGTTAAAAAATCTGATGTGGCCAGCACATATCCTCCCTCAAATTCCATGTTTAAAATAGTAATGAGCTTTAAGTAAAGTATCTTTTTCCGTTCCGGTTGATCGTTTATAAACAAAATCTAATTTGTTGTTTTAATAAATAGAAGTCTGTAATACGAAATTAATATCGTGCCAAAAATAATCGATCATCATGGCGCTCACCATATCAACTATAACAGTTCGACCTTCATCATTTTCGAAAAAGTAAGTTCCAATGACGGAACCTGACCATAGTGCGCACCAAACAGTCTCATTTGGACATGTAATGGTATCTCGTAAATCACATGAAGATTTTCGTCTGCCCATATCGGGCAATTTTGCTTAACATACCCAGAGAGGAGAAAATGTGCCTCACCAAAGAAAAAGATAATCCACGAAAAATCATCATCAACTTCCAAGTGCTCTAAAAACGCAATCTGTGTAAATTCTTTGCCATACATGATCCATGTCGTAAATGTGTAGTTGTAAACCAATATTTGACATTTTGAAAACACGTACTTATACTGACAGATTTATATTTACAAATCAAATATATTTCTACTTAATTCTTCTTAACACGGTTTCATTATTAATGTAAATGTGACATTTGTTTAAATACGTCAAAATTTTATTAAAGTATTATGTTTTTGTTTGACGCATGGGTCAGATGATGTACAAAAATAAATTATTTTATAAATTTATATTTAAAGTTATTTAAAGTTTTTTAAAGTTATATTATCGTAGAATTGAAGATTGTACCATTATATTATATTTTTAATGGTAAAAGTTGCTGAAAAATTTTATTCAATGCAATTTTTTCAAGAAAAACTGGTAAAAGCTTGTATAAGTGATACTTCTGGTTATCTGATATACACTAAAAACTAATCAACTCTTCCCACATTAGTATAGAATGGGTATCCAAATTTTCAAAATTTTCTAATTGATAGTATTTGAGTAATCGTGTCCACAGGATCCACACACACATACACACACACATACATACCCACAGACATCATTGTAAAAATGTTAAAATCGGATTCTGGGGACATTATGGTGGTATTTTTACAAACGTTCGTTGTCAAGTGATTGAAGCCAGATGGTTTGCATTTAGTAACATGAATTTCGTTACAATGCAGGTAATGAAAATTGAATATTGTATTTAGACTTTCCAAATTAATAACAATTCTTATTATTCATAGGAGCGAACTAAATTTATTAAGTGGTCAATCTCGTTAATAGTCCACTGTTGTCATTTTGGTAAGAAAACAAACAACTTAACAGGTTAGAATGTTAAATGTTACAATTTACAAGATGGCGGAGGCGGAGGGAGCGAAGGAGGGAGGATTGTAAAAATTTGTATTTTTCACTAACCCACCATTCTAATTCTATACTAGATATCATATCAAAAATTCAGAACTACCCGACATTTATAGGGTAAATCGCCTCGTTCACTGGACTAAATCTGTCAGAATCTATTCATTTACTGAGAAAGAGCACTGCGCATATCTGTTAAAGTCTGTTCGCTCCTAGCTGAAACAAGCCGATATTTTATTACCCCAATAGATATTACCACAAACAAATAGAAAATCCTCAGGTAGTGTGGAACAGGGATGTATTCGAAATCTGCATAAGTAAGGGAAAATGTCATTATTACAAGTATACAGTTATACTCGTCATAAAATAATCAAATAATGGCCGTAAACGTCTTTCCAGGTAATTCTTAATTATACCTATTCAATGATAATACCTAGCTGTAAATACATTTCAAAATAATTTCAAAAAATTCTCTTAAAAATTTACAAACGCACAGATATATCAAAACGAACTGAATACAACCCTTGTTCAACACTCCATTTACAACTGACCGCCGTTTGATGAACAAAGGCTCAAGAAAGTGGTTTATGGTTTGTGGTAATAACTATTGGGGTAATAAATTATCGGCAAGTTTGATATATAAAACAAGCCGACGGTACACGATCCTACGCGATTGTTATCGACGTACGCACTGCGACCATTTCCATTGTTAAACTCAGGTTTGTTTTATACTGGATCGTGCTCGATCGATATTGATTGATCAGTGTGATCACGGCTTTATTTATCGCTATGCATGGATATAGCGTAACTAAGAAAAATTGAGCCATCTGATTGGCCTATTTTCCGATGAGTTGTCTTCTTCTTCTTTAGCTTTTCCCTAATTAGGGGTCGCAGTTTCTTATTTTCCTTTTTCACTCATTCCTGTTCAACGCATCATCTTCATCTTCTCACAACCCTTTCGTTCTAAAATTTTTATATTTATTATTATTTTGAATATGCATGTCACAAATATAAATAAAAATTCGTGGGAAAATTAAAAGGAATTAATCATTTACTACTAACAAGAATCGAACAATATACTCTTAAACACATTCATCAAAATGCAATTACCATATCTACACACCAACGTTGTAAACATAAAAACAAATATTCAAATCTACCATTCAAATATCCAAAATTACCGCCATTGTTTCCCTATCAATACATCCTCTTCCTGTCTTTATTGAGTGAGACAAGCTCATAAATAATAATGCCCAGGAAATAACAAACATGCAAACAAAAATTTTCTTTAATCTCCTTCAAAATCAGGTGTTGACATAATCTAATCGCAACGCAATGGCCTACATCAGATTGCGAACTGTTGTGAATTACCACTGAAGTGAAAAACAGACCCTAAGATCTAATCATGAGTTCTTATCGATTCTTACACTCCGATGGACCCAAATATTTACGCTATCGACAAATCTTTAGAATTCTTCTCCCAATATTTAGATTCAACACATAAAAGTATTTTTAAGGAAAAGTCTAGAGTTTCAATATTTACCGTATATTTTAGTAAATGTTTACGTAAACGAATAGAGCTTAGACGGTGGATCTCTCTAAAAGACTACAAGAAGAAAAGGAGCATTCTTATTGCAGTCTATAGATGTTGTCATACAATGAATAAGGTTCTATGTGAAGACTCCATAAGGGTGAGTTTTAAAATAAAGGTTTTTTAAGAGCACTAGAGATATTCGGGATCAAGTATGCTTGAAATGGTTGAAATGCTGCATGGATGTATGATTTTTGACATTTTCGAAATATTTTGGAATTGAAATACTCTGGCAGATGTTTTATGTTTATTTTGGATGTCACATTACAAATATTGTGTTTCTTTATATTTTAAAAATATTTTTTCTGCTTTTGTGTATGTTTCTATGTACAATCATACATATATATTTTCTTATTCCGGAAGACTTAACTTTAAAGAAAATTAATTTTCTTGACATGTTGGTTCCTTCGTATGTTATTGAAACATTATTAAATTTTATTGTATACTTTAATACATGGTTATACAATCATTAGTTGTAAAATACATTATATAACAAGTGTGTGTAGTATGTGTCTAGTCGCGAATTGGGTACTCGGGTTCGATCCCAACGGATGATAAAATTATTTCGAATGACACAATAGTGATCCCTGTGGATAATTCTCTACGCCAACAATAAGTGAGGTGACACCTGGCACCTGGTAAATGCCTGTATATGTCATTATCATTATCATTACAGAAATTTGCGTACGACGCAAATATAATATATGCAGATATGTAAAATGCCGTAATAATATACAGTGTTAAAAAAAAAAAAACATTTGGAGTAGGCCATGAACAGAAAAACGTATGTCAATTTGAAAGTATTTAATTAAATATCAGTTTGGTAGGATATATTGTCAAAAATGTTATCTAAAGAAATCAAAGCTTTTCATCTGGAATCCTTATTTTGACCAATAGAAATAGATTAGAAAACGGTGAATGGCAATATTCTGTATCCTTCTTTATTATCTTTTCTCCTTAGAATTGTTGGTTGTTTAGCCCTTCTCTAAATCCGCTAATGCATTTCATAAGAAATGCATAGATTACTTGATACAGGCAAATATGTAAATTTTTTAATCACTATTGAATTTCAGGTTATAATAAATTACCTTACAATATTAATGGTCATATTTGATTATTATTATTGTCCATTAAAGAAACCGATAAGTAGCATGCGTAAACTTTTTCTACATAATAATAGACTGTCTTTCATTGGGCTAATTTAAAAGTTCTATTTAAAATGTTTTAAAAACAATGTTGTAAACAAGAAGAAAAAAAAATAATATGCTATACTTTTTCTACGAATATAAATTGAGACAGCAGAAATATAGAAAGACACTTTTTAGGTTACTTATTTTTATACAATAACAGCTGTCATCTACGGCTGATGAAACAAAAACTATAGGAATCTAACTTTAGCTCATACTTCATGAATCAGTTATTTCTAGTGCTAGTTTAAAGCCGTGGCCAGTACGGTCGAAAATAGTGATGCCGCGAGATCTCGCATTTTCGAGATGTCGTCTCGAAGATCTCTAATTTTCGAGACGAGATTAACCTTATTCTCATCTCGATATTTCGAGACGAGACGAGAGTAATGCCCTCGAGATTTACTCGAGACGAGAATAGAAATTCGAAATCTCGGTTGTACTATTTTTTTTAAATATTTCTAATTAAAATATAGAAAATAGCAAAATATTTGTCTGTATAAATAAATATTTTAATTGTCTCTTCATTTACATTCATATTTATTTATTAATTTTAGATTTATTGCGTTTTAGTAAAAAGAAAATGCATAAAAGTGACATCTATGGTATACTCTTCACGCCAGCCTCAAGTGCCCAGACTATACGAATATACAAATCATAATTACCAATATTAGCGTACAAAGCAGATTGCTACACCCAACAACGGGTAAGAAAGCCATGATATTATAGAGTACATTTTTTACCTACCATTCAAACACCAGACTTAGTAAAATAATGTTTTAATCGGTGGTCCCCGTTTATTAAAATCATATTGCTTGTAATGTTAATTTATTTACTATATCTAATTATAAATTAGAGAATTTCGAGAGTCTCGAGTCGAGATCGAGAGGAAGTAAGAAAAAATACGAAGAGCCGAGATGAAGAGAAATCTCGTCTCGAAAATTCGAGACGAGACGAGAGTGGATTTTTTCTCGCCATATCTCGTCTCGCGGCATCACTAGTCGAAAACATAGTTTGACAAGTTGTGATTGTAGCATAAATAATAATAGGGTTTCAAAGTTATAACATTTTCCGTTTTCAATTATAATGTCAAATAAATTGTTATACCCGAATTTCATATTATTTCAGTAAATTAAATAATAAAATCAGTTGATTAATTGTTAACAATAATGTTGGACTGTAAACTTGAGATTTTTTAAATAAATACATCTTCTATAAAATCATTTTGATCAAAAGGAGATAAAATGCTTAAAGATTTATTATTTGTAGTCTTCAAAGCCCCTTGTAAATTTTGCACGATAAGAATCTTTTTTATATCTTCAGGCCTCCGTAAAAAATACTTAAACTTTATAGTAACCCTTCTTTAATGGCTTTTCTTAAACATTTTTTCATTCCCCCAAAACAAATTACAAATATTGACATGAAAAAACACCCTTCACTTTGAGAAATTCAACCCGACCGAACAATATTTTATATCTCAATCACTCCCGCGTTACAGTAGAAAAGTTCTCGTCTTTTGTGCGTTTTTTAAGTCGCAAAATTCCAATAATACAAATCTTAAAAACTCGTGAAAAGAGAAACCGCCCTTACCAAGGGTAGGCCTCAACACTACCACTATCCATTATCCAATAATAGACCGAAACAAGTGGAGTGTAAATTCTACCTGCAACACAAAGAATAGCCCCTATTTCTCTAGTTCACCCTAAAAGGGGAGATATGGGAAGCTATACTACATTCCAATCAGAAATAGAAATTGTAGATTACGTTGAAATAAAGAGACATTTTTTATTTCCTCATCAGATGGTTGGCAGCAATGAATGCACCATTTAATCATGAAAAAATGTCTTTGAGTGTTTATTGGTTTGTTTTCTAGTGATTTCAGGTCAATAGGTAGTGATGCCCGAGATCTCACATTTTCGAAAACTCGTCTCGAATTTCTCGAATTTTCGAGACGAGATTAATCTTATTCTCGTCTCGATATTTCGCGACGAGACGAGAGTAATGCCCCCGAGATTTGCTCGAGACGAAACGAGAGTAATGCCCCCGAGATTTGCTCGAGAAGAGAGTAGAAATTCGAGATCTCGATTGTACTATTTTTTTATATTACCTATATACTTCTAATTAAAATATATAAAATAACAAAATATTTGTCTATATAAATAAATATTTTAATTTCCTCTTCATTTCCATTAATATATATTTATTAATTTTAGATTTATTGCGTTTTAGTAAAAAGAAAATGCACAAAAGTGACATCTATGGTATACTCACTCTAGCCTCAAGTGCCCGCACTATATGATTAAATAATCATAATTGCCAATATTAGCGTAAAAGCAGATTGCTACACTCAATAACGAATAATATACCATTCAAACACCAGACTTAGTAAAATAATGGTATATTCAGTTAATAAATTCATGTTGCTTGTAATGTTAATTATAAATTCGAGAAATTCGAGACTCTCGAGTCGATATCGAGAGAAAGTAAGAAAAAATATGACGAGACGAGATGCAGAGAAATCTTGTCTCGAAAATTCGAGACGAGACGAGAGTGGATTGTTTCTCGCCATATCTCGTCTTGCGGCATCACTATCAATAGGGTATTTCACTAATGGTCCCGAACCTGGGGAAGCTGGTTCGATACCGACCGACGCCAAATATTTTCGAATTTTAAAAGGCACAAAAGTGACACTTGTGGTGCATTCTCCACGCCAGCAATGAGTGCCCGTGAGGTGATGCCTGGTCACTCAAAAATGGGTAATATGTCGTGATGATATATTTATTTGATATTTTATATTTTAGTCTAAGGTTAAATAGATAATAGTTAAAAAATCCCTAAACCAAAAACGATAAAATTAGATACGTACTTCGGCAACTGAACTAAGTTGCCATCATTAGTAAACTTGCGTCTAAGAACAGATCAGTTTTGGATTACTCAACATGTCAACCATGCCAGAGATCGAAAAACAAATCTGAAAAACAGAGCAGATTTAGATTACTTAGTATGTCAACCATACCAGAGGTCCAAAACTGTTAACAATTTTCTTTCGCCTTCTTGAAAGGCGTTATTTTAAAAATTATTAACATTTAAGACCATACATTATTGATGTTGGGACTTTTCGGGACTCAATTGTTCCCATCTTTAGCCTTGTAGTAGTTATATACAATTGGATATTCTACATTCAATTTATTTTAGAAATCCTCTCCTCATAAACTCCCAATTTTGAATAGAAGCTGTGAAGTATTTTGGAAGGAATTACATCTTTTAAAAATTGACATTTTACGTTTTTTTTAATTGTCTAAATATTTGAACATTTCAAAATACGCCAGCCTATACATATAAGCAATGTTATTGGCTAAAAAATTTCTTGTGGCCAGAAAAGACCTTCCGTCAATTTGATGTATTTTATACAAATCCCATACCAAAAGTTTCTTGGAAAACTATATATCATGTAAAATTATAACACGAACACATACTATTTTTTACAAATCCCATACCAAAAGTTTCTTTGAAACAGTTTTTCCTCTCTCAAGTCTTCTGCGATACAGTTCTTCCATCTTCACTTTGGCCTTCCTCCTACTCCCGACATTGAAAGTTCCAATCCTGCAACTGCATGTCATTTGAGAGCAACACTATGACTTATACCTCTTTCTGATCCTACACTTTCCATCTTTGGTTTTGCACTTGACACTGATATCTGACAATTAGAATTTTTTGAATAGGTATATCAGCTGTTTCCATGATAAATAGCAAAGCTGACTGATTTATGAAAATTAATCTGTTTATAATTCTTTAACTTTATATCTATTGAATATGAAGGAAAATGTAGAATCAAACCGTATGCAGAAGAGCATTTTCTTTAATATTTATAATAACATAAAATGTCAAAAAATGATATTTAACAGCGTTTTTTCTTTAAGAAAAACCTAGTGATGCACTGCGAGGCGAGAGTACTCTCGCATCTCGCCTCGCCCCGCATTATTATGCGAGGCGAGAGTTAGAGCGAGATTGCGTTTTAAAATGCGAGGCGAGATCGACATAACAACTGCGAGAAGCGAGAGTCTCGTGAGAGTCTCGCGAGACTCTCGCAATAAATAGACAAAAAACGGAAAAATAAAATGTTTTCTGAAATAATTTTTAATTATTTAAAAAATAGATACATAAAAAACATGTATATTATATAAAAAATAAATGTATTGTATTTCGGACTAGGCAAATTAAATAATAAAGGAACTTCAAATAAAATAAATATATTGGTACTGTTTTGGAAGCAGGTGCACATAAAATTCTCTGTGAACTTGAACAAATAACAATCTTACTTACTAAATACAGAATTATAGACAGATAACAAAATAATAAAGAAGTCCGAATAAAGTAAATATACAGGATATCCAGGATAACTTTTCCAACATGGGGATTTCGAGAACTATAAGAGATACGAAGTCGGTTAAATTAGACAAAAGTTGCCCCATTAGGAGACTATTTTAATAGTATTTTGTCATTTGAGAAAAAATGCATAGGTCACTAAATATAAGCGAAAATGTTAATTTCGCAGTTTTTTATTTTTGCAAATATCATTCAAATGTGAAATAATATTATCTTTAAGGCACTTTTTTATGTTCATTCGAATGACGATGCTCAATTTTTTTTATCACTATTAGTTTTCGAGTTATGATGTCAAAGTTTTAATTTTTATATGGACGCCATATTGGAAAGTTGCACCATTGAAAAGAGATTTTTTTAGCTTTCCAGTCATGTGTAATTTGTCTGTTTTCATTTGTTTCAAACATCGAAAATACAACAATTTCTAAATTTATAGGTTAAAAACAATGGTTGTTGTTGTTGCATAATGTTGCAATGAAACAATTGAAAAATACAATTGGGAATAACAATTTGATTATTTTCATTGATAGTTTCTTTAATTAGTTCGCAAAATTTTATAGTTTTAATATTTTTACTTGGACGTCATAGTAGGCAATGACATTTATAGCGAAATTTAAAAAAATGTTTCAATGCTATGTATGTTAGAAATCTGGCCGACTAGCCCTTGCCTTTGTGACTGATTCTGACATTGCAATAAGGTCGAAAATCACTAGGATAATTTGGAACGTCGTCTTATGGCGAAATACATAGCATGCCCTGTCACCCCTCTACTCATAGTCTAAGGTTTACCGTTTACCGTAACGTATATATGCATTGCGCAAGCGCTATTTTTATAGCGAAACTCTCGCGAGAGTCTCGCGAGACTCTCGCGCGAGAACGAGACGAGGCACAAAAAAATTTGCGAGAACGAGAGCGAGATCGAGATTACAGATCTAGAAACGAGGCGAGATCGATATTTCATATTTCTCGCCTCGTCTCGCCTCGCATGCATCACTAGAAAAACCGTTAATAACTTCAAATAAGGGTACTTCCAGTGGATCAATTATAACCAAAATCTAATGACTTCTTCATTTGGATGTAAAGAAGAGGATTACGAAAGAATACACACACACACACACACACACATACACACACACACACACACACACACACACACACACACACATACAGATATAATTTAAAAATAGTAAACTCGTGTAGTAGCGATCCTAACACGTGCTTATTCATTAAAAACTAATCACTCATTTTTTTGACCAAAGACAATATCTTCCTTACCTAAAGGTGACGCAAGGTAAAAAATGTATGCATTTACAACTACCACCTACAAACAGAAAATTCATTTTTACTTCTTTTTATAATATGCATCAATCAAAAGCAACCTCTTCACCCACATACATCTATTTTCTACCCACTCTTTTGCAACACAATATATATTTAACAAAAGATTCACCCCTAACTATGTCAGTCACCTACAGATTTCTCTCATCATTGCTACACGTCCTTCCTTTTAAAACTGAAATTCTCCCTATACATTTTCTATACGTCTACGTGTACATTTTTCTTATGGAAGAGAGTATACACTTTGATTTTGCACGTGTTCAGGGCTATTATATAGCGACTGTGTAGGTGATATATTATTACATGTTTCAAGCTTAAAAAAGCTTAGGGAGATAGAGATCTAGGGACCCATGGAAGATTAGGTTTGGATGAAGGTTATTTTTTGTATATGAAAGTATTTTAATTAGGTTTATTTACAATAGGGTAATTGGATACGATTCAACGACAAACGATTTTAATTATGATTCTATTGTTTTATTAATTATTTGGACCACCTTGAGTTTATTATGAATAACAATTATAATTAAATAAAGAATAGAAATAAAATGAATAACAGTTTTGATATAGGTTAAAGAATGAATAAATATACATAAGGCTTAAAGAATTTTTTTCTATTTCGGTGTTCCTATAAGTCTATAATAGTTATTTATGCAACAAGGGTAAAAAGTATAGTCTTATTTCATGAATAGGAAAATTTGAAATGTACTCTCAATGGCTGGTGACAGGTCTTTGTTTGGAAGTGGTAACCATAGTAACCTTGAATTATACGCTTTTCCGCTAGATGCTCTCATACAAATTTCAATAGGCTCTTCAACCACATTAATATTTAGCATATTTGGTACTTATTTTCAATAATATGCTTGAAAACAATGTCAAAAAATATAAAACTTTATTTAAAAAATATATATTACGCCTGTAATTAATTATGAAAAGTAGAATTTTTTTACCTCCAATTCCACTGTGACGTCATACCGACTTGTGACAGAGATTGCGCGCGCATAATCTTGGCGTTTGCATTTAGGGTATATTCCAAAAATAACAAATTTTAACCGTGGTTAACCAAATGTGTTCCAATAATATCAAATGGTAAAAATTGTACATTTATGAAACATGGTTCCGGTTAAAATGGTTGCAACCGAAGCGCACCAACGCAACCATGATATTTCCTCTATTTTGCCGGTTAACATCTTTTGTCCTTTTTCATAAGATGTCAGATTTTATAGGTTAGTGTGGTTAGATACTATTTATTGACTCTTTGATGTTTGCATCTATTTTCTACGGTTTACATTGTACGTGATTTAATTTTCCACTCCATAATTTAGGATTATGAAAGACGATAGACGTAATGTTTTGAAAGAAAATTTTAGGGTTTCCGCGAATCACCCGCGAATGAAACCGAACTGTTTCAATAATAATAGTCACGTGACTAGAACCAGTCGGTAACCGAAAGCATGGTTTTGGTTATTTTATTTTATTTTTGGAATATACCCTTAGTCATCTGTTCTGTCATTTGTGTTTTTGTTGTCATCTGTTTAGGTTATCTTTATAGTTATGGTTATAAAGTATTGTGTTGTGCCGTGAAAACCACAGCAACAAAAATTTAAATCATTATATCAACAACAGGTAAATTGCGTGAATCTGCCTTTACAAAACCACTCTCCATCACTTTTTTTAATATTATATTAGAATATTTAAATACAACTTTACACATAAATACAAATATCAAACAATTCACAACGTAACAACATCAGCTTGCATATGTCAACTTGTTTAAATGTTTAAAAGTTTGACTGAATAGTTCCGCAATTCTACACGGGCGGCGTTGTTCTGTTATCAGACGGTATGACGTCACACCGTAAATTTCAATTTTGTATAGAATCTTTTCCAATTAATTACAGGCTTAATGGGGTCATTTAAAAAAAAAATAATTGTCGATTTTTTTATAAAATCATGAAATCCATCTCATTTAATAAATGTAGTAATAGAAAATAATTTGAAATATGCGACTTTTCATTCATAAATTTGCTAATAAACTTTCGCGCATTTACACACGGACTAAATTTGTGACGACACATATTCGTACTCACACAAAGACAGTTCTCTCTCACACACACACGCTTCACAACATGAAACAGTAACCTAACCTAAAAGTGTGACAGCTGACAGCAAAATATACAAAAGAGAAGATTATTTTTACTTTCTATTTCTTTAAAAGTACTAATGCAGTATAAGGTATGTAAATAAACCATTTATTTAAATAAATACCAAACCAAATAATCATAGTTCTAAATTAAATCGGTAGAGCTCGACTGTCGTATCCGTGAATATGTGTCGTCAGCCGTTGAAATATTTGAAATTAAACGCAACTTTAAAAAAATCATATCTCTGATTCTAAAGACTTGTAAGATATAAACATACACATACATGTTTAATTTGGGCTATTTTTTCAAGAAAAAAATAAATCAGAAAATGTGAAATGACCCCATTATATCACAATACAGATGTAAATATGAAAAATATTCATATATTAACGTCTATTTTCGAAAAATAAATTTTTAAAAAATTGGATGAAGAGCCTATTGTGTGTCTACGCTGATGATTATCGGAAGTGTGTGTGTTCAATGTTAAATTATTTAAAATGTTAATAGTTCTAGTACAGGAACAATTTATTTGTATTTTCGCTTCATATTTTACTAAAGGGTAAACCTTTCCTTTTAAGAAGATTTATAAGCGCACTGTTTGTTAATGTATCAGACAGAATTCAGAATTCACAATACATAATACGCAAACTATCAAAATGTGAAACTTAAATTGTTAGCGAGAATCGCTACCAGAGTAACTAAAGTAATTTTTTTAAAATCTCATTGTAAAATTACTTAATCTTTCTTATTGTTTAATTAATTAAATATTTAAAATTGTAGGTAAAATGAATAGTTAATGAATTGGAAGAATCTCTGATATTTAGGAACTTCCTCATACAATGAAAAATAGATAGAATTGTATGTGTGCAGAAGACATGTTAAATACAATAAAAACAATATTTGGGTGTAAAGTTTTTTTGTTATAAAACGACGGTTCAATAGCGAAGTGCATTACAATACAGTAGAGACCCTTTAATCCGAATTACTAAATGTAAGGGGTATTCGGATTAACGATTTTTTCGGATTACTAGATTTTTATAGATAAGTGAAAATAACGTTAATTTAGAAAGTACGTAGTTGCGTATTTATTACGGTAAGTACTTTACAGAACTACAAATTAAAAAATAGAAACAAAAAACAATTACTTCTGAAAAAAATCTTCAATTTTGGTTTGTTTTCGTGCGTTCAATCCCACTTTGATCGCCTGTTCCCGAAGTTCTCGTAGTAAAATTAATTGGTGAAACGGTATGTTGTTCTCTGATTCAGGAAAAAAGGAATTTCCAAAACAACGAGGCTTTTGTGACTTTCCTATCACCAGTAATTTCATCTTGTGACTTCCAGTGGCATTTGAGCAGAGCATGAATGTTACTCTTTCCTTTGAAATCTTTCTTCCAGGTGCCGAAACCTCTTTAGAGGTGGAAACTAAGGCAAAATTTGATTGGTTTCCCAGGAAACACACGTGTTTCTTGCATCCGCAGAAATTTTATTCCGCTGTTCGGATAAAAGAATAGTTGTACTTATTTCTACGCTGTGTTCGGATTACTGGATGTTCGGATTAACGTGGGTACGGATTAAAGGGTCTCCACTGTACTTATATAACATAAAATGGAAATGGCGAGAGGTATTGTACTGGCCACAACAGAATTTTTATTACGATGTAATAACTTTTTGTATCCGTTTTTTTCGAAACCGGTGAAAATTTTGGAAAAAAATTTTAAATAAAAAATAAATAACTATATCATCACGGCATATTACCCATTACTGGGTGTGCCAGTATCTACAACATATGTAGACATCTATAATGATGATATATTTTCACCGTGACGACGTTTACCAGGCGTCATCACACGGGCACTCATAGCTGGTGTGAAGAATGCACCATAGGGATCACTTTTGTGAGATTAAATGTTTGCACTAACCAAGATCAAATCGATCACCAAATTGGCAACCAGACACTATACAGTCACGTCTTTAATTCATTTACTACAACTGTGTCGCTGTATATTAGGGTCTATTTCGTAAGGACAAAAAGTTTCTCACTTAGTGTTTCTTGTGCAGCAAAATCCAAAACAAACGAGTTCGAATGCTAGTTTTAATTATTTTTCTTATCATTTAAAAAAAAAATTGATATTTTTATTACATAAGCATATTCTCAAAACATAAATAAATAATGTGGGAGAAAAAAATATTCGAAACTGCAGTCTGTACGCTTTTATTGATATGAAACCTAGGTTTCGATCATTACTATGACTCTCTTCAGGGTTAAATCAAGTCAGAAAAATCTGTTGTGGCCAGCACATGACTTCCCGCCAATTCCATGTTTAAAATAGCAATGAGCTTTAAGTAAAGTATCACTTCCGATTGATTGTTTGAAAACAAAATCTACTTTGTTCCAATAAATAGAAAAGTTTGTAATACGAAATTTTGGATTATATTTATTTATGTTTTTCCTGAAAAATCTGTGAGCAAATACGAACTTTGAGAAGTTTTGGATCATTAATATATTTTAAGAAAAAATCGTCACACACACATTATTGTCAAAATCAGCACCAACTTCCTTATGCTCTAAAACGCAATCTGTGTAAATTCTTCGCCATACATGATCCATTTCGTAAATGTGTAGTTGCAATTATTTGACACTTTGAAATCACGTTCTTATTGAGAGCTGTTTGATATATAATGCTGCAAACATCAAACTAAAATCGAATTATCCTGTATATCTAATATTTATTGTGATGGAAAATATATTATTTTTACAAACCTTAATTTCATTACAATGATATTTAAACTACTAAATTCTTCTTAACACGGTTTCATTATTAATTTTAATGTAATTTCTTCGTGACAGTGACATTTGTTTAAATATGTCAAATTTGTTATAAAAGTATTGTTTTTGTTAGACGCAGAGGCAAAGTGATGTACAAAAATAAATGATTTTATAATTCAGTATTTAAAGTTATTTCAAGTTATTTACTAAATACTTATCGTAGAATTGAAGATTGTGCCATTATATTTAATTTGTATTGGTAAAAGTTGCTAACAAATGATATTCAATGAATTTTTTTTACAAGAAAAACTGTTAAAAGCTTGGATAAATGATATTTCCGGTTATCCGATAAACACTAAAAACTAATGAGCTCTACCCACATTAGTATAGAATGAGTATACAAAATTTCAAAATTTTCTGATTGATAGTATTTGAGTAATCGTGTCCACACGACTCACACACACACACACACATACACACACATACACACACACACACATACATACATACATACATACATACACACACACATACCCACAGACATCATTGTAAAAATGATAAAATCGGATTCTGGGGACATCAAAACGTGCTTATTCACTAAAATCTCTATATGTGATTTTTAGCACGATCCCTATACCTTCCTTACCTAGGGTAGCCGGAGGTAAAAAATGATGAAAATATTTGTAACTACTGTAAATAATAATCTGAAAAAATCAGAACGATATCATTAATAACTACAAAGATATGAACAGTTAAAGTTAAAAATTGAGAAGACATTTAATTGAGATGATTTTTCCAAGAAATGTGAATTTTTAAATGTTCGCAATGAGATAGAACGTTCCGAATAACACCATCAAATTTGTCGGAAAATTTCTTATAAGATTACATAACTTTTAACCTTAAAGTAGATAGGAAGGTTTCAATCTCCAGCTAAAATTGTGCCGAAATCATCCGAGATGGCAGCGTTCAATTACTCACAACAGTTTAACATTGCGTCTGCTATCCATATACAGGGTGTCCCATATAACATTACGTTCTTGAAAACAATGCATTGTAACAAACAGTGTGCCGAATCAAATTCTGACAAAATGGCCCCCCGACCTCCCCCCCCCCCAGGGGGTGGGGAAAGGGGGTCAACTCGGTCAATTCGGAAAGAGCGTAAAAAATATGTTGGTTTTATTCGGAAACTTTTTTTGTACTCCCAACAGGTGGCAATGTAAATTTGCTAGAAAAAAATTAACCGATTAATATTTTATTAATAATTTGATAAAAAAAATTACGTTTTTTGTTTCAATAAATACACAAAATTGTAGACATATTACTCCTCAACACTCAGGGGGAATTAAAAGAAAGAAACTTTTTAAAAACTGATTATGGACAACTCGATTTCATCAGAAATTAATTCTAAATATTTACGATTGCAGCGCCACCTGTTGGGAGTACAAAAAAAGTTTCCGAATAAAACCAACATATTTTTTTACGCTCTTTCCGAATCTGCAATAAAAAATAGGGGGTCCCATTTAAGATTTTTAAGTTGTCCCCTTTTCCCGCCGCCTCTGGGGGTGTCGGGGGCCATTTTGTCAGAATCTGATGTCCCCCCAAAAACTATGAAGGTTTTGATTCGGCACACTTTTTGTTACGATGCATTGTTTTCGAGATATTCAAGAACGTAATGTTATATGGGACAGCCTGTATATATAGAGAGATCAGTATCAGTACTATACGTCCTTAAAGATTATACCTGAAGTTGTGGGACACCTGTATATATTTTGCATATTTATGATACAATGTAACAAATAATCGTGTTTTGTTTTTTACATCCAGGTAGAAGATATTTATAGAAACAGGAAGCTGTCGGTTTCCTGCTCTATTAGGTTTAATATCAGTTGAAATAAACCACTTCATAAATCAGAAGAAATCTTATATCTATACTAGTTGCAATAGACTGTAAACTTTTCATACAATAATTACCTTATATTTTATGCAACAAAGTATAATAACATTCATAGTACATAAATCATAAGTTATTAGTAATGTACACACCAATTGGCTATCAATACCTTAGTGTGTAGAAAGATTTACGCCAATGGTTATTACAGAAGATACCCTTGAACGTTTCCTTCTCCATCAATTTTACTCTCTCTGCTGCAATAACAATAAAATACAAGAATATCTTAATATATTCCGTAGATTTTTACGCAACATTTTAGCTTTTATTCGCTATAAATTTTATTTTCGCATTTTCTACGGTACACTGAATTACGCGAAAAAATCAGAAACATATTTCTTTTCCCACGTCAGATAGCAAAATCATGCGGGTAGAGATTTTTTTGCCATAATTTACACTTAATATTTATGTTTATTATTGCGGTGGTTAAAAGGCAAGCCAGCAATGCGATTCCTTGAATTCTCTAGTAAATGTTATCTTTAATGTCATCGGATGAAACGGTGTAAAATAATTAATAGAAGTGCCGTGAAACAAGCAAAAACGAGACATTCATTTTCAAGCAGAGAGATGTCACAATAAAAACTTTATAAACAACTTTAATTATGAATGTTAATTAATTGTTTGCTTAGATTTAGCAAATTTGTACAGCAATAAAAATAGAATTTATTGCAGAAATAAAAATTAATCACACATTATTTGCATAATGTATTATTTTACAACTTTCTTCTTTACACAAAATACGAAAGAAGAACTACAGCTACAGATATGTACGGTTATGACACTGATTCACTGTCACCAACTTTTACTATCGCTAAGAGAGGTATAAGCACGTTTCAAAGTCACTAGAATCCGATTTTATCATTTTTACAATAATGTGTGTGTATTTGTGGATGTGTGTATGTATGTGTGGATGTTGGAGGGACGATTCCTCAAAAACTATAAGACTTAAGACTTGTTTAACTATAATTCCTCAATCTGACATTCCTGGGAAGAGCTGAAAAGGTTTTAATTGGACAACCGGCAGTAGTAGTTTCTAAAAAAATTCTTCTAAATATTATTTTTTGAAAATTTTTGATATTACTAATATTGAAGAACATAAAATTCTACATCTGATACATTTAAAATTTTTATTATATCTTCTATAAATTTAGAGATAAAGATGCTATTATATAGAATAACGGGATGTAATATGTCGAGTAGGCTAAACTATACTAAGGAAACCGCAGTTGACAAATTCAAATGTTTATAACATAATTTGTAAATGACAGATGTCAGTGTCAAAAATCAAATGTCATGCAATTGACGACTATGTTCGCATAATCTAACGAACTTTTTCAACGACTTTTTGGCAGAGCTGAGGTTCAGTTTCATTAATAAATCGTTGAATTTCAGTCTAAAACTCAGGAATTGTTTTCAAGTTGGCATAGACCTTTGATTTTAGGAAACCCCACAAAAAAGTCGCATGGCGTCAAATCACAATATCTTATTGACCAATGGGTAAAGATAGTGGTGATATAGAGTAACTATAGCGCCACCATAGTTATGAAATTTTTGGAATTATGTAATAAAATTTGAGCACTTTAGTATGCGCATGCTAGCCCAAAGTTCTCATAATTGGAGAACCCGGTATTAAAAACAACAGATAGTTACGTAAAACTATCTTGTTCATATTTGGATTTTTCTTTTAAATAATGCGTTTTTGTTGTTCTTATATTTTACCAAAGGATAAAAGAAGAAGAGAATAATAAAATTTAGGTCTAAATATAAAACAAGTATTTGTTTGTGCAAATTATTTTGAGAAATTAATTGTTGTTATACAACTAGTAAAAACTATAATAGAGATAGTTACAGGAAGTAAAAATTCTTCGGACGCTTCGGACTTGCAGTCAACTAATAAAATTTATTCATGCCGACGTTTCGACTATACAATAGTCTTCATCAGGGCTAGAATGGTCTAGTTGAAAAAAGAAACCACATGTGGATAACGAAACATAAAAAACGGACATTTAAAATATAAATAAATAAATATATATATATATAAATAAATAAGTAGTTAAAAACAACATATCAGAGAGTGAAAATCGTCAAAAATTTAAAAACTTGTCTTTGATGAGTACAATTAACATGGAACTATAAATTACTACAGTAACGTAAAAAACATTTATATTTATAGATAAATGTTTTTTTTTACATTACTGTAGTAATTTGTGAAATTATGCGATTTAGAAACTTTTGAAGTAGGTAATAAACCACTTGTGTAGCGCACAGAATTTGTAGCATATAATAACACGACGCGCCGTCCTACTGGAGCCACATGTAACTGAGATTCATACGAACCAGTTGGTGCCAGAAGAACCATTAACCATAGTATGGCCACAGGCACTATTTACCATTACAGCGGTTTCAGTCTCATTTTTAAAATGAGTTTTTACAATAATAATGTATTCTTTTGCGTAGTATTCCATCATTACAAATCGCAACAATGACAGATTACAAATTTTAAAGTATGAGAGATTTACAAAGCAAATAATACAAAAATAGCTCCAATTTAAATTCCGAAACTCTTATTGGAACACTTTTATATGTGATATTCTGTCAAAAAACATCAAAGAACCTATGAGGTGACGCTTGGCAGCCGTTCTGAATAAATGCTAAGTAATAAAAGCAAATTAGCTTACCAATCAACGTAGGGTCATAAGCCCGTGAAATATTTATTTATTTTATGGATGGATATTAAATATTTATTTACGAAAACACTTAACTTTAATGCAGTCATTTAAAGATGCCACATTAAAATAGTATTTTACATTACAAGCCATGTAAAACGGATTGTACTGGCGAGTAGGCGAGCCTATCACCTCCTTGAGGCAGTAAAACAGTTCTAGTATAAGTCAGTAGAACTCGAGGGATCGTAATATACCGATTAAACACCCTTGAAATATAAAAAAAAACAAAATAACCTTTTAACACTGATACCGTGAATTGATGTATGTTTGCCAGAATACTTCCAATACCCAGGGTTGGATTCAAGGAAAAAATATTCTTGTTTTTACAATACATGTCAGTGATCATCAATCATTTTTAATACATGTAGATAACGATAGTTTAAGAACTGAATCAGATAAGTATTTTTTTTTTTTAAATTATATTTTGTGTATATTTGTTAATGTTAAATATTTGTAATTATAATTTGTATATATATACAGGGTGTCTCTTAAATGGGGGACTTGGCTTAACCACAAATTCCTGAGGCTAAAATAATACGATTTAACTAAACTTGCTTCTACCGGAAAGTGTACCATTTAGCCAGAATTCTGCTTCAAAGTTCTTTGAAAAAAAATTAATTTTGCTTATAACAGAACTCTTTAATCGATTTGGGTGAAATTTGGTATGACAGTTTATATGGTTATAAGTCATCTTTTAAGGTGATAATTGTTAGTATTAGTGAACCACTAGTGTATGAAACTTAGGTGTCCCGACATTGATTAGCCCATAACTTTTTAATAGCCACGCCGATAACATAAAATTATTTTTTTTCAGAAAGATATATTCAATAGTAAACTTTTCTCTCTCTGTTTAATTTGTGATATCTGTTACGGTTCAGACAGAAAAAAATAAAACCTGAGTGACTACATCATGAATTTTTTAAAAATGAATTTAATCTAGCAGTCTATCCAAATGTCAAACCATTAATTTTTAATGACAGTAACGAGTTGTCAATCTTCTCAACTTATTTAGGAGTAAGCTAACATATTCATTCGTGTTATTTATAATAATGGTAGTAAAATACTATTAGGCCGAACAAACGGATGTTAATAGTTTCTGTATATTGCGAAAGAATTTTTTGACAACCCATAAACAATTGTTACTGTCATTAGAAATTAGGTGTTTCACATTTGGATAGATTGCTAGATCAAATTTATTTTTAAAAAATTCACGACGCAGTCACTCAGGTTTTATTTTTTTCTGTCTGAACCCTAACAGATATCGCAAATTAAACAGAGGGATAAAAGTTTACTATTGAATGTATCTTTTCGAAAAAAAAAATTCACGTTATTGGCGTGGCCATTAAAAAGTTACGGTCTAATCAATGTTGTGACACCTAAGTTTCGTACACTAGTGGTTCACTAATAACAACAAGTATCACCTTAAAAGATGACATATAACCATATGAAGTGTCATACCAAATTTCCTCCAAATCGTATATAGCGTTCTGTTATTATAAGCAAAATTAATTTTTTTTTTTTGAAGAACTTTGAAGCAGAATTCTGGCTAAATGGTACACTTTCCGGTAGAAGCAAGTTTAGTTAAATCATCTTATTTTAGCCTCAGGAATCTGTGGTTAAGCCATGTCCCCCTATTTAAGAGACAGCTGTATATACATCCACACGCACACACACACACACACACACACACACACACACACACACACACACACACACACACACACACACACAGAGAGAGAGAGAGAGAGAAACATCCATTGTAAAAATGTTAAAATCGGATTTTAGTGACCTTAAATCGTCCTTATTCACTAAAATCTGGATATGCGATTTTTAGCATGAATCCAATACCTCTCTTAGCGAGAGATAAAAATTTATGATCCTTGAGAATGAAAGTTCCAGTCCTCTTTTTATTTAATATATTATTATCCACTTACCTACTTATAGAAATTAGCATACTCGACTAAACGTTGTTAAATTTACGCTTCTCTTTAGATAAAATGTCATTATTCTCCCGTGCTATAAATATGTACATATTTTACACTAAAAACTTCGAAATTGATGCTACATGGTCAGGACGAAAAAAATATATTGACATATATTTAATTTTCATGAAAATAAATATATGTAATTACTAGAAATTTTATATTTCGGAGTAGAAAAAATTAATAAATACTCATTGTAGTTGCCAGGACAAAAAATCTGATGTGGCCAGCACATGACCTCCCGCCAATTCCATGTTTAAAATAGCAATGAGCTTTAAGTAAAGTTTCACTTCCGATTGATCGTTTGTAAACAAAATCTACTTTGTTGTTCCAATAAATAGAAAAGTTTGTAATACGAAATTTTGGATTATATTTTATTATGTTTTTCCTGAAAAATCTGTTAGAGCTTCAAATTAAGTACTACATCCGGTTTATTATATATAGTCAAAATCTAATATGTTGTTTTAAATTATATAAGAGTATTAAATACCAACTTTGCGAAGTTTTGGATGATTAATATATTTTAAGGAAAAATCGGCTCACACACATTATTGTCAAAATCATCACCAACTTCCTTATGCTTTAAAAGGCAATCTGTGTAAATTCTTCGCCGTACATTATCCATTTCGTAAATGTGTAGTCTCAAACTATTATTTGACACTTTGAAATCACTTTTTTATTGAGAGCTGTTTGATATATAATGCTGCAAACATCAAACTTAAATCGAATTATCCTATATATCTAATATTTATGTATGATGGAAAATATATTATTTTTACAAACCTTAATTTCATTAGAATCATATTCATGCCATCATGCCCGTTTTCATAAACAGTCGTAAAAATTTTAAACGGTTCGTTATAATATTTATCCAATAAAAACAGTTGACATTGAAAAAAAAAATCAAAATTGTATTTGCCAAGTTTGATTCTATTTGTCAAAAATTATAACGAGCCGTTTTGAAACTTTACGAGTGTTTATGAATATGGGCATTAAACTACTAAATTCTTCTTAAAACGGTTTCATTATTAATTTTAATGAAAATTGCTTCGTGACAGTGACATTTGTTTAAATATGTCAAATTTGGTATTAAAGTATTGTTTTTGTTTGACGCAGAGGCAAAGTGATGTACAAAAATAAATTATTTTATAATATAATATAAAGTTATTTCAAGTTATTTACTAATTGTTTTTATCGTAGAATTGAAGATTGTGCCATTATATTCAATTTGTATTGGTAAAAGTTGCTAAAAAATTATATTCAATGAATTTTTTAAAAGAAAAACTGTTAAAAGCTTGTATAAATGATACTTCCGGTTATCCGATATACACTAAAAACTAATGAGCTCTTCCCACATTAGTATAGAATGGATATACACTATTCACTAAAATCTCTATATCCGATTTTTAGCACGATCCCTATACCTCCCATACCTAGGGTAGCGGGAGGTAAAAAATCACGCAATTTGTAATATAAATAACTAATATTATAACGACATATTTACAGCTTTTTCTTCTCTTCTTTATCCTCTTTCATTTCATCCCTATTTTACACCAGTTTCAGTCGTTCAGGTGCACTGCAATCCCCACTTACATTTACGCAAATTGTGCACCTGTGCGTTCCTGTTTCAGATTCACCCTCTTGTTTGTAAGTGGGGTTGACATCAGGGTTTTGTTAGCAAACTGCATGGGGTGAAATAGAGAGACACAGGTGTATGAGGGTAAATAGGTTAAGGGTGGGAAACTATGCGAAGCATTGCGAGGATGAAGTTCAATTGAATTGAAAATAGGGGAGAGTTCTATACGATTTATTTGGGATTGGGCATTGAAATGCTTTGAATTGTGAAATAAATTGGGGAATAGGAAAGGTTATTTGTTATGTCTAATATGTATGTATTCATTATATTTTCTCCAAATTTTAGAATAAAAACTAAAGTGATGAATCCTTGATAATTATTTATAAGATAATAATTATTTAATATATCGGGTGTAACACGAAAACCGGACATACTCGTAGAAGTGAAGACCAGATGTCCAAAGAACTCGTCGTAAAGAAGCCTGATTAAATAATGTTATATTGCTTTGCTTCTGACACGAATAAATAAACATAGGAAATCAGTTTTTCCGTGCACAAAAGTGGCCTATTAATTTAAGATAAAAATTCTGCAAATAAATGTTGTAGAGAGTGGGGTATGTGACCATAATCGAATTTCAATATATAAGTCATAATACCGTGAGTATTTGTTAACGTGAAACATTGGGTTTGTCATATCCATGGTTACGACTTGACATTTGATTGACAGCAATGTATTTGCCCGTTCCATTTAAAATGAAACATAGGGAACGAATTTGACATTTGATAAGACGTCAATAGAGGTTAATTTTGTTTAAATAATTATACCTGCATTCTAAAAATTAAATTTAGATGTAGAAAAAATACTCTGTGCACCTTGTGCCCGAAATATGTTTAGTGCTCTCGAGTAGTTTTCTGACTCCGCTAAATTTCTTACAATATTTAAATATAATACTTCTGTCAGATTCGTTCTCTATGTTTCATTTTAAATGGAACGGGCAAAATACATTGCTGTCAATCAAATGTCAAGTCGTAACCATGGATATGACAAACCCAACGTTTCACGTTAAAAAATACTCACGGTATATAAAAACAAACCTCTATAGCTTCTCATTATAATAATAAAAACTAAACATTAGTTTGTAATAATATAAATATATAAAAATCAAAATTTAGTCACATACCCCATTAAATTCTGCATCTAAATGAATAATCATATTTTCTTTTGCACGTTTCGTAACAGAAGAAATTGAATTTAAAATCTTACAAAAGTTACTTCTTTATAGTGTTAGCCATGGTATTGAAATAAAATCTCAAATAAATTTTATGACGTTTTACCTGTCAGAAATTACAAAATATAGTTTTCAACAAAATAATACTACTCAATGATTTGTATCTTCTCTTCCTGTGCATAATAATGGATCATGTAAAGAGAAGAATCTACACAGATTGCGTTTTAGAGCACCAGGAAGTTCATGCTGATTTATTCTTAAAATCTATTAAAAATAATTCAAAACTTCTCAAATTTGGTATTTAAAACTCGTATAATTTGAAACAACATATTAGATTTGGACTGTATATGATAACTCGGAAGTGGAACTTAATTTGGAGCTCTTAACAGATTTTCAAGGAAAAACATAATAAAATTTAATCCAAAATTTCGAATTACAGACTTTTATTCTATTCATTGAAACTAGAAATTTGATTTTGTTTACAAACGATCAACTGGCAGTGATACTTTACTTAATGCTCATTGCTATTTTAAACATAGAATTGGCGGGAGGTCATGTGCTGGCCACATCAGATTTTTACCTCCCGCTACCCTTGGTTTACCATTAGATTTTGCTGTAAATCGGATAACCGGAAATGACAGTTTACTTGAAGCTCATAATGGTTTTCCTTCGAAAAATACCATTAAATTCAATTTTCTCGTATGTTATGTCATTATAAAAATGAAAGATTATTGAATTTTCTACAAGTATACATTAATACTTTTTCTATATACAGTCTGTCCCATTTAGAAGTGCCA
The DNA here is from genome assembly GCA_943142095.1 of Ophonus ardosiacus. NCBI lineage: Eukaryota > Metazoa > Arthropoda > Insecta > Coleoptera > Carabidae > Ophonus > Ophonus ardosiacus. The sequence continues at coordinate 29,384,219 of OW964836.1, forward strand.
CCATTGGGATCTCGAGAACTATAAGAGATACGATGTCGGTTAAATGGAACTTTTTGTGCGCCTTTGGGAGGCCATCTCAGATGTGCTTTTGTTTTTCCAAAAATTCTTATAGGACACTAGATAATGACGAAAAACTGATTATTGTTGGTTTTTTCTTTTTCAAATAACTTCTAAACTATTGGTAATTGAGAAAAACGTTTCAAATATAAAAGATAGATATTTTTATTGACTAACCAGTGGCGTACGAAACAAATTTTTATATCCTTAAATTTTCGAGATATAACACAAACCTATATTTTTTTTAATGGAACCCATTTCTAATTTTAGTCTCAAAAAATAGCTATTTTTTTCTCTTTTCAATGTTGTAAGGGTTATTATGTTTTATATTTGTTTTGCCTTTAAAATTATTACTTTTTCCTTATTTTGTATTACATTTACAATTATTTTGAGAATATTTAGAAATACTCTTTGTATTTAAATAATTTATTTCGTTAGAAAAGTCGTATCAAATTAATTTTTATATTTTGTATCAGGTCGACCTTGGCACATTATAGTGTAATTTGTAATTATAAGTCTAGAATAAAGATATTAAGTAATAAAGGCATAAAATAAATTATATCGATCAAATACAATATAATTAATAAAAATAATAATTTTTTTTGAGAAATAATAAGAAAATTCACAAAAATAAAGAAAAAAATTAAATTTAAGAGCAAAACAAATATAAAACATAATAACCTTTACATCATTGAAAAGAGAAAAAAATAATTATTTTTTTGAGACTAAAATAAGATATGGGTTCCATTTAAGTTTGTGTTATATCTCGAAAATTTACGGATATAAAAATTTATTTCGTACGCCACTGGTTAGTTAATAAAAATATCTATATTTTATATTTGAAATGTTTTTCTTAATTACTAATAGTTTAGAAGTTATTTGAGAAAGAAAAAATCAACAATATTCAGTTTTTCGTCATTATCTGGTGCCCTATGAGAATTTTTGGAAAAACAAAAGCACGTCTGAGATGGTCTCCCAAAGGCGCACAAAAAGTTCCATTTAACCGTCATCCTATCTCTTATAGGTCTCGAGATCCCAATGGTGGCACTTCTAAATGGGACACACTGTATTTTACAGATAAATTTAAAAACTATTTTTTTATAAATCTCAGAGCCTATGATTTAAAGATTCCTTTGTTACACAGTTCATATTTCAAATGTATCGAATTAGCAGGTGAATGTCAAAAAACTAATCATTTCAAAATATTAATGGTGACATTTTAAACAGAAAATAGTAAATAAAGCAATAGTTATATGCGAAGGAACTTAATATAGTTTGCGGCACTACTAGATATGTAGGTATGTATTTAAATTAATAAAAATTAAATAGCGGGAGGTCTTGTGTTGGCTACATCAGATTTTTTTCCTGGACTAATAATAATACAATAATATAGAGGTATATTTTTAAGCGGTACTATATGACTTCTGAATATTGAGCTCGTATAATACACTTGAAATATGACTTATTATTTCATTGAATACATTCATTCAAAACTTTTCCATGGAATTTGCATTGTTTAAAAGAAATTTTAATTGATCATTAAAATGTTCCTACTGGAATTAAAAGTAAGTGTGCCACACACAAACCATTAAAATTATTTAATACAATATATAAATGTTTTAATAGTTCTCAACAAAATCAGTTCCCAATTAACTGAACAATGTCTTTTAAAATGCATTCATATTGAATACATTGTAAATGTTTTTCCTTATTTCATTGTCCTTTGTTGCAAATGATTTCATTATTATTGTATTGCGATTTTGTATGTTTACGTCACGGTTTGATACTCTTTGTACTTGTTATAATAATATTATATGAAGCATAAATGAAAATTTGAAACGCATTTTCAACAACAGAATTCAATTTACTTGTTTTGTAAATTTAATTTATATGACAATAGCTAGTAACAACGCATGACTAACTCAAAATTAAACGCATTAATAGGTAAATAATAATTTTTGACATTCTTGCGATAATAGAAATAAACAATACAAATATTTTTAACAATTTCTTTGTGTAGTTGTCATGTAGGCTTAAATAACAATGAGTTTTACTCGTTTGCATTTACATAAAATTGGTCACATTAATGATGTTTGCGGTTTTGATTTCTTGGGCCAGCAATTAGTGCCCGTGAGGTGACGCCTGGTAAGCGCCCGCACCGTACAAATATATCATCATCATTACCGATATCTGCGATAAAGCAGATTGTGGCACACTCAGAAATGGGTAATATGCCACATCTTCTCCACATGCAGAGGATGTGGAGAAGAGGATGAAACCCCTGAACACTTAATATGTCACTGCGAAGCATTTATGGCAAGCAGACATAGACTTTTAGGAGCAAAGAAATTGCACACTGAGACACTAAAGGACATTAGTCTAAAGAAAATCTTGGAGTTTACAAAACATACAGGGCTCCTAGAATAGGAGGAAACACGGAGGGTACAATAGACCAGGAAGGTCGCAGTACAGGGGCACGAATGAACCTCCCGACAATAATAATAATAATAATAACAATAATAATAAATATGCCGTGATGATATATTTATTTATTTTATTTGGGAAAAGAGCAGAATTATTGACAAGATTGCTATGAAATGCTTTTTACTTCATTAAAATATGTTGTTTAGTTTTATAGTTATCCATTTTTAAACAAACAAGTACTTTTTGCTGAAATATTAAAGGGGGTGTAGTAAAATAAAACAAGGTTTAAAATATATATATATATATATATATATATATATATATATATATATAATATTTATTATTAGAAAAAATTATTTTTAATCTCTGCACTAACTTCTACAAGTAACAACACAGAATATATAATTAACTTAAGATAGGCAGGGTTGTCATAAAAAAAACCCAGCGCAAAAAGACCCAATGGGTTTTTTCGGGAAAAACCCACTTGAAAACACCCGTTAAAAAAACAGTTATCATAAAAATGTAGGCATGTTCAAGATTTGATTAAAGAATTGCTTAAGTTCATAAAGACATATTTATTTTTTATCTTAGATTGTAAGGATTACAATTATTACATACAAAAAAGAAAAATTAATTTTTTTTTCTGCTGGTTATTACAAGTACTCTAGAACCGAGAAGAGAATACGCATGAAAATATCATGAATAAACTTGTACAGTTTAGTAAAAATCGTATTACATTATATAATAATTAATTAAAATATAATAAACTAGTCTCTCTTGTAATTATTTTTAACTTGTATTACAGGAACAATGTAATATTTTTTTTTTTTTTGAAAAACCCGGAAATGTGTTGACTTGTTTAAAAAAAAACCCAGTGGGCTGGGCATATCTCGAAAAAACTCGGGTTTTTGACAACCCTGGTTTAGGGCAACCTCAAAGTTGTATGTGTAGAGTCTCACATGATTGTTTAGCATTGGTTGATTTAAGCGAGGACAACATGTTCATTTTTGCACAACATCTATGTCCAATAGTCTTAAGTAAGGCGTTTAAGTATTAAAGAGATGAACCAAGCTAAAATGAAGATTTTCTTATTTTTCTATTGAAACATTTGAAATTCGTTATTTAACTTTTATTCTTTTAATTCTTCGCCCTAAAAGTGTTTCCAGAACTAAAACCATATACTATCAATTAAGCAAGAAGGTGTTGCTCAAAAAGTAGTAAATTGTTATTTATATATGTTCTTTAAGTGTAGCATTTCAAATGTTGAGCAGTGTAGTTTGTAGCATTAGTAAATATGTAGGTATGTATTTAAATTAATAAAAATTAAATAGCGGGAGGTAATGCATTGGCCACATCAGATTTTTAAAGTTTTGACCATTGTTTTTATTTACTTATCGCCTTCGGCTCCTGATCTGAAATTGAATCAATTTGTAAATAAAGCCTACTGCCTTGAAAGCCTTGCCAAAGAAAATTATAATAAACCAGAATTTTTCTTTTAACTTAAATTAAAAAAATATTTTTACATGGGCATGATGACCTGAAAATATAAAAAATATTCTTAAGATTCCATTATTTTTAAATTTGTTATTAATTTTTATCTTTAACTTGGTTCCCCATCTTATTGAGCAATATCATTGTCCGGTGAAACTAATGGGGTATTCCACTCAATTTTTTTTATTATTTTAAATAAAACTTCATTCAGTTTTGAAGCAATTCATAGTATTAAAAAATCTTAATTGTTCCTAGTTTCAGAGTATTTTATTTTCGAGAAATCAGTGTAACGTCACATTTCCTCAATACTTGTCTTTCTCACACACACTGCTCTGAGTACGCTGCGAAAGAAGGATAACAATTGTATGACGTCAATTTTCCCTTTTAGCAAATGTGAAATATCTCGTAAAGTAATTATTTAAAAAATGTTTTCATTGTTTTAATTATTATTTATTGAGCCATACTTTATGTTAAATTGAAATTTTCTTAATTTTGTTGTTATGGTGGAATACCCCATTCTTCATTTTCTGACTCACTATCCTTTTCTTCAATATCTTCAACACTTTCGGCATCCTCTCCTTCTGATTCTCCATGCTCCACTTCATCTTGCTCAATTTCATCCTCCGAATCATTCATTAGGAGCTTATAGAGCTCTTTGTGTGACAAACCTTTTTTATTTGTAGACATTATACGAAATTACGACAATAAAATATACACTAACACTAACTGAGTAAGTACTGACGTTTAATGAAAACAGTGATTCCTAAATAAGTACAGACACGTTTGCTGGATTATAGAATTGCGCAAGCGTTAAAAAAACCTCAAAATCGGTGTAATATTTTCAGTATCACTGATTCCTAAAACCGGTGGTGGTAGCACGCACTTTAGTATTCTATCAAAATAGGCATTTGTTTTCGCTTTTCGCATCGAAGCGAAAATTTGGTAGCATGCGTATCTCAAAATATTCGCCTGCCAGCGTTCGACTTGAGGCGAAAGTGTCGAAGTAACGTCATTATTTTGCCACAGTTCTATTCAAAGCCAATTTATATATAATTTATATATTTATTATATACAACTGTCATAATATTTTTTATTTTAGTAATATAAAATCCAATAATTTCCGAATCAAAAAGCGAATATAGAATTCTAAAGTGCGTGCTACCAAGATTCGTTAATGTAAAATAGTATTCGCCTGCTTTCTATGATAGAATTCTATAGTGCGTGCTACCACTACGGGTCATTACAGACCCGTACACAAAAATTGCTCATAACTTGCAAAAATCAATTCATACTTATAATTTTTATAATGCAAAATATCCTTTGACGTATCGTAGGAGAATTCACAGGAGGAAATTGAATAAAAAAAATTATTCTCAGAGTTATTTAGAAAAAAACATGATCTTGGGTTAACGGTTTTAGGTAGGCAAAGGTTAAATAATACAGGAAGATGGGGTACAAAGACCCCGTTTTACACCCAAAAAGTTAAAAAGCTAAAGGCTTGTACTACTGTGAAATTTTATTTATCTTTTAAAAGACATCGTTAATCATGTTCCATATTTATTTAAAATATTGTCTTATCATCATTTTATAAGTATGAGAATTTACTTTAGATAAGATACATTAAAAGTTTTTCAAGCTGCAAGTTTCTTCCATATGCTCTATATCTATCCTTGCAAGTTTAGACGTGTTCGCTAAAAAGTCATTCCTAAATCTTAAGACTTATTTCTCACGCTATTGAAAGTAAATTCAGTGAATACCCTTATTGTGCGAAGTGAGTCACACTTGCAAACACAGATGCAGCGTAAAACGTAAGCTTTTATATGTTTTTCCTTCTTTCCGTATTGCGTGATATTCGTGCGAACCTGTACGGACTTGTTCGTTCTCGTAGGTGCTCCCGGGCAACAAGTAGTTTGGAAGATGAACAACGCAGCTGCTCTGATTGGGAGATGACTCATGCAGGTTCAGACTTGCTCGTGCCGGAGTTGTGATTTATTTTTTAGGTGGCTTTGTTTTCGTGAAATGTGACTGCAGTAGCGAGATGTTGTTTTGTTTGTGGCTACAACATGCTTTTGCAGTGATTATTGTCACGGATGGTGCTGCTGAAATTTACTGAGATTTGCGAATTGTTTTTGACTGACAGATGGGTTAAATTTGCATTGTTATGTAAAAGATTGCATTCCAAGAACAGCATTTGTCAAGATTTTTTTTATTCTTTAAGACAAACTTTAGACACAAAGATTTAAAGTGAACTAAATTGTATATATCAAAACAAATTATATATAAAGAGACACTGCCAACGAGGTGATATCTGGAAAACATGCATTACAAAAATTATATGGTGTTTATCGGACTCTGAGAAAAAACAGATTGACGCAAACAATGGATAGAAGTTGTTCCTAAAGACACTTTTGTTATTTTATACATTTACCAATCTAAATGCCTGTGTTTTACTTACAAAGTGCTTTGGTATTATGAATCCAATTTCGTTGAAATTCCTACTTACAAAAATACTTTAACAAAATGAAAATAATTATACTTATTTTACAAATTGCAGTAAAAGAAAAATACAATAATTTAAAATCTGTTGAAAAAGTGTTACAAATGAGTAATAGTAATTTGTACAACAAGAGTGGGTATGATGTCGGTATGGACATTCCACACGTGTTGTACAGCATACTTTTTCTACGACTAACGAAAAAAAAACATCTGTTGTGGCCAGCACAAGACCTCTCGCCATTTCCATATTAGGCTATATAAGTATTATATTGTACTTCGCGTTCGAACCGTCGTTTTATAACAAAATATTATAGAACATTACCCAACTATTGTTTTTTATTATATTTAACATGTCTTCTGCACACATATAATTCTAATTATATCTGTTTTTCATTGTATGAGGAAGTTTCTAAATGTCAGAGATTGTTCCAATTCATTAACCAGATTGGCGGTATTTCTGATGGATATATGCATTTTACCACAATTTTACCTATAATTTCAAATATTTAATTAATAAAACAATAAGAAAAATTAAATATACTTCCCAGTAAAAGCTATCAGAATGTCAATAAACTGTTGATTTTTGACACTGACATGTGTCATTTACAAATTATGTTATAAACATTGGAATTTGTCAACTGGTTTCCTTGGTGCCGTAGCCTCTGCGATTAGTTCACTCTATAAATTATAGTGTCTTTATCTCTAAATCTATACAAGATATAATAAAATTTTAAAAAAACCTCCCAAAAAATTATATTTAGAAGAATTTTTCTAAGAAACTACTACTTCCGGTTGTTCAATTGTTACCAAAACCTTTTCAGCTCTTCCCAGGAATGTCAGATTGAGGAAACTGCAGTTAAATATTTTTTGTCTTATAGTTTTTAAGGAATCGTGACTACAACATCCAGACATACATACATACATACACACACACACACACATATATACACACTTCCACACACACACACACACACACACACACACACACACACACACACACACACACAGTCATAATTTTAAAAATGTTATAATCGGATTCTAGGGACCTTAAATCGTGCTTATTCAATAAAATCTAGATATGCGAATTTTAGCATGAATCCAATACCTCTCTTAGCGACAGGTAAAAAAGAAAAAGGCTGGTTCATGTAAGCTGTAAACTTGTGCATTTACGTTAGCATTAGCATTATGACTTTGCATTCATAAACTTTGCATTACGCTGTCCGGTTCATACACTTCTTAGGGCAAACCAATAAGAGCAAGCCGGTAATGTTACTTTTTGTAAAATCGACACGTCTTTTTTATCATAAATATATCTACATTGATCAATGAAGTGTATTAGTTGGACATCTTTTTCAATGACACTCATTTTTAGTGAAGACAATGTGACAAAAATATTCAAAAATATCAAAATAAATGACAGATGTCAATTGACTGTCGTAAATATCGCCAGAATCAAGCTGTCGTCCACGAACACATACTCTTCTGATTGGTCGGCATTAGCATTTTGAAATTGTCCTATTCTAGGGTTACGGCATAATGCTAAGGTTAAGGTTATAGCTACATGTACCGCAGCATGCATTTATCTATTCTAAAATTATTAATGCAAAGTCAAAATGCCAATGCTAAGGTAAATTCTTAAGTTTACAGCTTTCATAAACCAGCCTTTAGGCTTTCTTAATGGAATTTATTATTAAAACTATATTTTATTTTATATAATAGTTATGTATCAAGATACTGATGTTCTACTTTTTATCATGACCATGAAATTTAGTTGCCGAGGCCGGAAAGCCGAGGAAAATAAACCATATGAGTGATAAATGGCACTTCAGTGCCGAGTTGCATATTAAATTTTATTTGAAATCAAAAATTTGTGAAAATGGAAGGAATATTTCATTTTTATAGGTTATGTTTATGCAACGGTCAATCTGACACTAGATGTTGCTAACCTACGAACAATGAGGTTATCGTAAAGAACATATTGCAATTAAATTACTACGGGCTTTCGTTACTATTGCCTAGCAACAAGTTATCGAAAAATCTGTCAAATTATTTTCAATTTATTCTCACTCTCTTGTTATATTACTACTGAAAACAATTAAGAAAATTTATTTGGAAGGAAACTTTTGACTACCACTGCAATTCAAATTATTGTACTTTACTTATCACTGTTTTACTGCCATGGAATCAGACATTTAAATGACAGAACTACTTGCTCAATTACATATTTCTTGATCGTTAAAGACCGATCCTTCTATGAGAAATAATCTTTATGTTGGCATAAATTCACGAGGCATGTAATGAAAAATTCAATCGAATTCAAACGTTTAGCATTTAAACAAGGCGGCTACGATAATATCTTCAAATTGTGGGTCGGTTCGTATGCGTTTATTTAAAGCCCCTATGTGATTACTACTCAAATTAATGACGTTGAATGCCATAAATAATGTATTAATTATGTGATTTTTTTTTCTGTTGTTTTCAGAAGTTTACTGTATCCGACTTATAAAGTTATAATTTAATTATAGTGTTTGTGGATCGTGATATTAATTGAAATATGTAACAAATTGAATTTTAGACATAAATGGAACAATTAAGAGTTAAAATAAAACTAGAATATGTGCATTGAATTCAAGATTAAAACTGATAACAAATGCCATCAGCAGACGTAACCAGTGACTTTAATATTCATAATAAAACCATTTAAAGCACAAGAAATATGTACAAATTATTATTTCCAGCTTTGTAAAGCGACACTTTATCCTTTATCTATTGAATTCTCTTATTAAAGCAATAGATACTTAAATGAAGAGAATGGTTAAAAATTTCTTTATCGGCCTGTTCTACAACTACTACCAAAATAAAAAAGTTAAATGCGCCTTAGTTGATCACGTGATGACATATCAACATGAAATGGACTTCGAAAATACAAATATACTACAACAAGAACCGATACTACATAAAAGACATTGAAAAAAATCTGTTGTGGCCAGCACAAGACCTCTCGCCATTTCCATATTAGGCTATATAAGTATTGTATTGCACTTCGCTTTCAAACCGTCGTTTTAGAACGAAAAAATACAGAACTTTACTCAAATTTTGTTTTTTATTGTATTTAACGTGTCTTCTGCACACATATAATTCTAAATATATCTATGTTTCATTCTATGAGGAAGTTTCTAAATGTCAGAGATTCTTCCAATTCATAAACCAGATTGGTGGTATTTCTGATGGATATATGCATTTTACCTATAATTTCAAATATTTAATTAATAAAACAATAAGAAATATTAAATATACTTCTCAGGAAAAGCTATCAGAATGTCACTAAAACTATTGATATTTGACAATGATATGTGTCATTTACAAATTATGTTATAAACATTGGAATTTGTTAACTGGTTTCCTTAGCGCCTTAGCCTCTGCGATTAGTTTACTCTATAAATTATAGTGTCTTTATCTCTAAATCTATAGAAGATATAACAAAAATTTTAAGTGTATTAGATGGAGAATTTTATGTTCTTCAATATTTAATAAAAAAAACTCCCAGAAAAATTATTTTTAGAAGAATTTTTCTAAGAAACTAATACTTCCGGTTGTTCAATTGTTACCAAAACCTTTTCAGCTCTTCCCAGGAATGTCAGATTGAAGAAACTGCAGTTAAATAATTTTTAAGTCTTATTGTTTTTGAGGAATCGTGTCTACAACATCCACACACACACACACACACACACACACATACACACCTACACACATACACACATACACACATCCACACATACACACATACACACATACACACACACACATAGACACACACACACATAGACACACACACACGTAGACATCATTTTAAAAATGTTATAATCTGATTCCAGGGACCTTAAATCGTGCTTATTCAATAAAATCTGGATATGCGAATTTTAGCATGAATCCAATACCTCTCTTAGCGAGAGGTAAATTTTTTTAAAATATCTGATGTGGACAACACATGACTTCCTTGTACGCCTGGCGTTATACACTATACATATTTTGTTAATAATTAAAATATGTACTATTACAGACCCAATCATTAAATTGCACCTATTGGACATAATTTGACATTGACATTAAATTCTTTATTTTTTTGTTATTTTTTGTCCTAATTCATAGCAAACTTAATTACAGAAACCAAAAAGTACATAATTTTTAAATTTACATATCTCGCTTATACAAAGAGCTAATTTAATCATACTTGATATTCTTGGCGGAGAATTCAATTTTCTAAAAGCATTTATTGTTAAATTCAAAATAACACCATTTTTTTAAAGAAAAACTGATAACAGCTTCAAGTAAAGTATCACTTCCGGTTAGACTATTTTAACCAAAATCTATTATGTTATTTCCAGTAATATAAAAGTATAAAATACCAAATTTGAGAAGTTTTGGTTTATATTTTAAAATAGTTTTTCATTAAAATCTATTATAGGCTTCAAGTAAAGTACCACTTCCGGTTAGACCATTTTAACTAAAATCTAATATATTATTCCCATTGATATAATAGTCTTATATACCAAATTTGAAAAGTTTTGGATTATATTTTAATATAGTTTTTCATTAAAATCTGTTATAGGCTTCAAGTAAAGTACCACTTCCGGTTAGACCATTTTAATTAAAATCGAATATATTATTCCTATTGACATAAGAGTCTTATATACCAAATTTTAAAAGTTTTGGATTATATTTTAATATAGTTTTTCATTAAAATCTATTATAGGCTTCAAGTAAAGTACCACTTCCGAAAGTTATGTAATGACCAAAAAGGGAGGTGCACAACTAGATGTTATAACAGTCCTAAATACAAAATTTTAACTTTCTACGGCTTCCAGTTTTTCAGTTATGCGAGATACGTACATACGTACGTACGTTCGTACAGACGTCACGCCGAAATTAGTCAAAATGGATTCAGGGATGCTCAAAATGGATATTTCCGTTGAAATCTGGAAACCGAAATTTTTCGCGATTACAATACTTCCTTTACTTCGTACAAGGAAGTAAAAAACAGTAGTTTTTTTAAAAATTGTACATTCAATCTGTTCCGTTTATATTATATTTATAAAAATAGTTTTTCATCATTATTATAAATTTGTGTCTTTCACATATTAATCATCGATGTTTGTTTACGTTTGTTACAAATATTTCATTATTTTTCTTACTTGATTTAACCCTGAAGAGGTTCATAGTTATGATTGAAACGTTGGTTTGAAATCAATAAAATCTTCCGGATTGCAGTTCCGAATATTTTCTGTTTTCCTACATCAATCTCCAGTCGATCATCGCTATTAAGCTTTTTAAAAACTTTGTAAACATTCATAGAAAACTTTAAAAAAGTAAGCTTATGCTTCAGCTCTTGTTCTGTTTTTCTAGTTGATATCATATTACTTAATCCTGTTCCATTCTTAATCTTCTAATCAGATTCCAATCTGTTTATTATAATAAGATTCTGAAATTTTTTTGACACTTATTTTTTATATCTTTATCTAAAAAATGCTTGTCTCTATACTGTTTCTTTCGTTTTTGTGATAGATATCGTATTACTTAATCCTTTCTCTTCTTAATCTTCCAATCAGATACTTATCAGCCATATTATAAATTTATAAATTATCCATTATTCATAATTTGAAGATCGCAGCAAGCCGATCTTTACAAAAGCGAATCGGCAATTAACGTGCATAATGTCGGGTATCCGTGCGCACGTTACATTGTGCCCCTGACAATAGAGGGTGTAACACGACACTCAGAAAGGGTTAGAAAGGGTGAAAAATGAACCTTGCGACATTCCACACTGCAATGTGTTGTTGTTGGTAAAGAGCAGGGGATATGGGTTTAACTGTATTGTAACTGAAAGGGTTAACAGTTGCAAAACGGTTAACCCTTTGGTCAGCAGGAAATGGGGCAAAATAGCGGTAAGGTAAAGGAAACAAGTGTATTGGATGCTCATTTTAAACCGACACGGCGGCAAAATTGTTTGTAATTTTAAAGCGTTTCTAATCTTTCAAGAATATTTTACAATATTATTGATTATCTAAACATGGACGGTATATTAAACTTTTATAAATATTTATGGGGTCCCGTGGCCGCGTGCCTGAGTATCAGGTCGCGAACCTGGGGGAACCAGGTTCGATCCCGACCGGCGCCAAAGTGACCCCTGTAGTGCACTCTCCAAACCAGCTATGAGTGCCCGTGAGGTGATGCCTGGTAAGCGCCCACACGGTAAAATATATCGTCATCATTACCGATGTCTACATATGTGTAGATAATGGCACACCCAGAAATGGGTAATATGCCGTGATGATATATTTATTTCTAAATATTTTGTGCCTATTAAAATAAATACGAGTATATCGCATTATTTTCACAATGTTTCAGAAAGTAGTGTTTTACTTATTAACAATATTGGATTGGATGCCTATAGTTTATGTTTTTTAAACACGAGGAATCGCCATAAATTAATTAAACGTCCATGGTCTTCAAAACTACAAAAAGAAATCTGTTAACACCCTTACTACAAGTGCATTAAGTGTATAAAATTTGTACAAAGACCCAGAATTAAAATATTTATTTTTTGACAAGTTTTATTTGTCAAAGGTCGTAAGGTAAAGTTTTAGACAGATCCGTGTGATTATTGTAGTCGAGAAAAGCAAATAAGTTTTGGTGTTTCTCGAAAAATGAATAAAATCGAATGTCACGCAGTGATAATATAATAGTTGCAATAATAAGAGTCGTAGGAGTGGTCGTAGGTGCAATTTTTCGGTTGAGGTACATATCAGATTTTTTGTCCTAACTTATACAGTATGAACAATCGAATTGGAAACCGTGGTATAGGCGTTTAACACAGAAAATAGTTTTTTTTTTTTTCAAATCATTTGTCCCGCAAAACTATAATGAGAGATTTTGATATAGTTAGTATGATTATTAAATTTGGCATCAAAGGGTATCTAAATAATCCTAATTTATTGGCTTATTATTATAATATTTACAAAAATATAACGCTATTTGACAGTTATTACGTATGTATAATTCATTAAAAACAGTATCAGTAGCCGAGTTGGATACGTCTAAAAACCGTAATAATTATGCACGATCATGTAATCTCTCATTTACTGAAAGGAGACACGCAGACATCCATACATTACCTGTGATTCGAACCCAAAACCACTGGCTTTATTATAGGTAAATTATTTTATTTTTAATGTCACAGTGACATTTCTTTTTTGCATTAGTGCGAAAAAATGAAACCAACCAAACAGCGACAGCTGTCACTTTTTACTTTATTGTAAAAAGTGACACCAAACTTCTAATATAATTTTTTTTTTGTAAATGTTTAATATAAACGGAATTAGAAAAAATATTTTTGTCAGATGCGAAAAACACCATCATTTTGCAACTAAACACATAAATAGTTAATTTGGGTTTCATTGGTTTTTTAAATAGGTTTGTAATGTTTTTTTAAACCTGGGTTGGATATTTTTTTGGCAGCCCTGGTTCTAAACGAAATGAAACCGGAACGCTCAAATTTTCATACTGTTTAAAATAATATTGACTCAAAATCATTATAGTAATATACCGATTCCTAACCTTTTGGAGGTTGGAAATTTCACTTCCATTTCATGGGTTGGAAATGTTTATATAGAAGTTGTCTAGCAACATTGCCCTAGATCCCTATAATTAAGTAGGCTAAACAAATTTTAAGAGAGCTGTCAAAAATATTAATAAAATTGAACGTTATAACTCATTGATTTATTTTGAAAATTATTGATTTAAAATAAGGATGATTGTGAATAAAATAGTATATGTAACCTCGGTGGGAGTTTCATCACAACCTCGCGCTTTATCTCACCTCGAAGCTTCGCCCTCGGCTGTAATGAAACATCTCCCATCTCGGATGTCATATACTATTGCTCCTACTACTTTCAATTTCGTCTTATAATTTATAATATGTATAATAATTTTTTAATAATTTATCAGAAAAGTTTGGAAAGCATTCCTGCTCAAAAAATATACTGGTACAATGTTTCAAATCGCTTCGGTTCCGAATTGCTACTGGTAGTAATAAACCATGATGATATATTATTATTGTGATTAAATTCATACGAAACAACATATTAATTTTCAACAAAATTCTTACTAAAATATGTAATTTCGCTAACCTGATTTTACTGTTATTTCTTTCTACCCCGGTCAACTTTCATTCGTTTTACCAAAAATTAATGAAACACCTTTACATGTAATAATAAAAATTACATCAATCTGTGCGAAAAAATAAGTATTCCATTCAAAAAATTAATTAAAGAAAAAACACTGTCCCAATATTCTGAATAATAGCAAGTGTAGTCTTCCTGGAATCATGTCTTAACCACCAATTTGCCACATGAGAAAGTGCGACGATCACGCGTTAATATTATAATCATATCACGTATATGGCGAAGACATGTGCGAATTTCTTGCAATTCGTCACAGTTTTACAGCGAGATGCATAATTACAAGTCTCGCGGCGATTATAACTCAGAAACTGCCAATTAATTTAAATCTAATGCAGATTCTAATCAACCTCATAAATATTAATCAACATCAGATATGGAGAGGAGAGGAGTTTCGAAAAGTTTACCGCGTGCTTACTGAATATTTTCAGGTAGATTTTGAACGTAGGACGAACGATACACTACACTTTTATTTTCATAGTTTCAGGTTACATTTTTTGTAACACGATTCTCTATAGTTGTATAGCAATGCGGTATCAAATACCGGTTTGAAAACAGTTATTGAAAAATATTTTTACCTGTTATTAAATAGGGTATTGTATTGTAACTGTTATAAAAAAGTAAAATTTTAGTGAAAACGTGTTCTGGTTTCTGGTTACTCAATAATTCTATGTGAAAGGAATGTTTTATATGACAACAACAACCCTTTAGTATAAATGGGGTGTTTAATTCCAAAGGAGTCTAAAACTCAAAATTTCATTTCTTGACATGTTTGCGTCAAAAAGTTTTATTGTACAAAAAATCTGATGTGGTCAACACGATACCTTCCGCTATTCAATTTTTATTAATTTAAATACATACCTACATATTTACTAATACTGCAAACTATATTACGTTCCTTCGCATATAACTATTGCTTTATTTACTATTATCTTTTTAAAATGTCACCACTATTACTTTGAAATGATTAATTTTTTGACAGTGACATTTATCTGCCAGTTACATACATTTGAAATATGAACTGGGTAAGAAAGGAATATTATGTTTATGTTTAAAACATAGGCTCCGGGATTTATAAAAAGAATATTTTTTAAATTT
Organism: Ophonus ardosiacus; assembly: GCA_943142095.1. Taxonomy (NCBI): domain Eukaryota; kingdom Metazoa; phylum Arthropoda; class Insecta; order Coleoptera; family Carabidae; genus Ophonus; species Ophonus ardosiacus. The sequence continues at coordinate 29,400,022 of OW964836.1, forward strand.
ATCTGTAAAATATAAAGAAACATAAAATTTGAAAAAATGACATTTAAGGGCCTATTCTGTAACCCAGTCGTTAATTTTTAACGACTGGTTATTTTTTTTATAAATAAATAATATACAGGGTGTCTCTTAAATAGGGGGATATGGCTTAACCACAGATTCCTGAGGCTAAAATAAGACGATTTAACCAAACTTGCTTCTACTGGAAAGTGTACCATTTAGCCAGTATTCTGCTTCAGTTCTTCAAAAAAAAATTAATTTTGCTTATAATAACCGGACGCTTTATTCGATTTGGATGAAATTTGGTATGACAGTTTATATGGTTATAAGTCATCTTTTAAGATGATACTTGTTATTATTAGTGAACCACTAGTGTATGAAACTTAAGTGTCCCAACATTGATTAGACCATAACTTTTTAATGACCACGCCGATAACGTGAAATTATTTATTTTCAGAAATATACATTCAATAGTAAACTTTTCTCTCTCTCTCTGTAATTTGTGATATTTGGTACAGTTCACACAGAAAATAATAAAACCTGAGTGACTGCATCGTGAATTTTTTAAAATAAATTTAATCTAGCATTCTATCCAAATGCCAAACAACCAATTTTTGATTTGGTGCCCCGGTTCGTAGTTATTGGAGTTCTTTTGTTTTTCGAATAACTTCGAACCGGGACACCAAATCAAAAATTTGAACTAAGAAAAGTTGATTGTTTTAATGAGTTCTAACTACCATTTTCGAGTGTAACGACTTGGTACTAATACCCTGTATATATAAATAATTTCAAAATCGAACTTAAACCAAACAGAAAATTATTGTAAATTTTAAAACAAAATTTTAAAATGTAAATTTATAAATGAAATTCATCATAAACCAGCCCTTAGGTCCCTTTGAATTTGAATGTTCTAATTTTTTCTTGTATTTAAAGAAACATTTGCAAGAAGTATATTTACTGTAAATGTAGGTACGAACTTCAGTAACGTTAAATTTGTATAAATTTGATACGTCACTTACATTATACTACGAAGAAAGATGTCAAATTTAAAATTTATTATACAAATATTACAACACTGATTTACATATGTTAATGGAACAAGTTGACAGCCTACAACTTCTGCAAAAGACTTTTGAATAGTTTCAAATTCCAAAGTCAAAAATACATATATCATGGGCTGATTCTTTCTAGTTTTCAAATGTCTATCCCATTTAAACGCCCTACTGTGCTGTCTACAACCCAAAAGACATCCCATAAAATTTCAATCATTTTGATAACCATCTCCAAAAATAAAATTGTATTTCTATCATATTAACTGACGCCTTGTTCTGTCAGGTACCCGTACACATTTCAAAAATAATTACCAAAAGTAAATTATTCAAATTTAATAACGCTGGATACATCTCACAAAAAACTTTTCTCTTTCTGAGTAATTGTGAAGATGACGGGTTTCTTCTTATGAAAGACACAATAACCGACATATGAGGAGGAAAAAAATACGAAATTTAATTGAATACTTTATTCAGAGTGGCAAACAAAATTTTGATAACTTTTTTCTCTCGGCAGAGCAGCGTTTTTTATTCCACAAATCTTATCGGCAGGTGTGTAGACTAAATTGGTATATGGCTACCTTATAAGGCAACGGGTTTTGTATCTGTAATCTTCGTTTTAAGCGATTTTCAACCGTATAGAAAGTGAATTTAAGAGAGACAATCAAGTGGAGCATCTTCTTATTCGGTGGTGTACCTGTACTCTTGTACTCGATTGCCACTGTACGCTGAGTTATGCATATACGAATCTGGAATTGAATGATAATAATTATATGCTGCGATTTTTTCACGAGTTTCATGTCAGACGTGCAAAATTAACTTTTGTGGACTTAATTTCCACTGGAAATTGTTTTTTGCAAGTAATAAATTATAAATATATTAATTTTCCATTAATTTCACCTATACTGAAAGGCAAGATCATATTTATTAAACCATTATGGATATCAAATTTTGCATCTGATATAATTAACATTGTATATAAATAATAATACATCGAATGGCCTTGCAAGGGTGAACGTGGTGATTATCTGGATGCGAGAACAAAACACGTGGATACATCAAGTGCCATTGGTCAGCTAAAAATAATCCTAGCAGTTACCTAGCCGTAAATAGTGCTGTCAAATACTGTTGAAAATAATAGCCGATTAACATTAATTACTGTTTAATAGGAGTTAACTAACTAATGGTGTTTTGTATGATTCCTAGTAATAAAGGATTCTAGCTCAATCGTATTAAGGGAAATTAGTAAAAAAAATCTGATGTGGCCAACACAATGCGCTATTTAATTTTTTATTAATTTAAATACATACCTACATATTTACTAATGCTGCAAACTATATTAAGTTCCTTTACATATAACTAATGCTATTTTTAAAATATCACCATTACTACTTACCTCTCGCTAAGAGAGGTATTGGAATCATGCTAAAAATCGTATATCCAGATTTTAGTGGATAAGAATGTTTTAAGGTCCCTATTATCCGATTATAATATTTTTACGATGATGTCCGTATGTATGTGCTAAAAAATATTTAACTGCAGTTTCCTTAATCTGACATTCATGTGAAGAGCTGATTAGATTTTGGTAACAATTGGACAACCGGAAGTAATAGTTTCTTTTAAAAAATCTTCTAAATATAATTTTTTGGAAATTTTTGTTATTACAAATATTGAAGAACATAAAATTCTCCATCTAATACATTAAAAAAAAATTATCATATCTTGTATGGATTTAGAGATAAAGGCACTGTAATATATAGAATAATTTAATGTAGTACATCGCAGAGGCTAAGGCACTAAGGAAACCAGTTGACAAATTCAAATATATATAACATAGTAATGTTTATAACATTATAAATATCAGTGTCAAAAATCAACAGTTTTAGTGACATTCTGAAAGCTTTTTCTGTGAAGTACATTTAATCTTTCTTATTGTTTTATTAATTAAATATTTAAAATCGTAGGTAAAATGCATATATCCATCAGAAATACCGCCAATCTAGTTAATGAATTGGAAGTATCTCTTACATTTAGGAACTTCCTCATACAATGAAAAATAGATATAATTAGAATTGTATGTGTGCAGAAGACATGTTAAATACAATAAAAACAATATTTGGGTAAAGTTCTGTAATTTTTTTGTTATAAAACGACTGTTCGCGATAGCGAAGTCCTATACATTATATGTATATATAACATAAAATGGAAATGGCGTGAGGTATTGTGCTGGCCACAACAGATTTTTGTAAAATGAAATAATACTTAGTTTTGCCAATTCAGGAAATACTTAAAAAAAATAAACGAAATTAAATCGTAAGATTGTAAAGTTTTATTAAATAAAAGTAATACAGTAGTAATTTACAATAAAAAATCTGTTTGATATAAAAACATATATACATGACGTCACATCTTAAAAAAGTAGTTTTATTTTGTAACACCTATTTCTAAAGTGACATTTCATTTGAAACCTCGTTACCAAAGCAACATTTTCGTGGAGTGGATAACATTTTCTTTAATTACTAGTGACTTAAAATAAGTACATAACTGTAACATATATGTCTCGAACCCGAGTCCTTAGAACTACAACCAGTCACTTTTAGACTTAATGCTCTAGTCTGCCATTAAGTAGGAATTAAAACTCTACTGACCATCAAATTGCGTAAGTGATACAATTTACATAATAAATAAGTTTGTTCTATATAATTAAAATTCATTTATGCATGCAACGTATATGACATTACAAAGTCATTATACAGATTACTAGCGTTAATGTTTTAAAGTTTCAAAGTCCAAAAATACCTGTAGATTGTTTACAAGTGGTTCAAATAACTTCCCCTAATTTATAGATAGATACACAGCCCCTAGCTACAAGTTACTTACAGCTTACAGGTCGTACAGTGTAAGAGGAGAAAAAAAAAAAAAACAATAAAAACTGGGACAGAAAACAGGTGACAAGACAGTAAATTCGCAATTATTTATGCACATATGTGTATGTTAATGATATGATTTATGAATTAATTATTAAAATACGTATCATAAAGATTTATAAATAATTGTAGTAAAAGTGTTTTTTGTGTAATTTTGTCTGTTTTAGTAACAATTATACTTGAATTTTAGTGGTTTTATAACAACCGACATACTTTTTATAGAGGGCGGTATACGACTACTGGGCGATTGGAAACTTACATTCAAGTGGGCGACAAAAAAACAAAAAATATGCACGGTTACCGGGCAAATAATTTGGTGAATTTTTTGCAACAGGAGAAATAGCTTAAAGTGATACTAAATATATCTTTTTTGCATGATTTTTTTTAATGTTTAAATAAATAAATATATCATCACGGCATATTACCCATTTCTGGGTGTGCCATTATCTACAACACATGTAGACATCGGTAATGATGACGATATATTTTACCGTGTGGGCGCTTACCAGGCGTCACCTCACGGGCACTCATAGCTGGTGTGGAGAGTGCATCACAGGGGTCACTTTTGTGCCATTTAAAATTGGAAATATTTGGCGTCAGTCGGGATCGAACCCGGTTCCCCCAGGTTCGCGACCAGACACTCAGGCACGCGGCCACGGGACCCCATAATGTTTAATGTTTTAATATTTAGTTTACCAATCGGATTTCCAGGGCAGTAGATTTTATTTGCAAATTACTAATCGCTAAGTGATTGTGATTACTTACTGATAAGGAGGCGAGGCTGTAAGTAAACGAAAACAACGATCAAAGGTTACTACTATTTTTTTTTCTACAAATCTATTGTTACTTTTTAAACGAGTGTTAAAAGTGAATTGTTACCTTTGGTAATGACGAATGGAACAACAAATTGACATTTTTGACATATGCTAAAAAATTATTAAAAATACGAATTTCAATGAAAAAATAATGTATGATATACGTGTTAAAAGTGATTTTATTTTGTTTAACCCTTCGCGTCGTGTTCCAAACTTCCTTCTGACAAAATAAAATGCCACTTTAAACACTTATCGTAAATAACTATTAATAGTCAAAATAATTTGCAGAGCATATATTTTCAATTTTATGCGTCGATTGTGCAAAAAATTACGCTCAATAAGTTCTCTTCTACCAGTATCGGATATATTGGACATCTCTACTTCGTCTCTATTTAAAAAATTGTCTTCAATCGGTAGGAATCATTTATTGCCCTTAATACTTATATAAATACTACATAACATAATCTAACACACAATTTTGTAAATCTACTTTTCTGTTAATTTATCGTCCAGATGTCCGGCGCCCACTTGTGTATCTCCCAGCGGATAATCGCCCAGTTACCCATTGTCCACGCCCAGTTGACCGGGTCTGTGTTTATCGGACCGCACCTTACAGTCATTCAAAACTGTCTTACAGTGCACTACATTGATTGCTTTGCCAGTTTTAGAACGAATTCTCAAAATAATAATTATACTTATTTCACCGGGTCATCATAGACAAGTGACCTAACGGACACTTGAAGTTGTTGTAAATAGTGCACCGTAAGGGTTAAATACTTCTTTACTTCAGATGGAATCAAATTTGAGTTTTCGAGTTCTATAATTGAATCGTATGTAGGTTATCGTTTGTCGTAACTCGTTGGACGTTAGCAGCACATATTTCTCTCTACAGTAGTTGTTGCAAGAGTCGTAAGGTGTCGTAGCGAACTGTTACTTTTAAGTGTGGTTATGGATGTTGCACCTCTTCCAATGTATTTCAATTTAATTGCAATATAGCTTCAAATAATAAAACTACGACGGCTGATGCAAAAGAGAAGACAAAAACATACAAGATGATAGTGGATAAAACCTTATATAACCGTTGATGTTAGGCAAAATTTTGATGTGCACAGAAAATTATTTTATTTTCATATTTCAAATCAAGTGATCACGAAGAATTTTTTATATTTACAAGAATGCCTGTACTACAATTTTAAATATCTTTTAGTTTTCTTGCTCATAGAGACAGCATAACTCAACTTCTTTACTAATGTTATATCCTACATTTTGTATAATAATGGAAATTTTGTCTCCAAATATCTTATCTGTGTATATTTTGTATCTTTTATCACATAAACTATTATTTTCTTATACATAATGTATAATTATTTCGTTTGATGTTATTTCGTCCATTTTTACGTTACTGTCGTCGCGACGATCAGTGTCGTTGTCGTGGAAAGATGGAAAATGACCAACTTACGATCCGACACCGACAGCCGACATCCGACAACTCATATAGTCAAATTTCATTGAATTACACACACGTACGACATCCTACAGCGACAAACGACTTCTTATACAACAGGGCTAACTAATTCAAAATACTCGACTGTGTTATTTATTAACTAAAAAACTGCTCAATCTTAACCTAAAAACAAACGAGTCGTGTTCTCAAAAGCTGATGTATGCTATACCTATATACCCTAAGGGTTGTTTTCGGTCTTTGGTATTAATCGAATTTAGTTTTCAAGATTCATATTTATCACCATTAAAGTAGTCAAGTAAATGTGAGTCCGGTTAGTGTTTGGATGGGTAACCGCCACAAAATATTATGAACCATTAGACAGCTGCATATATTTAAATCTAAGACGTTGTCAAATGCTGTATGACGAAATGAGTTATTCAATCGTCAATCCCTTTCCTAATATATTCATTCTTTTCAAAAACACCCACCCTTGCAAAACTATCTTAAGAGTTTCACGCTATTTTTATCCAAACCCTTCAAAAACATCTCTCAAATATCTTGTGGGGTTATTGTGAATAATATTCGGACATTGGAGCGTAACATTCGGCAATCCATAAATCCCGAATTCCTGTTTTGCGTGCAAAACAACTCACATATTTTTCCAGAATTTCAGAAGGGATAAGAAAAGGTTGCGACTTAAGAAAAGGATTTGAATAGAATAGCGGGCCGATATTCAATCGTGCATAAATGTAACGCATTGTACTGAAATAGTAGCAGGTAAGTTCCAAATTCCCCAAGACGAAAATAAGGGTTGGGCAATCGAAAACTGACCAACGAAGGGAATAAGGAGAGTGCGAGAGGGGTATATGAAAATCTTACCCTTTACGCGGGTGTGTGTGTGTGTCTGTGTGTGTAAGAGTAAATATGGCAATTCTTATTCAGCACCCTGAGCAGTTCCGCTGGCCATCTGCTGTCCCGTGTGTGGGAACTCCGTTCGTTCCAAGATTCCCACGATCCAGTACACCCCACACATGTATTTCCCTCTTTATTCAATCCCTATACTCAGACATAAAACCATCTCTGTCTCTTCAAAACTGCACACCTGCCGGTATACGGGCACGCCATAGGCCCGGCCACCCCTAACAGCGCATGACGTCACAGCTTTGAGCATATATAAGCCACGCTGGCATCGAGGTACAGCATTCGCTTTCCGCCTTCTGCAAAGCAAGTTTATATTATCAACATGTCTTCGATCAACGATTACGTTGCCTCCAGCAATAACAGCATCAACGAGAACAACTACAACGCTAAGAAAGCGCGTAGCAAGGTTCATCAAGTTAAACAACTCTTGAAACCAGTGTTTAAACTCCTGTCGAAAAAATCCAGAAAGAATACCTACAAGAAGAATCCTCAACCCGAGTATTTCATCGACGAATCCGAGCAGAACCTAGCCAATGAACTTCTCGAGCAGCGCATCTTTGAAGAAATCGATCGCTGTGACGAGTTCGCTGCTGTTCCGGTTTACAATAACGGCTCCATGGACATCATGCCTGTATATCAAGGTCAACAGTACATTCCAGTGCATTTTGCGAAAACAGAAGCCGGCACCTTCTTCTGGACATCGGTGTACCAAGCAGATAGTGATATCTGCTACAGCAGTTCAGCTTCCGAGTTCCAGACGCCCGAATGTCAAGTTCCGAGTGACCGATGGGCGCAAGCTTAAACAGGTTTAAGCTCGCAATCAACACTGCCCACATTCGTGCCTTCATAGAGTATAAGATTTTTGTGATGTCGAGTGCTCAATTTTTTGACTGATATTGTGATATAGATTTATGAGATTATGAATAATTGTACCTTGTATTAGTTTTTAATACTGTGATCAAAGCTTTAATATTGAGAGTATATTGTAATGATGTAATGTCTTCCATATAGTATAGATTTAAGTATTTTTTTATTAATAAAAAACAATCAAACATATTCACTATCTTTTATTTCTGGGTTGGGGTATTTTATTTTTCAGGAAATATTTTACAAACTGTACTTTAGTACATATTAAATTTCCAGAAAGGTAGGTAAAGAATTTTTTACGCTTATGAAAAAATCTTTTCTTATACAGGTAGTATATTCAGACAGTTAAATTGTGGGCGTGGTGAAACCACGTGGTTTTCAAGGTTTAAAAGGACGACTGGAATCCCTACCTGTTAAGTCTTTTATAGGGGCATTAACTACTTTGGTTTAAAGGTCTCGAGCGTGCCAGTGCTTCCAAAACAATATACAGTATAATACATACGGTATATTATTTTCAAAATTTATATATTCTATTACATTTTTGTAACTTTATAACTTTTAGGCTGTGTATACAATTAGCACACATTTTATTCATATATATTCACTGACATATGATTGTATTACTGAATTTTCTTGTTTTATTCATACGTTTATCAATTTCCAACTTAGAAATGTTAGATTGGAATATGGAATAGGGTCATACCAAAAATAAATATTGATTTTTTTATATAATTAAAAAAACTACATAATTTTATACATATATACATGAAAAATATGTAATATTCTTATACTTTTCATTCATGAATTTCTTTCTAAACATTTTGAGTCTTATTTTGTGACGTCATGGGTTTGTACACACATACAATGATAGTCACGCACACATGTACTCGTGCAAGTACTGTACATGAATGTCGGCGCAGCGCAGAGTTGTCACATTTTTCGAACATAACCAACATTTTCAAAGTAAATATCTTTGCAACAAATTGTTTTTGTTTAAATGTAAGTACAAATAACGAAATGTTCTAATAAATACAAATTATGTGTGATTTAGATATTACCATGGTTGTATAATATTGTTCTGTGCCGTCTTGCGAGAACATCTCGTTGAGAAGCAAAAATAAAGTTTTTGTTCGTATTCCTAAACCTTAAGATTAATTTCCATAATCAAATTATTCAATATACAATAAAAACAAAAGCACGAATACAAAATAACTTGCTGTCACGTTTGCTTTCAAGTCAAATAACATAAACGTCAAACGTAGTTCCATTTTTATTCGACAGGAGGGACTACGGCCACGGTCGCAAACCCATGACGTCATGTGAAATTTAATATAAACTTTAAAAAATTAGTTCTGTAATACTAGAAACTTATGTGACATAAAATATATATTTCTCTGAGTGATTTTAAGTATTCTTTCAGAAAAAAAATAAATTGGAAAATGTGGTATGACCCAATTATAACATGTGTATATGTATATACCAAGTGTTAAATTAAACAGCAGGTCATAGGCGTTTAATATGGGAAATCAGTTTTTACTTGTGCAAAAGTTCCCAATTAATTTTAGACAAAAATGTTTCAAATAAATGGTACAGACAATTTAATTCTACGCATATATAATAGATTTTATTTTGCTCGTTTAGCAACCTGTAAAATCGGCATTGACTTTTTTTTAAATATTGCTCATTATTTGTAGTGGTAGTCATGGAATTTAAACAAAATTATAAAGTTACGCATATTGTATGAACTGTCAGAAATTAGATTTTCAATTAATGTTACAGATATTTGAATCCTGCAATTAAAGTCAATAAATATATTTTATTTTTAAATTATACACTTATGCAGTTTTATAAAAGATGGATAAGTAAATTACTAGCAAAGTAAAATTTATTCTCGAAGTAAAATAGTTTATTCCAGAAATTTTCGTTTTATAAAGCAAGAATAAAAATACTAGCTAAGTAAATCTATGGAATAAATTACTCCACTGATTTTAGAGGAAGTAAATTTTATTCTGTAGAATAAATTTGACACATGTCAAAATTAATTATTTTATAGAGAACGCAGAAATTGATAGAAACCGAAAAGGATGGTTTTCTGTGAATTGCGAAATGGTATGTTCAGCAAATCTAAAAATAACGGATGTTGTTGCTAGATGGCCTGGTTCCGCACACGACAGCAACATATTTAACAATTCATTAATAAGAGCTAGGCTTGAAAACGGAGAATTTAGTAATTGCTACTTGTTAGGCGATAGTGGATACCCTTGTAAAAATTACTTATTAACACCTGTACAAAACCCAACTATTCCAAGCCAACATAAATACAATATACAGTTTCATTTGAACACTATTCCGGGGACCTATTTGTGAAACTGTATTAAATTCTTTACAAATCTCATCCCATGTACTATTTTTGCTTTTGACGCTTGCTACGTCTGTCTGCTTGTTTTCAATAATACTAATATATTTTTTTTTTTTATCTAACATGTTCGCTTTATCTATTTCAGTATAATTCTTTCGCCATTCTCTCTTTTTTTTCATTTTTAATGAGAACTGACACTTTATTTTGACGTTTGAATAATAATAAACGATGTCTCTGTCGGTAAATCACTAGAATAAAATATTTACTCTGCAAGTACTTATTTTACTCTGCAACTTGTTTTATAAAACAGACATTTTTATTTACTCATCGATTAAATTTACTTTCAAAGTAATAACTCAGCAAGTTATTCGATGTTTATAAAACTGGGCATTAATTAATTATTAATATTATTATTTTTCACATTTTGTAACCTATAAAATTAAATATCTGACAATCCAAACAATATGCATTTCTCTGCAATTTTCTTTAAATTCCATGGTTATCACTACAAATAAGCAATATTTATAAATTTTCAAATTCAACTTGATTGAAACATTTTTGCCTAAAATTAATTGGAAAATTTTGCGCAATGAAAAACTGATTCCCTATGTTAATCGTCTATGGCCCGCTTATTAATTAATGCTATGTATGCATACATACGTTTGTGTATTAATATCATATACAGTTCAGGGTTAAGCACTTTTGAAAGACAGGGAGTTATTGCAATTTCTAAGATGAAAGAACGTAAACGTTAACCTTATGTAGAAAACACTTTATTTTAGAAATAAAGGACTTTCAATTTCAATGTTTACCGCATTTAATTCGTGTATTCACGCTAACGTTAACGCTAAAAGCAACACAAACGAGGTTATATCCACACTTTTCACTGAAACATAACCTCAAAAGATAAATAACGTGTGACGTTAAACGCTCGCTATTGCATTGCACATAACGTGTGTCCTTATTCATATAACGTGAACCTTATTAGTACGCATGCGCTCTCGGGCTGCCACGTGACTTTAAAGTGCACGTTATTTTTGCGTTAAAGCTGTAATAACTCTCTAATACCTATTAAGGTGGCCGCGTGCCTGAGTGTCTGGTCGCGAACCTGGGGAACCGGGTTCGATCCCGACCGACCTCAAATATTTCGAATTTTAAATGGCACAAAAGTGACCCGTGTGGGCACTCTCCACGCCAGCAATTAGTGCCCGTGAGGTGACGCCTGATAAGCGCCCGCACGGTACAAATATGTCATCATTACCGATATCTGTGAAAACAGACTGGCACACCCAGAAATGGGTAATATGTCGTGACGATATATTTATTTATTTATTTATTTAAATAACGTCATTATTTAGGATGTTAGGAATTAGATTGTAGACTTTTGCAGGAGCACACTATGCCTTGAAGTTGACGCGCACTTTAGTGAGGCCGCGAGATCTCGCATTTTCGAGATCTCGTCTCGAATTTCTCGAATTTTCGAGACGAGATTAATGCCCTCGAGATTTATTTATATTATATAAATATATCTAATAAAAATATATAAAATATTAATCGGTTAATTATTTATTTATTTATTTATTTTAGTTTTATTGGGTTTTAGTAAAAGAAAATGCACAAAAGTCATATATAATCATTATTACCAATATTTGGGAATAAAGCAGATTGTCGCAACGGGTAATAAGCCATGATATTATTGAATATTTTTTACCTATGTGTTGCTTGTAATATTAATATATTTATAATTGCTAATCATAAATTCGAGAAATTCGAGACTCTCGAGTCGAGATCGAGAGAAGGCAAGAAAGAATATGACGAGACGAGAGTGGATTGTTTCTCGTGGTTTCTCGTCTCGCGGCATCATTACGCGCACTAGTTAAACAAATGATGTTCGTTGCTATAATTTGTACAAAACATCAAATTTACCTACTGTCAAAAGTATCAAAGAATAACTTCTTAACTTCTATTTTATATAAAACAATATTGACATTTAACCTCAAGCATCAAAATAAATCGAATTGTATAATTCATTTTGGTGTTTTAAAGTGCTACCATACTAACCAATGAATGTCATTAGTGTGCCATTCGGAGTTGTATTTTTGTAAAGAAGACCTAAATCCTAAAGACTAAATGTCAAAATGCGACTTCGGACACAGGCTAAATATAAATATGTAATTATTTATTTGTGTCAACACCTACTTTTAAAGCAATCCTTTACTGAAGAACATGAATGATAGTTATTTATGGTAGAAGTTACAAGTGTGTTACATTGCAAATGAGTTATTTTCTTAAGTAACTTATGTAATTAACATATATGTTATATGTACATGTACCAGACAAAATATTATCGAACAACGTTTTAAATGATTTAAAATATTTTTGAATTTTATGTACATAGTATTTTTAATTTACAGTTTGAATAAATCTTTATTCCTAATTACTTTTTCATTTTCAATTTCTCCAAATTTTTGTCACTTCTTAACAGTATTTATTCAACTATTTTGCATTATATTTTCATAATTAAAAAACTTGTTAAGAATGCTGTCATCATAAAACATTGAATAAAAATTGTAAAACATAAAAACACAAAATTAAATATTTAATTAACAGGTGTTGCAACTTATGACAAGTACTCAAAATTCAATAAATGCATTCAACCACAACGTACTTGCTTCTTGATCGCAAAAAATTGTTACGACACTTGTCATATCAGAAGAAAGAGAAATTTACAGGCAATACATAAATCAATAATTCATTGGAACATTGATTTAAGAACTGAAATAAAGATTTCCTTATTTGCACTTTATAAAATTAAAATAATATTGTATAATAAAAAATAAGTATTCTACCATTTAAAAATACAATGGAATTATTAAAAGACAAATGAATTTGTTATTTTAAAGATGTATTTGTTTTTCACGAAATATTCATAGGTCACTATATAAATGCAAAAATTAAAATTTTGCTGATTTTTATTTTAACAAAACTTCTAAATGAAATAAAATGGAATCTTGGTTTACACATCTTTAGGACACTTTTTTATTTTCTTTCGAACTACAACGTTTCAATTTTTTTATCACTGTTAAATTTCGAATTATGAGGTCAAAGTTATGTTTTTATATGGAAGCCATATTGAAAAGTTATACCATTCAAAAGAGGATTTTTTTTAGTTTTCCAACGATATATAACTTATTGATGTTTATTTGTTTCAAACAGCAAAAGTTTTATAGGTTAAAAGTTAAAACAATAATTATGTCAACGAAACAAATGAAATAATCCATTACCTATTATTGGTAAGAATTCTGTATCGTACCATGTTAATTTTAACAGCCTGTTGAAATTTATAGCCAATGAAAACAAATTTATCAAATGTCTTTTAAATCTTTTATTCATTATTTGCTATTGTTATTTGTAAAAAACTTTTCAAATTTTGTTTTCCAAGATGTGGTCATCGCCTGCCTAGTGTGACGTGCCTATAAAAATATTAAAACTAATTAAACTGAACTGAATAAAATTTTGAGAACTAAAATAGGAAATTAGCAAATTATAATCTATAATTATGTTTTCATTTGTTTCATCGCCACAGGCCACAGTTTTAACAATATAAAATTATTTTTGTTGCATTTTTGCTGGTTTTACCTTCCGTCCCCTTTAGGTGAGGAAGGTATTGTCTTAGGTCAAAAATTCGGCTGTTTTTAATGAATAAGCACTTTCTAGTGTCCATAAAGTACTAACTTAGTAGTTTTACGATGATGTCTGTATATGTGTATGTCTGCATGTTTGTATGTGTGTGTGTGTGTGTGTGTGTGTGCGTGTGTGTGTGTGTGTGTGTAGTGTGTGTGTGTGTGTACGTGTGTGACAAAAATTTCTCCGACGATAACTCCAATAATACAATTCTAAAAATTATAATTCTTTCGTATTCCTCTTTTTTACATCCATATAAAAAGCTAAATAGATTTTGGCTATAACAGGTCCACCAGAAGTTCCATTGTTTGAAATTCTTAACAGCTTTTCTCGAAAAATGCAGTTAATTATCATTTTTCAATATTTTATATGATTATCAACAACATGAAAGAAAATCTTATTGTCTATACAGGTTGATTATACATTTTTCTTCATATTCAACAGATAAAGAGTTAAAGAATTATAAAGAGATTAACATTCATAAATCAGCCAGCTTTGTTATAATCATGGGAACAGCTGATATATTCAAATATTCTAATTGACATTTGTCAGTGTCAAGTGCAATTTACATAGTGTATGTTCATGTTATAATTTCATTGGATTTATAGTTTGTTTTCCAAGGAATTATCAGCATGGAAATTTTACTGGATATGTAGAATTTTTTCCAAGGAACTTTTGGTATGGGATTTGTATAAAATACATAGAATTGACGGAAGGTAATGTGTTGGCCAGGTCAGATTTTTTGGTTTTTTGCTGTGAAACTTCATAAACTTAAGTTGACCCGTTTTCAAAATAACCAATTCAGTTTTAAATGTAGATAGATATGTTTAACATTAATTACAGATTATGGAAAATTAAAATCAAAAATATATTTTTTATCTATTAAAGAAGTACACTTTTTTTCATTAAAATGTATTTATAAAGTACGTCTGTTTTTAACACAATACACGTGTGAAAAAAGCACACTTTTTTAACCGAAACCCGTGAAGGAATGAAACATTACGGCACTTTTTTACCTTCCGTCAAAAGGAAGGTATTGTCTTTGGTCAAAAAATTCGGTGGTGAGTTTTTAATGAATTAGCACGTTTTAAGATCCCTAGAATACGATTTTACTAATTTTACATTGATGTCTGTATGTGTGTGTGTCCGTGTGTGTGTGACAAATTTTTCTCCGATGGTAATTCCAAAACTACAATTCTAAAAATTATGATTCTTTCGTATTCTTTTTCTTTACAACCATATGAAGAGCTGATTAGATTTTGGTTATAATTGTTCAACCGGAAGTACCCTTATTTGAAGTTCTTAACAGTTTTTCTGGAAAAAACGCAGTTAAATGTCATTTTTCGACATTTAATGATCATTAATATGAAAGAAAATCTTATTCTCTATACGATTTGATTACACATTTTCCTTCATATTCAATAGTACGAGGAAGGCCTAAGAGAAGAAGGAAGGACTGTGTAGCAGATTATTTGAGAGAGGAAGAACTGTGTGAAGAAGATGCGTTGGATAGGAATGCGGAAGTGAGAAGTGCAATTTACAGAATGTACATTCGTGTTATAATTATATTGGATTTATAGAATATTTTCAAAGGAACTTGCAATATGGAATTTGTAAAAAATAGTGTGTTCGTGTTACAATTTTACATGATATATCGAATCTTTTCCAAGGAACATTTGGTATCGGATTTATACAAAATACATTGAATTGACGGAAGGTTTTGTGCTGGCCACAACATGTTTTTTACACTTTCATTGCAGACGTAAAACAAATGTATGCAATTCGAGTAAAAAGTGTCATTTCAGATTATACTTTTTACTCTTGTTGCATAAATAACTATCTTTAATGTCCAAGTATAAAACAAATTCTGTTGACTGTTACTTTTTCAATTCCATTTTCTCTCCCTAGGTGACGTGCAGGTATTCATCGACATCCACCTCCAATCCACCTGACAATTCTGACTCATCAACCCCGTACCTTTTTAGATCCGCAGGTAGTGTTCCCTGAAGGGAATCGTATATGGACCCGTAGGGTTTCCTATCCTCTGTCGTGTAGAGAGTATCCCTTGTATGCGCGGTGGGGATTGAGGTTGACCAGCATCAGAGTGGAGTGGAATTCTTGGGCTAGCATTAGAGCGTGCACGTGAATCGCCTCGGGCTAAAAGAAATGACCAAGGGACGGGGGAAGGCCGGATGAAGGAGATACAGTGGAGATGATCACAGGTAAAGAATAGGGGAAGAAAAAATTTGTACAGGAGTAGGGATATACTGTTAGGAATATAATATTGCTAACTAAAAAAATCTTATGTGGCCAACACTATACCTCCCGCTATTTAATCTTTATTAATTTCAATACATAGCTACATTCAGGGTGTTAAAAAATAAGTGTCACAAATTATGAGGATATATGGTACTGACCAAAATGAGTAAAAAAAGCTTAATCAACGTGGGTCCGATCTTCAATAATTTCCGAGATATAAGGCAATGAAAAATCAGTTTTTTCGAAGTTTACCTCTGCTATCTCGAAAACTGTAAGAGTTACGACTTTTATTAAATGAGACATTTTGTTTACCTTTCGATGTGTTTCTGTTTTTCACAAAAATCGAATAATTGTACTAAGGAAAAAGTTGTGGCTACCTTTGCCCAATATTTAGTTTTCAAATAACTTCGTAAATATTAGAAAGTGAAAAAAATGTTTCATATAAAATGTTATTGTTTTTTTATAGTCTATTTACTGTTTGTGCAACCACTATCTTAATCAGTTTTTCTTTGATTCTAATACAAAATGGCATCTTTCTCAAAAACAGTTGAAGATCGGACCCATATTAATTAAGCTTTTTTTGCTCATTTTTGTCAGTACTATATGTCCTCATAATATGTGACACTTATTTTTTAACACCTTGTATAGTGCACACAGAAAAAAATCTGATGTGGCCAACACAAAACCTCCCGCTATTTAATTTTTACATACATACATACATACATACATACATACATACATACATAAAATCACGCGATTCCCATTTAGGGGGCTAGCAAATACCCGGAAACAATAGTAACAATAAGAAAAGGAATAAGAGTAAGAGCTCAACTGACTCACTTCACTCTTTAACAACATTCTTCTTTCGCCTTGTCCACAATCATCATAGCATTCATACATAAGAACATATTAAAGTGAGCGATTTTCGGTAGCGAATAACCCCATCCGGACCACAATAATAGTTACGCAACAATCTTCCTTCGCCACACTTTCCTATCCATTTTTATTAATTTAAATACATACTTACGTATTTACTAACGCTGCAAACTGTACCATTGCATAAAACTATTGATTTATTTACTATTTTCTTTTTAAAATGTCACTATTATTAATTTGAAGTTATTAGTTTTTTGACAGTAACATTTAATGTCAGTTACATTCATTTGAAATATGAACTGTTTAACAAAGGAATTGTGTTTATCTTAGGCTTCGGGACTAATAAAAAAAATTATTTTTAAATGTATCTGCAAAATATATACAAAAAGTATTAATGTATTCCTGTAGAAAATTCAATAATCTTTAAGTTTCGTAAGACATAAAATGCGAAAAAATGGCATTTAATGATATTTTTTGAAGAAAAACCATTATGAGCTTCAGGTAAAGTGCCATTTCCGGTTATCCGATTTACACCAAAATCTAATGGCTTCTTTTCATATTAGAATAGGATAGAAATACAAGGTTTCAGAATTTTCTGAATGATAGTATTTGAGTTAGAGCGAAGACAAAATCCCTACACATACACACACACATACATACATACATACACACACACACATACATACACACACATACATACACACACACATACACACATACATACATCACCGTGAAAATGTTAAAATTGGATTCTAGGGACCTTAAACGTGGTCTGTTACTAAAATCTCCATACGTGATTTTTAGCACGCTCCCTATAAAATTTAAATATATATTTAGTTAATTTATTTATTTGTATTTAGTTCAATACTAAATGTAGTCATTTAATTTAATTTTGTATTTAATTTTATTGTAATTTGTTATTACAAATTTAGAAAATTGAACTAAATCAACTTAGATAATTTAATGAAACATATTAATAGGCTGAAAATTAAAAAATATGTTTAGTTAATTTAACTACAATTTAGAAGATTTTTTTTCTGTGCGGGACACCAATCTTGACCTAAGAGGTAAGGGAAAGAAATGCTCATATCGTGATATGCCATAGACGCCGTGAAATAATAATTATTACAGTAACTTTGTAGTTCTAACTCATTTGTGTACGCTTATGATCCACGAGTAAACAAGACAGGAACTGCAACTACCAATATAAGAAAGGCTGCGTAGCTTTAAAACTTATTTGGGCAACTGTTAGATGTTATATTACGGTGCGCATATGTTAGACAAAGATTTGTATGGAACGCCGTTTTACTTTTTATTCCATCATTTTTCCTTGACTTTAAATAATGTGACATATCCTTAATTGAATTAAAGATATCTTAAATATAATTTCAGATATCTATAATTCAATTTGAGATATCTCTAATTTGGTTACATTTAAGATATCTTAAATTCAATTTTAGATATCTGAAATTCAATTCGAGATATCTGAAAATGAATTTTAGATATCTAAAATTCAATTAAAGATATCTCAAATTCAATTTACATGCTTTCCTATATGTAATTTTAGATATCTAAAATTATTTACAGATATCTGAAATAGAATTTCAGATATCTTAAATACAATTTAAGATATCTTTAATTCAATTTTAGATATCTACATTTGAACATATCCATAATTCAATTTCAGATATCTGTAATTCATTTTAAGATATCAGTAATTACATTTTAGATATCTGTAATTCAATTTAAGATATCTGAAATAGAATAGTGGATATCTTAAATTGAACATATTCATAATTCATTTTAAGATATCACAAATTCAATTCAAGATATCTCAAATTTAATTACTGATATCTTAAAATGAATTACAGATATCCGAAATTGAATTATGGATATGTTCAAATTTAGATATCTAAAATTGAATTAAAGATATCTTAAATTGTATTTAAGATATCTGAAATTCTATTTCAGATATCTGTAAATAATTTTAGATATCTAAAATTACATATAGAAAAGCATGTAAATTGAATTTGAGATATCTTTAATTGAATTTTAGATATCTAAAATTCATTTTCAGATATCTCGAATTGAATTTCAGATATCCAAAATTGAATTTAAGATATCTTAAATGTAACCAAATTAGAGATATCTCAAATTGAATTATAGATATCTGAAATTATATTTAAGATATCTTTAATTCAATTAAGGATATGTCACATTATTTAAAGTCAAGGAAAAAAGATGGAATAAAAAGTAAAACGGCGTTCCATAGATTTGTGCTAACATATTTTACATAATTAATTTTTCGTGTCTACTATATTTATTAATGCTGCAAACTATATTAAGTTTCTTTGCATATAATTATTGCTTTATTCACTATTTTCTTTTTAAAATGTTGCCATTATTAATTTGAAATGATTAGTTTTTTAACAGTGGCATTTCTATGTCAATTACATGCATATTGAAATATGAACTGTGTAACAAAGAAATCTTTAAATCATAGGTGTGAGATTTATAAAAAAAGATTATTTTTTAAAATTTATCTGTACAACATGTAGAAAAATCAATAATCTTTAATTTTTATAATGACGTAAAATGCGTAAAAATAACATTTAAAGGTATTTTTGAAAAAGAAAACCATTATGAGCTTCAAGTAAAGTGTCATTTCTGGTTATTTAATTTACACTAAAATCTAATGGTTTCTTTACATATTAGAATAGGGTCGAAATAATAGGTTTCAAAATTTTCTGAATGACAGGATTTGAGTTAGAGCGGAGACAAAATCCATACACACATTCTCAATCATTCTAGCATAAACCTCTTATGAACTAAATGATATGCTTGTATAAACCTTATTAATAATATATGTACGCCAAAATTGATCAGTACTCTATATTGCTGTTATTGGATGACTGTTTTGTAAATTTTTTACGAGTCTTATACCAGAACTTAAAAATAATATCATAAAATAATACCATAAGAATGCATTCACATCAATAATAAAGAAAATTAAAATTTCTTGTGATGATTTATACCAGCACTACGAATTGTAAATCATCATTTGAGGATATAGGATGGCAACATATCATTATAGACAAATAAAGCTTGAAATTAAATCTGGTAGAATTCCTCTTCCTTGTTCCAACATACAAGATATAAGATGTGGGATCTACTATTAGTACAGTATAAATAAATAAAACTCTAAATTTAAACCAATAAAAATAATCAAACTTAAATACTTCCTTGTCTTTTAGCTGCTCTTGAAGTTCTTGAATGATATAGGTACTTTTCACATTCCAAACATAAGTGCACGGTAATTCTTAACAAGTACCTTGAAAGTGCCCTTAACTATGTGAGTCGGTTGATAATGACTACAGATTTAAAATATGACATATGGCCCTCTCTAGAGATGTAGAATTATTTATTCAAAATTTTGTACCATAACATTGTCCAATTGTATAGGTATATTAGCGAGTACAGTAAAATTTTTGAAAGAAGTCCGATCAAGGCCATCTACGAATTGCATCTATGAATTAAGATTGCTGTCAAATTTAGTAGTGCCGTTTACATAGTTTTTATGAGGTACACAAGATGTTATGTACCCTCATAAAAACTAAGTAAAATACACTACTAATTTTGACAGCACAAAATCTTAATTCATAGATACAATTCCTAGATGGCCTTGATCGGACTTCTTTAAAAAATTTTACTGTACCTACCTTTCACATGCTTTTATGTATGTACAACATCATCTAAAAATTTGGATATGGGAAAAGCAATAAAAAAACAACTAAAAATTTATAAATTCGAAATGAATATCTAACCAAAGTAGAGCATTGTTATAAATATTTAGCCAAGAAAAGTTAATTAACAATTGTTGCCGTACTTGATAAAAACGAATTTATCGGCAGAGATTAGTAGGAATTACATTAATAAACTATGTAAAGTTGTTAATTTTAATTTAATTTCCAATATTTCGTAACAATTTTGTTACTTCATCAGTGAATAACTTATTTAACTTTATAATTCAATTGATTGACAGGCTGCAGAACATCTTTTTTTTAAATTAACACTAGTTTACATAGGACCCACACACTACATACACACATACATACCTACAGACATCATTGTAAAAATGTTAAAATCGGATTCTGGGGATATTAAAACGTGCTTATTTACTAAAATCTCTATATGCGATTTTTAGCATGATCCCTATATCTATCTATATATAAAAAGCAAGTATATTATTGAAATAATTTAACATTATTAAACTTATTTATTTAAATCAATATTAACATTTATGTTAAAAGATACTTAGGTTACTTATCTTTACACAATGACAGCTGCCATCTACTGCTGATGAAAGGAGTTTGTGGTTACTAGCTTCGGAATTAAATTCAACGATATTGCTTATGCTTGTAAGTGAATATGTTTAACTTTTCTTTCGTGACTAATATGTTACATTCCACACTCATATAATAAATAACTATTATTAGGTCTATTCTCTAAAAATCTGCTTAATTTTAACAGCCTCTAAAATTATGTTCAACTAGCGGCCCGTCAAAATTTTTACCTCATTTTGGTATTCTGCATCATACTATTTTAGCAGTCGGTTAGTTTTAACAATTTTAACGGTTCCGCTAAAATATGTTGTGAAGTTATGTACATATAGGCACAAAACGTGTGTCTTTGATGAATTCTCAGCGGTACTTTATACACATAACCTAAGATTGTACAAAATTTTGACATTTGTTGACAAACATGTCTCGTTCAAAACGAATGACAAAGAAGCAAAAAGAAGTTTTAATCAATTATTTAGAGGAAAATAGAGAATTAGTAAATAATACGAAACTAAACCCAACTAATTACGAAAGTGAAGCAAAAAAATGGAAATATTTAACAAATCTGTTAAATAATAACGAACTCGGTCCTACAAAAACGGTTCAACAATGGAAAGAAGTAAATTTTTAGCTTTTATTAATGAATATGCCTGAAGAATCGGAAAGTAAAATTAGATATCATATATGAGTTAGAATTTATATGTTGAAAGTATAAAAGTTATATTAATTACGCATTTTATTCATATTTTGCTTTATATTAATATTTTTTTAAATATCAAAAAGGATGGAAAGCAAAATTAGTTAAAATAAAGCAATAATAGCTATAAATAAATTAATATAAGTTACTAAATATAATAATTTACACCTACCTTTGTTGTATTTGGTAATATTCTTCAATTGAAACAAAACCGATTAATGGCCGTTTGCACCAGTTTCCCTTAAATATTCGGCTTAGTAAAGGGGTACTTAATTTCTAAGGTATCCTTAAGCTTAGTTCGTTTGCACGGTTGCAGTTTGATCGTCGCTTAGCTAAGTGTCACTTAGGAGAAATTCTAGTGTTTTTTTTACTTTGCATATTGTATAAATGTAGTAACTTATATGTCAAATGTGACATGACATATGTATCAGTGTTCTGAATTTTTTGAGTTGTTTTCATTATCTGTAACCGTCCATCATGTCCATCAGGATGTCCATAAGAGAACGAGCACCGAATTATACTGAGGAAGAAAAAATGTTGATCCTAAATATTATTAATGAATATAAACACATAATTGAGTGTAATAAAACTGTCACAATGACTTGGAATGACAAAGAAGCAAGTAAGAAAATCTAAAAAGAGAGCAAAAGAGAGATGTGAATTCATAAAATTCTTTTTGAGATCTTATTATTTTTCTCTTGTTGGCATTTTGGTAAATTGGTGGTATAATCTAGCTACAGCTGTACAACAAATCGGCTTGCTATAGAAGTATGCATCCCACTGAAATCGGCAACGCTAAATGACTTCCTGTTGCGTAATATCGTAGGGTCATCAGTTTTTGATTAATTGGTGACACAATTATTCCTGAAGAAAGTTATTTTAGAAATAATTTTATGAGGAAAATAAAATACGTACAAATTATAAGGGAATTCCAATTCATGTTCAATGCTTCTTATTAAGTCTAGCACGATATTTTTTGTTGACGAAAACGTTTAAAAAAATTAGTTTGTCAAATGAGTAAAAATAATTAGCTCTCTCATAAATTTGTTACGGAATTCGATTTTCCACAAATTCTAACATCTCTAACTCTAAAATATCATCATCTATAATATTTAGCTCTAATTCCATTTTATAAATGAATATCAACCAGCTATCAAAAACACAAATGTCAAGTGACATTTCTAGAATAATTGCGATCAAGTGCATCTTTGAATTAAGGGGTCCTTAAGGGAAAGAAAAATTTGCGCTTAACTTAAGGGTACCAATTTGTAAGTTAAGGTACCCTTAACAATTGGTGCAACGAATTTTTATTCTTAAGGTGTACTTAATATTTAAGGGAAACTGGTGCAAACGGCCATAAGTTTTGTAATGCCATTTTGACATTTCACAAAATAACGGCACTGTTCTATTGTCCTCTAAATTTTTATAAATTAGCGGATTATTTTAACTCTAACCGCTAAAATTTTAGCAAAAACTTAGGTACAGAATACGAAGTAAAGTTTAACTGGCGTTAAAAAAATAACTGCCTCTAAAATTTAGCGCTTTTAATAGAGAATACACCTATATGAATGTTATTTTTAACGTTAAAATATATATCATTAATATTGAGACTTGTCAATGCTCATGGGGTCAGAACTGTCACGTTTAAACTATACACAGAAGACACGATGATATATTTATCATTGTTCCCCTCTTTTTCACATTTTACCTGTATTTATCTGAACGTGAGGCTATGCGATTCAATATACGTGCCATCTCACCTCCTATCCCAATTACTTTTTCTATAGACATATATTCTCCACATTATACATTCTTATCTCTCACATTCACACTTCTCCATATATTCAAAGTCACGTTCCACGATTCTCTTGCCCTGTGCTCTTGTTATCTGTGGCTCCTCTGGGTTTTGTCATGTCAAGTCAGCGTCTTGAGATCCCATACATCATCATCAGACAATGAGGGAAACTAACCGTCACATCACCGAGACATGGGGATGTATAGGGCGCTAGGAATGTTTCTCTATGTTTCCTGGTTTCCTGTAAGAGATTATTGGCTTGTTGTTGGAAATGGAGATAAGTTGAGCCATTTAGAATGAGGTTTAGAAAGGAAGTCAGGCGCCGAACTGGACAAGAGATGTTAGTGGGTGGTAGAAAATGATACTTTAGAAGGACGGAACTGGAAACGATTTATACAAAGACGATAATGGATTTTCAAAGTGTACTTATTGTTTAACAAGCTTGTTTCGATAATTAACTGAGATTTTCTGTTAATGATTAAAAATTTAAAGAAATATAAGAATCATCACAACTTATAGATGTATGAAGCGATCGAAGGAACTGACTTATGCAGGGTTTACAGAGAGTTGGGTAGCGTTGTGGTCAGGCTAAGAAATAGGCCGTATTAAAATAATTCATACCGAATTATTGTATAAATTTTGTAAACTGAAATATTAAGAAATAAGACACAGTAAATACAATTTTTTTATATTTTTACCGCGGAAAAATATTTACATATTACAAAAGAATAATACATTTAAAAAAAATCTGTTGTGGCCAGCACAAGACCTCTCGCCATTTCCATATTAGGCTATATAAGTATTGTATTGCACTTCGCTTTCGACCCGTCCTTTTATAACAAAAAATTACAGAACTTTAACCAAATATTGTTTTTTATTGTATTTAACATGTCTTCTGCACACATATAATTCTAATTATATCAATTCGTTAACCATATTGGCGGTATTTCTGATGGATATATGCATTTTACCTATAATTTCAAATATTTAATTAATAAAACAATAAGAAAGATTAAATATACTTCCCAGAAAAAGCTATCAGAATGTCACTAAAACTGTTGATTTTTGACACTGACATGTGTCATTTACAAACTATGTCACAAACATTGGAATTTGTCAACTGGTTTCCTTAGTGCCTTAGCCTCTGCGATTAGATTACTCTATATATTATAGTGTCTTTATCTCTAAATCTATACAAGATATAATAAAAAATTTAAGTGTATTAGATGGAAAATTTTATCTTTATTAATATTTAATAACAAAAATTTCCAAAAAAATATATGTAGAAGAATTTTTTTAAGAAACTACTACTTTTGGTTGTTCAATTGTTACCAAAACCTTTTCAGCTCTTCCCAGGAATGTCAGATTGAGGAATCCATACTTAAACAGTTCTTAAGTCTTATAGTTTTTGAGGAATCGTCCCTACAACATCCAGACATACACACACACACATAAACACCCCCCCCCCCCCACACACACACACACAGACAAACAGAGACATCATTTTAAAAATGTCATAAACGGATTATAGGGACCTTAAATCGTCTTATAGTTTTTGAGGAATCGTCCCTACAACATCCAGACATACACACACACACACACACACACACACACACACACACATACACACATAAACACATCCCCCCCCCCACACACACACAGACACACACATACATACACACATACACACACACACACACACACACACACAGACATCATTTTAAAAATGTCATAAACGGATTATAGGGACCTTAAATCGTGCTTGTTCACTAAAATCTAAATATGCGAATTTTAGCATGAATTCAATACCTCTCTTAGCGAGAGGTAAAAATAGAGATAAAGATAGAATAGAGATTTTGTACTGAGTACTGTGGAGTTAGATTTAGAAAAAATATTTATTAAAACAAAAAAATAACACATAAAAAAAAGAGATTTAATTCAGAATCCAGTGCGATATTTTATTGAATATATTTAAAATGATTTTTTTCTGATCATAGGAAAGAGTTTTGCGTTTTTGTATTTTCGATATCGGTTTTGATTTGGTACATCTTCTGTTGGCTGTTATATTCCCAGGGTCTCCACATATTCACAATTATGTATACACAGAAATCTTAAAGCACAGAAACAACGTTTTGTTTTGATTACTTTACAACATTGAAAAAGATTTTGCATGTACTTCAAATAAAACTTTTCTTTAAATTTGTTTTGTGAAATGGAAATTGTTTGCCCATTTAACCGTCTCTGTATCTCTTATAGCACTGGAGATAGCAATGGTGGCCCATTTAAAATGAACACCTGTACATGATACTAAAGAAAAAAAAAAAAAAAAAAATGGAGAGTTATATTATTATCACTTCTACTGATGTCTTTGTTAATTAATACGAAATGATCATATATATATATATATATATATACAGGTTGTAAATTTTAAACCGGATCATAGGACTATAACATAGAAAAACAGTTTTTTAGGCGCCAAAAGTTTCTATATTAATTTATTGAAAAAATGATTGGTGCCTATTATAAAAAAAAAAATAACGAACTTTTTAATACCAAACACATTATATTTCTGTTTCATATAAAGCCAGGAAATAAATTTAAAAATTCGTACAATTAAGAAAAAATATCATTAGCCATGAAACACAGTAACAAAACATTGTCATTTTTTTACTAACATAATAGGGAACAATTAAAAATTAAAGTTATTAATTTATGAACCAATATAAAATAACACAAAATAAAGAAAACACTAGGAAATTTATTTAAGAAACAATTATTATTTATTGTAATAGGTATGTAAAAATTAAAGACGATCTATTAATAAGAAATAAGTTATAAGAAACGAGAAAAACTGAAAAATACAAGGGAACAATTAAAACCATTTAATAATTTGTAATTTTTCTTCATGATACAAATTATCCATGATTTCTTCTTAATAAAACGAAAATAATAATAATTTAACAAACAATGTGCAAAAAATGTTTATTAATAAGCGTCTTAAGTCAACAATTGATTTGTTTTGTTTCTGTCAATTTCACGGCGAATGATATTTTTTCTTAATTTTGTAAATTTTTAAATTTATTTTCTGCCTTTATATGAAACAGAAATGTAATGTGTTTGGTATCAAAATATTTTTCTTTATAATATGCACTAATTCTTTTTTCAATAAATTAATACAGAAACTTTTGGCGTCTAAAAAACTGTTTTTCTATGTTATAGCCCTATGACCCGTTTTAAAATTTACACCCTGTATATATTACGTGATTGATATTGATGAATGCGAATGAAGATATATTTCCTACAATTTAATATGTAATGGGAAGTAACGCATCATTCCACACTGTGGTGAATTAATGTATAGAAAGCTCTTAAATCAAGTATTGTAACTACATTGTATTGGAAAAGGAGTTATTGAATTGAACCAATGTATATTTGATTAGCTTTTCATGGTAAATGATGCGTGTATATTGTAATTGTATTAGTTAATGTGTTTATAATTCGATTATTTTCATATATTTGAACATGTGGTCAATCGAAATGCGCGAAATCATACTATTAAATATGCATGTGAGTATTTATTCGATAATAAAGTAACAATACATAATAATCATATGAATAGAGAATAAGTAGAATAGATTAATGTAAGAACCAGGAAAATAATAAGTAAGAATACTATTTCTATAATATCTTAACTAGATTTTAATGCGGTAAATAGTTGAATCAAGGTATATCAAAAGGATTAAAATTTTCAAATAATTATTAATGCCTTTTATCTGCTCCTGTGGATTTATAATTTCACGATATAAAAACCCTTTTTAAAATAAGTTTTTATAAAAGGAGATTATTTTTAAACTTTCTGCCTCGGTAAATAAAAACGTTTTGAGATGATCGTCTCGATCTCCAATACATGCGATACCGATAGAAGAGCACTTACTGATCGCAATGCTTATTACTATTTTGTCCGATCGACAATATTCTTTTGCTGCATGTTACAATGAATTTCAGGAAAATTATATTTCAAGAGTAATTTTGTCAACTTGACTTTTTATTAAAAAAAAAAAAAAAAAAACTCTCAACAGGATTAAATCCCAATTACTGAGTCGGTCCACATACACAAACATCCATGCCTTAGTGGGATTCGAACCCAAAACTCCGAGCACACGCATGACAATAGGCGTTGCTCTAACCATTGAGCCACCGGAGCCAACAATTTTGAATTGATAATGATCAGAAATGTGTTTCTCTGTTTCATAACGTATTCCAAATTGTTTTGTTTTAAAACAATGTATTTGTTTGTAATATATGGGCAATTATCAGCTATAATATCCCGAGGACATTGATAATTACGAAATAATTTTATGACAGTTACCGAAAGTGCGTTGCTTGGTAACAGCCCGACGCCGAAGGCGAAGGTGGTGTTACCTAAAAGCAACGTGCTTGAGGAAGTGTGATAAAATTATAAGTATTTATCAATGATCGAGGGGTATTCGGCGAGAAATTTTTTTGCTGTTTTAACATTCAATTTGCCTAAAATTTGTATTTGACAGATTTTTCTTGTCTAACATAGCCCAGTAGATGTCACTATCAGCTATGAACGTGAATGTGGCTATGAATATGTTCAGAGTGAAGTGTGCAATGAGAATGAGACCTTTTTGAGTGAGACCAAATAGAAGAAGATAAGATATACAAAAGTCCATAAATATTCTCCACATTTAGTTTTTTATTTAATACAGTATTTTTTTTGGTTTGTTTTCTTCTATAATTTTGTTGATTAAATCATCATTTTCAGTGACAGCATGAAAATGACATTTTAAAATTAAAACAATTAATCTTTAATTATATGTCAAAAACTGTTTGTTACTTAGCAACTTAGTGTCATAAGTGATAATTGTCTTAGAATAATTATCAGTGTAAGTTTGTTTTAATTGGTTACTTTCGCACACGTGGTCAACAATATAGGGATTCAATTGGATAATTTTTTAACCAAAAAATTTTCAGCTATAATATCCCGATGACATTGATAATTACGAAATAATTTTATGACAGTTACCGAAAGCGCGTTGCTTGGTAACAGCCCGACGCCGAAGGCGAAGGTGGTGTTACCTAAAAGCAACGTGCTTGAGGAAGTGTGATAAAATTATAAGTATTTATCAATGATCGAGGGGTATTCGGTGAGAATTTTTTTGCAGTTTTAACATTAAATTTGTCTAAAATTTGTATTTGAGAGAATTTTTGTAGATGTCACTAGTAACTATGAACGTGAATGTAGCTATGAATATGTTCAATGTGAAGTGTGCAATGATAATGAGACCTCTTTGAGTGAGACCAAAGAGAAGAAGATAAGACATACAAAAGTCCATAAATATTCTCCAC
Organism: Ophonus ardosiacus; assembly: GCA_943142095.1. Taxonomy (NCBI): domain Eukaryota; kingdom Metazoa; phylum Arthropoda; class Insecta; order Coleoptera; family Carabidae; genus Ophonus; species Ophonus ardosiacus. The sequence goes on from OW964836.1 coordinate 29,429,425, forward strand.
ATTCAGTTTTTTATGTATTTTCTTCTATAATTTTGTTGATTAAATCATCATTTTCATTGACAGCGTGAAAATTACATTTTTAAATTAATACAATTAATCTTTAATTAAATGTCAAAAACTGTTTGTTACTTAGCAACTTAGTGACATAAGTGATAATTGTCATAATTGTCTTAGGATAATTATCAGTGTAAGTTTGTTTTGATTGGTTACTTTCGCACACGTGGTCAGCAATAAAGGGATTCAATTGGATAATTTTTTAACCAAAAAATTTTCAGTGAAGTTTGTTTTGATTGGTTACTGTCCCACACGTAGTCAGCAATAAAAGGATTCAATTGGATAATTTTTTAACCAAAAAATTTTCTTTTTAATCTAATAGGTAAGTATTCACTTGAAATACCTAATAGATAGGTACCTAATAAAAATAAACCAACCTAACTTGACAGATAAACCGTTATAATTTTTTTTTCCTACAACCGTGCCTAAAGTACTTACTTTACTCACTCTTTACACTGTGCAAAGTGCCTCTTTTTAAGCACTAATGCGTGCAAAGTAAATAAGCTTTGTTAGGCAACATACACATTCGGTTAATTTACATGTCAAGTAAATAATTAAGTAGTAAATAATTATAAAAGTAATTAAATTTATCAAAAATTAATATATTAACAATATTTGAAGATGTCTGTATATTCACACTACACAAAGTTTTCACAATAAATTGTGCTCATTATGCAGAATGTTATTCTACAAGTTTTATTTATTTCTTAGCTAAAATATTAGGGGAGCAGGAAATTACGAAAGTAATGAAAGTATGATTTTACATGTTAAACGTCTATGCTCAGCTGGCACGGTAACCAGTCTGTATAAAAGCAACGCTCACGATTTTATTTAAGTAAAAGCCTTCAAACTATATACAGGCATTTGTTTATAAAATATCAATAAACTTCAGTTTATTATAACTTTTAGTAATTTCAACTACATAACATAAATTTACAAATATTGGAGATAGCTCAATATTATTATTTAATGTGTTTTTCCAGAAAAGAAGATATTTGCTGATTTATATGTATATAGACGGACATCTGTACATAAATTGTACTTAAAAACAGAGTAAAGAAAGTAAAATCAGAGACATTCAGGCATATTCTGCAACAAAGTGGTTAATTTTTAACAACAGGGGTTTCCAAGGCTACAGCTTTTTAAGAAATACTTATTGGATATCAGAGTTCATCATGTATAAGTAATATTAGGATGAATAAAATCGTTAATTTGCTTATTTTTATTACTCTAAAATCAAAATTAAAATGTAATGCATTTAAATTGAGTGCATAAAATTCAGTATCGGCCATCTTTGTGACGTCAACGGCACTCTGAAAACTCTGATTGGCTAATGGCTTTTCGAGCGCGCAGATCATGTTCGCGTCGCGCTGGTTCTGACATGGCATTTGAGCGAGCCAGAACAAGTGTTATTTTGACGAAATTTAAGGTTACAAGCAATTTTTACTGAATTTACTGTTAGTTTTTTGAAGAATCTTTTGAAAAAACAAGTAAGTGAAGTAAATAACTAATAATGCTGTTTATATTAAAACTGTTCACTTTCTTTAGAATATGGATCCTGAATTTGTGAAAGCAGACAGTCGACAAAGAAGGAGGAGGCAACAACATTTTGGAAAATTGCAGTATTCCCCAAATTAATTTATGAAATCAAATAAATAGTTTCATAGTTGTTTATTATTTATTATTTTTTTGTCTTAAATAAAACATCATTTTACCAATAATTTAATTTATTATTAATTAGAAAGTTAAAATGTGCTAATTTTATAATTTTAATGATAACAGGATAGGACAAGAATCAGGAGCAGCGTTTTTACTTTCTGGCTGTAAATCGAATACACAAATAATTAAATTAGTAAATTAATTAACACCATTATAATACGGAATATTTATTTTTAGCCATTATAACTTGCACGTGTTTCTTCATTTTTTGGGACCGTTACATAATATATATTTTCTTTGGATTATTTGCTGAGGAAGTAAAGCAGCCCGGTACGAAACAGTATTTCATCACCACCACAAAAAAATAGAAAAATAATATTTAATTATCTCCAAAATTACTATAAGTACTCAAGTTTTACCTGATTTGTATGTACAATCACAATTTCTTTAAAAATATCTTCGATAAATACTACAAAATAAGTTGAGGAACAGAATTTAACAATTGGTTACTTTCTTGGGTTATGTATCATTTGTTTACATCTTACAGATCTTACATGTTCAATGTTCATGTGCGAAACGACATACCCACCGTGTTTGTTATATATCCGTCTCACTCAGCTCTAGAAACGTATGTTCTCGCGGTGTCGGTGACGTCACACGCACCGATGATTTTCTCGATCCTCATTTATAGAAACTTTAATAATTTTTTTCTGGCTTATTAGACGCTTTTCGGCCAAAATAAAAAACACGGGTCTAATATTTTTATATAGAGATTAACATATTAAAAAATGAAAAAAACTTGGAAACCCCTACTGGTTAAAAAAATTATCCAATAGAGATTGATTTGACAACTAAAAATCCAATTTTTTGTTATATATCAATATACTTCATTGGTGATTTTTTTTAACCATTTGTTAAAAATTAACCACTGAATTACAGACTAGGCCCGAATATACAGGTTGTCTGTAAAATAGGGAGACATGGCTTAACCACAGATTCCTGAAGCTAAATAAGACGATTTAACTAAATTTGCTTCTACCGGAAAGTGTACCATTTAGCCAGTATTCTGCTTCAAATTTCTTTGAAACAAAAAAAATTGCCTATGAACGCTTTATTCGATTTGGATGAAATTTGGTACGACAATTCATATGGTTATAAGTCATATTTTAAGATGATACTTAATGAACCACTTGTGTATGAAACTTAGGTGTTCCAACATTGATTAGACCGTAACTTTTCAATGGCCACGCGGATAACGTAAAATTGTTACTGTCATTAAATGTTTCGCATTTGGACAGACTACTAGATAAAATATATTTTAAAAATTTACAGGTGCAGACACTGAGATTTTATTTTTTCTGTATAAACCGTAACAGATATCAGATCACAAATTACACAGAGAGAGAAATGTTTACTATTGAATGTATATTTCTGAAAAAAATTATCGGCATAGCCATTAAAAAGTTACGGTCTAATCAGTGATTCATTAATATTAAGAAGTATCATCTTAAAAGATGACTTATAACCAAATGAACTGTCATACCAAATTTCATCCAGATCAATAAAGCGTTCTGTTCTAAATGGTTCACTTTCCGGTTCCGGTAGAAGCAAATTTAGTTAAATCGTCTTATTTTAGCCTTAGGAATCTGTGGTTAAGCCGTCCCCCTATTTTAGAGACACCTGTATAGGTATAATATTAATCAGTATCTTAAAAGCACTGATAAAGAAAAAAAAACTGAACAAATTGTATAATTCACTATTAAAAATTACTGTAGCACGTAATTCTTTGAAATTCGTTGCCCGTTGTATAACTTTTTTCACATCCTCTTAAATTCCCCGAAAATCTTTATTGTATTAACACGTTTTTATATCTTCTCCAGAATTCTTCCCGACAAAAAACTTTAAGTCTCCGCATGTATACCTTAATTTGCACTTTACAGGTAACTTCCCACTTCGCAGAATGCACCTGTGCCTTTACTACCTTTGTTGGAATTTGGCGCGAAGAATCACCGTTCCGTGAAGTGGTTTACTACGGGTTCTCATAGTCACATTTACGCGTAGTTCTCGGGTTTGAATACAGGTGAAGCTGCTAACCTACAGGTGTTTAGTTTATGACTTCGCATACGCCCCTGCAGTAAAGTTTATTGAAGGTCTAGACTGTTAGAGAGAGATGTCTTATTCCGAATGAATATTCATTAGGGTACGAATTTGTCAGGTGTTTTTATGGTGGGGTTAGAGTTCTTGGAATTTGGAAATTAGAGAGTACGTGATTATTGTTGGGAACTTTATGATGTTTGTTACAAGAGATAAAGAATTGTAAAAAGACATAGTAACAAGATTTGTAAAACGAGGGTTTTGCAATAATTATTGAGAATAAGATATACAGGGTGTCTCTTAAATAGGGGGACATGGCTTAACCACAGATTCCTGAGGCTAAAATAAGACGATTTAACCAAACTTGCTTCTACCGGAAAGTGTACCGTTTAGCCAGAAATCTGCTTCAAAGTTCTTCGAAAAAAAAAAATATATTTTGCTTATAATAATCGGACGCTTTATTCGATTTGGATGAAATTTGATATAACAGTTTATAAGGTTATGGGTCATCTTTTAAGGTGATACTTGTTATTATTAGTGAACCACTTGTGTATGAAACTTAGGTGTCCCAACATTAATTAGACCGTAACTTTTTAATTGCAATGCCGAAAACATGAAATTATTTTTCTTCAGAAAGATACATTCAATAATAAACTTTTGTCTCTCTGTGTAGTTTGTGATATCTATTACGGTTCACACAGAAAAAAATAAAATCTTAGTGTCTGCACTGCTAAATTTTTAAAACAAATTTAATCTAGCAGTCGATCTAAATGTCAAACAAGTAATTTTTAATGACAGTAACAATTGTTTTACGGGTTGTCAAAAATTTTCTTCGCAATATTCTAAAATTAGTAACATCCGTGTGTTCGGCCTAATAGTATTGTACTACCATTATTATAAATAAGACGATTACATATCTTAGCTTACTCCTAAACAAGTTATAAAGATTGACAACTCGTTACTGTCATTAAAAATTACTTGTTTGACATTTGGATAGACTGCTAGATTAAATTTATTTTAAAAATTTAGCAGTGCAGACACTCAGATTTTATTTTTTTCTGTGTGAACCGTAACAGATATCACAAATTACATAGGGAGAGAAAAGTTTACTATTGAATGTATCTTTCTGAAGAAAAATAATTTCACGTTATTGGAGTGGCCATTAAAAAGTTACGGTCTAATTAATGTTGGGAGACCTAAGTTTCACACACTAGTGGTTTACTAATAATAACAAGTATCACCTTAAAAGATGACTTATAACCATATAAACTGTCATACCAAATTTCATCCAAATCGAATAAAGCGTCCGAATATTATAAGCAAAATTAATTTTTATTCGAAGAACTTTGAAGCAGAATTCTGGCTAAATGGTACACTTTCCGGTAGAAGCAAGTTTGGTTAAATCGTCTTATTTTAGCCTCAGGAATCTGTGGTTAAGCCATGTCCCCCTATTTAAGAGACACCCTGTATAGTTAATATTTTTTAGAATTGTTGCCTTCCACTTCTTCAAAGCTCTCAATCTTCTTTTAAAATGCATCCGAACTAATTTCTGTAAGACTTGAAAATAATTTCCGTTGACTCAAAACTGCCAAAACTATTGATCTAATGGGGCATGTGACTAAATTTTGATTTTTACATATATGATACTAGACCAAAAGATAAAATACTCGTTTTTTTTTTTAAATTGATTAATTATTCGTAGTTCACGAGAAAATAATTATTAAAACTTTGGAGAAGGGATTTGTGACGTCAGTAGGGTAAAATGATAGAAGAAGCAGTTAGACTGAGATAGATATATTGTGGTAGGCGAAAGTGACAGCAGCTGTCACGTTCGCCATTCCATAACCTATCACAACATATCTATCTCAGTCTCACTGTCTTCTTCTACCATTCTACCGTACTGACGTCACAGATCCCTTCTCCAAAACATTAAAGTGCTAATAACAATATTATTAAAAACTAATGTTTAGTTTTTATTATTATAATGAGAACCTATAGAGGTTTGTTTTTATATATTATGACTTAGGTATATATTGAAATTCGATTATAGTCACATACCCCATTATCTACTCGAGAACTTAAAAACTGCCAAATTTTTGATCCAATCAGTGGAGGATTTAAAAACTGCCCAATTAAGTTCAAATTGACTTAAAAAGTTTCAAAGCTGACAAATTATGAAACATGATCGAAAATGCTCTGTGGTTAATTCCATATTTTCTCTCATACAACGATAGCTTACTTTATAAAATTGATTAAGTTCTTTTTCTAAATTAATATATAAATATATCACGTCATGATATTGTTTTGTTACTAGTTGCGTGCCAATCTGCTTGCTGCACAGATACAGATAAATTTAATGATGAATATACGTGCATAAATCATCTACTTACTTCGCAGTTTTGTGTTTTTACCTTCCGTCATCTTTAGGTAAGGAAGGTATTGTCTTTAGTCAAAAAAATCGGTGGTGAGTTTTTAATGAATAAGCACGTTTTAAGATCCCTAGAATACGATTTTACTAATTTTACATTGATGTCTGTATGTGTGTGTCCGTGTGTGTGTCTGTTTGTGTGTGTGTGTGTGTGTGACAATTTTTTCTCCGACGATAACTCCAGAACTACAATTCTAAAAATTATGATTCTTTCGTATTTCTCTTCCTTACAACCCTATGAAGAGCTGATTAGATTTTGGTTATAATTGGTCAACCGGAAGTACCCTTATTTGAAGTTCTTAACAGTTTTTCTGGAAAAAACGCAGTTAAATATCAATTTTCGACATTTTATGATCATTAATATAAAAGAAAATCTTATTCCCTATACGATTTGAATATACATTTTCCTTCATATTCAATAGATATAGAGTTATAGAGAGGTTAACTTTCAAAAATCAGTCAGCTTTGCAAAAATTATGGAAACAGCAGATATATTCAAAAAATTCTAATTGACAGATGTCAGTGTCAAGTGCAAAACCAAAGTGGAAAGTAACATAAGTGACAGAGTGTCCCTCGCAAGTGACTTGCAGTTTCAATGCCGGGAGTACGAGGAAGGCCAAAGAGAAGATGGAAGGACTGTGTAGCAGAATATTTGAGAAAGGAAGAACTGTGTGAAGAAGATGCGTTGAATAGGAATGAGGAAGTGTGAAGTGCAATTTACAGAATGTACATTAGTGTTATAATTATATTGGATTTATAGAATCTTTTCAAAGGAGCCTGCAATATGGAATTTGTAAAAAATAGTGTATTCGTGTTATAATTTTACAGGATATATAGAATCTTTTCCAAGGATCTTTTGGTATCGGATTTGTACAAAATACATCGAATTGACGGAAGGTTTTGTGCTGGCCACAACAGATTTTTACTTCCTTGTACGAAGTAAAGGAAGTATTGTAATCGCGAAAAATTCGGTTTCCAGATTTCAACGGAAATATCCATTTTGACCATCCCTGAATCCATTTTGACTAATTTTGTATATAGGACTGTTATAACATCTAGTTGTGCACCTCCCTTTTTGGTCATTGCATAACTTTCAGAAGTGGTACTGTACTTGAAGCCCATAATAGATTTTAATGGAAAACTATATTATAATATACTCCAAAACTTTTCAAATTTGGTATATACGACTTTTATATCAATGGGAATAACATAATAGATTTTAGTAAAAATGGTCTACCCGGAAGTGGCACTTTACTTGAAGCCTATAATAGATTTTAATGAAAACTATTTTAAAATATGATCTAAAACTTTTCAAATTTGGTATATAATACTTTTATATCAATGGGAATAACATAATAGATTTTAGTTAAAATGGTATACCCGGAAGTGGTACTTTACTTGAAACCTATAATAGATTTTAATAAAAAATAATATTAAAATGTAATCCAAAACTTTTCAAATTTGGTATATGTATATAATACATTTTATCAATGGAAATAACGTAATAGACTTTGGTTAAAATAGTCTAACCGGAAGTGATACTTTACTTGAAGCTATTATCAGTTTTTCTTGAAAAAAATGGTGTTATTTTGAAATTAACAATAAATGCTTCAAATAAAAGTTTTAGAGAATTGAATTTTGCGTCGAAAACTTCAAGTATGATTAAATTAGTTCTTTGTATAAGCGAGATATGTAAATTTAAACATTATGTACTTTTTGGTTTCTGTAATTAAGTTTGCTATGAATTAGGACAAGAAATAACAAAAAAATAAAGAATTTAATGTCAATGTCAAATTATGTGTATGTATAATTATTTTAATTATTAACAAAATATGTATAGTGTAACAGGCGTACAAGGAAGTCATGTGGTGTCCACATCAGATATTTTTTTAGAAACTAGACCTCAAAATAAAATAAAATTAATGCACCTTGAAAGATCATTTAATACGTTTTAACTTGAGCCTAAATTAAAAACCAATTTTCGACTGTGTTTAGAATGGAGATGGTTAAAGGTAATAAAATTCTTCGGACTTGCAACTAATAAAATTTATTCACGCCAACGTTTCGACTACACAATAGTCTTCATCAGGGCTCTACAATATAACACAAAAGCGAAATAGTACATAAGAACACAAAATAAATTATAAATTGTGTGGATAACAAAATATAAAAAATCGTCAAAAATTAAATAAACTTATCATTGATGAATACAATTAACATGGATTACTACAACCAAACACAGTAACGTAAAAACTTATTTATAAAAACGTTACTGTGTTAGGTTGTATACATGTTATAGTTTAAATAACCTAAAAACCACTAACTAAAGTATTTAAAATGAAAAATAAAAATGAACCTACTGCTACAACTAAAAAAACAGGAAACAAGAAAATATACTCTACACTGAAAGAAAAGTCAAAATACAAGAAGAATTCAAGATAAACTACTGAACAGCAAAGATACAATATTAACAATTTTTTCAATGATCCGAATTACAAATTTTAGGGCTAAATCTTTTATTATTGTAACTTAAATAACTAAGTTTTGTCATAAAAATTATAATATGCTGTCATCTCGTATAAATGAATTATAAGTTCCAAATTTAGGACTAGTTTGTTTCGTAACTACAAACTACAACTAACTTCACGTGAGTTTCCGCCATCCGTCATTGAAAACATGTGAAAGTATATATATATATCGCACCCCGGCGAGAATAGTGACACAAGTTAAAATTTAGAAATTCTAAGTTCATTAGATAAAATTGGTCAAAAATATGCTTCTAATAATCAGGAATAGTGACATAAATCAAGATTATATTTTTCGAGAGACGGAGCTAATGTCATTTCGTTTCGAGCTAATGTAAGTAACTTTACATTCGAGAACTGTCTTCTTTAATTTAGGTTTTACGCGAAACTATTTTTTGGACTTGTGTCACTCTTCTCGCCGGTGTGCGATATATATATGTATAACTAATGTTTATATATGATATATTTTCAATAAATATAAAATAATTACGCATTTTAAGCTCAAATACGAGTAATTGAATTTTCTGCCAGCAGGACACTGATCTTCATTATTAGAATATCTAAAATATTTATAGACATTTCTGTATTAAAATCTTTATTTTCTGCTTTAGTTTTGAGGAAAATTGAGTATGCTGGCTTAATTTGGTTTCCTTCCACTTCAAATCAATCCATGGCCTTGGATAGGATTTATCGTCGATTTTTAAAATTTTTGTCGCTCAAAATTGATGTTTATCCAGATAGAGGAATTGATCAGCAGGCTCTCCTACAGCGTCACTCCATGCCCTCCCCTAGTTCCAGGCGTGAAAATACAAGTGCCAGATTTCTGTGGTCGCTGATCCACAACAAAGTAGATGCTCCTTTCCTTCTATCTCGGATTTCGTTCCATGTTCCAAGGATGGCCTCCAGATATGTAAGCACTTTTTACCTTGCAGCTTGTCGAACTGATGTCCTTCAGCGGTCACCTATTTATATAATGTGCCGAAATGCCAACCAATTGTATGAAGACATATTTATGTAACACACCATATTATTATTTTATGTGCATTAATGTGCTGAAACTTCAACAATGTGTGAAGATATGTAACACATCTTTCAAATTTTTTTTTGTGTATGTACATTAGTTAATGTCCTAGTTTTTCAACTAATTATTTATGTTAATTAATATACCCTGTAAATGGTTCACTGTTGGGTAATAAAGCATTATTATTATTATTATTATTATTATTATTATTATTATTATTATTATTATTATTATTATTATTATTATTATTATTATTATTATTATTATTATTATTATTATTATTATTATTATTATTATTATTATTATTATTGTAATTAAACTTGCAATGCAAAACCGATAAAAATATATGTTCATTTTTTAGATTATGAAAAATAGAATACGAAGAATTTATGGAGAAGTCTTCACAATAAATCTTACGTATCACGCACCCAGAAAATATTTTGCGAGATCTCGTAATTTGTCAAAATAAACTCGCTCTTGCAAATGTTCAGTTTCTGGCCTAGTGATACAAATAACTATTATTTCGTGTGAATTTAAACGGAGCGCATATATTAGACAGTGTTTTGTGCCAACATATTTTTCATAGTTCATCTTTCGTGTCCCGGACTATAAACGTCCATACATGAGGACCCTGCAGCGAGCAGCGTTGCAGGAGTAGCTGCAAAGAAGACTACATCCTCAACATGTATATATCTTTTAATCCCTCATACCGTGATTACATAGATTTCAAGATTCTAACCTTTCCCAATGTCCATCTCAATCTCATTTCCATTCCCATTACCCATTAAGCTCATCACAACATCTGTCATGTGCAAAAGGGAAAAGCAGTTCATGGTCACACTACACTAGCGCAGTGCAGCCTGCTATACTTCCATCTCCGTTCTCATGAGCCGTGAGCCGGGCATGCGTTGCGTACATCTGCCGATATTCCCACGCTGGAACGCACGTGGTGCTGCCGCATGCGATGCACGCGCAAAACGATCGCGAGCCCGAGCCCAAGACGTGCCGTGAGTTCTGACTCATCTCCACGTGGTGGAATGCTGAGGGAAACGAGAATGATGATCATGGAGCAGGGAGGGATGTAGGGTAACAAGAATGAATTTGAAATTGTAATGAGGTTGTAAAGATTGCGGTGGGATTTTACAAAGGTGGGGTAATATAAGCGGGTAAGCTGATGCAGTTTTTGGCGGGAAGATGAGTGCAAGATTTTAGTTGGCAAAAGCAGATGTCACTTTCGGTGAACAACACAGATTTGGTTTTATTAATTTATTAACACTATGTTTGCGGGAAATTACTGCAAACGTTTGCCACTAGTTGAGCCTCTTGGGCCCCAAGTAATGTGACTGAGTTATTACAACTTATAAGGTTTTATAACCAGTGGCGGATTTACGCATAGGCACAGTAGGCACGTGCCTACGGCGGCAAATTTTCGGGGGCGGCAATTTTTTTTAACCAGAAATGTATAATTTTATAAAAAATTGCCGATCAAAAGACGCGACAAAAACATTTATATCGATGATCTCTGAAACAAATTCATACAAAGTAAAGCTTTTTTGTAGGTATATTATTATTACTTGGGTCAATTTGTCGTCTGTTTTTCTATGGTACTTAAGTAATGGAATATGCGTTCTATTTTCAACAAATGTCCAAGTAATTGAACTCATGTTTCAGACTTTATTTGGAGATCCTTGTTATTATTATGCTCTCGATAATTATAATACATTTATTAAAATTGCCTGGATTGTAGAATAGCCACTTGAAATTCAATTCTGTTATGTCTTCTTTTAGCTAAAATAAATAAAGAAATGCAAAATTAAAGCGTGGAAGCATGTATTTATGTTTTTTTGCAAAAATAAAGTCGGACTTTACCAATTCTAAAGGCTATATTTGTGAAAATTATGACTTCTTGGCTTGCAGATTTTCAAAAAATACTTTAATATAAGCACAAAACTCAATGTTCGAGTGATTGAATGCATTTCGTGACAAAATGATTATTAGTTTTTAGGTTGTGTTTGTGATAAATGTGACTTTTCGCTTGAAAATTTTCAATAAATACTTTAATGTAACGATAACCTAAATCACAGAACACAATTTGACGTAACCTGGGATGGTTATATTCATTTTATAGGAATTTAACCGTACCTTTTTTCAGAAAAAACGCCAAAATCTCTATAAGTATTGCTTTCCGCGCGATAATTTTTGTGAAATTTCGTGTTTATAATGCTTTTGCAACTATATATAACCATCAAAATGAAATTCTTGAGGGTTAGGTATTCTAGACTTTAGCCTAAAATTACCTATTTAAGCCCCTTTTATATTTTCACTAAAATAATACATACGAAAAGTTTAAACATTAAAAAAGATATATTTTAACTTTCTGATATTCAAATATATATTATCTTTAGTGAATATTTGAAAATTACGTTATTGTTCTGTTAGAAATATATATAAATATAAATAAAAATTATGAAAAGGCGGCAAATTTCTGAAAAAAAGGCGGCAATTTTCTGGGTGCCTATGGGCGGCAAAACTGTTAATCCGCCCCTGTTTATAACTAAAGAAAAAAACCCCTTAACCTTAACAATAAATTTAATATACGTATTTCGAGAACTAAGTTCTCATCATCAGTAGAAACTACAAAGTAAACACAGAGAAGTTAAGATTACTCAGCATGTAAACCATGCCAGAGGTTAAAACAGCTCTGTAGTTTTATAATTATAAGGTTTTAGATGGAATAAGAAAAATTTGTTGTGGCCAGCACAATACCTCTCGCCATTTCCATTTTGTTACATAAGTATCGAATTTAACATTTCTTGTACACACAAATGAATTTGACAACTGGTTACCTTGATATATAGACTGCACTACATTTTTCTATATATTTTCTTTATCTCTAAATTATAGAAGATATAATAAAATGTTCAAGTTGGTTCATGGTTCCAATTCGTTGACGGGGTTGGCGGTATTTCTTAATCATATATGTACTATTACTATTGATATACATAAATATCTAAAATTTTAAATATTCAATAAATAAATAAATATATCATCACGGCATATTACCCATTTCCGGGTGTGCCAGTATCTACAACACATGTAGACATCGGTAATAATGACGATATATTTTACCGTGTGGGCGCTTACCAGGCGTCACCTCACGAGCACTCATAGCTGGTGTGGAGAGTGTACCACAGGGGTCACTTTTGTGCCATTTAAAATTGGAAATATTTGATGTCTGTCGGGATCGAAAGCAATTCCCCCAGGTTCGCGACCAGACATTCAGGCACGCGGCCACGGGATATTCAATATAATTCAATAATAAGTATTACATGTACTTCCTAACGTGAATGTCAGTAAAACTGTAGATTTTTGACGCAGACATTTATCTGTCAATTACAGACATTTGAATTTGACAACTGGTTTCCTTGGAGTGTGATTTTTTGCAACAGATTATTCTATATATTATCTCTAACAGCCCGATTCACAAAAAAGTTTAAGCTAATCCTCATTTTTGGATTAGCGAATTCTACTCTAATTTTGACAGTTTATATCTTAAAATATAGTCTAATCTATTTCTAGTATCTACCTTTATTGATAACATGAAAATTAAATTTTAAATACCGGAATAGAATAGAATTCACTAATCAAAAAATGAGGATTAGCTTAAACATTTTTGTGAATCGGGCTGTAAATCTATAGAAGATGTAATAAAGAAGTATTAAATGTACTTCCCAGAAAAAGTTTTCAGTAATGTCAGTAAAACTGTTCATTTTTGACGTTGATATTTATCTGTCAATTACAAACATTTGAATTTGACAACTGGTTTCCTTGGAATAGTGTGGACTGTGTGATTTTTTGCAATAGGTTATTCTATATATTATATTTTCTTTATCTTTAAATCTATAGAGGATATAATATTTTTTTTAGTGTATTAGATGGAGAATTTTATGTTTTACAATATTTGTAATAACTAAAATTTTCAAAAAATAATATTTGGAATTTTTTAAATAAACTACTACTTCTGGTCTGGTTGTCTAATTGTTATCAAAACCTTTTCAGCTATCCCGTCAATGTCAGATTAAGGAAGACGTAGTTAAACAGGTTTTTGAAGAATCGTCCTTCCAACATCCACACTTACACACATCCACACACACAGAGACATCATCGTAATTGTTATTTATGTATTAAGAGCGGAGGCTTTTATGGCCTGCGGCGGGATTTTGAGCCCTAGGCGTAAGCCGAGGGATTAAAACATGTCAAAGGCCATAAAAGCAAGTTACGCTCGTGGTACATACAAAACTTTATGCACGGATGAAAATTTTCAAATTATAAGTGTTAGAAAAATTGTATCGAAAACAATTTGTTTTCGTACATCCAGTATCTAGTGTTGCTATGAAAGCGGAAAACAACAGTTTATTGTTTGGTTATTAGTTCTGTCATTTGAGTTTTATTTTGTGTATCTCCGTGCTTTCCATATAAATATCTCAAAATTAATTTTCATTTTTCATTAAAGAATATAAAAATTTTCGATTTGTAATAAAAACTTTTCATTTTGCCTGTTTAAATTGTTTATATTGTAGGTTATAATTTGGTTTGACGTTTCATTATAGCCCGCCGGGCTATAAAATAACGTTTATGTCAAAGGAATTCGTGTATAATTGTGAAATTATGATACGTCCGTGCATAAAAAAATGTTAAAATCGGGTCCTAGGGACCATAAAACATGCTTATTTCCTAAAATCTGGATATGCAATTTTTTGCATGAATCCAATACCTCTCTTAGTGAGAAGCAAAAATGATAAAAAAAGCGCGAAGGTCCTATATCCTCATTCAATACATCCTTTTTACTACGTCTTCCTGCAGGCACAGAGGCAGGGGTCGGTGTCTAAATTTTATTTCTGTTTTTGGACAAGAATAAATCTGATTCCACAGAAACGTCTAAATATGTTAGTATTAGTGCTGTGAAGATTCGACAAAACATGGATCCGAGTACCCGGATTTTAAAATATCCGGTTCCTCGGATATCCGATGTTCGGATATTGAAGCGGATATCCGTAAATTTAATTCGGATTTGGATCCGGATCCTGGTTTGGATACCATATCCCATTTGGATCCGGATTCGAGGTGTTGTTCACGGATCCGTTTCATCATTTTGAATGTAAAGGCAAACATTTGAATGTAGACGGTTGTAGAGACAGCGATCTGTAATCAGCAATAAATTTTATAATACCCCTCTAAAATAGCCAGGTAGTTGGTGCAAAATTTTCTTAGAATATTGAAAATTCTATAGTTCTAAAATTTTAACATTCAATATAACAAATACTTCAAAGAAAACGAAATTAAGATTAAATTTGAGAAATAATGGTTACAGGTTCATTGCAGGTGTCGAAATACCTATTTATTTATATCGTGCATGTGTTTCACATAAAAGGGATTGTTTTTGTTACCTACTTATAGTTCTGTGGAATCGAGGAATTTCATTCTTGGCGGATGCTAAAAGTTTAACATCGAAAATATACCGACTATTAACTACATAAAACAAAAATGTATAGTGGATTATTTCATAATCAAATTTATTTGGTTTTGTGACTTCATGATAATATACATTCAAATATTATCATCTGGTTCAATACTGAGAACAGGTACTCGAATCCGAGAACCGATGCGCATACTGAAATTCCATATCTAAAATCCGATACTCGTACTTATATTCGGATCCGAATCCAAAATCCAATACTCAGATTCGGATCCAAAACCCGATACTCAGATCCGGATCCAAAATCCGATACTCAGATCCGGATCCAAAACCCGATATTGAGATTTGGATCCGAGATCCGGATAGTTCAACATTCAATTATCTGGATATCCGGATATTTTTGGATCCGAAACCGAAACTATCCGGATCCGGATCCCACCACTAGTTAGTATATATTCCCCGACTCAGAATTCAGAGGATTAAAGACCATTACTTTGACCGTGGGTTGCATCATTGCCTCCTCCTCTTTCACTACTTCAGTACACTGAAATTACTTTTTTCATACATCTGAATAAGTGCCATTCTCAAGAAATACGAGTAAAACAAACTACGAAGTTTCAAATACGAAAGTGCCATATACACTAAAATCCTTTATAGGGAATTAACTCCAATGAGTGTCGGAGGATACAGACGCCTAACGATGTCGCGGTGCCAAGCGTCGTTTGTGAGTTTTCGTCTAATTTTAAAATTAAGTTTTGCAGGCGCGGGTTTCGTGCCTTAAGTTAGGTTATAATTTGGTTTTTTATTTAACAAATAATACCTGCTCAACAAATATGAAGAAATACTGAACAAAAATATTTTTTTACTAAACAATTTTTATTTATACTTTATATCATAATACAGGGTGTCTCAATAAGCTTGCTCACTATTGGTAACTTTTTTATTTGAAGAGGTACGAGGTTGGTTAAATGAGAAAAATTGTGCTATTTTATATTAGAAAATTGGTCATGTAGACAAAATAAAATTTGTGTCAGCGGTTCTCAAAATTTGGGACAATATATATATATTTTAAATGGAACTATATATTTTTTATTATCTTATTGGAAAGAGTATTTTTTTCTCTTTCTAATAATGTAATGTTGTTTATGTACAATTTTTTCAAATAAACGAGTTATTTACGATTAAAAATTAAAATTTTGTAAACTTTTATTAGTTTATTTAGCCAAGTAAGCCATGGAAACAATTGATTCTTTGTTTTTTTGAGGTTTAATAATTTTACAAATGAAGAAAAGATAGATATGATCGTGCTATGTGGAAAGTTATATCTAGACACCAGTTACGTAGAACGGTCGGCTCTCTTTCCAAAAGAGTTTAAATGTGCGAAGGAAATAATGGCTTTCAATTTGAATATTTTCTTTGTTTTGTTATTACTGTAAAATAAATTAATAAAACAATTTTATAAAAGGCAATTGTTTCCATAGTTTACTGGACCTAAACTAATAAAAGATAATTTTTATCTTTAAACGTAAATAACTCGTTTATTTGAAAAAATTGTTCATAAACAACATTACCTTATTGGAAAGAGAAAAAAATACTCTTTCTAATAAGATAATAAAAAATATATCGTTCTATTTAAAAATATATATTCTGTCCCAAATTTTGGGAACCGCTGATACAATTTTTATTTTGTCTACATGACCAATTTTCTAATATAAAATGGCACAATTTTCCTAATTTAACTAACCTCGTATCTCTTCAAATAAAAAAGTTACCAATAGTGAGCAAGCTTATTGAGACACTCTGTATACTGAACAAAACCAAATAAAATATTGAGCAAAACTGAATAAAATAATGACCGCTTAAATACGTGCCATGAATATTTACATTTATTTATTTTAAATAATTAAGTATCTCCATGTTCTTTACTTCGATTTTAGTATGTGACAACTCTTTTGTAAGATACTGACCTTCAACATTGTATCCTGTCTGAAATCTCGTTTTTCTTAACTGAATTTATTGTTGGAAATAAAGAATGACATTTCCTGTATGTCTTCTGATGCAATTTTTGGCGGGAATGTTTATGCGGGTTCGTTGAAGAACTTGACGTAAATTTAAGCGGGAAAGTTTATCACGGATGTAAGAAGTAACTGATGCAAGGGTTTCACTTTTTATTGAAACTTGTACGGAAACTTATTATAATTTTAACGTATTTGATATTTGAAACTCTCTGCACGTGCGTTATTCAAAGAAAGGTTTTAATTTCATAATTTATGTGCTATTCTATTTCACGCTACTTGAATTTTGCAACTATATATTTAATTTATAGCTACTTAAAATATAAGTGGTATAACGTTTGTTTACCATTTGTTCTTGATGACGGAACTTGATAATTTCACCTACATTCCTAGGAAAATAATAACAGTATGGTTTAGGTATACATTAATTACGATCATTTGAACTTCACGTCATTGATTTCTGAACCGCAAAATAACAAGTAATTGTATATTTATCTCCGTTTTACTTCTGGTTTCCATAATTCTTTCTTACGTATGTCTAATAGCTTTATTTTTGTCTTACTATACTTATTTTATTTCACGTAAGAAACTAGCAGATGGCGATTGAGAGCATACCGTTTTTAAGTGCATTAAATTATTAAATAAATAATTTAAATTCGTGAAACCAAATTTTGGCAATAATAAATATTTTTTAGCAAAATTCATTATTGTTCAACTTAAAATAGTGAGAAAAGTAGCATATTGAATCACAAGTGAGCAAAGTTAATACTTCAAAGTGAGCAAAATACACAAGCCTATAATAATCTACGTCAGGAGTCATAAATTATGATGGAGTTACAAATTGTGCAATAAATATCTACCATTCTACATGAAGGAACAATAACTTTTTGCTGTTTACATTAAATTCAGTCAAAAGTACGTTTCGTTTTTTAGAAAAATTATATTTCAAGATTGTGGAAAACATCATGTTCATATCGCCCTAATGGCGTTAATAACTGTTACGTAACTCAGTGTCGTAAAGATTTTTTTTGCCCTCCTGAAGTGTAATGGGAACATTACAATTGTATACACAGCAAGTGTAACCTACATTTTACGCTTACTGTGTTGTAACTTGTCTAACTATGCGGTAAAATAATCAAAATACTCTGGACGTTTGTGGGCATTTAGAAAAGAAATCATCTTTACTATAATAAAGTTCATATAAAAAAGTACTACCTATGTAAGTTATTTTTTTACTTTAACGTTTCCTATATTTAAAATTAATTTTTATAAACCAAAATCACGGCAGCGACATCTGTCATTATTGTAAAAATCCGCCGTTACCGACATAGTCACCGATCGATATACCTGTCAAATACGCGAAAATTACTATTATTTATTATGAAGAAAACATGAACAAATAAATTTTCGCTAGAAGAAGTACTCTAATGAAGGTAAGTAAAATCAAATTTGGAAATTGACTTAACCCCAGTATTTTAAACTAACCCTTTTCAGAAGTACAACCTATCTCATTAAAAAAGTGATTTTCATTATCGTGAGTCAAAAAAATTTATACAATTCTCGTGCGTGAAGTATTTTACACGCACTCGAATGTAAATAACTATTACAAAACTTATTTCGTATCAATTATGCAAAAAGTGACATTTCATAACGTCAAAAGATTAGGTAAAATCAGTGAGTATAAAGTATATTTTATATACTTACTGGTAAAATTCAACTTTTTAAAACGGAATTAGATAAAAATAAGTTTAATGAAATAATTATATAGGAAAAATTTGGAATGAAGGTGATTTTATCCGCTTTAAGTGTGTAATGTGACTCCTTTACCCTCGTTAACACTTTTTGGTTGTACTATAAAAGGTTTCTTCATTTTTTGTTATACGGTGTACGGTAATAAAGTTATATAAAGTATCGGCTATTTGAAACCTTGTGCACGTGTACCAGTACTATGCAAAAGAAGGGTTTCATTTTTTGTCGATATAGTTTTTTTTATTTAATTCTTACGGTAGCCCACCAACGGTTGGGTAAGTAAATGCGCGGGAACTCATTAGGTTTTTTTAGGGAGGAATTAAAAAAACCGTCGGCTATCCGAGGGTCTAATTTTTTATCAGATTTTTTTTTGTAATAAATGTACTTACGGAAGCTCTATTACTATTTTAATCATATGTTTGATTAATGAGTGGCACGTGATACATCTTTTAGCTGTTCATTAGTTCATTTATTTTGTAAATTAAAAAAATCTGATGTGACCAACACAAAACCTCCCGCTATTTAATTTTGATTCATTTAAATACATACCTACGGATTTACTAACGCTGCAAACTGTTCCATTGCATAAAACTATTGCTTTATTTACCATTTTCTTTTTAAAATGCCACTGTTATTAATTTGAAGTGATTATTTTTTTGACAGTGATATTTAGCTTCCAATTACAATCATTTGAAATATGAACTGTGTAACAAAGGAATTGTGTTTATCTTAGGCTTCGGGATATATAAAAAAAATGATTTTTAAATTTATCTGTAAAATATATAGAAAAAGTATTAACGTAGGTATTCCTATAGAAAATTCAATAATCTTTAATTTTCACAATGACATAAAATATGAAAAAATGGAATTTAATGGTATTTTTTGAAGAAAAGCCATTATGAACTTCAGGTAAAGTGAAAGTGCCATTTCGGGTTATCTGATTTACACCAAAATCCAATGGTTCCTTTTTATATTAGAATAAGGTAGAAATTCAAGGTTTCAGAATTTTCTGAATGATAGTATTTGAGTTACAGCGACAACAAAATCCATACAAATACACACATACACACACACACACACACACAAACACACACACATATACATACATACATACATACATTGTGAAAATATTAAAATTGAACTCCAGGGACCTTAAAACTTGGTCATTTACTAAAATCTCAATATGTGATTTTTAACAGGATCCCCATACTTCCTTTACCAAGGGAAGCGGCAGGTAAAAATAGTTATTTATGCAACAAGTGTGTAAAGTAGTATTAATTCGATTAGTAACGAAACCGGTTAGCCGTGGAGAGCCACAAAACCGTTTAATTGCGAATAGTCGATAACTGGTTAACCGGTTAATTTTAAATAAAATAACTTTTAAAAAATGAGAAAATGAACTCTCCTAAAAAACCCACAGTAGATTTTAATTAATTGAACTGATTAATTTTGTTTTGAATTATTATTTTTGTAAATACAGGTACACTATTCTACTAGCGTTTAGTGGTTGTCGGATTAATGACTGAGTACGTCCGAATGTACTCCGTGACTTCACTGCTATGGATATGTGAAAATAATGGTTCAAAAATGAATACGTATAACAACAATAACCTCATCTAAAGCACAAAAATCACTCTTAGAAAACGGTTAATAGCGGTTAGCATGTTATTGCGGTTAGCCGTTAATCGTAATTAGCCGGTTAACCGCGGTTAGGCAGCTCATTGCGGTAACCGACTATCCGCAGTTAGCCGGTTAACCGTGGTATGTTGTCACGGGTAACCGCGGTTATCATTTTCGACGGTTTTTGACAGCACTACTACTCAATAAATAAAGATTATATTTTTTAATTTTAATTTATCGTTATTTTCCATTCTTCTTAAGCTATTGCTTCAATCTAATTTAAATATCTTTTACCTTCGTTTTTTTTTTTTGTAAATGTATGCCCTATTTTATTTCTGTATTCCTTTTCACAGCCACAGCAGTTAAGTATTTTGTTTGGTTATGTAATATACTGACAGAGCAGTTATATATCAGATTAACTTGTGGAGGTGGTAAATGTGAAAGTAACTAGAGCGCCAATAATTCCTAACTAAACATTCCCATTAAAAATGTAGACAAGTGACACTTATCATTTTTTCTACGACCACCATTAACATTTGTGCTCTATTTTGTCATCGTAAAGTTGATGGTTACTAAGGAACGAGCAAAAAAATACTTTACCGCGCGTCTCCCATAGCAACGCGCGGTAAAGTGCTCAATTTGCTCGCTTAGATAAATACATATTTTTGCTGAAATCTTAATTTATTAAAATAATACTTACGAAATCTAAAATATAGGTTAGGTTCATGTTTACACTAGAAACGTGCAACAAACAATATACCTGGATTTAGCTACATTACCAATTTAGTTAGGTTAGGTATTTAATTATATATAATAACAACTCTACTGGTGAATGTACATTGTATTACAACTTTAAATATTTAATAACACACATTTCATAATTAACAAACTTATTGGATTTAATTATTGGCGGATAATGTTAAAATTGAATGTGCACTTTTGGCAGTTTTGTATATTCATTCCAGAACTTGAAAAGATAAATTATATAGATTCTGTGACTGTGACACTCACTAGAGTTTTCAGTTTTTAACTACTGGTGTTGATTTTAGCATGGAATAAATGGACCAAAAAGAAGACGATTTCATTAGATTTTTACAAAAAGTAAGCTAGTAAGACATTTTCTCTGTATCTCTTGATTTTTTTAACTTACACCATTCAATGGAGAGGTTATAATTCTTTTCGTATAATGCTTTTGATTTTGCAGATAATAAATTCAAGGAAGTATTTTGCGCCGTTTCAGATATATCTGGAGGAGTGCAGGAACAATCACTATCTTTTACTGACAGAATTTTGTATTTATTTACTTGGATACTCACATCGTCATGGTTACACACAACACAAAACAGAATAATACTAAATAGGTATTATCAATTTTTCTATTTTGATTAGTAAAGTCGTAGAAAAAATTATGTGTGCATCTCTAGCGTAAAGTATCTTTATTGCTCTCGCTCGATTGTAGCGCTCGCTACGCTCGCGCTTCAATTTTCGAGCGCGACCAATAAAGATCCACTTTACGCTCTTGATACACAAATAACTATTATAGTAAGAAATTCGGACAGCGAGTGTTTTTACTTCTTTGTCGCGTATGAGCGGCAAAGTGACATTTGGCGTTGACAAAAGCGAGCGTAAATGCCCACTTTGTATATAGACTATAGAAAAAAATAATAGTATATCTGCTAGCCGAGGGCTTTTACCAGACGTCACTCCACGATTCCTCAAAAGTAAAATAAATAAATAAATATATCATCACGGCATATTACCCATTTCTGAGTGTGCCAGTATCTACAACACATGTAGACATCGGTAATGATAACGATATATTTTACCGTGCGGGCGCTTACCAGGCTTCACCTCACGGGCACTCATAGCTGGCGTGGAGAGTGCACCACAGGGGTCACTTTTGTGCCATTTAAAATTGGAAATATTTGGCGTCTGTCGGGATCGAACCTGGTTCCTCCAGGTTCGCGACCAGACACTCAGGCACGCGGCCACGGGACCCCAAAAGTGTTATGGAAATACACCAAAAAACCAGTTAAATAACGCATAATCATGAATTATTTATATACCTATTTGGTATACATTCCGCACCGATTTTCCATTAATAAACCGTTAGGTAAACCCATCAATTCCGCCCACTTTCCCTTCGCATCACTTTTTATTTCACCATCACCCTTATCAAGTTTCTCTTTCCACCCCTCTGTAAATCACAATCGACCGCTACCGTTTCACTACCCCTAACGACCTCCACGCTGCGTCGGCCCCCTGACACACTTCCATTTCCAAATTCCACGGCCTCGGTCGTGACACGGGGCGGCCTCCACCAGGGCAAGGCTGATGCCGAAGGCTGTTGGCCCCAGCCAACAGGGTGAAGGATGATAGCAGCAGGGCGAAGGCTGTACCCTTGGCAATGCGAGGCCTCTACGCAACAACCCTGTGCGTAAATGTAGGGCAGGTTCAATGACAAGTGCGAGAACGTGGAGGGCAAGGACGAAATTCAGTGAGGGTGAGATCAATACGGGGAATTGGGGTGTTGAGGATGAAAAATAAGGTAAATGATGAGGTTATCTAAAACGTTGGGGTGGCCGCATGCCTAAGTGTCTCGTAGCGAATCTGGGGAACCGGGTTCGATCCCGACCAACAACGCTAAATATTTCGAATTTTAAATGGCCCTGTGGTGCATTATCCATACCAGCAACGAGTGCCAGTGAGGTGACGCCTGGTAAACGCCCGCACGGTACAAATATGTCATTATCTTTACCGATATCTGTGGAACACCTAGAAATAGGTAATACATATGTCGTGATGATTTATTTATTTATTTTTTAAATCTAAAGCATCCCATTGTCTATTTCTAATTAAGTACAAAGTTCTTAGTAAGTTAGATTGTGACAACAGATATTTGTAATCAACCAAAATTTTCAAATTTTTCAAAAGTTTCTCTGTGATGCATTATTCATAATAGCTTTTTTCTTCAGTCTATACACAAAGTAGGCATTTGTGCTCGCTTTAGTCAACGTAAAATGTCACTTTGCCGCTCATGCGCGATAAAGTAGAAAAAAAATGCTCGCTATCCGAATTTCTAACTATGAAATGTTGAGAACTGTCACTTGATTACATTCTTATTGGGAACGTTTAACGTTTAATCAGAAACTAATGGCGCTGTAGTTACTTACACATTTACCACCTCCACAAATCAATCTGACATATGAATGCTCTGTCGGTATTATTACATAACCAAACGAAATGCCGTAATGTGTAAAGGAATACAGAAATAAAATAGGGCATTCATTTACAAAAACGAAAGTAAAAAATGCCTAGATTACATTGAAGCAATAGCGCAAGACGAATATAACGAAAATAACGATAAATTAAAATATTAAAATCTAATCGTTATTTATTGAGTAGTACTGTAAGTACAAAATGTACATTTTATTATTTTCTATTATAGTGGAGGACCCCAAATGGTTATTTTCTACAGGTGCTATGAAAAATAGACGCTCTGATATTTTGTCATCGTTCATGTTTTTTTTTCAAGAGCGAACAAAAGAGTTCTTTTTCACGCGTCTCCCGTAACAACAAGCATCAATGAACTTTTTATTTAATTATGTATTTAAAATATTAAATCATATTGTACACTTTTGACAATTTTTAATATTATTTCCAAACCTCCAAATTATTTTAGACAATTTCCTGTTTGTCTAATTTTTTAGAAATACCAATATATTTTTGAAAGTTGAAAAAAATACTGTGTGTGTGTTACGAGCGTAAAGTATCATTGTCGCTTTGAAAAGAGTACCACATTCCGCTATTCGTTCGCCTCAACATCTTAGTACTTTACACTCCTCTCCTAACACGAATAACTATTGCGTTCAGTAGATTAAAATAGTTAATAAAACGTCCAGTGGTAAAGTTTTCGTAAACGTTTGTTGAAACAAAAGTTTTGTAGAAAAATTGAGAATTACAGTTTTCATGGAAATTAACTATAAGATTGATTTGGGATGTTATCTACCTGGCCATGAAACAAACACGAACGATTGTGTTTTTTTTTTGCTTATAGCATTTTGGCTAATTATAATTAGATATTATTTTATTAGGCAATATATCCAATAATTTAGTTTAATTAGAAATCTTACTTTAGCATTTTAACTAATCCGAAATAGATAATAAATAATTAGATAAATTAAATAGAAAATTAAAATATTTTTCTTTAGTTAATTTCATAATTTACGACATTTACGACATAAATAGGTACAGTAAAATTTTTGAAAGAAGTTCGACCAAGGCCACCTACGAATTGTATCTATGAATTAAGATTTTGTGCTGTCAAATTCATAAAAACTATGTAAACGTAAACGACACTACTAAATTTGACAGCATAAAATCTTAATTCATAGCTTTAATTCGTAGATGGCCTTGATCGGACTTCTTTCAAAAATTTTACTGTAGTCATTTCATCAAATTTTGTATTTAATTACTTTAAATTCAACTAAATCAGCTTAGATAATTTAATGAATCATATAGCAGACTGAAAAGTATAATTTAGTTAATTAATTATTTGTTTTTTCGCCCAAACTCACCGAGCCATAGTGTTTTACCACTGCCGTACTATCAGTTGAAACGTTTCAGTGATTGCAAAAAAATATAAATTAATAAGCGCACTTGCAAATTTGTGTTTAATAAAAATAATTTTATTTTTAAGATGCAAAATAACATTTTTTCGAAATAATTATTTTAAATTAGGTACTTGGAAAGGAACTGTTTACTATTTCACCTTCTTCTCCCCGACGAGCCACAAGTATTAATAGCAAAACTATCTTAATAACATCTTCAGATCTATATTTACAAAGAATTTCTTTTGAACTGAATGTTATAGGAACGAGTAATATATTATTTATTACATTTCAAATTCAGTACCTAATAAAATGCGAAAATCTCTATTTTTATTTCAAATGAGCTTACATATTCCTAAGAGACTTTTTGATTGAATTAAACATTTGCTTATTGAATAGACATACTACAGTCTGTAGTGTGTGAACGTGACATTTGGTATGATAATACAGATTCTCAGGGGTGTTTTTTATTGAATGAAAGTGAGCATACTGCGACAATACGTTTGACCCTATCTCACCCTCTTGACAATCTGGGCAGAGGTTTAGCTTTGTGGGTTAATCACATGATTGTTATTAATATTCCCGAACATAATATTCAATTGTTAGAAGTTAGTCAAACGTGGAAATAGATTAATGGATCAACAACAACCTTACCACGTATAATATCTCCTAGCGTAAATTATTATTATCAAATAAGTTGATAAACTCCACTGTCGATTCTCGTTGAAACATTTTGGATTAATTAAAAAAGGGTTAGCATAATAATATTCAGGTTAATTCCAAATCTTTATATTTAATTCTTTCGATACGTGAGTTTATCAATGCACACATGGTCACAGTGCGTCTATTGGGCTTCCAAAATTAAAATGCGCCACTGGTGGCAGATTTCTGAACTGAGTGAAGTGTACATGTAAACAAAAACAATTAAATAAAAGTAAGGCTATGTAGATAGAAATTAATATATGTACAACTACAGCAATGAAATATAATCTAAATAAATAAATAAATATATAATAACGGCATATTACCCATGTCTGGGTGTGCCAGTATCTACAACACATCGGTAATGATGACGATATATTTTACCGTGTGGGCGCTTACCAGGCGTCACCTCACGGGCACTCATAGCTGGAAATCTAAAGGAAATCAAATATTTTTTTATTAAAAAAAAAACAATGTAATGTTAATTAAAATATGACTAAAATACTCTTAACCTACAACTACTTACTAAAATTAACCCTATTAACTAAAATATTATTAAAACTATCACTAAATTATTACTACAAGAAAGATCAAACTCAATTCTACGGAAATTAACAAAAAAAAAAAACACTATACTACATCTCAAATTATATTAAAAACTACGTTCAGTAATGTCCAGGATATTTATGCATATAAAAAATATTGTTCAATATACAATTAACGCACAAAATTCAGGCTTGGACTTGGAAATCTCGGGCTGAGTTTTGTACTTTGTATTTAGGTTTGGTTATTGTTGTTATATTAACACAAAAGTCAGGATTGAAAAACCTGAGCCAAGTTTTGAGCATTAGGTTAGGTTGTTGTTATTTACAGATATATACCATTTCTATCGTCAGTAATGAGACGTCATAATAGACACTTACAAAATTACGTTACATGTAAGAGAGAGATTAAAGATTATGTTCCAAACAAACCTGCCTTCGTTGTCTTACATCTCGCTCTATTATCCTATCTGTCATTTAGTGTTAACCTAATTCTTTATTGTGATTTGTTCGTTGTGTTTAATAAAAATGAGTTATTAGTTTAAAACCAGAAGATATACCTGGGGTAACTTTTTTATTCGATAATATTGAAGATCGTTCGATTATTCAACTAAAACAATGGCTGGAGTGTACTGTCAATGGCTGATGACAGGTCTTTGTTTGGAAGTGGTAACCAAAGCAACCTTTAATTCTATGCTTTGCCGCTCGTGCAAATTGTAAATGTGTAAGTGTCTTTTGAAGTTGACACCAAATTGCAATTCCTTTGTCGACACTAGGCACAGCCTTAAATTTATTCATTACCGTAAAATATTACAATAGTAAATTTTGGTGTCAATAATTTTTTGACGATTAACTTAATTTTCCTGGCGATCAATTTTCTGGCGCTAAATTTTCTCCGCGACCAATTTACCGACGATCTATTTTCCCGGCGATCATTTTTCCCAGCGATTTTGTAAAAAATAAATTCATTATCCGAAAAAAAGGACCGGAACAAAGCTCTGGATCGTACATCGCACTGACCACAACCACAAAACCCCACTGCTCTCATTTATGTAGGGTGACCAGATCTTAGATCACGAAAGGAGGACACAGCAGACAAAAAGGATGATTTTTAGTAGAAAAGGATGACAAAATAATAATTGCAAAAAACAGACATATATTTTATTAAACACTTGAAAAGAAATAAAAAATAACATTTATTTGAACTTAACAACAATTTAACTGGTCGACAGCGCGAGTACCGAGACTCAACGAACAAATCCGATTCTTATTAGTTGTGTTCTAGTACTGTGAGGTAAAAGCGATTTTTTTCATTATTTCGTGAAAAAGCTGGACGTAAATAAAAGCCGGCCGGACATTCATATTTTTTTAAAAAGCCGGACAAGTCCGGCTTTATCCGGACGTCTGGTCACCCTAATTTATGTGAGAATAAATAATAAGAAATTTAATATTAAAAATAGCTCATTATAATGTCATAGCTAAACAAGATTTCATTACTTTCTTCCATAAATAGAAGTGTAGGAGAGGAAGAGTAATAAAACTTGTTCAAAATAAGCTGCAGCAGCAACTACCAAGAAAACAACATTTGCAATAAACTTTACTACCACCAATTAATTAAAATATCTAGGCTGATTTTCTCTGATCGTTTAAAATTAAAATGCCCGACATTCTGTCTCGTCGCACAAACACTTTACGATCCCCAGGCAGTGGCGGATCTATGGAAAGAGTAAAGGGGGTAACCCCCCCCCTTTCCCTAAAGAAATTGAACGTATATGTTTTTTTAATATTGAAAAAATGTAAAAAGAAACTTTAGTATCCTTCAAGGAAGGACGAGAAACACAATTTTACTGTTTAAAAATACTGGAAATATTAATGCCCGTATCCATAGTCGATACTCAATCTCGTACTTGAGTATTACTTCGCCAAGCATTACTCCGGTCGTTCTCGACCTCAAGCACATCATGTTTCACAGTTAAAACTTCGTGAATTCTCGGTTTTCTAGGGAGGAATTTAGAAAATATATAATAACTATATTGGTATATTTGTAAATTTTAATATTTTTCTCTCAAATCGTATATTTGACATCTATATATATGTCACAGGTTACAGATACCTGAGTCATATCACGGATATATCTTTTTGAAGCAACCCTTTTTCATTGTTATTATTAAGGCTTTTTCTACTAGTCTACAAATTCTAAAAATTTTTGATTATCTTCATGATTCATTATTTAATTTAGATGTCATATGTGATGGAAATGACAGTTTGACAGTTTTTTTTTTTTATGTATTGATCAAGTCTACCTAATTGTTTAAAAAAGGCATCAATCATTACTTGATCATTACTCAAGGTTGCTTGGAACTCGCCTCAAGTAAACCTTCGATCGAAGTACAAGTGAAGAAACAAGTATTTAGCGACTATGAAACGAAATCTGGTACTCAAGGCATACTCAAGTACGAGGCGAGGCAAAATACTGATCTATTGACTATGAATATGGGCACAAGTTTACCTAAATTTTTTAAAAAAGCATCAATCATTACTTAAGCATTACTCAAGGTTGCTTGGAACTTACCTCAAATAAAGTACGAGTGAAGAAACAAGTAGCGACTATAAAACGAAATCTGGTACTCAAGGCATACTCAAGTGTGAGCCAGTACATAATTTTGCACTTTATAAATACAGGAAATAAACCTTAAAACTGGACACTTTTCGATTATGAAGAAAAGGGATGATCGTGCTCTACGGGCAGATTTGCTTGTCAAATGGGCAAGTGCTATTGATAGACTGATCCTTAAAGACCCTTGCCTGAGAAGTACGAAAGAGATACTGAGATATGGGTTCTGCAAAATAAAATTAATCAGAAGTAATATCACAAGACCTCCTGATTTTATCAATAATTTTTTATTTTGCACGATTTTTTTTCAACAAACACGAAAGCAAACTGCATGGTAAATCCCGACTCCGAAGGAGTGATTTTGCTTAAAAGCAAAAAAAAAAAAATGAGTGGTTAAGGCGATTGCCGGTGCTACGCTAAACAGCACTTTAGTAGAAATCAAACTACACTCGTAAATATTAAGTTATAACTTCAAACTTGATACCATTGTATAGTAGATAGATCAATGCATGGGGCTGACAAATTATTTTGCATAATTATTAATTTCTATTGCATTTAAATTTAGTTCGAAAAACATCATAAAAATGGCTATTTTAAAATTTATTTTTAACACGATAACTGTACTTTATACAAAAAATGTTTGGGTCACCCCCATAGCACCCACCTTTAGTAGTAAGTCTGTGAAAAAAAATCTAAATTATCTCTTTTAGTTTAGCTGTGATTTGATTTCTACTAAACCCCTTTTTGCCGCTTATTTCAGAAATCGGAACGATAGACTATGGAGGAGAAAGTGTTAGGAGAATATATTCCCCCTCTACTACACACATCTCCTCTCTCACTCCAACAATTTGCTTCACAACACGGGTTGAGTTTTCCCCTTATGCTTTAAACAAGGACAAACACATATAAAAGCAGATAGAGAGAAATAAACTTAGCAATCTTAAAAGTAGTGGGGGAACGTAAGAAGTTTGTCTGCACTAGTGTCATACTAGCTACAAAACTGATTTCGCTGAGCGACAGGCAAAGCTCTTAAAAATAAAAGTTTATCTGAGAAAATCTGAGAGGTCGTGTGGTATTTGGTGAGATAAATTCCAAAGACAACGCAAAATGAAACTTGACACATTAATTGTCACACTGACAGTTATAAACAATAAGAACTGTTTATTTACTTGGTAGCGGAAAATTATCGGGGTAACGGGGTTTTATCAGTATAATACTGTTCCCATTGGTTGAAAAAGTCGCTTCTCGCACAAAAACAAAAGCAAGCAGGGACTGAATTTTTGTATTCTTTTACCCCAAAAAAAATGCAAATTACATCACTACCCCCTCCTAAACTCTTAGACTAGACCCGCCTCTGTCCCCGGGCACTTACCCTTACATCATTAAACGTTACATTTTTCCCTTTGGTAATTGCAGCATTGCAATTCCATGAGCCAGGCAAATCAAGACGGTCTGGTTTGGAACACGTGTGCTTACGCTAATTAATAAGAGATAAACGCATTTTTACGCACGGTTATGACTCCGGCGGAAATGAGATTTTTATTTAAAAATATGGCGTAAGGTAATAGTAATAATAAGTATGAGTATGGTTGTGGAGAATATGAGTATGGCTTAATTATGGGATATGAATATTTAAAGATGATTTTTAAGTTGAAATATATCAGTTTTTTAAAAATAAGTAAAATAACACTAATTGCATTGCTGTGTTTATGACATACTTGCTGCAAGCATAATAATTAGCATGTACATTATCCCAGACGTCAGCAATATTTTATACTTTATGATATGTTTTCACATAATATGTATGTTAAAATAATACTTATAATAATTTTCATGTTCCATTATAAAGGTAAGTACAGAACGGTCAACAATCGCTGGTTTTCAAAATGACATTGGTGTTGTCAACATGAATTCCTCAACAAAGCAACAAGTTGATGGAAACTTGCCAACATCGTGCAATACGATAACAAAGAAATTTGTTGCATGTTCCTTGTATCCGTCTGTTATCTATTTCAAATGGCAAACATCGCTCTGCGTTTATGTTATTATTTATGACATCCAATATTATTGATGGTGGATAGAGTGAAGATAGTTTGTATCCCTTTTGGATTAGGAACTACCAAGACACAATATTCTTCGAAGTCAGATTTCGTCAATCTAATGAAATTGCGGAACAAGTTACCATCACTCAAAAGTAATTCGGACATTATAACTTTTTTTTTGTTTTTTGCAGCACTAGGACCACCAGCAGCGGATCCTTTTTTACTTGAAAACTGAATTTGGTTTAGACGGAAAACTGATTCTGGTGTGATTACAAGTATCCAGAAACATCTGCATCCAACAAAGATGTTACCAAGTACATTTTCTTCAGTTCTTGCCTAAGGAAGGCGACTTTGGTTTATCTTCTACGAATTCCCTGACACACCGAATTTATTTAAATGTACCAAGTTCATTTTTACGGTAAGGGTTATTTTATTTCAAATATTTCCAGTATAACTCTTGCCTTAGTAATATGTATAATCATTTTTGTATGTTTACTTACCTCGTACAAAATCTGATTTGAATTGACAACTAAATGTATACGAAACAACAAATTTAGTAATGATAAGAGCGTAAACTTGAATTGATTTTAAAGATTAATCGTCTTTAATTGCAAACTTAATTTATATACACAGGTATTTTATAATATTGGTTAATGGACTAAACGCTTCAAAAAAGCTTTTTTTAACGAACCCTCCCTTTAATAAGATTCAAAATGCTACCTTTTATTATTAATTCGTATAGAAATGATTGCATTGGTAAAACATATAATACATGATATGAAAGAGAATTTCATGCTAAATTCAAAATTTCAAACCGCCTTTGCTATCTTTAGAAAAAATTAGATTGGTAGATAAAAAAATCTGTTGTGGCCAGCACAAAACCTCTCGCCATTTCCATATTAGGCTATATAAGTATTGTATTGCACTTTGCTATCAAACTGTCGTTTTATAACAAAATATTGCAGAACTTTACCCAAATATTGTTTTTTTACTGTATCTAACATGTCATCATCAAATTCTTATTATATCTATTTTTCATTGTATGAGGAAGTTCCTAAATGTCACAGATTCTTCCAATTCATTAACTAGATTGGCGGTATTTCTGATGGATATATGTATGCATATTACCTATAATTTCAAATATTTAATTAATAAAACAATAAGAAAGATTAAATGTACTTTCCAGAAAAAGCTAACAAAATGTCACTAAAACTGTTCAGCTCTTCCCAGGAATGTCAGATTGAGGAATTCATAGTTAAACAAGTTTTATATTTTATAGTTTTTGAGGAATCGTCCGTCCAACATCCAGCCATACACACACACACACACACACACACACACACACACACACACACATACACACATACACACATACACACATCCACACACACACACACACACATCATTGTAAAAATGTTAAAATCGGATTCTAGTGACCTAGAAACGTGCTTATTTATTAAAATCTGAATATATGATTTTTAGCATGATTCCAATACCTCTCTTAGCGAGAGGTAAAAATTAAAATTTGTAGGAAAGCGTTAACAAAAATTATTTATTTAGTACCTGATGCTAAAAGTAGGTTTTATTAATTTTTATTGATAAAGTAATAATATAAATTGCAAATAAAATAAAAAGTGTAATTTGAAGCTTCCGGAAATCTGAGCGTGGGACACTCCCGCCAATTGGGAAAATGGGGCATATTTAGGTTTTTGACTTTGACCATTTTCTCGAAAACAATTTCTCGTATCAAAATATTACAAAAAAAAATTCTCATCTTTTTTTATAAATACAATATCTAAACATTATTACGTATTTATTACTTGGTCCTAATCTAATAGGTTTTACTATTTTTAACAATTTAAACTCGTCGTTCCATCGAGAAGAGTAAATTATTAGTGATTTTTTAATAGTTATTTATTTTACAAGACGATAAATAACTATTAAAAATCATCAATAATATACTTCTTTCGATGGAACGACGAGTTTAAACTGTTAAAAATAGTATAACCTATTAGATAGACCAATAAATTATTAAATACTTTTAAATTCAGATTGATAATATATGATTTAGACTATCCACGTAGAAGACAAATTTATCACCGCAAATAACTCATTTTGTTTTTTTAGTTTATTCTAGGTGCCCGCAGATTGTTAAATACCTTGCTTACAGGAGAAAAATTAAAATTTCCCAAGGTTTAGCCATAATCACATTTAAATTACTTCGCATATGGCTATATTTTCTTATTAATACTTAAAATAAAACCACCCCTACATACACTCCCGACTGAATAAGGCCGAAGGCCTTCTACATTGTATAAAGCACGTATTATTTAAATTAGTGAACTTGTTTCTGGCGTGGGTAACTTATTTTAAAGAATATACTTAATAATACGGGTAGATATGTCTGAAAATATGTGATACTTCTGCATATTAATGTACCCTTGGTTCGCATGCCATTTGTCAATTTAGCTACAGTACCAGTATGATAAGTTGAAAATAAAATAATTAAAATGTGTAAATTGTAGCATACCTTTAATGATAACGGACTATTTAAAGTGTCGTAAGTGAAACTGGATTTACCTGAAACAAGAAACCTTATAATTAGCAAAGTTTTTGCATTAATTGAATATTGAATATAAATAATAGTAATTCATATGCCAAGGCATTAAAGTCTGTACATTTAGCACGAGTTTGAATTTGCCGAAGCGTTAAACCGTAGCAAATAAATCACAGGGAGTTGTATTAAGATTTAGATTAAAATTTAAAAACGAATAATCTTTTATTAACCGGGTTCGATCCCGACAGACGCCAAATATTTCCAATTTTAAATGGCACAAAAGTGACCCCTGTGGTGCACTCTCCACACCAGCTATGAGAGCCCGTGAGGTTGACGCCTGGTAAGCGCCCACGCGGTAAAATATATCGTCATCATTACCGATGTCTACATGTGTTGTAGATACTGGCACACTCAGAAATGGGTAATATGCCGTGATGATATATTTATTTATTTATTTATTTTATTATAATATACTAAAACGTTTTAAATCGACCTTAATAAGCAAGTAAAATTGAATAACGCTTCTAATGATGACGTGCATATTAACTTTTTTCAGATACTACAAAATCGTGAAATTTTGAAAAATAAATTACGACATTTGTTGCGTACTACGTTCAGATTCAAGGTTAATTTTGAAATATTCAAATATTGGTTCCACTAATTGTTTTTCAGCATGCAAAACAGTTAGTAGTTTTGTAGAATAAAAATTGCAACTGATGATCTAATGCATAATTTTATTTTTCCGGAACAGAAAAAAATTAAATAAATGATAATTGTAATCAAATCATTAGTGCCATGAAATTAACAAAAAACAGTGCAAATCGACAGCTACTATTTTTATTTGATATTTTGTGGTCGTATTTTTTAATATCATTATTTCATCTGACATGTGTACCATTCAAGGAAAAATAGAAAGTGAAATGGTTTTATGGTGTAAACAGTTCCCGGCAAGTACAGGGTTAGTTAAAAGTATGGAGACGGCGATTTATTGTCGTTAATATTCATTTTAGGAAATTATGTTCAATACAAAAGTTTTTTAAGAAATTTTGATCAACATTTGAGAATACTTGAATTTTATTTTTCTTCAATTGTTTTTGAGTTACGCTTGTCCGCGTAATATTTTTAAATGGGAACCTATTCATTTTACTCTACCATTCGATAGAGTGTTTTTTCTCTTTGCAACAGTATGTTTGTTTTTTTGTTTTTCAATTTATTTTAATAACATTTTTACAAGGAAAAACACCGGTTCAAGTATTTACGAATAGTAGGTTCATCTAAGATAGACAAAATTATTTGCAATAAAGTTGTCGGTCACATTAAAAACAAATTAATAACTAAGTAAATTACACCGCTCGAGTTTGTTTATCGCTTCGCTTTTGTCTATCTTAGATGTACCTACTATTCGTAAATACTTGAACCGGTGTTTTTCCTTGTAAAAATGTTATTAAAATAAATTGAAAAACAAAAAACAAACATACTGTTGGAAAGAGACAAAAACACTCTATCGAATGGTAGAGTAAAATTAATAGGTTCCCATTTAAAAAAATTACGCGGACAAGCGTAACTCAAAAACAATTGAAGAAAAATAAAATTCAAGTATTCTCAAATGTAGATCAAAATTTCTTAAAAAATTTTTGTATTGAACATAATTTCCTAAAATGAATATTAACGACAATAAATCGCCGTCTCCATACTTTTAACTAACCCTGTATGTGCTTGATGATACAAAACTTTGAAAATTTGGAAACAATTAAAGGACTGTAATGCTGGATTTATACAGGCAACTAAATTAAAAAATTAAATTGTAAAACTAAACTAAACAAGTAGAAACCATTGTTATCAAGACAACGTTTATGCAACTGAATTAAACTATGAAACTAAATTAAGAAGTTGGCTATTTTCAACTTTTAGTTTAATTTTATAATTTTCTAGTTTTGCGCCTGCGCCATTCGCGCACTTATGACAGATTTTCGCACCTAACCTATGAAAATGTATGATAACAAAGTTTCTGCAGGAAAGAGCGACGAAATACTACTTGGACTTATTCAATGAATTGTTTACCTTTATTTTTTTATCCTATATAAATGTAATGTATCGCAATTTCACCTATAAAAGTTAGATTATACGAAATGTCAAACAAAAAATTCTGAATTTTAATTTACTGCATAAACAACGTTATTTTAGTTTAGTTTCTTAATTTCGTGGCTTAATTTAATTTCATAATTTACATGCTGCATAAACCCAGTATAATTGTAGACATAACAATAATGATCGATACGAAAATGAAAACGAATTTTATGTACTTACTGGCTTCTGTGATTGTAAATCCAAACATAAGTTTGAAGCAACTTGCGGATAATTTTGCGATTCATCACAAAACAGTGTTGCACATTTTGAAGAAATAGCTGTTTCTAATTTTATTTTTTAATGGGGGATTCCAGCATTTTTTTTATAATTTCATCTGAAAATATTAGGAAAACTAAGACTATTGATGAAAATCCGGTGAAAAAATTCCTATTAATAAGCGAATTATGGTCTCCCGAATTTTGAAAAGATTGACGTGACGTCATATTTATGTGTTTTTATATCAAACTGTTTTCATCATGGACCTAAATGTTCTAGAAATATATGCTATTATAAGTTATATTTACATAAAATAAATGAATATTATAACACTGTATAAGTCTACATACTTTATAATTACAGATGTATTTAAATTATTAAATTTAATGCAAGAAATTTATGTTAAAATAAAAACTGTTTGAAAACTGCCGTACAGGAATGTTAGCCCCTTTTTTCGAATTTGAATTTCTTAATTTCCATTGGTAGTAACCCCCACCTCCTAACACGCTATTTGTTATGCATGTATAGGCGGTCTTTCGGTCGCCAATCAAAATATTATATATAGATTTCATATACGTGTCGAAGCGCTATAACAAAAAACCCCTTATTTCCGAAATATCTCAATTATACCATTTCATTTTTTTATTAATATTCGTTCTTCAGCTTTTTTTTTACTATTTTCCTTTAATTCGATTGAGCTGGAATCCCCCATTTTAATTTATCGTTATTTTCCATTCTTCTTGAGCTATTACTTCAATCTAATCACAGCATTTTTACTTTCGTTTTTGTAAATGAATGCCTTATTTTATTTCTGTATTCCTTTACACAGAGTAAGGCATTTTGTTTGGTTTTGTACACACCGACAGAGCACACATACGTCAGATTGACTTGTGGAGGTGGTAAATGTATAAGTAACTATAGCGCCATTAGTTCCTGACTAAACGTTCCCATTAAGAATGTAAACAAGTGACATTTCTCATCTCAACATTTTATAGTTAGAAATTCGATCAACGAGCGTTTTTTCTACTTTGTCGCGCATGAACGGCAAAATGTCATTTTGTGTTGACAAAAGCGAACGCAAATGCCCACTTTGTATATAGAATGTAGAAAAATAAAATTAAATATAAGACCTAAACACAAGGATTTGCAAATGACAAATATTTTACACAAACATAAGCACATACATAACAAATGTCATTTGAGCTGTCAATTTACGTTCTGGTAAAAAGATTTCAATTTAAATATAATTAGAAAAAGCATTTTTTACGAAAAAGGATTGCATATATGACTGCGTAAAATGCGCAAAAGGTATGAAGTTGTTATTACTGCTTGTTAATTATGAAAATATTAAATGACAGTTCACCTTAATTTACGTTTTATTTTCAAAGCAGTGAACATCAACCATAAAGTCTTATTTATAATTTTATTTATTTAATTTTGACGTTCTAAACTGTCATTATTAACTCCATAGCAACAAGTACAAGTAACATTTTATTCACAAGTGAATTAAATCTTTTTAAATCACTCTCACAAAATTTCATCTTACTCTGCAACAAAAAATACATTTAAAAATAACATCAAGAACGAAAACAACACTCACAACGTTATTTATCAGACATTATCAGCCCTTTTAATTATTTTTGCGACATAAATGACAGATAATAAAGCTTTTTAAATAGATGATTTGACGTCTATCAGCGACGATTGTCATGCTCAGCCTACTAACTGATCAGTTTTTTATTTTGTCAAAATTAAATATTATAATGGTTTTTATTATTTCGTCAAAATTTAATAAAATATTGCACAAACCACGTGAGCTAAGAATGTTTATTCACTCGCTCGCCCTTACGGGCACGTGAGCTAAACTTTCTTCTCATGAATAAACATTACCTTAGCTCACTTAGGGATACAACGCGAATTTTTCACAGGAATGTTTTAAATGTCGTAAGAACATAGAAATTGATTCGAATTTGTTCAATTTATTAAATTTACTTTGGAACTAAATTTAACTGGACGTTTATAATACTGGCCCTTAATGTGTAAATATCTATTATATTTCTTATTGTCATACTTCACTAGGAATTTAAATCCGTAGATTCGTAAATCTGCTGACAAAAAGTCAGTGATTGACCTCACATTGTCCTCAAATTAAATAGAATCGCCCCTAGCCCCTAGATTTAGTTTAGTGTTTAGATTACAACTAATTATGTCATTTAAGTTCAAAATATTTTCCAAGAAGTCGACACAAGATGATGAATAGTAGAAATGTATCTGTCATTGTTCTACAGTGGTAACCTTTCCACGAGCGATTAACATTTCAACAAACAACCTGAATGACCGTTCGAAACCTCTGATTAAAATGAAAAAGATAAAGAAGCATAAAATCTGTCCAGTACGATGGAAGGCCAACTCCCGTAGTTTTCAAGTAGCAATTAGGGTTGTGGCCAGTTCGTTAATTAGTATCTGTTGTGTTGTAGTTGTGGTTGGAGGCGGTAGGTGGCAGTGGCAGCACGGTGCACGGTAAACAAAAGACCCTCGGCGACAGAATACGAATTATAGAGTGGGTTGCGGGCG
This sequence comes from Ophonus ardosiacus, assembly GCA_943142095.1. NCBI lineage: Eukaryota > Metazoa > Arthropoda > Insecta > Coleoptera > Carabidae > Ophonus > Ophonus ardosiacus. The sequence continues at coordinate 29,468,050 of OW964836.1, forward strand.
AAATGTTACTGTTGCTGTTGCATTGTTCATGCATATTTAACAGTGGTTGGGTCTTTATTAAAGAGAAATCAGAGCAGGTAGTGCAGGGTTATTTATCATAAGATAACCGCTCCTGGTGCTTTGTGCGAATGGACAATGCTGTAATTAATGCCCCAGAAACGCCTTTACCAGATTTTATTTAATTGCGTGCCGCATATCGCCAACACACTAAGGGAGAACATATGCTGATTCACACTCAATAATTATTAACTTAATGTACCTCTATGTTCTTCTGGTCCCACTTAGATCCCCAATAAAATATGTCTATAATTCTGCATTAAAGTGTAAACTACCTCGAGGAATTTCATAAAGATTAAGGCCTGGTATTTTCCTCTCTGGTTAAACGTCTGTTAACTGTCAGTTAAAACGGAAAATATGCATCGATATCATGGCATAAAATGAAAAAAGCAGGGCATCGAACCCGAACCTGAACCGAACCAAAACCGGAACCTAACCGTAACATTTTACCGAACCCAAACCGAGAACCGAACCTCAGATATATTTTTCAATTGAACCCGAATTGGAAACGAACCGGATTTTAAAATTCAAAAATTGCTGCTTTCATTTTAAATTATTTTTATTTGTTTGTCATTCAAAAAACCTGGTTTATAATTTTAATGTTTTTATTATCGTTCGGAATTTTGTTGTAATAAAATTATGAATACTTTCAATAATTACAAGTAAATAAAATAATTGTATGTTTGTCTATTTTTTATGTTTAATATACCAAATAATGATTTTAATTCTGAATTAAAACAAAATATATTATAGACTCTCCTAACATTCATTAAACTATTATCGTATACCTACTGCTACGTATTTTTGTGTCAATGTAACCTAGCCTTTTGTTGCATTAAAAATATATAGTTTTAAATTAAATAAGCTATGGAAATATTGTTATTTTAATGAAAACATTTATAATAAACAAATTTTAAAACAAAATACAATATCTAACCTTTACAAAGTCCGCCTTTGCTTCTTTCCTTGGACTGCAAACTACGAATCACGGATCATAACCACATTTCACTATTAAATAAACAAATATAGTATAAATAACACATAAAACACTTGATAAAGTTTATAATAATAAATAAAACGTTCAAATTGTTCGTAAATAGGAACAAAAACACTCATTTCACGTCACAAAAACATTGGGAACTGATGACTGACGCTACCACACGTAGGTACGAATACATTAATGCAAGAATAAACCAGAGAAACAAATGAATGAACAGACAACAGACAGAATTAATATTTAAATAAAATAACTATATTGAACTGTTTTATCGCGGTAAATTTAAATGTTTGAATATGTAAAAAAATATTAAAAATATTTTTTCATTTTAAATTATTTTTATTTGTTTGTCATTCAAACAAACATTAATTCAATTTTCATTAAGTCGAACCGAACCTGAACCCCAAACAAAACCGCAAATTTTATTAATGCTTGAACCAGAACCGCACCCGAACCCATTTCTCAAAAAACAAATTAATATGAACCTAAACCGAACCCAGTTTTTGGCGGGTTCGATGCTCTGGTAAAAAGTACACATGTATTAATTTTTCGATGCGACATTTTTTTTTTTTTTTTTTGTTTTACTGAAAGTTATACAGTTCGCTCTCTATAAATCGAATTTGCAAGGGGAATTTGAATTTGTTCGAATTAGAAAGAATTTGAACTAGAGAGAGTAAAAGAAAATTAAATGATATATACAATGGAAAACAACGTTTATTCAGTTAATATAACAAAAAAATTACATTTTTTTTAAAATGCGATGTACACTTCTGTGCAATAAAATTAAGCACACAAAATATTTTATAGTTTAAAGTGGACCTGATATGCTGCCTAGTAACGAAAATATGTAAATTTGTCATTTTTCTTATTAATGTCAAATGCCGCGTCATTTAGACAGTAATTCTAAGATTAGAATTATAACTAGGATAGAAGATGATTTTTACGCTAAGTGCTAAGTAAGTTTTTCTATTTATTTACCAATTTTATAGCGATCAAGTATGGTGTTTGTCATTCAGTGAAACTGATGCGAAGCAATTAAAATAAACCCGAATTACAAAACTAAAATTTGCCTAAAAATAGTCGCGAAACTTGTGCTTAATTTTATTGCACAGAAGTGTACATACCTAGTAAATATACAAATTGAAACATTATACCGAGTGTCCCAAACAAACCTGTTTTTGATATTTAAATTTAAATTCGATTTATAGCGACGCGAATTTCATTGACTAAAGAAAAGTTCGAATTAAAAAATTCGTTTTAAAGAATACTTTTTACATATAAAAGCATATACGGGGTGTTAATACTAAGTAAAGAAAATGGTAGTTAGAACTCATTAAAACAAACAACTTTTCTTAGTTCCAATTTTTGATTTGGAGCCCCAGTTCGTAGTTATTGCAGTTCTTTTGTTTTTTGAAAAGTCGTCATAACTCCCTTAGTATAAAGACTATTAAATTTTTTTCTTTCAAATGTACCTTTAGGCTCTCCAAAACATTTGGCACTTTCAATTTTTTTAATTTTTTCAAATGACAATATGGCGATCGATCAAAAATTTTAAAACATGATTTTTCGATAACCACTCCAACGATTTTGAAAGTAAAACATTTATAAAATCCTTAAACTATCAACTACTACATTTGTCCTCAACATTTGTTTGAATCTATCCCAAAAAAGTATTTACTCATTTACTTGACTTACAGATAAGTACAGTTGTTCAAAAAAAAAATATCGTAAACTCCAAGTGTGTGACAACGTGATATATGAATTGAATAATGATCAAACATACGTTTCTGTGTTTATAGCCTACTCCGAATTAGGTTTTTTGCTGAACATTACTTATGTAAGTCAAATAAATGAATAAAGACTTTTTTTTGGATAGATTGAAAAAAATCTGTTGTGGCCAGCACAAGACCTTCCATCAATTCGATGTATTTTGTACAAATCCCATACCAAAAGGTCCTTGGAACATATTCTATCACATATAACATATATAATATCATGTAAAATCGAACACGAACACATACTATTTTTTACAAATTGCATACCAAAAGTTCATTTGAAAAGGTTCTATAAATCCAATAAAATTATAACATAAACGTACACTAAGTAAAATGCACTTGACACTTCCTTCATTTATTCTTCAGCTTTCCCCTATTTTATTACGGGTCGCTGTTTCCTCTTCTCTTCTACTCATTCCTGTCCAACGCATCTTCTTCACACATTCCTTCCTTCCTCAAGTCTTCTGCGATACAGTCCTTCCATCTTCTCTTTGGCCTTTCTCTGCACGTCACTTGCGAGGAACACTATGACATACCAATTTTAGATCCTATACTTTCCATATTTGGTTTTGCACTTGCAACTGACATCTGTCAATTAATTTTTTTTTAAATTATCAGCTGTTTCCATGATAAATAGCAAAGCTGACTAATTTTTGAAAATTATTTTCTTTATAACGCTTTAAACCTACAGCTATTGAATATGAAGGAAAATGTATAATCAAACCGTATAGAGAAGAGTATTTTCTTTAATATGCATCATAACAAAATGTCAAAAAATAATATTTAACTGGTTGTACAGAAGAGGAATACGAAAGAATTATAATTTTTAGAATTGTAGTATTGGAGTTATCGTCGGAGAAAAATTTGTCACACACGGACACACACACACACACACGGACACACACACACACACATACACATACATACAAACATCATCTTAAAAATAGTAAATTCGTATTGCAGGGACCCTAAAACGTGCTTAATCATTAAAAACTCACCACGGAATTTTTTGACCAAAGACAATACCTTCCTTACCTAACGGTGACGGAAGGTAAAAATGTTTATAACAAATGTTGTAGTTCATAGTTTAAGGATTTTATAAATGTATTACTTTCGAAAGTGGATGGAGTGGTTAACAAAAAATCATGTTTTGAAATTTTTGATAGGTCGCCATTTTGTCATTTGCAAAAATAAAAATTAATTGAAAATGCCAAATGTTTTAGAGAGCATAAAGGTAAATTTGAAAGAAAAAAATTCAATAGTCTTTAAATTAAGGGAACTATAACGATTTTTCGAAAAACAAAAGAACTCCAATAACTACGAACCAGGCTCCAAATAAAAAATTGGAACTAAAAAAAATTGTTTGTTTTAATGAGTTCTAACTGTCATTTTTAGGTATAACGACTTAGTATTAACACCCTGTATTGTTCAACATGTAAAAAAAAAATAATTCGATTTAGAGAAAAATTCAAATAAGAGACAGTTTGATTTAGAGAGAGTCGACTGTAGTTATGAAGCGAAATTTGTTAGAATAAGCCGATTGCCTCTTATAAAGTTTTATGGGACTCCATGTAGAGGTAGATAAGATATACTCTGTCTCATCGAAACCCAAAGGATCGCAAGAAACAGCTTAAACACCCATATACCATAAAAATACAAAGCAACAATTTAGTACGATGTACCACAAATTGCCTTATGTTTGTCACAATACTTGCAATTCCCAGGGTTGAAAGAAAGGAAAAATTAAATATACTTATGTAATCTATAATCCTACTCAAATACGGAAAGATGCTTATTACAAAAATAAGAAATTATAATTGGTGTATTACTATGGTTTGAATTGCAGTAAATTAACCTGGATTAACGTATCCAAGTTTGACTGTTAATTATACTAACGACATATAATTGCAATATATTTAAGAAATTGGTAAAGTTTCCAAATTAAATTAGCAAATAATAATATCGGGAAAGTTTTCTTTTATTGTTGATGTTTGTAATAAAGAAATTAAATAAAAACAAACAAAAAAACCGTAGATGGTCTGTTAGGCCGTAGTATCATAGTTTATTTTTGAAAGTGAAATAAAATTATGACCAATTCTTCAAATATACTCGTATGAATGTGCATGTATTTATTTCCTTGCTACCTAATCCCTCGTTGCATTGAAATTTCCCAAACGCTTTTATTTTTGTACAATTCATTTGCTTTGCCGTACAAATTACGATGTTCGAGAATACTGCATATTAACAAAAAACAAAATATCTATTTGTTCCTGTGAATCCATCTTCAAAATGTCAACAGCTCACAAACAGAAAAGTCAGCTGACGAATGAAGTAAAGTTATACCTTACCGCCATGTTTAATAGTTCTTTCTTGTGATTAGTCGAATTTGTGATTTACATTTGGAAATATAAAATATAGTAATATTCCAAATTTGTAAAACATTCATTAACCATCGTATGCGTATTAAGTGAGTTTATATCACGATTTAAAATATACTGGTTGTGCCAATTCTCTGCACAAAACGGGGGTCCAAAGCGATACGTGTTTCCTGGTTTTTTCCGCTAGAGGCGCAACGTGAGAACGACCCAACTGACACCTGTCATTTGCATGTCATTTTGAAAATATTACATGTTATATCTTATAGAAAGGTAAATAAAACTGGTTTGAAGTACATATTCGTATTATATGTAATGTAATATAAATATTTTGTTGAAAGATATTGCAATTAATGCAAAATAAAAAGAAAATTAAATAGAAAATTTACAAACGACTGCATGTCTGATCAGTCGATCATCGTAATCAACCATTAACATCACCTAGGACATCGGATATTAAGTTCCCCACCCCTACACAAAAACCATCATGGACAACATCATCCACCAGAGCCCTGAAGAAGACTTTTGTTAAAGTCGAAACGTCGGCCAGGAAATAAATAATTTACAAACGACTGCATGTCTGATTATTTTCCATTTTTACATAAATAGAAAATGTTTCATTCCTGGATGTGAAACTGGTTACAAGAAATCCACTGAAAATGAATCTCTGTTTGCTGCTCCACTCGATATATCACTTTTTAAAAAAATGGCAATGTGCAATTAGTAGAGATGATCGCGAATTAAGATTGAATGATGTTTGTCGAAAACATTTTCGGAAAGAAGATATTACCGAATGGAACTCTGGAAGCGTACGGTTCTATCAATTTATTTAGTTTTTCCAATTTTAAATTCTAACAATGTATTCATTCAGGTTTCTATTAAATATATAAATTTATATTAAAAATAAATTCATTATGAATTTCATTTTTTATATTTTATGTAAAAATAGTTTGCTGTGATAGAGTCGTTCTCACGTAGCGCATCTAGCGGATTATTCATAGAAACACGTATCAAGCGGACCATCAGAAACAATGAAAAACATGACAAGTGGCATAACCAGTATATTTTAAATCGTGGTTTATATTTTAAAATCTAAATTATAAATTAGAGTAGGCTATGAACAAAAAAACGTATGACAATTTGAAAGTAATTAAATATCAATTTGACACAAGATATTGTCATAAATGTTATCTAAAGAAATCAAAGCTTTTCTTCTTGCATACTTATTTTAGAAATAGAAAAAATTTTGAAAACGATGAATGGCAATATTCTGTATCCTTCTTTATTATCTTTTCTCCTTAATATTATATTTCACGATCAATCTTGACAACTCGACTTTTGAATTGAATAATGATCACAAATACGTTTCTGTGTTCATAACCTACTACGAATTAGATTTTTTCTGAACTCACTGTACTTCATAGAAGTTTATATTCAAATATACTTTTTTGACTCCTTTATTATTATTTAGAATCAACTCTTAAAATATTTAATAAATATTTAACTATATAGATCACAGCATTTATTAAATTAAAAATGCTTTATATTTTCTTCATAAATCATTTCTTGTTACATTACAGAAAGAACCATAAATGCTATTTCTAATAAAGCAAAAAACATATTAATAATTACATTAATAATTATTACAAACAAAAACGAATTTATAAAGCAGTTTATTATATTTCACTAACAACAAGATATATTCATACAAGAAAATCTATTGCCAATGCAATTCATTTCCTTCACATATAATTAATTATTTTCTTTATTTGGATGTAAATAATTGATATTCCTCCATAATTCATAATTTGCTCTATGAATGATTATCTTTTTTAGTTTATTAAATGAGGGAACACTTCCTATTTCAGCCCAGTGGAGCTTAATTCATTATTAATGAATTATCTCAATGAATTTTCTAATTATAGTTTTGTCCTTTTATAGCCCGAACAAGTCACTATGAAAAAAAATCATTACCATACATATGGGTCTTAAATTAGATATTTAAGATGGAAATTAATTATGATTATCTCTATACGAATATGGATATGGACCTCCACTTAGACTGTTATTCTTGGAGAAAATATGTAAAAACGACACATAATATTCAACCTTACACCATTTCAAATTCATACGGCGGGTATATTATGCATTTTTCGGTTTCAAATGAGTTGCAATTACAGTAAAACATAGCATATTATGCAGGTTTCATGCCCAAAAATGGAGTGGCTGTAAGACAAGCAACAAATTAGGCAATTATATTTGCAACACCTTCAATAATTGTCTCGCGATTCGACCTCTGCTAATTCGGCACCACCATGAAACTGTTTCGTTTTCGAGATGCATAAACCAGTGAATATAGGCTGTTAATTTTATTTATAGTGACTGTATATACATAGTGTGGCCAACCGCCGCCATATTTAGGCAAAATGCGCGGGAAATTTGAATTCATATGATGTGATAACTAAACAAAATTCGATAAACAATTAATGAAAGAGCATATTAAATGGAAACAAAATATTTATTTTCATTTTAAATCCTTTCGAAGAACTGTTTTCACAACCAACCGCCACGCAACCAGGCATCTAAAATATATACCTTAGTATTAAACATTTTTAGTAATTTTGACAGTTAACCTAAAAAAGATGTGATGTTAAAAAATATGTATAATATTACTTTGAGTTATAAATATACAAATACACGTGTAATTTAATTATTTGCACTATCTAAAATATAAATATAATATAATTACCTTCAATTCACATATAATTCACGTAACAAATCTGAAAATGTCACTTTGTCGGCATAATATCCGCCATATTTAGGCAAATTCGCGCCGGTCAATCAAAATCGATCCCCCTATTGGCCACACTATGTATATACAGTCACTATAATTTTATTTTGTCCACTATTGTTATCACGAGAACTATAAGAACTACGATTTTGGTTAAATTACCAAACAATTTCTACTTTACTACTCTTTTAATGAAAGTAATTTTTTTCGTCGTTTTCACATTGTGTGGATCAACTTTGTTATTTTAAATGGGACCATATATTTTTTAATACCTTCCGTCACCTTTAGATAGGGAAGGTATTGTCCTTGGTCAAAAAATTCGGTGGTGAGTTTTCAATGAATAAGTACGTTTTAAGATCCCTAGAATACGATTTTACTAATTTTACATTAATGTCTGTATGTGTGTGTGTCCGTGTGTGTGTCTGTGTGTGTGTCCGTGTGTGTGTCTGTGTGTGTGTGTCTGTGTGTGTGTGTGTGTGTGTATGTGTGTGACAAATTTTTCTCCGACGATAACTCCAAAACTACAATTCTAAAAATTATGATTCTTTCGTATTCCTCTTCTTTACAACCATATGAAGAGCTGATTAGATTTTGGTTATAATTGGTCAACCGGAAGTACCCTTATTTGAAGTTCTTAACAGTTTTTCTGGAAAAAACGCAGTTAAATATCAATTTTCGACATTTTATGATCATTAATATGAAAGAAAATCTTATTCCCTATACGATTTGATTATACATTTTCCTTCATATTCAATAGATATAGAGTTATAGAGAGATTAAGAGAGGTTAACTTTCAAAAATCAGTCAGCTTTGCAAAAATAATAGAAACAGCAGATATATTCAAAAAATTCTAATTGACAGATGTCAGTGTCAAGTGCAAAACCGAAGTGGAAAGTATAGGATCAGAAAGTAATATAAGTGACAGAGTGTCCCTCGCAAATGACTTGCAGTTTCAATGTCGGGAGTACGAGGTAGGCCAAAGAGAAGAAGGACTGTGTAGCAGAATATTTGACAGAGAAAGAACTGTATAAAGAAAATGTGTTCGATAGGAATGAAGAAGTGTGAAGTGCAATTTACAAAATCGTTTTACGACAAAATGTTTTTGTAATATGAATTCTACTATACTTTATTATACAACTTCTCCAGTTGCGGCCTTGCGGCATCATCAGAAGTACTGGCGGAAGGTTACTGGGCACAACATTTTTTTTTTTTCTTTTTTGTTATTTATATCAACACCTTGATTGGTTAAATTGTTTAACCAGTTATTAGAAATTAACCACTGACTTAGGGAATAGGGCTGAAATCAAAAATATCCCTTTACTTTTTACTATCTGGCGTAAAATATCGCAATGATGTGTCAATAATCTCTTTTTCATTCAGGCGTGGCAAATTTCCAAAATGTTTATGACAATGTTATTTGCAAACATTTAACGGTTCCTTTAACCTTTCTGCTTTGCATACGCGCCCGTTTTGGTAAGTGGCAATGAAGGGCTAATAACATGATTGCAAAAGATGATAAAGGTGCGGTAGCAAACGACCGCGAATTTATCCAAAATATGTAATAACCATCCGACTTAGCACAATCACAATAATTGATTATAATCTCTACGCTGATCGGAGGTTATTTCCACAAAAGCGTGACCGTGAACTTTGGTTTTTACAATGATTAATTTAATTATTTAAATTTCTGCAATTATATTCACGGAACTTTTATTTTTTGTCATATTACAATTATTTTTATTTAAATTACAATGAACGAATTTGCAATATGAAACGCCCTGGGACTGGGATAATTTAAAAAAAATGAATTTCGTGAGAATATGGCAACATAAATAAATAATTGAGTTATTAATTTTTTTCTTAATTTCGTGAAAATAAAATTTCGCATAATATGTAGCTTACAGCAATACTCGTACTATACTTCATTTCACGTAAGAAAATACTGACGGGAAGATAGGTGCAGTTTGATCTTGTTTTTTGATTGGATAATACTCCAATATTATCCAATCAAACAACAAGATCAAACTGCACCTATCTTCCCATCACTATTTTTTTACGTGAAATGAAGTATAGTTTAAAAAAAATATTAACTAACTTAATATAGCTACCCTTTATTACTGACTTCAATCTATTTAATGAAAAGTTCAATTTACAACTATACTTACATAATATAGAGATTTGAAACGAGTATTATAAAGTTTATAAACAGAATTCAAAAATGGCATTTGATATTACTACTTTTATTTATACAATTTGGAAATGTTATATTTTAGATCAAATATTATTAAAAATAAATCAAATGATTTTGTTATATGCGAAAAAATTATAATTATAAACGTGTAATGCCCAGTTTTATAAACATCGAATAACTTGCTGAGTTATTACTTTGAAAGTAAATTTAATCGATGAGTAAATAAAAATGTCTGTTTTATAAAATAAGTTGCAGAGTAAAATAAGTACTTGCAGAGTAAATATTTTATTCTAGTGATTTACCGACAGAGACATCGTTTATTATTATTCAAGCGAACATGTTAGAGATAACAAAAAAATATATTAGTATTACTGAAAACAAGCAGACAGACGTAGCAAGCGTCAAAAGCAAAAATAGTGCATGGGATGAGATTTGTAAAGAATTTAATGCAGTTTCACAAACAGATCCCCGGAATAGTGTTCAAGTGAAACTGTTATATGACACATTGTATTTTTGCTGGCTTGGAGTAGTTGGGTTTTGTACAGGTGTTAATAAGTAATTTTTACAAGGGTATCCACTATCCCCTAACAAGTAGCAATTACCAAATTCTCCGTTTTCAAGCCTAGCTCTTATTAATGAACAGTTAAATATATTGCTGTCGTGTGCGGAACCAGGCCATCTAGCAACAACATCCGTTATTTTTAGATTTGCTGAACATACCATTTGGCAATTCACAGAAAACCATCCTTTTCGCTTTCTATAAATTTCTGCGTTCTCTATAAAATAATTAATTTTGACATGTGTCAAATTTATTCTACAGAATAAAATTTACTTCCTCCGAATATCAGTGGAGTAATTTATTCCATAGATTTACTTAGCTAGTATTTTTATTCTTGCTTTATAAAACGAAAATCTCTGGAATAAACTATTTTACTTCGAGAATAAATTTTACTTTGCTAGTAATTTACTTATTTATCTTTTATAAAACTGGGCATAAGTTTTTCAGAATTAAAACTTACGTACAGAATTGTTTTTGCAAATTTCAGTATGTTTCTAGTTATGTAGTTTCTTCATATTTAAAAAATCTATTGTGGCCAACACAAGACCTCTCGCCATTTCCATATTCGCAATCGAACCGTCGTTTTATAATAAAAAATTACAGAATTTTACCCAATTATTGTTTTTTATTGTATTTAACATGACTTCTGCACGCATACAATTCTAATTATGTATATCTATTTTTCATTGTATGAGGAAGTTCTTAATGTCAGAGATTCTTCCAATTCATTAACCAGATTGGTGATATTTCTGATGGATATATGCATTTTACCTATAATTTCAAATATTTAATTAATAAAACAATAAGAAAGATTAAATGTACTTCCCAGAAAAAGCTGTCAGAATGTCACTAAAACTGTTGACTCTGACACTGACATTGATATCTGATATCTGTTATTCACAAACTATGTTATAGACATTTGAATTTGTCAAGTGGTTTCCTTAGTGCCTTCGCCTCGGCGATTAGATTATTCTATATATTATAGTGTCTTTATCTCCAAATCTATAGAAGGTATAATAATTATATTTAGAAGAATTTTTTTAAGATACTACTACTTTTGGTTGTCCAATTGTTACGGAAACCTTTTCAGCTACACACACACACACACACACACACACACACACACACACATACATACACACACATACATACATACATACATACAGACATCCATACACACACAGACATTATTTTAAAAATGTTATAATCGGATTCTAGGGACCTTAAATCATGCTTATTCAGCAAAATCTGGATATGCGAATTTTAGCATGAATCCATTACCTCTCTTAGTGAGAGGTAAAAAAATCTTTTATGTTCAGCACAATAACTCTCGCCATTTCCGTTTTGTTACATAAGTATCAAATTTAACATTTCTTGTACACGCAAATAATTCTAATTATATCCTTTTATTCTACAAGAAATCTTGTACTTCTCTTTAAAATGCTGACGATGGTTTCAATTCATTGACAGGTATTTCCTAGGGTTATATGTACTATTAATATACATACAATTTTAAATATTTAATTAATATTTCAATAAGAAATATTAATTGTACTTCCCAAAAAAAAAAACTTTCAATAATGTCAATAAAACTGTTGGCACTGACATTTATCTGTCAATTACAAACATTTGAATTTAACAACTAGTTTTCTTGGTGTGCTATTTATTGCAACATATTCTATATATTATATTTTCTTTATCTCTAAATCTATAGAAGATATAATACAAATTATATATGTATTAGTTGGAGAATTTTATGTTCTTCTATACCTAACAAAATTTTCAAAAAATAATATTTAGAAGATTTTTTTAAGATACTACTATACTTCCGGTTGTCGAATTATTACCAACAAAACCTTTTCAACAATGTTAGATTGAGGAATACGTAGTTAAACAGGTCTTAACTATTATAATTTTTAAGGAATCGTCCTTCCAACATCCAGATACACACACATATATCCACACATTCACTAAAATACAACTATTTATTTTGAAATACTGTGCACTCCACAGTTGTCGTAAAATTAACAAGAGTGTAGGAAATTCCATAAAACTAATTCCTATGTTCATCCCTAACCGTATATAGTGATAGAAATCGGATTTTCTGTACCACGCAAGTAGCCCACTGTAAAAAAAAAACTGTTTATTATAATATAGTTGAAAGACGTAGCAAAATTCTTCATAACTGTACCTCCCTTGGTTTTAGATCAATAAATTTATCTAACAAGAAAACAGACATCTAATTAATTCTAATGACTGGGAACACTGATATATAGCATCCAATTTATCGACAACAAATTCTATTTGATTGTTCAGTCTGTAATCAAAAATCAAACTGGATTTTCGACCACCGTTGGGACTAGTTATAAGCCACCGTTCCTCATTCGTCATTCTTAACTTATCAATAGACGCGCAGCCAATAGAAGAGAATAAATCATCATTGAATTGATTTCCATACGCATAATCATCTTTAATTATCGTGTAGAGGTAATTTATCTACATGTCGTACTGAGCTAATGATTTCTATTCGATTCGTATTAATTTACATGAAGAAAGATAGGAGGTGGTCTTAGGATTATAGATTGTAGTTCTTTGTAAGCGAAAACCTAACAAAAATGATATAGTGATGGTACAGTTCCTCGAAGCAAACATTTGCTAAATGTTAACTAAATTTGTAGCGGTAAATCTATATCCAATCAGGACAACAGAATTGTGATAATGAATGTACACAGACTGTCAAATCAGTTACGGTGACTGGACTACGCGATTTTTGAATTGTCAATACTACTTTGGCCAGTGTTTTTAAAGAAAAGCGGTATATTGACAACTGTAGAGAATCGATATGACATCTGGTGACTTAATTTTTAACTAGTGCATGACGGTAGGTGCGAGCAAATACAACATATGTTAGCATACATTTTTTAAAAGTATTTCTTTTATACGAAAATGAATGTTGTAAAATACAGTAAAAGCAATATTATGTGTTGTGTATACGGGTGCCATTCGCTTATCAGTAGGGAAACTCTTTTAAGTTTCCACATTTTTCCAAAAATAGGTAAAAACAAAGTGAGTATAACCACAAATGCAGGTATTCAACAAACATTGGATCTTGTAAGTATGTTTTACGTTCTGGTAAACAAATTTCCAAGTATATGAGAGTATGTTCGAGACATTTCAAAAACAGTGACTTTATTTTTCCAAGTAATATTGTTAATAATTATATTTGAAACATATTTATGATTATTTAAAATTTTAGGAATTCCTTCTCAACGGATAAATTAAAAAAAAAGTGCTGTACCATCTTTGTGACGACAGAGCACTTTTTTGAAGCCAGAGTGATGTTACATTTATAATTTCTCGATAACTATCGGTAATTTCACATAATATGTGATTCGCATTCAGAACTTCTTCGCCTGTTTACAAGATTAATATTTTAAATAAAGTAGTAAATGAACATTATATACAATCATACCTTCAACAATATTCCTAGAATGATCAATAGCCCTTAGAAAGTCAAATATCTGAACAATACTTAACTTCATTTTCAAGAAACACAAGCAAAATTGTATCATATGACAGTGACAGATTGTACACCTACCGTCATGCATCCGCCATATTGGAAGTGCTTGCAGCGCCTCTATCGGTCATTTCATTTACTCTTAGTGTATCGGAAAAACATACGAGTGTATGTAGCGACCTCAGGTTACACCTCTTCGGGAGCATTGTTTGCTGCGGCGCGCTAGATGTCAAAATAATTTTTGATAGACTTTTACCTATATTTTGGACTTATTTAAAATTTATGGATTCGAAGGTGTTCGTTTAAGAATTCATGACTATTTTGACAGCATTCAGCATTCCAAAAGGTTGTTTTAAAGCTTTTAGGAAGTAGAAAAAAGTGAGTATTATGTGAAATGTATTAACGGATTTCTCGGAGATCATTCCATAAAGTAGTTAATTTTATTTAAATTTCCAATATTTCATTACACATTTCGTAATTTCATCAGGGAAAACTAAAATGTATATAATTCAATAAACAAGTGAGTTACATACATAAATTTGTTTTACTTACAAAAAGTCTTAACTATAATAATCACTTGGCAATTAGTTGAATTCAGAAACATTCAGTTTTAAAATATTTTTGTTTATAAACTTCACTGATTTACATATTATTAAAAGAATTTGAATAGTTACGTTACATTAAAAAAATATTCAAAAAGTTGTATGAAATACTATGTGATCGTCACTTGTTGGCCGAAAAGTGTGAGAAAATTGTAGAAATTTAGGGTTAGGTACGAATTATCGCAGCACAAATAAGAAGAGAAAAGTTCACAGCGCGGTAAATTTAAATGTAAAATATAAATTTCTATTAGTAGTTTTCGAGTAGATAAGAATAAATTGAACTGTATTGTTATTATTAAATGAGTCTTTTCTTGTAACTATTTTGAAATTCTAGTATAGTAGCTTCGTCATAATTTATGAAATGATTAGTTTCTTATGCATGTGCTGTTATGGCACATATATCTTTATATTAATTCTCTTCTCTCCTTGTCTGTCTTTAGTACCTAATTTTTGGGACGTTTGTCCAATATAAGACCGGTTACAACCACCACACGGGATTTTATATATTAAATTACTTCACATTTTAACATGTTAACTTCAAGTTTGCACTACACCAATTTGCAATACTATTTAAGTTCTTTTGTAGATTATTACAATTCCGTAAATTTTGGACCTCAGTTAAAACTTTCCATCATCAGCGTAGATGAACACATTACAAGTCAAATTTCCACGTCATTCAAAACAAGAAGAAATAAAAGCGGTCCTAAGTTTGACCCTTGTGGTACACCCGACTTAGTAGTATAATAGTTAGAACGGTAGCTATTGTAACATAAAAAACGATCGACGGTTACATAAGTACGATGCAAAATATTGAATTAGATTAGAAATGCCAATTTGAAGCTTATATGACCTCACCACTATCATTCAAATTCATAAAAATAATATGTGCTTTAAATAACCAAGTTATTCCAGTTATTTCCAATTGTTAGAATCTTGCAAACAAATATATTTTAAATCCTTGTACAAATTCAATTTCTAAAAACATTAGAAATTACAATTTGATAAAAACTGTTCGAATCAACTATGGTCACTTTTGTAACGATTTTATGGATCATAAATTAATATAATTCACTTTAATCATTTAACTTTTACCGACAAATGTATTTTTCGAAAATAATTACAATTCATACTTTAATAAAAACTAATTGATTCAACTTCGGTTCGTTTCTGTAACGGTTTTATGGATTCTCAAATTTTTCTAAATATTTAAATTTTACAAATCACTCCTCGATAAAAACTACCATCAATCAGTTCAGGTTCACTTCTGTAACGCTTTTATGAGTATAAAAATTTCACACCTACATTTTAAGCCGAACATTTACGTTTTATTAATAAAGTAACATACCTATCAACATTTGTATATATTGGTACATAAATGTATATACATCATTTATGTGAACAACCTAAACAAACTAAAATTAGCGTCATTATTTCGTATCGTACGTATATCCCACCCTACCCCCCACAATAAAAACTTACACAAGCTCCGTGATGTGTTGTTAAAAAATCTGATGTGGCCAACACAAAACCTCCCGCTATTTAATTTTTACATACATAAACATACGTACATAAAATCACGCGTTTCCGACTTAGTGGGCTAGCAAAAACTCGGAAACAATAGTAAGAATAAGAAAAGGGATAAGAGTAAGAGCTCAGCTGACTCACTTCACTCTTTAACAACATTTTTCTTTCGCCTTGTCCACAATTATTATAGCATTCATACATAAGAACATATTAAAGTGACTGATTTTCGGTAGCGAATAACCGCATCCGGACCACAATAATAGTTACGCAACAATCATCCTTCGTCACACATTCTTATCCATTTTTATTAATTCAAATACATACTTACGTATTTACTAACGCTGCAAACTGTTCCATTGCATTAAACTATTGATTTATTTACTATTTTCTTTTTAAAATGTCACCATTATTAATTTGAAGTGATTAGTTTTTTGACAGTGATATTTAATGTCAGTTACATTCATTTGAAATATGAACTGTGTAACAAAAGAATTGTATTTATCTTAGGCTTCGGGATTAATAAAAAAAATTATTTTAAAATTTATCTGCAAAATATATAGAAAAAGTGTTAATGTATTCCTGTAGAAAATTCAATAATCTATAATTTTCATAAGACATAAAATGCGAAAAAATGGCATTTAATGATATTTATATTATGTTATATTTTATTTATATTTTTTGTAGAAAAACCATTATGAGCTTCAGATAAAGTGCCATTTCCGGTTATCCGATTTACACCAAAATCTAATGGCTTCTTTTCATATTAGAATAGGATAGAAATACAAGGTTTCAGAATTTTCTGAATGATAGTATTTGAGTTAGAGCGAAGACAAAATCTCTACACATACACACACATACACATACATACATACATACATACATACATACACACACACATACACAGATACAGACATCATCGTGAAAATGTTAAAATTGGATTCTAGGGACCTTAAAACGTGGTCATTTACTAAAATCTCGATATGTAATTTTTAACACGATCCCTACACCTCCCTTACCAAGGGTAGCGGGAGGTAAAAATGGCTACCCTAAAAAAATTCACAAATATCTTACTTTTCAACAGCATCAACCAAACCCCATGAAATCCTACACAAAATCCACATATTGAACAACAGGAATTCCAGTATGCTTCAGTACCATATATTTATACCAGATCTTGCTAATGCAATAATAAAATGATGCAGTTAAAATTTCCTATATTTTATTATATTTTTGAAAAGTACACAAAATTTACTTGTGTGTGTATTTATTTATTCATGCCTAATCGGCTTTGAATCTTACAAAAAAATTTACATAACAAAATATTGACAATTGTGTGCTAAATATATCCGCTTTTTATTTTTTATTTAGATTACTTCTTTAGATTCTTCTTTTTTGTATCACCTTTTTCATCCAATCCTCTCCTGAACCTACATCGTCCAGTATTTCTGTGTCTTTCCTACAATCTTTTTCCATCTCTTTACAGTTATTCTTCAGGTGGAGAATAGTTTCCTTCTCTCTTCCACATAATCTGCACATCTGGTTTTCTTCCGGTAGCCAAAATTTGTTCCCGTTTTCCTCATTCCCACACCTGAAACGGGCTATCATTTTTACTCTGTGTCTTCTTTTTCTTTCTGTCAGATATCTGGGCATCGTTAGTGTATTTACTTTTCCATACAGCTGATTGTATCTCGATGTATTTATTTTATTTTGTTGTACTTGCTTTTGAGTATCTACGTCCCTTGTACTTAAGATTTCTGCCATATTCGCTCCCTCTCTTATCTTATTCTCCGTCTCTATTACTGAATATCCATTCCTTTCACAGTACGCTTTCCTCTTTCGTCCCCATCGTGTTTGTTTGTGTTCATAATCGTTTCCACTTTTTATTTCTTTTATACATTCTTGTATTGTTGAATTTCCATTATTTCTTTGTTTGATTTCATATTTCATTGCACACAAAATTTACTTTATAACGGTAGTAAATAAGTAGTATATTGTATTAAGAAAAATAAAATGGCGGACGTTTAAAATATGAATATATTGAATAAAAAAAATCAAGTATGTGAGATCATATTGTTTCTTATTTCATAGATGATGATATTTGCTTCGGATAAATTCATTTTTTCACTACTAGCCCAGGAACCCACTATTATTTACCTTTATTTGACATGAGAAATTGTTTTTCACTACCGCTTGCTTGTAACCATGGTAACCTAGGTCAGTAATAATTTATTATTAACCTTGGTCTATAATGCAAACTGTCACTTTTCAATCATACTCAAGCCTCCAAATCCAAATATTATTCATTAAACTCAAGAAAGGTGTTAAGCATAAAATTTAAATTTGCCACTATAATTTTAAATTGACCTACGCTGCCGCCTTGCCTGGCCACTGTGCTGTTTTGGTGAAAATGTGAAATATTTGTAGATGAAGGATTGAACAAATCACTATTTTTTTGTATTTGTACGTAAGTACATTTCAATAGATTTATTTAAAAATAATAATAATAAACTAATAAGGCTGCTGACTGTAACAGCACAAAGTGTTTTTATTAAATAATTTAATCAAATACAAATCAAGGCCCATAAGTGAGGTTATCAAACCAGCGGAATGAGCAAAACGTCAGATAAAAACAAAAGCAACCTACTTTGTTTTTGTGAATATTAACAAATAAGTAATGTTATTATTCATGTCAAAATTATTATTATCAATAAAAAAAATTCAAAGAGAATTTATGTGCTAGTAGTGAAAAAAATAGTATATAAACCACAAAATTTAAACTCGTTCTTCAACAAATAATGCATTTAAAATAACACCAGGCGCGAAAATAACACTCACCACAGTATATATCAGACATTATCACCCATTTTCATTATTTTTCACGATACAGAATGATAGACAATAAAGTTTTTGAAATAGATAACATCTATCATCGACGATTGTCATCCACAGCCTACTCACTGACTAGTGATTTATTTTGTCAAAATTAAATATTATAATGGTTTTTATTTTTATTTTGTCAAAATTGAATAAAATATTGTATAAACCACGATACATAATAGATATTTATACACCAAGTGAGCTAAGAATATTTATTCACTCGAAGAAATCAACTCACTCCCCCTTACGGGCTCGTGGGCTAAACTTTCTTCTCATGAATAAACATTATCTTAGCTCACTTGGTGTATAAATATCTATTACATATCGTAACCTGGGAAACAGAACCAATAAAATAAAATTTCAGACTCTCTTGTTTTATTTTATAATATATTTCAAACGTCCGCCATTTTATATAATACATAATAATACAAGGTACTATTTATTTACTACCAAGCCAATTTTATGTACTTTTCAAAAATATAAATATATGTAGTATGTTCTATTTGAAATTTCAAAGTTGGTATCACATACTCCGGAACCGGAAGTAACAGAACGCTTCTTGATACGACTTCTTATTATCCTTATTGCGTATAGCAAATTTGCTTATTTCAAGATAACCGCTACCTCTCTTAATAACGGAGATAATTGCAGGTTCATTCTCATATGATCACCTGTATAATTGAATAATTCGCGTGGAACAAAGAATACATAATACAGACCTCATTGTTGATATGAAAAGAAAAATAAAGTTTGATTATAAAGTCGAGTGTAGACTGTACAGTACACACTCATAAAACAGCTGTTACGAACCTTAGGTGACCCCTGGTATAATGAGAGGGTCAAAGATCAAACAGGTAGAAACTCTGATTATTTCCAAGTCATACTATCTTCATCACTAAAATGACTTGTGTTATTTTCTAACCTAGTAATTACTAATTACGTAAATATACACACTATCGTATACGTACGTATAAATACAGAAACAGATATACATAAATGATAATGTATTCATTTATTATTTGTAGTTTGAATTGTCGTGTCATCCATTCACAGTTAACTTATAATTTTCTCTACCAATCAGAATTGATTATTGAAGTTTTTATCAAGTCGGTAAGGAAATACAAACAATGATGTCAAAGTTAGATAACGAAAATAATAGAAAACAGTCTGACGTTATATAGTTAATCGACGCCCGAAAAGATGGCAGCATGTATTTCGTTCTAGGGGTAATGACTACTGAAAAAATAATATGACGTCCCCGCTGAATAAACAAATAAATAAACTAAATGAGAGAGAGACGTATGTCTGATCATTATTCAATTCAAACTTCAAGTTGTCAAAATTAATCTTGAAATATAATTTTAAGGAGAAAAGATAATATTAAATGAAGACATACTTTAATTTCTTTAAATAACATTTTTGACAATATTTCGTGTCAAATTGACATTTAATTAAAAGTATTTAAATTGGTATCCGTTTCTTTGTTCATAATCTACTCTGAGTTAGAATATTTTTGACACTGTAAATACACATACATCCACACATGCACACACAGACATCATCGTAAAAATGTTAAAATTGGATTCTAGTGACCTTAAAACGTACTTATTCACTAAAATCTGAATTTGCGATTTTTAGCACAAATACAATACCTCTCAGCGAGAGGTAAAAAGGCCACAATGTCTTCAGATATAAAAACAAAAAAAAATGGGGTGTCATATATTTCATAAAATATAACTAACCGCTATAGCTGCAGCTCCTTATTTGTAATACAAAGTAAACAAACAATTTGTAATAATATTGTTATTAGCAATTTAATGTTTTAGAGAAGGGATATGTGACGATATCATTGTAGGATCGTGAAAGAAGATAGATATACTGGGAGGGAAAGAGATAGTTATAGATCAGCGTCACGATTATGTTGTGGTAGGTTATGGTATGGAGACAGCTGACTATAACTATCCCTTTCCCTCCCAGTTCATTTGTCTTCTTCCAGAATCCTACCATGACAACGTCACACATCCCTTCCCTAAATTTTTAATAATTATTTCTTGTAAACTACAAATAAATAATCTATTTAAAAACGTGGATTTTATTTACAGGTAAAAAATAAAATTTGATCACATACCCCATACTGAAGACATTTTGTTTTTTAAATGTGCCAAAGTATTTATTTAATTCTATGATTTTACTAACAAAAAATAAAAACACTTTCACTGGATAGTAGCGGATCTATAGAGAGGGTAAAGTTTAAAATTTAAAATGTATATTTTTTTAAATATTGTAAAAATGCAAAAAAAAAAAACTTTAGGAGCGACGAGAAAATTTATGATCGTGTTCTACGGGCACCTAAATAATATTGAAGATCGCCGAGTTTCTATCATAGATTTGATTGTCAAATGGACAAATGTGATTGATAGACCGATCTTTAAAGACACTTACCTACAAGGTAAAATGAATCCTAATAAATCAAACCCAATTTCTTTTCATTTAGGCAAGCGATGAAAAAGTATTTTCTCGCAAAAAGAAAAACAAGCCCGATTTTTACTCCCGGGACTCAATTTTTGTGTTCTTGGCAATATAAACAAAGAACTGTCATCAGCTTTTCACAGTACAAATCCAAGGATGTAAACGTCGTAAATGCCACTTGCTAATTATTACGGATAATTATATTAGTTGCTGCAGGCGCATCTTCTGGTTTTACACTCATTTTTAATGCAATAAATTAAATCGGAATAGAAAGCTAGGTTATATTATAAACCTGAATGACAAATGGAAAGACAAGGGGAAGGGGTTTGTTTGTATAGAGATTCTATCTCTCTTTTGCGTGTGACGTCAATTCCGTAAGTGTCTGTTATAAATTTGTTATAAAATTATTAGAAGACTTAAGTCTTAAGAAAAATATTTTAATACAATTAACAAGCTTTCAATTTTCATATTAGGGAAGACCGGAGCTAGTTGTCACACGGGTAGGTTGTCTCAAGTCTCAGTTTTCAGTCACTACTGCCACATATGGATTGTGACTCGAACTACTAAGTATTTACATCATTGCGAGTGTGTGCATACAGTTTCATGTGCCCTGCGACATTTCTATGGATTTGATTGGTTCTTTTGGTTTTTTTTTTTTTTTGCAGCTACAAGTATTCGTTGAACGATGTAATTAACTCTGATTATTCAATTTCTGTTCAATGAAGTCAATGTCTCAACTATTTCTCTGTGAATCTATAAGGTTGCATAATATTACTCTGTATCAACTTTGAGGTTAGTTTATAATATAGTATTTCCGCCAAATAGAGATATGTCTGAAATGTCTGTACATGACTGGTTATCACAAAAACCCCAGAGATGGTTGTCACACGTGAAAAAATGGATTCCATGTGTATAACTGGGCTCACGAATCATGTAGGTACCCCCGAAAGGAATTACTTTTGTACTTGTCAAAATTGTGAAAATGTGGCCGAAAGCGATTAATGTATTATTGACCATTAAATATTCACTTATATTCTTATTTCAATTACAAATTGTATCTTAAATTTAAATTACCTATTAATGTTTTTCTTTATCAATCTTAATTTTTAGTGTTCCTAAATAAAATTTATTAATAAATTTTGAATTATTTTTTTTTCATTTAAATAACCCGTGACAACTAACCTCAAAGTATGTGACAACCAACCTGGAGTAGGGGTAGATTGTCACAAAAATTTGCTCAGGGAAAAGAATGGTCTCAAAACTGCAGGAAATCAGAGGTAACGGTACACACTAATGTAACAGGGGGGATGGTGGGAAGAAGATTTTGTTTACTCTTTGTTCTTACTTTCTTGCCCCAACAATGACTTTATCTAACTGGTGGACGCTTGCTGGTTCGCCCACCACTATACTGAGACGGAACACCCTTACACTCTCACTATCACTAAACATTTAACACTTGATGATAGAGTTATGAACATATTTTGGAGAGATGGCACGCACAATATTTTTATACTAATTTTAAATAACTTTATTTACATAATTACATTAATACTAAATCATTATTATTAATTACACTAAACTACTAACACAAAATCATACTCTTATAGTTACATTGTAATCTAATTATGAGTACTGGCGGAAAACGACCAAAACCTAAACACAGACTACATGTCTGTCCTATCTGAGTCCTTAATCTCCACTGCTTAAAAACAAAGGGTTATCACTTGAGACGTATATCTGATGAAGGGTGCGAGGGTGTAGCATCCATAGCAAAATAACAAGATTTCACGTAGTCTAGGCAATAACTTATATAGTTAATTGTCAAAACAATAAATGTCTACGCGGTTGACATCTAGACTAAACAGAGATATAGGAAAAATTATTATTATTTCTAAACAGAATTTTGACTTACAAAGATAACAGAATTAAAATGTTGATATTGAAACTATAATTTAGAAGAATTTATATTAAAGTTATTTACTTGTTATTTCACCATGCTCACCTTGCTACACTAAAGGATAAGCTAATGATAAAAAGAGTAACTGCAAACCCTTCCTCTTAAAAAATTCCAGGGCATCGAACCCGCCAAAAACTGGGTTCGGTTTAGGTTCAGGTTAATTTGTTTTTGAAAGATGGGTTCGGGTGCGGTTCTGGTTCAAGCATTAATAAAATTTGCGGTTTTGTTCGCGGTTCAGGTTCGAAATAATGTAAAATGAGAGCCGGAATTTACGCAAAACGCAACAAGAAACGAACAAAATTTTCACGAAACGTCAGCCCAGACAGCAACGCAGATGCCTAAGACGTCGATTATCGGCTGTATTTACTTTTCGAACTAAAAATTAACCTGAACCGGAGTTGAACCCCGGACCTGAATTTTAATACTCGGTTCGGTTTCGACTCAGGTTCAATTAAAAATATATCTGAGGTTCGGTTCTCGGTTTGGGTTCCCTAAAATGTTACGGTTTGGTTCCGGTTTTGGTTCGGTTCAGGTTCGGGTTCGATTCAAAAGCAAAAATTGTGACAACAACCTCCGGTCTCTCTTATTTTTTTTAAAAAATTTTTGTTCCTTCAGATTGAAAGACCACCAACCAAAAAAATGAGTACCTACAACTTATACTATCATTTATATTAATAAATTTTAAGAAGAATGAACACGGAACATGCGTTCAGAATTTCATTACAAGAGTATTAAACTTTCATAAGTAACAGTATCTAACCTACTTAAAACAGTTTTTGAATGGAAATCGCATACTTAACCCTTTTTAAATCACTCCCTATGTCATCAGGCAGGGCCCGCGTGAACAGAAGTCGTTTACCGCTACGCAAACGGGCAATAAACCGGTGAAATTACTGCCTTCCGACGCGAATATGACACTTAATTATTTACGATGCCGGCAAGTGATGAATGGGCGAACCGATAACTTCTTCACAGCCGACCGCTCGTAATTGATAATGGCAATAGCGGTGATGTCTTCACCCTTATTAAAGAGCTACCTATTGAAAGTAACGGTAAAAGTGAAATGAGTGCTAATAGATATGAAGTATGAAGCAACATGCGAGAAATAATTAAGGATCGGATATTCTAAACAGTAGCTACTAGGTATCAACATATCTTCGGAAGATGACAGGCTTAGAGGCTATAAAAATTTATTTTTTTAATCGTGGGATAAATTATAGATAACTAGACATTCTCTGAAATTTTACATAAATTAAATTTAAATATTTAGCTCCAAGACTAGAAAACGTTGATAAATAAGATCAAAATGAATATATTATTTTTTATATAAATATTACATGTCATCAAATATTTTACATTCTCTTGAGTACGGCGTTTTGCTTCTGGCAGATTTCAATAATTGATATAACTTTTACCTTAGAGGACGTTTACCTGGCATCACTTTTATGTAGAAATACATTTAATTTGACTTATAATGAATTCAAGTAACTTTCATGTTCTGGAAAAGTTCGTATAATGACAATATAGTAATTAAGATACCAAGGGTCGTTATACGGACAATAATGCTTGAGGTCAACAGTGTACTGTCGAGGGCCTCTGGCCCGAGGCGAGCACGTTGACCGAAGGCATTATTGTCGTTAAACACCGGTGGTGCCTTCAACGTTTTATGTTTTACTAAAAATTCTTAATAAACATTTTGTCTGACTAGAATTTATCAAACAAAAATAATAAATCACACAATTTTAATACAACTTACAAAGTAGCCTGTGAATGCGGTATCTTGATAATATTTTGTTTCTGTAAACAAAGCATTTTTTCAAACCAAAAATATATTTCTTGTGGTATTTTTCTGTCAATATGGATGAGCAATGTTATTGCTAATAATAAGAAGTATGCTGATTTGTATTTGTGATGAAACAAATATGATTATAAACGACTACAATTCACAATGCTTCTTAACCTTAACTGCACTTTATGTTATTATCAGAATTATTAACCTCAGTTTGTTGTCAACATTACCATAGCAACTTAATACGCCCTAGGGCATTATTTACTCAATAACGAA
Organism: Ophonus ardosiacus; assembly: GCA_943142095.1. Lineage (NCBI taxonomy): Eukaryota > Metazoa > Arthropoda > Insecta > Coleoptera > Carabidae > Ophonus > Ophonus ardosiacus. The sequence continues at coordinate 29,493,806 of OW964836.1, forward strand.
CCTAATGTTGAGGTTGCTATAAAATAATAACATACTTGTAACACATAAAGTATAATATAGTAATTGGGTCCTATACTATAGTCAAATTTTTAACTATCTTAAATAAAAAGACGAAAATATATATATAAATTAATGAGTATTAGTGAAATTTTTTTGTTTAAATATTGATTAGGTCCCAAACTACAAGCAATTGAAACTGATTACTAATTGGGTATGACGCTTAAGGTACTAAGAATTTGATTGGTCGCCTGATTTTAAAAAGGAGATTCGCGCGTCTTTTGCGGTCGCCTTTAAGGTAGTACGATCATTAGAGCAATGTATAGATAAGAAGCTGAAATTTTAATATGTTATTAACCAACAATATTTACATAAAAATGAATTTTTTGAGAGAGATCTGACGTGTGGTTTTTGAGTAATTAATTTTTGAAAATTGGATATATAACATGCAGTCAGTAGGGAATCTCTTGTTAGATGCACATTTTTTATATAATTTAACTACAACTGCTATATATAAAGATACAAAAAAACTGTAATTTGTAATAATCAACTATCATAAATAATGTAAAAATTACAACAAAGTATTCTGACGTGCAGTTCTGAAGATATTTGAATATAAGTAACTGAAAATTCATGAAAATATCTGTCACTCATACTGACAAATAAATGACATATCCGACTAGTGAACGTTTGACAACGTCGAATGAAAAAGCAAAACACAATAACTATCTGAGGGGTTTTTAACACATCCAAGAACTACAAAGGACGATAAACACAGAAAACATAAACTCAATAATTGTCCGAATGGTCAGAATCGTTCCAATTCAAAATGACAAATAATGTCAAAATTCGCGCCAAGTGCTGGTATCCGCCATTTGCGATGCGCTGTTGCTAGATCCACGCTAGATTTATTTTCGCAAAAAAATATATTTTTTATTGTTAATAAATAAATAATTAAGTAAATCCGATTATAAGTGGTCTTAAGTAACATCTAAATTTAATTTATTAATTTACATGTTAACATTATTTTATTTTAGTTAAAAAAAATCAACATTTTATTATGACTTACTGAGTACTGATCGTACCACCTTAAAACATTATGAAATTTCACGTTGATGTATAACCTATAACAATTTTGTGTTTGATGAATTTGTTTAATTATAACATCTAGTAATATTAATTAACAATAATAATGTATTTATAATTAAATCAATTTGTAATATTAATTAAATTAATATTGAAACTTCAAAACAGACAAACACTAGCGCCATCCATCGTCATACTTTGTGTCATAATATTGTCAAACTGTTTCAACGTTCTTTAATGTATTAGGAAAAAAATGCTTTTTATTTATGTTATTTGTACTATTGTACTTAATAATAATTTCTTCGTGAATATAACGTATAAGTTTTTATATAAAAATATTTCAGCTATGCAAACATGAAAAAAATTGTGCCCTCTATAACTAACACTTTGTCCATTGTTTGTCGATCAATGGCCAGTACCTGCAACGTCACGCACCAAATTCTTAAACTTTAAAAATTCATATCTCGCTTATTACGTAAAATGTAACTTTTTTATTTTTATACGATGCTGTAACACTAATTCTAAGGAACCAATGTGTTTTATTTACGAGATGTAATATTTTGGAAGATCTTATTTACCCAGAAGAAGACGCAAGAGTGTAATTTAAGATGGAATCAAATCGAAAAGTACATACCATAGGCATGGAGGATTCTCATAAACGGATTTCCTCAATAACTTCAATTATATTGTGCGTACTATTCTAGTACGCTGACCACGCGTATCTTAAAATTGTTCTTAGCAGGCACGGTATGTCCGGGTATCTAAATAAACATACTAAATATTTTGGTACACGCTTGTTACATTTCACGCGATTGTGTAGATTTAACTGTCACAGTCACCCTAACCTGAAATTACATAATATGGAAAAATTGTTGTGAATCTATGTAACTTAAATCGCCACACTATTAATATTCTAAACTAAACTTTTACACAATTTCCCTAAATGCTGGAAGGTCGTAGTCATGGATGATAATAAAATCGCTTTGGTACACTTGTTCTTTACAGTTTACATCTTACATGAGTAATATGTGATACATCACATCCCCCTTTGAATATACCAAAAATGTGTACCAATACCAATGGGGTATTCCGACATTTTTTAAAAATATTTTTTATATTAGTACAGACCAGTAGAACTCTGAATATCTAACTTTGAGTAAGAAAATGTATGCATCACATGAGATGAATTTTTAAAAATTTCACCGCAATTCAAATTTTCTTATCATGGCGCGCTTATAACGTCAACTCTATGGTGACATCTGCAACGAACTTCAGCGCCTAAATCCATATATTCATGACAGCCATTTGGTTGTTTACATATGATTTTAGTAGCAGCGTGTATTTCGGTGTTTGTCCTGTGTTTGTTTATGGTAAAAATAGGAGTAATAATTATAAAGTGGACGAAATATACCCGCGCGTGTTTTCTACTGGCACCATCTGTGTTTTTAAACGAAAATATTTACTTTGAAAAGAGCAACAGATTATCAACTTGACGTCACAAATTTCAAGGATGTTTCTAGAGCTGTAAAAATTCCAATTTTGTAACATTAAATTATGAATTAAAACTTTTTATTAAACATGTTTTATTATATTTTTCTACTATATGAAGATGGAAACTATAGAAAAAAGTTATTATTTTGCATTAATTCCATATCACCGGAATACTCCGTTGCATACCAAAGATCGCCATCTAGTTACGTCACTTTTTATAAGGGCTGAATGTTTAGTACGAAATGCGCGGTGTAAACGTACTGAGATCTATATACCTTTCCAATTTCAATTTCAGAAAAAGTAACTTCAATTTATTCAATTCCGGAAATAGTAAATTCAGTTTCAAAAAATTTAACTTCAATATCAGAAAAATTGAATTTACTTTTCTAAAATTGAAGTTACTTTTTCTGCAATGAAGTTACTTTTTTCTGAAATTGAAGTTGAAAAGGTTTATTTAAATAATGTGTATAAATGTATGTACACCCTTTTATTCTTTGAAAATATTGTAGATCAATAACTATCATGTGTTCAAAAAAATCCTAATTCGGAGTAGGCTATGAACAAAAAACGTATGTCAATTTGAAAATATTTAATTAAATGTCAATTTACACAAGATATTGTCAAAAATACGAAAGTATTATATCGTGAGCGTAAAGTAGTATAACTAGAACAAAATGTTCGCAGGGAATTGCTCAAAACAGCTGTAGACACGTGTTTCGCTGTAGAGCTCATCACAGTTATTGTCAAAAATGTTATTTAAAGAAATGAAAGTTTTTTTCTTCTTCAGTGTTTATTTTAGAAATAGAAATAAATTTAAAAAATCTGTTGTGGCCAGCACAAGACCTTCCGTCAATTCGATGTATTTTGCACAAATCCCATACCAAAAGGACCGTGGAACAGTTTCTATATAATATCATGTAAAATCGAACACGAACACATACTATTTTTTACAAATTTCATACCAAAAGTTTATTTGAAAAGGTTCTATAAATCCAATAAAATTATGACATAAACATACACTAAGAAAAATGTACTTGCCACATTTTACTTTCTGCTTCAGCTTTCCAATATTTTATTAGGGGTCGCTGTTTCCTCTTCTCTTTCACTCATTCCTGTCCAACGCATCTTCTTCACACAGTCCTTCCTTTCTCAAGTCTTCTGCGATACAGTCCTTCCATCTTCTTTTTAGCCTTTCACTGCATGTCACTTGAGAGGACCACTATGAAATACTAATTTTTCATCCCATACTTTCCATATTTGGTTTTGCACTTGCAACACACATCTGTCAATTAGAATTTTGAATGTATCAGCTGTTTCCATGATAAATAGCAAAGCTGACTAATTTTTGAAAATTAATTTCTTTATAATGCTTTAACTCTACATCTATTGAATATGAAGGAAAATGAATAATCAAACCATATAGAGAAGAGTATTTTCTTTAATAAATATAATAACAAAATGTCAAAAAATAATATTTAACTGCTTTTTTTTAAGAAAAACTGTTAAAAACTTCAAATAAGGGTACTTCCGGTGGATCAATTATAACCAAAATCTAATCAACTCTTCATATGGATGTACAGAAGAGGAATACGAAAGAATTATAATTTTTAGAATTATAGTATTGGAGTTATGGGGTCCCGTGGCCGCGTGCCTGAGTGTCTGGTCGCGAACCTGGGGGAACCGGGTTCGATCCCGACAGGCGCCAAATATTTCCAATTTTAAATGGCACAAAAGTGACCCCTGTGGTGCACTCTCCACACCAGCTATGAGTGCCCGTGAGGTGACGCCTGGTAAGCGCCCACACGGTAAAATATATCGTCATCATTACCAATGTCTATATGTGTTGTAGACACTGGCACACCCAGAAATGAGTAATATGCTGTGATGATATATTTATTTATTTATTTTAGTATTGGAGTTATCGTCGGAGAAAAATTTGTCACACACGGACATATACACACACACATACACGGACACACACACATACATACAGACATCATCTTAAAAATTCGTATTTTAGGGACCCTAAAACGTGCTTATTCATTAAAAAGTCACCACCGATTTTTTTGACCAAAGACAATACCTTCCTTACCTAAAGGTGACGGAAGGTAAAAAAACGGTGAATGTATCCATCTTTATTATCTTTTCTCCTTAAAATTAGATTTCACGATCAATTTTGACAACTTGACTTTTAAATTGAGTAATGATCAGACATACATTTCTGTGTTCATAGTCTACTCCGAATTAGATTTTTTTCTGAACCCACTGTACAACATGTAGATTAAGTAGACCAAACACAAAACCTACACTGTTAGACACTTCCTTTATCTCATACCATTTCTTCTAGTACACCCACACACCTACACCTTTACCTCTTAGCTATGCAATGCATCACGGTTGTGTACGGTTGGCACGGGGCAGAGTTTGCCCGCGGGGCTCGCGTGCGTGACACATGTCCGGCTGGGTAGGCAGGGGGCCCGGTGGGGCCTGGGGGGACCCGCGGACCGTGGGAACGCGGAGCGCGCCAGTCGAGCGTGTCCGGCACGCGCGGGGAATGGGCAGACGAAAGGGGCTCTAATGAGGAAGGTCTAAACGAGAGATGAAGATGGTGGGGATGGAGAAGATTTGGAGGAGGAAAGAGATCTAATAAGGAAGGGATGAATATGGGGGATGATGGCAAAGAAGAAAGAGTAATAGGGGTACTATATATTAATGATTAATGACACTCATTTTTAGTGTAAAATGATGACAGATGTCAATTGACTGTCGTAAATATCTCCAGAATCAAGCTGTCGTCCACGAACATATACTCTTCTGATTGGTTGGCATTAGCATTATGACTTAAAAATTAGAAATTGTCATATTCTAGGCAGGGTTACAGCATAATGCTAAGGTTAAGGTTATAGCTACATGTACCGCAGCACGCATTTGTCTATCCTTGAATTATTAATGCAAAGTTATAATGCTAATGCTAAGGTAAATTCTTAAGTTTACAGATTACATAAACCAGCATTTACAATGACAAAATTTAAAATCGTTGTACCTCCCGCCAGAACTTCTGATGATGATGCTGTAACTGGCGGAATTTTACAATAAAGTATAGTGTTGCCAGAAGTCGAGACGAGACGAGACTTGGGGTCGGTCTCGTCTTGGTCTTGACTTAGTCTCGACTAGAGTGGTCTCGTCTTGGTCTTGTCGAGACGAGACTTGATGTCAGTCTCGTCTCGTCTCGAGTCTCGACAAGACTCTCGACTTTGCCTCCATTAACATTTTTTTTATAATCCCATCTAATAGTACATGAAATTCTAAGAACAGCAGTACAATCGCGATTCAAAAATTCCAAATAATATTAGAGATATTTATTATTTTTTCTGTAAATATCAACTTGATACTTGAGCTCTTGAAATAATTAATATGAAAATATACATACATACCGAGTGTTGTTTCTTGTTAATAAACATAAAATATATAATTTCAAATCCTTAGCTACAGAATGAATAACAGCAATGCATTTATATTATTAGCAATAGTTAAATAGGTATGTATATGTTTAAATGAAGCAGTAAATAAATGGACAAAAATCCCCAAAAAAAAAAATTCTTTCGCTATTTTTTTTATATTTTTCTAAATAAATATTAAATAAGTAGATAACTAAAACTTAACCTTTCGCGTATCCCCTAGTACGCGTACCACACTTATTTGAAAAACAAATAAATTATAATAAACTTGCTTAAATTTATAAAATTAGTAAAAAAAAATAGTAACTAAGAAACTTTAATAATAACAGTTGTACGGTTTAACGAATTATAAATAGAGTAACTTTCCAAAATCAGTCAGCTTTACTATAATCATAGAAACAGCTGATATATTCAAAAAATTGTAATTGACAGATGTCAGTGTCAAGTACAATATACATAATGATTGTTCGTGTTATAATTGTATTGGATTCATATTTTTTCCAAAGAACGTTCGGTATGGAATTTGTAAAAAATAGTATGTGTTCGTGTTATAATTTTATTGAATATATAGAATCTTTACTAGGGAACTTTTGATGTGGGATTGGTACAAAATACATCAAGTTGACGGAAGGTCTTATGCTAGCCACAACAGATTTTTTATGTACCTACTAAAACTTCTTTTACATGTTGTAGAAGGTAGAGTTAAAAATAAAATCAAGCCATGAAGTAAAAATGGATAGAATTTTTTGGAGATATCTAATAATTCTTCATATGGTATTTCTTTCTCAAGAGGTTCCTCTTTCCACTTATGAAAACCATAATAATGATTCCTCATAAAAATTGTCTATGTTATGTTTCATTTAATTCTTTATCATACGTTTATACTTTTCTTTATTACATTTTTTTATATTTTTAGGATGCAAAATTGTTAGATTGACTAAAGTATTGTATTCGGAAATATTTGGATTTGGGTTGGGCAAACCTACCTACTTTTATTACTAGCAGATGTCTAAAAGTGGTTGTTATTGTCTGGTAATATGCAGCATTTATAGCACCGTTGTAAAATTTATTGTTCCATTATTGGATTTTTACAAGAAAAGAAATGTTGTGTTATTTTTTACCCATTTTTTAAAAATTATATTATATTAGGGAATTGGAAAAACAGGGGCGCGATTCTCGACGTCGTTCGTATTCGTACGAATGCGAAAGCGAAGCGAAGCTCCAATGCGAACAGAAACTCTAAACCGTATTCTCGACAACTCTTCGCTTCGCGTGTCGTACGAACACGAATACACGAAGTGCAATATTTGGCAACGTTGCATAAGACAGCTAGACAACTTCACACATATTTTGACATTACATTGTTTGTCAATTTGAGTGTGGAAGAAGGTTGAGTGTCAGGTAGAAATTTATTAATTGAATATGGAATTAAGCAAGAATAATTGCAAAATATCCGAAAACCAAAGGAAAATTCTGGTAGAATATATTAAAAAGAATAATTGCCTAATAAATTCAAAATTTAGTGCAACTTTTACTTATAAACACTATTACTATTATTATTAAACACATTTACTACTTCATTGACGCATCTGCTAACAGATGATTGTGATACGTTTAAATTAAAATTAGAGCCAATATCTGTCTGATAGCTTCCAGAAGCAAAAAACCGTAATGCTACCAAAACCTAAAATATCGAAATGAATACAAATCACTTTTTTAAGTTAAGCTTGTAAAATATTCTTATTATATGATAACAAAATAATACAAAACTTACTTTTAAAGACATATCAAGATCAGCCGGTCTTTTCTTTGGTTCCATAAAAGGTTGTACAATATCCAATAAAAATTCAAAAAGTCTCTTATCAACACGAAATAGTTTATGAAACATATTATCCGATAGTTCATTAATCGGATTTTTTACTATTACATTTTGATTTTCTTCATTTAATTCGTAATTTTGTAATTCGTCCATTTTCCTTACTGAAACAACGTCCACAAAACTCAAGTACATGAAAGCGAATGACTCAACACGAAAGCGAATGGTTTTACCCACTCGCTGCAATACGAACAGTATTCCACGAATTCGTAACGAAGCGAAGGGTCGAGAATACAGTTATACAAATTTTGTTCGCTTTCGTGCGAAAGCGAACGACCTTGGCGATTACGAACGCTCAAGAATCGAGCCCCAGTTTGTTTTACACATTTGTGCATACAAAGTTTTAAGAACATTATTAAAGAAGGGCTTGTACATTACGACTTTTATATTTCTATTTTCTTTAAGTAAACGTTGATTATTGTTTTCAATTTTTTCATATGAATGAATTTATACAATGTATTTTAATTTTCTCAGGGCCCCCCCCCCCCCCTGGCCCCCCTGTATACGCCCATGGGCACCGGGCGAGTGTACTTGCATTTTGCATGTGTTCTTACGAGAAATGCTTAATACCAGTTTCTTAGAATATCTGATACCAATTTTCCCAAATTGTTATACCTGTAACTACATATTTTAACAATGTCCCTTACATTTCACTTTGTTGAGATAAAGTTTTACTTTCATTATACATGTAAAAGATATATAAACTTTTATCTTTTTTTTACTAAATGATACATGCGATATTATTCATATGTTTCAATGGAAGAATTATTTAGGTGAATAAGAAGTACATCCGTTGAAAATGTAGAATATGGTTATTTTAAAACGGGAATTTCCCTAAGATCGTAAAATCTTTGTGTGCATTTTCGCAAAATTCTAAGAATCACAATAGATTCTTTAAAAATAAAAGAAAAATAATGTATATTTGAAGGGAACGTTACTTTTGTTATAATATATTAATTTAATAAATAAAACTGAAGTACATTGCTAACTTGCAGAATGCACCACAGATGTAACTTTTGTGTGCTATTTGAAAATTGGAAATATTTTTGAAGATGAAGTCAGTATTTCATATACCCAATTGTACCAATATATTAATTGAGAATTAAACAAAAATTAAATTAAAATAACATGTGTAGTATAAAATAAAGGTTGATCTTAATTTAATAAAAAATATTGGTGCATTAAAATAACATAAGAATTCTAAATTGATACTGTTTTCATTTCATCCGACTTACATTGTAATTTAAATTCATTTAAAACTTATATCTGGATTATTTAGATGAATAAGGAATACATCATATTTACATAAATTAATGTTTCTGGGACACAATTATGAAAGTAGAAAATTACAAAATTTGAAAAATTAATATCTCTCTTATTTATTCGAATTTTCAATCAGTATTTACAGCAATACTCTCAGTTTTTGAAGGACTTTTAGAATAGGTATATGTTTAAAAAAATACCTTTGATCTGAAGTCGAGAGTCTTGTCGAGACTCAAGACTTTCTCGACAAGACTTGATGCTAGTCTCGTCTCGTCTCGACTTTTCTAGTCGAGACCAAATGATGGTCTCGTCTCGACAAGACCAAGACGAGACGAGACCAAGACCAAGACTGGTCTTGGTCTTGTGGCAACACTAATAAAGTAAAAATACGCTTTTCTTGAAACTAGGAGAAGAATATCGCAGCTGCTACGGCTAGTGTTGCCGATGAACCAAATTTGTCGATTTCAAGATGATCTCAATATTTGTGGCTTTCTCAAAGAATTTTGGAGAATTTTGCGTACGGATTTGGGCCTACATCCTCACAAAGACGTATTGACTCAAGAACTGAAGCCAAACCATCACATATTGTCTCGGGACTTTTGCTGATTGGGCCCTTGAGCTCTTAGAAGATATGAAGATAATCATGATTTTCAAATACTTTTCTTATTATGTTGCAACCAAATCGTAATATAGCAACATTAGGCCAGATATCAAAAAAAAATTTTGTAATTCAAAAACCTAAATACACCGAAGGACCGAAGTCATTCAAAAGTATTTTCTTTTCCTATTTCAATGTAACTTTTTACCTCTCGCTAAGGGCTGTTTTTTCAATCTCTGATTACAATTTTAACTTCTAGTTAAGTAAACAATATTGCATTGTTTTGTTGACTACAACTATAAATCTGTCATTTGACAGTTCAGTTCGTTTCAATTTTATTTATTTAACTCTTAGTTAAGATTTAACCAGATATTGAAAGACCGGCCCTAAGAGAGGTATTGATTTCATGAGAAAAATCGCGTATCCAGATTTTAGTGAATAAGTACTATTTAAGATACTCATAATCCGAATTTAACATTTTTACGATGATGTCTGTGTGTGTGTGTGTATGTGTTTGTGTGTGCATGTGTGTGTGGACATGTGTGTGTACGTGTGGATGTTGGAAGGACGATTCCTCAAAAACTGTAAGACTTAAGACCTGTTTAACTATGGATACCTCAATCTGACATTCCTGGGAAGGGCTGAAAAGGTTTTGGTAACAATTGGACAATCGAAAGTAGTAGTTTCTAAAAAAAAATTCTTCTGAACATTATTTTTTGAAAATTTTTGATATTACTAATATTGAAGAACATAAAATTCTACATCTGATATATTTAAAATTTTTATTATATCTTCTATAATTTTACAGATAAAGACGCTATAATATATAAAATAACGGGATGTAATAAGTCAAATAGGTTAAACTACATTAAGGAAACCAGTTGACAAATTCAAATGTTTATAATATAATTTATTAATGACAGATGCCAGTGTCAAAAATGAAAAGTTTTAGTTACATTCTGAAACCTTTTTCTGGGAATGAATTGGAAGAATCTCTGACATTTAGGAACTTCCTTACAATGAAAAATAGATATAATTAGAATTGTATGTGCGCAGAAGACATGTTAAATACAATAAAAACAATATTTGGGTAAAGTTCTGTGATTTTTTGTTATAAAACGACGGTTCGCTAGCGAAGTGCAATACGATGCTTATATAACATAAAATGGTAATGGCGAGAGGTATTGTGCTGGCCACAGCAGATTGTCTTTAACACAAATCAATGTTAATGTTAAATATCATTATGAGTAGATTTAATTATTTATATCTACGTACCCCAAAAATAAACTGAAAGTGTTCCGCTAATATTTTGGGTTTTGGGAAATGTTCCTTTGCAACAAAAGTTTGAAAAAGGATATCCTAGAGGATTAACTTTAAACTCTCTCTAGCACAAAATAATATCCAGAAGAAGGCCTACAAAAAGATGCAAATATAATTTAAAAAGCTACAAATATTTAAACAATAGAAAATTTAAATATTCGTATGTATATGTGATATAAAGAGGAAAATGTATGCAAAATTCTGCAAAAACCCATGTGGTTTATATATCAACAAACCATAAGTTTTAATTGATACAGCCGCCACACGTGTGTATTTCCCGAATCACAACAATTATCTATAAGTATGCGGATTTATGTGGACAACCACAACATTATTAAATTCCTATCGTTTGAAGTTTACCCATTTTTGATAGTACAATATTAAATTATCAACATTTGAATTATCAGCTGATAATGGCTGGCCATTCATGTCGGTAATGGAAAGTAAATAAACTCCAAAATAATCTATCATAGTTTGCAAAAACCAAAATTCCTTAAATAAGTATATACATTTTAAAATATACCTTTCAGGAGAAAATCGTAAATGTCCATGTTTAAAGGGTTGAAAACATTGTTTTTTTTTTTTACTTTCTAACTCCAATTTAGTAAACAATTAGTATTGCTCATAGACGATGTGTTCAATAAATACTGCCTAAAAATATTGTTTGAGTGACTATTTCACATTTCACTCATAAATTTATAAACCAATCTAAATTCAGTATTTTACCTAGATACCAAGTTATATTTCAAAAATTTTGCATCCTTTGAGCAGATAATGCCCAGTTGTATCAACAAGGCTTAAATTTTAACCTAGACTTAAACAGAGGCGGATCTAATCTAAGAGTTTAGGGGGGTAATGATGGAATTTGCAATTTTTTGGGCAAAAGATAAAAGAACACAAAGATTGAGTTCCGGGAGTAAAAATCGGACTTGCTTCCGTTTATGTGTGAGAATTGAGAAGAGAATTTTTCAGCACCCAGTTGAAAACAAGAACCAGTTTGGATTGTTTTATTATTATTCATTTTACCTTGTAGAACCCATATCACATTTTTTTCATAATTATCAGGCAAGTGACTTTAAATATCAGTGTATTAATCACATTTGTCCAATTGACACATCTGGGATAGAAACTCTGCGATCTTCTATAATAAATGCCCATAGAGCACGATCATCCCATTTCTAAATAATTGAAAAATGTTCAGTTTTAACGTTTATCTTAATATTTTCAGTATTTTTAAACTGCAAAATTATGTTTCTCGCCGTTCCTTGACAAATACTAAAGTTTTTTATTGCATTTTTTCAATATTTAAAAATCTGTTGCAGCCAGCACAAGACCTCTCGCCATTTCCATTTTATGTTATATAAGTATTGTATTGCACTTCGCTATCGAACCGTCGTTTTATAACAAAAAAATTATAGAACTTTATCCAAATATTGTTTTTTATTGTATTTAACATGTCTTCTATTATATCTATTTTTCATTGTATAAGGTAGTTCCTAAATGTCAGAGATTCTTCCAATTTATTAACAAGATTAGCGATATTTTTAATATATGCATGTTACCTATAATTTATATGTTTAATTAATAAAACAATAAGATAGATTTACTTCCCAGAAAAAGCTTTCAGAATGTAACTAAAACTTTTGATTTTTGACACTGACATCTGTCATTTATAAATAATGTTATAAACATTTGAATTTGTCAACTACTCGACATATTACATCGTTATTTACTTATTTTAGCGTCTTTATAAAAATTTTAAATGTATCAGATGTAGAATTTTATGTTCAATAGTAATATCAAAAATTTTCAAAAATAATATTTAGAAGATTTTTTTTTTAAACTACTATTTCCGGTTGTCCAATTGCTACCAAAACCTTGTCAGCTCTTCCCATGAATGTCAGATTGAGGAATTCATAGTTAAACTGGTCTTATGTCTTATAGTTTTTGAGTAGTCGTCCCTCCAACATCTACACATGCACACATACATACAAACATACATACACACACAGACACATACTTACACACATACACACATCCACACATCCACACACACACACACACACACACACACACACACACACACACAGACAGACACATCATCGTAAAAATATTAAAATCGATTTATATGGACCTTAAATCGTGCTTATTCACTTAAATCTGGATATATAATTTCTAGTATGAATCCAATACCTCTCTTAGCGAAAGGTAAAAAACCATACAATTCCATTTCCTTTAGGGGTAGTAACTACCCCCTTTACCCTCCCATAGATCCGCTACTAGGCTTAAACCAAAAGTTGCAAATCGTTATTTTGACATCAAAATATCATAATTCATTGGACATTTCAATTCGACGAAATATTGTAAATTTAAGCCAAGTTTAATAATTAACGAAGGGAAGAAAATTACTGGATTTCAGTCAAATATTACATATATTTTCCGCCTCTACCGGTTTCGACACCTCATGTATCTTCTTCAGGAGGTGAAAATTTTGAGATTGTAAATCATGGATAAATACATCCAGTAATTTTCTTCCCTTCATCACCTTTCCAGTTAAGAAGTTCTTGCAGCCATTAATAATTAACGTTGGTGTAACTGGCCATAAGATGCTGTATTTTTACAAGTTAATATTGATAAGCGAATTTCTCTACACTTGTCAAAGCTGTTTTTTATTCACTAATTTTTACCTCTCGCTAAGAGAAGTATTGGAATCATGCTAAAATTCGCATATCCAGATTTTTGTGAATAAGCACGATTTAAGGTCCCTAGAATCCGATTATAACATTTTTAAAATGATGTCTGTGTGTGTGTGGATGTGTGTGTGTGTGTGTGTGTGTGTATGTATGGATGTTGGAGGGACGATTCCTCAAAAACTATAAGACTTAAAAAATATTTAACTGCAGTTTCTTCAATCTGACATTCGTGGGAAGAGCTGAAAAGGTTTTGGTAACAATTGAACAACCGGAAGTAGTAGTTTCTTAGAAAAAATCTTCTAAATATAATTTTTTGGGAGTTTTTTTTTATTAAATATTGAAGAACATAAAATTCTCCATCTAATACACTTAAAAATTTTATTATATCTTGTATAGATTTAGAGATAAAGACACTATAATTTATAGAGTAAACTAATCGCAGAGGCCAAAGCACTAAGGAAACCAGTTGACAAATTCCAATGTTTACAACATGGTACATGTCATTGTCAAATATCAACAGTTTTAGTGACATTCTGATAGCGTTTTCTCGGAAGTATATTTAACTTTTCTTATTGTAGGTATTATTAATTAAATATTTTAAATTATAGGTAAAATTGTGGTAAAATGCATATATATTCATCAAAAATACCGCCAATCCGGTTAATGAATTGGAAGAATCTCTGATATTTGGAAACTTCCTCATACAATGAAAAATAGTTATAATTAGAATTGTTTGCGAGCAGAAGACATGTTAAATACAACAAAAAACAGTATTTGGGTAAAGTTCTGTAATTTTTTTGTTATAAAACGACGGTTCGATAGCGAAGTGCAATACAATATTTATATAACATAAAATGGTAATGGCGAGAGGTCTTGTGCTGGCCACAACAGATTTTTTTTATTTTGGGAATAGTCATCCAAATACCATTTGTGGTTAAATTATATCCTGGCAAAATTTTCCGATTGCTTTACTCGAGCTTATTGCTAATCCGTTAGATCTCGCGTTTTAGAGCTGTTGTTAGCAGAACCCAGTGATTGTTGTAGTGGTCCACGTTCCCACCGATCGTGACTGTAGCTTGGCTGGTAATCTCTGCTGACTCCGCGGTCGCCGGAAGTCTATAATAGAGCTAATGGCGAGAGAAAGCCACGGTAGTTAACGTATCTCCCGCGAGGACCTCCAATATACACATAACTCAGCTTGTAACTTTCAGGAATTAAAAGCATTATATTATTATTAACATTATTATTTTTGTTAGATTAGTAACAACCCCAGCAGAGATATTAGGTGTAATAGTCCATCAATTTCTATTCAGTAGTTGTGTTCAACAGTAATTCATAAATAAATATATCATCACGGCATATTACGCATTTCTGAGTGTGGCAATCTGCTTCATCACAGATATCGGTAATGATAATGACATATTTGTGCCGTGCGGGCGCTTACCAGGCGTCACCTCACAGGCATTCTTTGCTGGCTTGGAGAGTGCACCACAGGGGTCACTTTTGTGCAATTTAAAATTCGAAATATTCGTCGTCGGTCGGGATTGAACCCGGTACCCCAGATTCGCGATCAGACACTCAGGCACATTGCCACGGAACAGTAATTCATGACGTTTTTAAGCAGTAATGGAACTTACATCACATTACTTGAAAATATGATTAATTTACTCCAATATTCATATGTTATTTACCTCAGAAGAGAATAATGAAATTGGTAAAATGCATACTTATAGGTTTTTACCTCTCGCTAAGAGAGGTATTGGAATCATGCTAAAAATCACATATCCAGATTTTAATGAATAAGCACGTTTCAAGGTCCCTAGAATCCGATTTTAACATTTTTAAAATGATGTCTCTGTATGTGTGTGTTCGTGTGTATGTGTGTATGTGTGTGTGGATGTGTGTATGTGTGTGTGCATGGCTGGATGTTGGAACGACGATTCCTCAAAAACTATAAGACATAAGACCTGTTTAACTATGAATTCCTCAATCTGACATTCCTGGGAAGAGCTGAAAAGGTTTTGGTAACAATTGAACAACCAAAAGTAATAGATTTTTAAAAAAATCTTCTAAATATTATTTTTTTAAATTTTTGATATTACTAATTTTGAAGAACAAAATTCTACATCTGATATATTGAAATTTTTTATTATATCTTCTATAAATTTAGAGATAAAGACTCTATAATATATAGAATATCGGGATAAAATAAGTCGAGTAGGCGAAACTACACTAAGGAAAGCAGTTGTCAAATTGAAATGTTTATAACATAATTTGTAAATGACATGTCTGTGTCAAAAATCAAAAGTTTTAGTGACATTCTGATAGCTTTTTCTGGGAAGTGCAATTAATCTTTCTTATTTTTTTATTAATTAAATATTTGAAATTATAGGTAAAATGCATATATCCATCAGAAATACCGCCAATATGGTTAATGAATTGGAAGAATCTCTGACAATTAGGAACTTCCCCATACAATGAAAAATAGATATAATTAGAATTATATGTGTGCAGAAGACATATTAAATACAATAAAAAACAATATTTAGGTAAAGTTCTGTAATATATTGTTATAAAACGACGGTTTAATAGCAAAGTGCAATACAATACTTATATAACCTAATATGGAAAAGGCGAGAGGTCTTGTGCTGGCCACAACAGATTTTTTTTTGCAACATCAAAACTTAGAAAAGGAGCCCAGGCGAGTTTCCTAAATGACAAGTTCTATAAAATGAGTCCTTTATAATATTCTTCATAATAATGTCAGTTGATTTAGGGAAATTTGTATGTGTAATGTTGTAGTTATGGTAACATTGGAATTAGTAATTGTCATCTAGTACCAATAATCTTCATGCATACATACATATACATACATACATATACATACATACATACATACATACATACATACATACAAACATACATACATACATAAAATCACGCGTGTCCCACTTAGTGGGTTAGCAAATACCCGAACACAATAGTAATAATAAGAAAAGGTGTAAGAGCAAGAGCTCAGCTGACTCACTTCACTCTTTAACAACATTCTTCTTTCGCCTTGTCCACAATAATCATAGCATTCGTACATAAGAACATATTAAAATAACCGATTTTCGGTAGGTAGTGAATAACCGCATCCGGACCACAATAATAGTTACGCAACAATCATTCTTCGCCACATATTCCTATCCATGCACACTTCTTTCACCTCAGCTACATTCATAAACGTATTCATACACAAGAGCATAAGAACATATTAAAGTGACCAATAATCTTCAAAAACAAAAAATGCGTACCGAAATGAAGGCTCTTGTATTTATTGTAAATTCGACTTTTATTATACAAGCATTTAATAAGTTTGTATTGTAGTAATATATTCTCAAATTTACAATATATTTTATTAAACTTGCAGAATTATCGTGGTTGTGAGATATGGAAACAAACAAGCTTCTATCACTGCTTGCTTGGAGGCGCTAGTGTTTGTAACAGTTTTCTCTCTTTCCGGTCTCAGGGAGAATGACATTGAATAAAATTTGAATTTTGTATCACATTTTAATTATTAATTTCTAATATACTACAAATTATTTTTGAGTAAAACTATGATTTATAGGTATCATCGACCTTTAAACTAATAGACGCAGCATACGAGCAAAACGCTTGTCCCGCCATAACGGTGCAGACACAGTATCTCTATCCTTCAACAATATGGAAGTTAAGAAAACGCTGCAAAATAAAAATTTGATTTGTCCCTAACTTCTTATACTTGGTGCATAATCGCTAAAAGTATATATTTAATTTTTTGTGCATAATTACTTTCATTATGTATTTTTAATACAATATATTATATACACATATTATATTATAGGGAACAAGTAATAATTAAAAAGAACTTACATATGAAATGACACAGCTAAACGGCGTACGTACTGCTGACTGCACAAAATACACCGTTAATAATGATTTTGTCGCATACCCTCACAACACATATTCGTATATGTTGACAGAAATAATTGTAAATGTTCTCCAAAAAAGTAAAATAATACACAAACAGTCACGAAACGTCAAATAGATTTTGACAACTATTTAGTGATAGAGAGCGATGTATAGAGGTTTACACATGGCTGAAAAAGATGTACAATGAGTACGAACGTATGCGCAGTATACTTTAACTGAGAACTTCCGTATTGTCGAAGGACAGAATATATATTTCTATCCTTTTATGTTGGAGCATTATTCTAACAATAAAAGAATAGAAAACACTTGGTCCATTAGTTTAAAGGTCGATGATAGGTATACTATAATTCTTCCATACCTCCATAATATAAAATAAAATAAAATTGGTGGAATACCCCATATACGAGGGTCACGCCAAAATTATTGAGATACAGAAATATTATTTGAAGGAGAAGCATGTAGTTTTACTGGTGTTCAAAGTAGTCCTCCCCTGCTTCAATACACTTTTGTAATCGAATTTTCCAGAGATGGAAAGCTTTGAGCCATTCATATTCTGGAATCGTATTAAAATACTCCATTATGGTGTTGTTAATCTCCTCTTCTGACGTAAAATGACGACCACGTAAATGTTTTTTCAAATTAAAAAATAGCCAGAAGTCACACATTGCAAAATCAGGAGAATACGGTGGATGCTCAATGACTTTAATATAATTTTCTTTCAAAAAATTAACAATTATCCCAGCGGTATGGGAGGACGCATTATCATGGTGAAGCATTAAACCCTTAATTTTCACACTGCGAAGAACTTCAGGTAGACATTTTTGTGTGTACCAATTGGCAGTAACAGTCTTCTGTCCCTCTAACCTAATTGCTTTCACAAGACCTGTACTTCTGAAAAATACAGCGTACATAACTTTTTTAAGTGCACGTTGTTTTTTCACGGTAACTGGTGTTGGGTCATCTTCAAACACACATACCCTACTTTCTTGACGCGTTGGAACATCATAAAAGGGTATGTAAGTTTCATCGCCAGTTACAATTTTAGAAAGAATACGATGACCGCCATTATTTAACAATTTTAAAGTGGCGCGACTAATTGTAACACGTTTGGCTTTTTGTTCTCCCGTTAAGTTGTGTGGCACCCAACGAGAAACAATTTTTCTAACACGAAGTTCTTCATGCAAAATTTTTGCTATTGCTGCGGATCCAATGCCAAGGGCATCTTTCATCGTTTGATAGGTGACACGATTGTCATCCTTTATCATTTGTCTGATGGCAGCTACATTTTCTGGCACTACCGCTGTACAAGGTCTCCCTGAGTGTCTCATCACGCAAGAAATTACGACCTCTTTTGAATTCTGAAAATCAGTGAAATATAGTTGCTCGAGATGGAGCTTCATCTCCAAATGCCAATCGTAGACGTTCCTCGCACTGTTCTTCACGTAATCCAATTTTAAAGTCGTAGTAAATCATAGCGCGATAATGCTCTCTTCCTAACTTCATGTTGCTGTTTATTTTGTAACAGGAAGGAGGGGGGAGTCAGATGATTCTGTTTTCTCTTTGTTCTCTTACCCCAACGATGACTTTATCTCTTTGACGAACGATGACTTTATCTAACTGGTGGACACTTCACTGAACGACTACTGCTTTATTGAGGAGGAACATGCTCTTACACTCACACTATCACTAAACACTTGATGATAGATGATGAACACATCTTAAATGGATGACACACACAATATTTTATTCTAATTTTAACTTTAACTAACTTTATTTACATAATTACATTAATACTAAATTAAACTATTATAAACCCTAATTACGAGTCATGGCGTAAATGCCCAAAAACTAAACACGGACTACCACTACCTCATGTCTTATCGGTTTGAATCATAAAACTCGACTGCCTTAAAACAAAGGGTTATCTCTTCAACAGGCATATCTGATGAAGGATACGAGGGTGTAGCATCCATAGCAAAATAACAAGATTTCACGTACTCTAGGCAATAACTTATATAGTTAATTGTCAAAACAATAAATGTCTACGCGGTTGACATCTACGTAGACTAAACAGAGATATAGGAAAAATGATTATTATTTCTAAACAGAATTTTGACTTACAAAGATAACAGAATTAAAATGTTGAGTTTGAAACTATAATTTAGAAGAGTTTATATTAAAGTTATTTACTTGTTATTTCACTATTCTCACCTTGTTACAATTTCCACTTCGAATTCCACCACAATAAATCACTTCAACCAGATGTTATTATTGGACAGATATTTTAAATAAATTGTAGTTTGACATTTGTGCACTAAAAATTTTCCAAAGCCAACTGTTTCCCAGCATCTCAATAATTTTGGAGTGACCCTCGTACTATTCTATATCGATAGAAGTCTTGTATTACTGATGAAAATCAATCACTGAACAGAAATGATTCCTGTCCCATGCTCCTATACTTCCAATAATAATTCTTCAAATGATTTAACCTTTAAAGATCCATCGTAAGGCTTGTAATTTTGACCCCTATAACTCTCCAATATATTAAATTTTACCCCCTCTGGCTAGCTTACTAATCACCCTCATTATTATCTATTTCCTACATCCCACACTGAACGTATTTGCTTTGTGTTCACTTCTCCACCCTGCGTCTATATTGCTTAAGCGTGCCAGGTGAGAGGTCATGCACCATGACACGTGAAAGTGATCCCCAGGTGTGCGCTCGCTGATGGGTGTGCTATGCTGCGCGTGTTCGTGTTCTGTTCCTCTTGTTGGCAGATAAGCGAGATCGCGTGCGAACACTAACGAACCAGCCAAGCACGTGATTGCAGGAATCAGATAATCACCGCCAAGCAGATCAAAATGGGATAGAGCAGAGGATGGAGATACTAATTGGCGATTAGCAATGGAGCAAAGAGGAATTTGTTGCTTTCTTATGAATTCTATGTCACTAAATATACCTGAAATCCTAGTACATGGTGAAACACGGGAAGTGGACGTTTTTGGAATAAACAGCACTCCGGTATTTTTGAGAGAAAAAATCTGTTGTGGCCAGCACAAGACCTCTCGCCATTTCTATATTAGGCTATACGCCGATTTTTCATACTTGACCGTTGCGTCATTAATTGCTGAACAGCAAAATAACAAGTAACTGCATGTTTATCTCTGTCTTACTTATGGTTTCCTACATTCTGTCTTCGATACGTATATCTAATATACGAACAACAAACTATGACGTAACGATCAAGTGTAAAAAATCGATGTGTATATAAGTATTGTATTGCACTTCGCTATCGAACCGTCGTTTTATAACAAAAAATTACAGAACTTTACCAAAATATTGTTTTTTTACTGTATTTAACATATCTTCTGGTTCTGGTCACATATAATTCTAATTATATCTATTTTTCACTGTATGAGGAAGTTCCTAAATGTCAGATATTCTTCCAATTGATTACCCAGATTGGCGGAATTTCTGATAGATACATGCATTTTGCCTATAATTTCAAATATTTAATTCATAAAACAATAAGAAAGATTAAATGTACTTTCCAGAAAATGCTATCAGAATGTCACTAAAACTGTTGATTTTTTACACTGACATCTATCATTTACAAACTATGTTATAAACATTTGATTTTGTCAAGTGGTTTCCTTAGTGCCTTAGCCTCTGCGATTAGATTATTCTATACTATATTATAGTGTCTTTATTTCTAAATATATACAAGATATAATAAAAATTTTAAGGGTGTTAGATGGAGAATTTTATATATATATATATATATATATATATATATATATATATATATATATATATATTTGTAATAACAAAAATTTCCAAAAAATTATATTTAGAAGAATTTTTTTAAGAAACTACTACTTCCGGTTGTCCAATTGTTACCAAAACCTTTTCAACTCTTCCCAGGAGTGTCAAATTGAGAAATTCATAGTTAAACAGGTTTTAAGTCTTATAGTTTTTGAGGAATCGTCCCTCCAACATCCACACTAACTAACAACAATGCTAAGTTGACATGGAAAAATTAATAGCTATGTCTATAAGTATAAAATAACAGAAAATTCAGAATGTAAATGTGGTAATGAAAATCAAACAGTAAATCATTTAATTTTCGAGTGTATTTTGTTAAAATCTGATCGTGAAATTTAATAAATTCAATAAGAATATTTTATTAAATTTGTTAATAGTATTGATTTTGATAGTTTAGTTAATTGTTAATAGTTTAGTTAATTTTGTATATAAGTAATAATGTATTGTTAATTATGTAAATTAGTATTAGTATATTTGAATGCATGTAATATTTATGTAAATGGAGCATGCTGAAATAAAGATTTATTAAATATAAACACACACACACACACACACACAGACACAGACATCATCGTAAAAAAGTTAAAATCGTTCTATAGGGACCTTAAATCGTGCATATCCACTAAAATCTGGGTATGTGATTTTTAGCATGAATCCAATACCTCTCTTAGCGAGAGGTAAAAATAAATCTGTTTTGGCCAGCACAGTACCTCCCGTCATTTCCGTTTTGTTCCATAAGCATCGAATTTAACATTTCTTGTTCACACAATTCTAATTATTTCTATTCTTTCATTCTATCAGGAATCTTGTCCTACTCTTCTAAAATGTTCAAGAAGGTTCCAATTTATTGACGGGATTGACGTTATTTCTTAATGATATTATGTACTATTACTATTAACCTTTAACCTACAATTTTAAATATTTAAATAATAATTCATTAAGAAATATTAAATTTTCCCAGAAAAAGTTTTCATTGTGTTCAAAAAAATCCTAAAAGGTGGTTTATGTAACCTGTAAACTTATGCATTTACCTTAGCATTAGCATTATGACTTTGCATTAATTAACTTAACTCGGAATAGACTATGAACAAAATCGTATGTCAATTTGAAAGCATTTAATTAAATGTCAATTTGGCACGAGATATTGTCAAAAACTTTGTCTGACGAAATCAAAGCTTTTCTTCTTGAAACCTTAGTTTAGATAAATTCGAAAACGGTGAATGGCAATCTGCTGCATCCTACTTTATTATGTTTTCTCCTTATGGGGTCCTGTGGCCGCGTGCCTGAGTATCTGGTCGCGAACCCGGGGGAACCGAGTTCGATCCCGACAAGAGCCAAATATTTCCAATTATAAATGGCACAAAAATGACCCCTGTGTTGCACTCTCCACACCAGGTATTAGTGCCCGTGAGGTGACGCCTGGTAAGCGCCCACACGGTCAAATATATCGTCATCATTACCGATGTCTACATGTGTTGTAGATACTAGCACACCCAGAAATGGGTAATATGCCGTGATGATATATTTTTTTTTTCTCCTTAAAATTACATTTCAATTTTGATAACTTGACATTTGAATTGAATAATAATCAGACATACGTTTTTGTGTCCATAGCCTACTCCGAATTAGGTTTTTTTTTCTGAACACACTGTATATATTATATTTTCTTTATCTTCAAATCTATAGAAGATATAATATAAATTTTAAGTGTATTAGATGGAGAATTTTATGTTTTTCAGTATTTATAATAACAAAAATTTTCAAAAAATAATGTCTAGAATTTTTTTTAAAGAAACTACTACTTACAGTGCCATAAGGCCTTTTGACACACTCGACCTTCGTAAAACTTGAACTTGTACGTTAAAAATTATCTTATGATACTTGTTTTTGAATATACTATTAACCAACTTTATCAATAAAGTATTGCTTTAATAACATGATTTCAATATGTACATAAAATGTTAATTCCAAAGTTGGTATCGGTTATCCTTTAAATTTGTATAATTAACTCATTTAGTGGCCATGTAGTCTGTAGATTATAAATAACAGAATTGTTTAACATCTATCAATATTCCTTGACTCATATTTAATTTACAAGTTACCGCATAAAATACAGGTAAAAGGTGTAATAGATATTCATGTTATACTGAAAGTCATACAGTCCTATAATTATTCTCTTTCATGTCTAAATATAGACGGAGTAAAATCTGCCTCAGTAATAATAGCAAAGTCATTATCATTATCTCATTACCCACAGTTTCACATTGCATCAATTCTCCGAAGTTGTAATTGTTCCTAGACCGATACTCGTAACATTTTATATTTATACCGCAAGTAAATATCAAATAGAGTGCGTAAATTCACTACTGGTATCTTGTCCGATCACAGATCCAGTAAAAATGTAATTACATCTTGTAATTAAATGCAATTAAAGTAATTTGTATCAAGTAATTATCTTCTAAGAAGGATTGTATCAACAAACGAGTAGTTCTTTTCAAATCAAATCAAAATGTACGTGATTGAATCTGAATTCCAAACAGAACTGATTGAAGAGTAACTGTTGGAAAATTAAACATCTAATTGAACTGACGCCTTTTTTAGAAGGATTGTCTATTATTCCAAGAACACATATTAGATTCTTTCTTAAATGTAAAGTTAAATGCACGCGCCTTTTAAATTTTATGTTTTTTACCTCTCGCTATCCTTAGTAAGGGAGGTTAGGGATCGTGCTAAAAATCGCATATCGAGATTTTAGTAACTGACCACATTTTAAGGTCCCTAGAATCCATTTTTAACATTTTCATGATGATGTCCGTATGTGTGTGTATGTGTGTGTGTGTGTGTGTGTGTGTGTGTGAGTGTGTGTATGAGTATAGATTTTGTCTCCGCTCTAACTCATATACTATCATTCAGAATATTCTGAAACCTTGTACGTCTATCCTATTCTAATATGGAAAGAAACAATTAGATTTTGGTAAATCAAAACCGGAAATAGCAATTTTACTTGAAATTCATTATGGTGTTTCTTCAAAAACTACCATTAAATTTTCTACGTAGATATACATTAATACTTTTTCTATATATTTTACAGATAAATTTAAAAATCATTTTTTTTATAAATTCCGAAGCCTAAGATAAACACAATTTCTTTCTTACACAGTTCATATTTCAAATGAATGTAATTGATAAGTAAATGTCACTGTCAAAAAGCTAACCACTTCAAATTAATAATAGTGACATTTTAAAAATAAAATAGTAAATAAAGCAATTAATAGTTATATGCAATAGAACATAATATAGTTTGCAGCATTAGTAAATACGTAGGTATGTATTTAAATAAATAAAAATTAAATAGCGGGAGGTTTTGTGTTGGCCACATTAGATTTATAATATTAAAATTATTTTAAAGAACTAAGATGCCTTACGAAGTATTTCTTTAGATAATATGGTTTTAATATCTTATATAAATACTAAAAGAAAATGTTGAATTTCATTATTTAATAATAAAAATAAATAATGTCAAACTTATCATATGATTTTTAAGCAGGACATGGTTCTATTCAAACAAATATTTTTAAAAAACCATTCTTTAAACATAAGGCGAGTTTTACAAAGGACGAATACCTACCTTATGATACTATTTATACATAAAAATATGATTTAGATTATTTTCAATTTATCGTAGATATTATAAATATGAAAGTAAAAACTTTTAAATATACCTTTGAGATCTCATTTTTTATTTCGTTTCAATTTTATGGAACACTTAATTTAAATATGCCTTAAAGAATTTTGATGCATGAGAATCTAATTTTAATATAATATATAATTTAGTGCTCCATTCAATCAGGAAGATCATATTTTAAATTCTAAATAGTTATGAAACTAAGATTGCTTTCGTTAGGAAAGAGTCCACTCAAGAAGCAAAACAACAAAAACCAAAACCGATGGGAACGCATTAAGTTCTCGTGACTGCCACGTCAAAATTTCATCCAACTTTAATTACGGCGATGTGTTTTGCGCAGTAAATTCGTTTCACCGTCAAAATCGTGATGAATTTTGACCTGAAATCATAAAAAATGTGAAAGGCGTGGAGGAATAAGTGGTTAATACAAGGAATCATTTTCATTTATCTTAATTAGATTGATGGAGGTAAAGGCAAATCAGTTAGTGCAATTAAAATTTGAAAGTGAAATAAGAGTCATCGACTGACGTTTGACGGTATGGTATCTTATTTTAGTTAGAACCGTACTGCAGAAAGAAGTAGAAAGTTTCAAGATCAGATTAATTTAGATACACTGTTACTTCAATACAGTGCGGTTAAAAAATCTAATAAGGTAATTCCGGGAGAGATGGCACGGCGGGAAAGATGACACAAAGCTAGTTTTACTAAAAATAATTATTTTATATTATTGATAATATAGTGTAGAATAAGACAGTGTACGAGTGTCATTGAACCATATTGTTCAAATTTTATCGATAAAGTTTCTCTCAGGGAAGTTATCGTAATTTGTTTTATTTGCATGATTGCATGGTGCGATTTTTTTGAGTAAGTCATTCAGAGTAGTGAACAAGCGAACACACAGGACTTTAACTTGTAAAATCGGAAGTTCCCTTCTTTGTTCTTAATAGATTTTAAAAAAAAAAAAACACACAGTTAATAGCAATTTTTAGTACAAGTGAGCAAAATATGTCTTTTTCTCGCGTGACCGGTTTCGGTATGGAATTTGTAAAAAATTGTATATGTTCGTGTTACAATTTTACTGGATATATAGAATCTTTTCCAATGAACTTTTGGTATGGGATTTGTACAAAGTACATAGAATTGACAGAATTGGCCACAAGATTTTTTACCTCCCGCTACCCTTGGTAAGGGAAGTATAGGGGTCGTGATAAAAATCACATATCGAGATTTTAGTAAATGACCACGTTTTAAGGTCCTTAGAATCCAAATTTAACATTTTCACGATGATGTCTGTATGTGTGTAGGTATGTGTATGGATTTTGCCCCGCTCTAACTTAAATATTATCATTCAGAAAATTCTGAAACCTTGTATTTAGACCCTATTCCAATATGGAAAGATTAGATTTTGGTGTAAATCGGATAACCGGAAATGGCACTTCACTTGAAGCTCATAATGGTTTTTCTTCAAAAATATCATTAAATGCCATTTTTTCACATTTTGTCATTATGGAAATTAAAGATTCTTGAATTTTCTACATGTGTACATTAATACTGTTTCTATATATTTTACAGATAAATTTAAAAAATATTTTTTTTATATAAATCCCGAAGCAAAAGATAAACATAATTCCTTTGTTACACAGTTCATATTTCAAAAGTATGAACTGACTGTCAAAAAACTAATCACTTCAAATTAATAATGGTGGCATTTTAAGAAGAAAACAGTAAATAAAGCAAAAGTTAATGCAATGGAATAATAATAATAAGTATGTATAGTTTGCAGCATTAGTAAATACGTAGGTATGTATTTAAATTAATAAAAATTAACTAGCTGGAGGTTTTGTGTTTTTTTTTATTGTATATGGCCATAATTATTTATGTTACCATGTTATTTCAATATGGACGAATTTTGGAGGTATTAATATTTGAAATCGTTGTAAATTACTGCGTATTATATAACTCATCCATCATATGCTTCAAATCTCCCTCCAAAACCTCAACAAACCTGTCCTCTTGATATTCAGTTTTCAATCAATGCATAGAAACCTTTCAATTCCCATTGACCCACCTGCACAACAGAGTGCACCATTCATAGACTGAAATTTCAGCAATCTAGCATCACGTTTCATAAAGCAGCCGTATCAAATCAAAGCCCAATCTCTTCCCTAAATGATCTCAGCCGTTAGCGATTTTCCTTAGTAGTAAAGTCCACTACCGGATTCACGGATGAGTGCACTTCACTTGACAGGTATCTTCTTCATTGCTTCTTTGCATCGCCTTCATTCATGCTCAGCAGTGTTGAGTTACTTGCTCATCTTAGTAGGCAGGGATCAACTTACAAGATGCTGGTATGCATTTGCATGCATGTTAGAGGTAGTAAATATGGTGGATGTGGAATCTTTTCTAAGCTAATACCTGTAGTTATGCGTTATGTTATCTTGTTGTTTATGTCATGCTTCAAGGAAATGTTTTTAGGATTTAAGGACAGGTTTCTAAACAAGATGAAATTTGAGTAAGTTTTCTTTCAATGAGCCTGTTTCACATTTTTCAAAAACTATTTTAAATGAAAGTTTATGGAATGATTTTCTTAGTAATAATTTTTATTTTAATAATTTGTTGTTATTGTGGAAATAATTAAATAAAAAGATTGGCGTCTTGAAAAACTACCTCCCACTCCTGTGACGTAGAAGCACATACATTACATCATTAATAGCCAATAGGAAAATAGTTTTTCCATCACCTACGTTTATTCATATTATTTATATAAATAAACGTAGGCTTATAGTTTGTCACATGTTAATAAAAAATATTTTAATTTGACATTTGACGCTGACATTGCTCATTGTAAATGAATAATAATTACATTCAAGCTAAGTCGGACAATTTATCGAAGGTCGATAGCTGGATGGTGGCTGAATTTATATCAGAGAACGATTGTTTTATTGCTACCGAAATAAGGGGTGTTAAAGATTTGAGGTAAAATAAAATATAAAAACTGAATTTAACATATAAATTGATAATATATTTTACTTTAAGGTTCTGGTGAGTCTTACATTGAATCTGCTATAGGATATGTAGATCTATGTCGAGAAAAATATTTGTATAGTAGATGTAAAGTTTGCCCTAATCATAAAATGAAGCAACAAAAATATACTGTTATCTTGAAGGTGGATGAAAGTTAAAATAATCTTCACAAACATAAAAACACGATTTTTCTGACATTATCAGCTCTTTGACATACTGCTTCTAGCCACAATTTTCTTTTCATCGCATCTTTTGACAAATTTATAAACTCTATAGTAGATTTGTTCCTAACAGTATTTTTGTAAGAAGGCACAATACAATATCGTAAATTACTTATTTTATTTTGAACTTTTTCTTACCTACATAATACAACTTGAACCGATCTTAAAACTTTGACAATTGTTTGATAACTTTGACAATATACTTGACATCTTAGAACCGCTAAAGATGTATGTACTCTGACGTCACATTCTGTTTCAGATCACGCGACTTATTCAAAATTTTATCCAAATTTCAAAAATTAATTGTAAAATATCTAAAGGATATTTCGTGATATTTTCAAATTTGAGACTCTTTAAAGAACAATATCTTTTAAAATTTAATACTTAGAAGTCATAAAAATTCTTGCAACAGCCCTATTGAAAGATGAGTGTAGAATATCCGGAATAAATAATTTAAACAATTAGAAAAGTAACAACGGTAGAAGATTTTTAAGAGAAATTTACAGGAAATTCCAAGGTTTTTATAACTTCATTTACTGATTAACTGAAGCAGAACTTTTTATAATTGTTACCAAATTTTATAGCATGGATTCATTATTCCGTTTTCCTAAAATAATTGCATGGCGACAAAAAGTTGTTCGATGTAGCCTATTACCTGTATTAGACAACTCAACTGCCACAATATTTTCTCCATAGCGGTAAAATGTTTTATATCTTTCGTGATTTTGACATCAGAGATACCGATTTCTACTCTAGGTGGAGACAAAACTTTATAAGAAAATCTGATGTGGCCAGCACATGTCCCGCCAATTCCATATTTAAAATAGCAGATCTTTAAGTAAAGTATCACTTCCGGTTGATCGTTTGTAAATAAAATCCAATTTGTTGTTTAATAAATAGAAAAGTTTGTAATACAAAATTTTGGATTATGTTTTATTGTTTTTCCTCAAAAATCTGTTAGAATTCCAAATTAAGTACTACGTCCGATTTATCATATATGGTCAAAATCTAATATGTTGTTTCAAATTATATATGAGTTTTAAATACCAAATTTGAGAAGTTTTGGATAATATTTTAATAGACTTCAAGGAAAAAAAAACGTAACACACACATTCTTATAAAAATCAGAATCAATTTCCAGGTGCTCTAATGCAATCTTTGTAAATTCTTCGCCGTACATGATCCATTTCGTAAATGTGTAGTTGTAAATTAATATTAATTTATAGTGCTGCAAAAATAGAAAATTTATATTAGATCATCCTGTACATCTAATATTTATGTATGATGGAAAATATATTATTTTTATAAACCTTAATTTCATTAGAATTGAATATTTTACTATTATATTCTCCTTAACACGGTTTCATGATTAATTTTAATGTAATTGCTTCCTGTCAATGATATTTCTTTAAATATGTTAAAATTGTTATTAAAATTATGTTTTTGTTTGACGCATAGGCATGGTGATATATAAAAATAAATTATTTTATAAATTCATATTTATAGATATTTATACACCAAGTGAGCTAAGGTAATGTTTATTCATGAGAAGAAAGTTTAGCTCACGAGCCCGTAAGGGCGAGTGAGTTAAATTCTTCGAGTGAATAAACATTCTTAGCTCACGTGGTTTGTACAATATTTTATTCAATTTTGACGAAATAGTAATAAAACCCATTATAATATTTAATTTAACAAAAAACTAATCATTTAGTAGACTGTGCATGACAATCGTCGATGATAGATGTCAAGTCAGCTATTTAAAAATCTTTATTGTCTGTCATTTGTGCCGTGAAAAATATTGAAAATGGCTGATAATGTCTGATAAATACTATGGTAAGTGTTAATTTCGTGCCTGATGTTATTTTAAATGCATTATTTGTTGCAGAGTGAATTAAAAAAAAATCTGTTGTGGCCAGCACAAGACCTCTCGCCATTTCCATATTAGGCTATATAAGTATTGTATTGCACTTCGCTTTCGAACCGTCGTTTTATAACAAAATATTACAGAACTTTACCCAAATATTGTTTTTTATTGTATATAATATGTTTTCTGCACACATATAATTCTAATTATATTTTATATCATTTTCGTGTCAGAGATTGTTCCAATTCATTAACCAGATTGACATATGCATTTTACCACAATTTTACCTATAATTTCAAATATTTAATTAATAAAACAATAAGAAAAATTAAATATACTTCCCATAAAAAGCTATCAGAATGTCACTAAAACTGTTGATATTTGACAATGACATGTGTCATGTTATAAACATTAAAATTTGTCAACTGGAACTGGTTTCCTTAGTGCCTTGGCCTCTGCGATTAGTTCACTCTATAAATTATAGTGTCTATCGCTAAATCTATAAAAGATATAATAAAAATTTAAAGTGTATTAGGTGGAGAATTTTATGTTCTTCAATATTTAATAAAAAAAACGTCCCAAAAAATTATATTTAGAAGAATTTTTCTAAGAAACTACTACTTCCGGTTGTTCAATTGTTACCAAAACCTTTTCAGCTCTTCCCAGGAATGTCAGATTGAGGAAACTGCAGTTAAATATTTTTTAAGTCTTATAGTTTTTGAGGAACACACACACACACACACACACACACACACATACACATAGACACATCCACACACACACACACAGACATCATTTTAAAAATGTTATAATCGGATTGTAGGGACCTTAAATCGTGCTTATTCAATAAAATCTGGATATGCGAATTTTAGCATGAATCCAATACCTCTCTTAGCGAGAGGTAAAAATGTGAGAGTGATTTAAAAATTTTTAATTCACTTGTGAAAAAAGTGTTACTTATAATTGTTGCTATGGAGTTAATAATGACAATTTAAAAAGTCAAAATTGAATTACACAAATAGCAATTTTACATCGCATGGAATAAAGCACTTATTTCCCTTGTCCCTAGCTCATAAGTCTTTTCCCATCACATTGTACAGAAATACCATTATAACTTTACTCGTATACAACAGAAAGAGTACCATATCTTTCCTGTCTTTAATTTAATTTTTGTATTGGTTGATTGGTGTGCAATGATTGTGGGCATCACCATCAAATTGACTAGCCGTGGGCAGTGCATCCGAGTCAGAGAGGCAGGCAGGTCCGGCGGAACGCGCGTGTAACGAACGGCATAACGAATTGAATAATTGCGCCTAGTTTAAACTGTTCCGCGTTAAGCTAAAAGGGAAGTTCTGATTTAGCCTGTAACGGTCTTATTATGAGAGAACAAAAGCAACCAATCACAAAAATGCACTGAGGGAGAAAGATTGTGTTGTAAATAAATGCATCGCATTGGATTCTGTCGTTGATTATGAACTGGACTAAAAAGAGAAATTGTTATGGCCAACACAAGAGCTCTCCATATTAGGCTATATAAGTATATAATGTATTTAACATTTCTGGTACACACACAAAAAATTCTAATTACATCTATTATTAATATTTTATACTTTTTAATACATTCTATAAATAAGTTTCCTACTACTCTTCTAAATGTTCGAGATTCTTTAGATTCATTGACGAGATTGGTGGTATTTCTGATGCGCAGGGGCGGATTGTCCTATCGGGCGATCGGGCAAATCCCGAAGGGCCGAGTGGTCCAAAGGGCCGGTTGGCCGCCTTCATTTAAATAATGTAGTCATAAGATATATATTTTTATAATTTAAAAATGTAAATTTTGAAGAATTATTACTAATATTAGGAAAACTTATCGTTATTTTTTAGTGGAACTTCGATAACTCGAAATTGAATGTGCCACAAAAAAGTTCGCGTTATCAAAACTTCGAGTCATTAAATTTAATACTCCAATATAATAAATAAGAAAGATACATAGTATATGAGTAGGTATATGCACTTACATATGTAGGGGGTATTTTATAAAATGGATATCTTTTGGAATAAAAGAATTTTTCTTCTTGCACATATAAATTTTTCGTCCAGTTTCAAAACACAATATAAACTAAATAACTAGGAGTTTTTCGAAAATATTCGACTTAACGAAGTTCTTTTTCTGATGGATTCCAGTTTTCGGTTTGTTACCAAAAATTTCGAGTAATTTTAAGGTCGAGTTATCAAATAAAAATTATTTGCATTTTTTACCCCAGGTGATATTGCCAATGCATTTCGTTCCAAATATTAAATATTAGGGTTTTTTTACGTTAGTATCAGGAAATTTGAATTTCAAAGCCAATTAAGACATCCTATTGGTCTATATGCTTAGGCCGGTAATATGTTTCTGGACAATTTTGTAATAGGTACATTATATACATTTACTTATACCGGATGGAGATATAAAAAATATGTACATATAGATATAACAATGTGATAATTTTCATAAATAAATATTATTATACATATACTAGCATGTATGATATCCTTTTCACTTTGGAAAGGGCCAGACTAAGAATAATCGCCCGGGCCGATTTATTTCTCCAATCCGCCCCTGCTGATGCGTATATGTAAAATATGTATCTATACAATTTTAAATGTATTTCCTTAAAAAAGCCTTCAGTAGGTAATGTAATATAAAATATTTCGTTATTATAAGCAAAATTAATTCTTTTTACCTCTCGCTAAGAGAGGTATGGGATTCATGCCAAAATTCGCATATCCAGATTTTATTGAATAAGCACGATTTAAGGTCCCTAGAATCCGATTATAACATTTTTAAAATGATGTCTGTGTGTGTGTGTGTGTGGATGTGTGGATGTGTGTATGTGTGTGTTTGTGTGTGTGCGTGTATGTCTGGATGTTGTAGACACGATTCCTCAAAAACTATAATATTTAACTGCAGTTTCCTCAATCTGACATTCCTGGGAAGAGCTGAAAAGGTTTTGGTAACAATTGAACAACCGGAAGTAGTAGTTTCTTAGAAAAATTCTTCTAAATATAATTTTTTGGGAGTTTTTTTTTTATTAAATATTGAAGAACATAAAATTATCCATCTAATACAATTAAAATTTTTATTATATCTTGTATAGATTTAGAGATAAAGATACTATAATTTATAGAGTGAACTAATCGCAGAGGCTAAGGCACTAAGGAAACCAGTTGACAAATTCCAATGTTTATGACATAGTTTGTAAATGACACATATCATTGACAAGTGACATTCTGATAGATTTTTCTGGGAAGTATATTTAATTTTTCTTATTGTTTTATTAATTAAATATTTTTTTCATTTAATACCATTCATCAGTATTTTAGGTCAAAAACATTTATCATCTCTTGATCTTATGAATTAAAAGTGTAATCCTGGTTCATTTATAATTCCGTATGAATAGAACATAGAAAAGTCTTCCGTGTAAAGTATTTCATTCTTATTTGATTCCCAGATTTCCTGTCCATTCATAAATCTTTTACTTTATGATAATTTATTCTTTTCTAGATATATCGTTTCCTGCATTCACGACAAATTTCGACTGTAATTAAATATGTACATAATCATTTGTTTGTCAATACGGAGAACGCCTACATGATTTTAAAGATTTATTTAGTACCAATTGCTAAATAATATCCGCTCAATAAAATCTAATTTATAATACTTGTAGTATTCACTATACAACTTCCTATATATGTATGATAATTTCAATAAATACATTTCATAACAAGAGAGAACAAGGAAATATAGAATTCTACTGAAAACTGAAACCAATTCTCTGGCTTAAATCAAGACCAATTTATGTCAATTTTTAAACAAAATTAGATTTATTGGATAACTAGCTAACGCTATACACATTTTTATATCACCTTCGCTGCCATGGCAGACATCGTGATATTTCGTTGTGCGCCAAGGCGGACACCGGTGTCCGCCAGCGTTTTTTTCGCTTTACGCAAAGCAGACAAAATGTATTGGAAGAAGCATTGAATATGTGTCTGCTGTGGCGCTTTAGGATACTTTGACTATCTTGTTTTTTTTCGATATGTCTTATAGTGTCAGTTTTAGTGGCCTATTTAGAGAAACACAGTCATAAACGTTGTTACGGATATAAAGATTGTTATCATAAAGACATTTGCAACAATCTTTATGAATTTGTCAATTCAGAACCAGTGGCGGCTGGTGATATCTTTGTATGGTAGGGCACAAAATTTTTAAAAAGTAGAGTATATTAAATTATTTAAGCTTTAAGATACAGATGCCATCTTCGTAATTAAGTGGGTACTAGACGATTACAATTCAACAATAACAGATTACCTCGGAAAATGTCGGACATACTCGGAAATCTTCGTTTAAATGGGGCTCTGCCCGGAACAGGCTTAATGCAGTCATATGCAGCTTCGCGCGCTTCGCTGCTATTGGTCAAAATTCGAGTAAAAGTAGTGGGAGACAGGGGCAGAAACATTTGTGCCCTAGCTTCTAGCAAAATATCGGTACAAGTACACATCAGTATATAGGCTATCTAGCTATCGGCGGTGTAGTAAGAATTGCATAATAATGAAAGTAAATAAATAATAATTAATGTACTTTTAAAATGAATATGTACTCGCTTATTTATTTTTTTCTTGTCTTTTTATTTGGTAGGGCTGTGCCCTTGTGCCCTATAGCACGAGCCGCCACTGTTCAGAACCTACGTCGGTATTATTGACAATCTTTACAAAATAATACTTGTGAATGAATCAAATTATTTGACAATAGCTAACTTCATTATGCATATATGAACTTAACCTAACCTTTTATGTCAACGCTTTATTCTTTTAATAATGTGTTGCCAATTATATTTAAAATGCAAACATTCTGCCAAAACAACTAAAGAAGAATATGACATTTCTGTCATATTTGAAAACTTTTAAATGATTTAGAACGGGTATGTTAATTCCTACCACTGATACCAACGTGACTGAAAAGTTATGGAAAGATTATTTTTTATTTTGATTGAAGAAAAAGCACACATTAGCACCAGAATAAATAACTAGGTTTTCACGAATACCTACCATAGAATATAATATTTTCAAAGAAATATGTATTTACGTCAAAAGTAACTTTCATCCACGACGGTTTTTATCGTTCTTATTATCATTATTTAAGTCGAAGCAGGATCCATGCGAATTATCAACTGCATCCTGCTAATATTTAGCAGAAAGGGCATTATTAATAATACATGATTGATGTAATAATCTGTCACATGTCAAATATTAGAAATAACAACGTGATAACAACCATAAATACATAGTTTTAGCCATCGACCTTTAAACTAATGGACCAAGTGTCTCCTATTCTTTTATTGTTAGAATAATGCTCCGACATAGAAGGATAGAAATATATATTCTGTCTTTCAACAGTACGGAAGTTCTCAGTTAAAGTATATTGCGCATACGTTCGTACTCATTGTACATCTTTTTCAGACATATGTAAATTTCTATACATCGCTCTCTATCACTAAATAGTTGTCAAAATCTACATTTGACGTTTCGTGACTGTGTATTATTTACTTTTTTGGAGAACATTTACAATTATTTCTGTCAATATATACGTAAATATATGTGTTGTGAGGTGTGTGTGCGACAAAATAATGGGGAAGCGGTGTATTTCGTGCAGTCAGCAGTACGTACGCGGTTCAGCTGTGTCATTTCATATGTAAGTTCTTATTAATTATTACTTGTCCCCTATAATATACATATGTATATAAAGATTATATTAAAAATATATAATAAAACGAATTATGCTTTAAAAAAAAGCGATTATGCAATAACAAGTAGGGACAAATAAAAAATTTTATTTTGCCCCCTTTTCTTAACTTCCGTACTGTTGAAGGATAGAGATACTGTGTCTGCACCGTTATGGCGGGACAAGCGTTTTGCTCGTACGCTGCATCTATTAGTTTAAAGGTCGATGGTTTTAGCAGTCGTTATGATAAAGACTGTCAAAACACGTAACAATTGTTGACGGTAACCACCTTCAGTTACTGAGAATACCAATTTTGATTTTAACAATCTTTACAGAACATAACAACCATAAAGACCATAACGACTATGGAAATATTGAGTTCTGAATAGGCCCCATAGAGATGTGTCCGCTATTTGTGTACGCTCTGGCGTACAGAAGATAAATTAATGATTTTATTTTAAGAGGCCAAGCGGACATGGTAAAAAAATCAGGTATACATATGTGAGTAAATCAGTATTATAAAAAGCAGTTTGTGAAAAATAAATATAAATCCTTTATTAATAACTTTACAATATTTTACAAAATAAGTTATATTAAAAGAACAGAAGGTATCTCCATAGGCATATATACAATTTTTTTTCGCACGTTCTGACATGATTTAGGTATAACCCTAATGACAGATTATACTACTCTGATCAAAATAAACTTACAGAATACAACAATTCAACATTATTGCGCATATTGTCCAAACAAGTTTATTCGTGTCCGCCGATTCCATTGTGTCCGCTAAAAGTGTCTGCTGTGGCACAGGAAAAAAGAAAAAATGTGTCCGCTATGGCGCCTTGAGATCTAAAAGCCAGTATGTAATAATACTGCGCCAACGGCAGACACCGGTGTCCGCTCGTATTTTTATTAATAACTAATTACTGAATAAAGATAAAATAAAAATGAAACTACCAAACTACATAGAATTAACCCTGTTATAAGGTACCAGTTCTGGTCTGCAGGGACAATTTTGAAATGACCGCTTGGCAGCGAAGGTGATATAAGAGTAGAAGAACAGAACAACCAAAGTTTAAGTGTTGAGGAACGTATTGTAATCAGCTTCCACTCAACTAAATGTCATGTCATAAAACAGAAAACAATTATTGCAGTAATATAAATTCTTGACATTTGTAATCAACACTAATAGTGCATAATGTCAAGTTTCTCTAACATGTACTCCTAGTATTATTAATATTGATAATGTCAAAAATAGTTATTTACGTATAGAGGGTCAAAAGAAAATGTTTACGCCTGCGGACGTAATTTGAAGCCCGTAGCGTCCAAGGATGTAAACTTTTTTCGGCCTGAGGTATGTACAACGTTTTACGCACATCTGCTTTAAAATTGTTTGTTTACATTGTAGTTACCATGGCGGAAACTGAAAGATTACATCCTGCGGGCGGTAAAGTAGCATATGCGGGCGGTAAAATACTGAAAGAGCCCGCTTACTGGTAAACAAAACATCAAAAATACAATTAGAAATATAATCAAGACTCTTATTTTAAAAAAATGATATTAGTTCCGCTAAATTTTCACTAGATTTTATTAGAATTGCTTAAGGAATTACTTCAGAAATTGTCTCAAATCTCCAAATTTAACATTTAAAAAAATATTCATATAACCAAATAGTTAGTAATGCAACGCATCGCCTTATTCTTTTGTGACATGGCCACTTAGCCACATAATATTTTTATATATCAACAAGCTTTAAATGTATTTAAAAATAATTTAAAAACATTTCATTTGATTGCAGTTGTGCGTAAAACGTTGTACCTCGGGCCGAAAGAAGTTTACACCCTTGGACGCAGGCGTAAACCTTTTCTTTCGACCCTCTATATGTAAATAACTATTACGCACTACTGCAATTAAATACAATGTTTTTAAATTATTTTTTAAATTCACGCAAAACTTGTTGCTTTGTAAAAATATTATGGCCAAGTTAACCTTATTATAATTAAAGAAATACTTCTAAAATTCATATAATTAAATGAAGGTTAATATCATTACTGGGCGTTTTGGCTTTTTTATAGCCCGGCGGCTGGTAAACTGGCAAAAAAGGTCGGCGGACATAATTTCCGCCCTGATAACTAAGATGTAAACAAACTATTTTAATGCAGTTGTGCGTAAATAATATTTAACTGCGTTTTTTTAAGAAAAACTGTTAAAAACTTCAAATAAGGGAACTTCCATATGGATGTAAAGAAAAGGAATACGAAAGAATTATAATTGTTAGAATATTAATATTGGAGTTATCATTGAATAAATTTTTGTCATACACACACACACACATACATACATACACATACACACATACACACACATACATACACATACACGTACATATACACATACATGCGGACATCATCGTAAAACTAGTAAAATCGTATTTTAGGGGCCTTGAAACGTGCCGATGTCACATTTTGGCATTTAGTGTTTAGGATTTAGGTCTTTTTCAAATAAATACAACTCCGAATGGCACACTGACGATATCCATTGGTTTGTATGGCAGCACATCAGAACAACAAAAATGAATTATACAATAGACACTTACAAAATTGCAATTTGCGCGAGCGCCTCTAACGGCATAGCATAGAAATCAAGGTTGCTATGGTTACCCCGTCCAAACAAAGACCTGTCATCAGCCGTAGACTTTACACTCTAGCCATCGTTTTAGTTGAATAATCGAATGATCTTCAATATTATCAAACAAAAAAGTTGCCCCAGACGCATCTTCTGGTTTTAAACTCATTTTTATTAAACACAACGCACAAATCACAATAAAGAATTAGGTTAACACTGAATAACAGATGCGAACACAATGACAGTTAGGAACATGGAACGGGACGTAAGACAACGAGGGGAGGTTTGTTTGGATGCTTGATCTTCTATCTGTCTCTTGCAGTGACGTCAATTTTGTAAGTGTCTATTCGATTTAATATGACGCTTCAGATTAAATGTTAATATTACATTTCATAAAATAGAAGCTAAGAAATTATTCTTTGAGAGTAAATTTGACATTTGGCATAAATAGGGCTGTTGCAAGAATTTTTGTATGACTTCTAAGTATTAAATTTGAAAAGATATTGTTCTTTAAAGAGCCTCAAATTTGAAAATATCACGAAATATCCTTTAGATATTTTACAATTAATTTTTGAAATTTGGATAAAATTTTGAATAAGTTACGTGATCAGAAACAGAATGTGACGTCAGTGTACATACATCTTCAGCGGTTCTAAGGTGTCAAGTGTATTGTCAAAGTTGTCAAATAAGTGTCAAATAAGAATCACGACCAGAATTTTAAAGTAAAATATATTATTAATTTATATAATAAATTCAGTTTTTATATTTTATTTTACCTCAACTCTTTAACACCCCTTATTTCGGTAGCAGTAAAACAATCGTTCTGATATAAATTCAGCCATCATCCAGCTATCGACCTTCGGTTAATTGTCCGATTTAGCTTGAGTGTAATTTGAATTAGCCATTATTACTTTATTATTCATTTACAATGAGCAATGTC
This sequence comes from Ophonus ardosiacus, assembly GCA_943142095.1. Classification (NCBI taxonomy): domain Eukaryota; kingdom Metazoa; phylum Arthropoda; class Insecta; order Coleoptera; family Carabidae; genus Ophonus; species Ophonus ardosiacus. The sequence goes on from OW964836.1 coordinate 29,533,491, forward strand.
AGCGTCAAATGTCAAATAAAAATATTTTTTATTAACATGTGACAAACTTTAGCCTACGTTTATTTATATAAACAATATGAATAAACGTAGGTGATGGAAAAACAGTTTTCCTATTGGCTAATAATGATGTAATGTATGTGCTTCTACGTCACAGGAGTGGGGGGTAGTTTTTCAGGACGCCAATCTTTTTATTTAATTATTTCCACAAATAACAACAAATTATTAAAATAAAAATTATTACTAAGAAAATCATTCCATAAACTTTAATTTAAAATAGTTTTTGAAAAATGTGAAACAGGCTCATTATAGTAACCAGTAACGAACATGAATTGTTTAATTAGTGTGCGTCAACTTTAAGGCATAGTCGCATAGTGTGCTTCTGCAAAACCTTAAAATCTAATTTGTATAATCCTAAATAATAAAATTATTTGGGGCATATAAATTTAGGATTTAGATATTAGGGGGATAAAAGTGCAACATCGGACACAGCCATAATCGTCCGTACCTAAAAGTTACGGAAGGTAAGAAATATGGGTGACATATTTGTTTATATCTTGTGATAATTATCTCATCTCTAAAAAATACCTATAACTTCTGTACCTCCGAAATTGCCTAGAGCCTGTAGAAAAAAAGGCTAGATATTTTTTATCATTGTACGGAATTCAGGTAGCCGAAATGTGTGAGAAAACAGGTGTACACTCCACCAAAATAGAATTAATTATACGTCTACTGTAAAACGATATTAAGAAATCTAAAAAATTCCTTACTTTCTACAAAACTAAATGACACTAATTGCCACGTATCAAATTCAAGTAAGATTCCGATAATTGGAGGAAAATGTGTGTCGTAGTTCTGTTGCATTATAAATATGTCAAAAGAGATTGTCGTAGAAAAAACAGGAGGAGAAAAAGAGAAAAAGCTGTCATTTAAATTCACATCAGGATACACTTTCATAAGACAAACCGCGAATAAAAATTAATGTTTGTTGTTATTCCCACAGATTCACGATAAGAACTGTAGGTACATGTTTATTCATAAGAAGACAAAGACACTATTATTTCATCGTTAGACAATTCAGGATATATGTAAATAAATACATACATAAATCATCATTATTTTTACTTGTTGCTTAGTGAGCTTGGATAGTTTAGTTCAGTATTGGTAATCGAAAATACCCTTCAACAAAAATACATTTTGGGGTCCAGTTACGGTTAACCGTTTTTGCATTAATAAAAATTCGGTTTCGGTTATCGATAACGGTTTCTCGATAGATGGCCCTGCATGTAGTTAATTACCTTTAACATCTTGGATAGTTTATCATTCGTCCACACAAACTAGCCAGAGCCTCATAGAGGCTTCATTGCACCACACTAATGAGCTCCAGTAAGAGCGAAACTCCTCTGTGGTTCTGGTTGAGTGGGCCTGTCTCAGATACTGAAATCTTGTGTAACATGTCAAGTAGGATTTTTTAAAATTTGTATTAGAACAGTTTTACCAAGTACCGCAATTTATAAATAAATAAATATATCATCACGGCATATTACTCATTTCTGGGTGTGCCAATCTGCTTTATCGCAGATATCGGTAATGATGATGACATATTTGTACCGTGCGGGCGCTTACCAGGCGTCACCTCACGGTCATTCATTGTTGGCGTGGAGAGTGCACCACAGGGGTCACTTTTGTGCCATTTAAAATTCGAAATATTTGGCGTCGGTCGGGATCGAACCCAGTACCCCCAGGTTCGCGACCAGACACTCAGGCACGAGGCCACGGGACCCCATAAAATTTATAAAGTTGATTTTTTCGATTTAGTACAATATTTATACCGGTTCTTTAAATTTTTGGTTTTAATACCGATATTAGGTACTTTATTTCGGTTATGTTTTCATTTACAGAATAAATTTATTTTTCGTATCGGTTTTCAGTTTCCATATTTGAAGAATTAAAATATAGGTTTCGGTTTTTGGTTACGGTTTCATAAAAAGTCAAATATCGGTGCGGTTTTCAGTTACGGCTTCGTTACGGTTCGGGTTCCTGCTCGCGAAATTGAGTTGATATCGTTAGCACCTTGATCCCATAAAAGTGGGACATTTTAAATCCTTGCCTGGACGCGAGATATGACTGAAAAAGTGATATTCGTAATTTTATATTACCTGCCAAATAAATACAGTGAAAGCTCTCATAAGCGGACACCGATGGTTCCAACTTTTTTGTCCCCTTGTGGGAGGTGTCCGCTTACAAGAAAGCTGTATTTAAAGATATGAAAAAAATAATAAATAAAGTATCCCCTGAAGAAGGCACCAGTTTATGGTGCCGAAACGTTGGGTTAAAATTAATAAATACAGAACATAAACTAAAAAAAAGGTAGTATTTTTCCAATTAATAAAGTACAATAGTACAAATTTACTAGGAATTTTTTTATTATACACTTTTTGAATACGTATATATATACATACTTCAAAATAGTTAAAAAAATATCTAAAAATAGTAATAATATATACATACATAAAACTTAAGATTGAACACAAAACAAAAAAACATATTTGAACATATCGAAAAAGATTATTTTTTAAAAAAATCTGATATTTTTAACTGCTTGAACTTTCTACATTTTTCTTGTAAAAAATAATGTTGATAATGCGACTTAATATTTTTTAGATGTTCAAACGCAATAAAATCATCTTTTGAAAACTTTTTTAGGTTTTCAACGACCTTCAAGGTCAATAAAAATGCTATAATAGATATGCCTTTCACCTCCATTTTCTGCCTTAATGTAAAAAACGTTTACCTGGATGCCATTGTCACACAAGTTTCAAACTATGAAACTCGGAGACACGTAAAACATTGCATTTCTGTAAATTAGGGAAACCCCCTGTGTTAATGTTTCCTTGAGAGGAAATACTGAGGAGGCTGTTTATGTCCGGTTTCGGAGTTTCGCGTCCGTTGATGAGAGCGTTTCGGGCCTGTCCGGAAAAACTGTGTTGTCCGGTAGAGAGTGCGCTTATGAGAGCGTGTTTTATATAGGAATTGATACCCAAAAATATGGTTCCAGAAAAACTGTCCTGTTATGAGAGATGTCCGCTTGTGGGAGCTGTCCGCAAAGGGAACTTTCACTGTATATCTTTTCGTGATTGGTTGAGATGACAAATGCTTTATGTAAATTGCATTAACTGACTTTATCATTATATGTTACGTATTAACACAATGTTTTATTTTTATCTTTATGAAAAATTACATAAACTATAGCCTTAACTCTACTAATATGATTTGGCCAATAAACCAAAATAATTCCTGCCCTATTATCCTCATCCACAAGCTCCGGAATTTTTCCACTCTTATTCATACCAACTAAACATATTCTATAGTACAATCTCCATTTATTTATTTCGCCACACGTCCGAATCGAATCCCCACACACTTAAGACAGCATCCCCTGATCTTTCCCGAAGGGTGCGATCTTCTAGAAGGGTGTGCGTTCCCACGACCGACCGGCACACTGGCCATATGTCGCGTAGGGCGAGCGAGAGGGCTAGATAGACGCGAGCAGCTGCGAGACAGAGACAGCGAACGTGGCTGTAATTGAAAGGTGCTTCCTTGTTCGCGAGCGTGGGAATGCGTGAGAACGCAGCTGTCGAGAAGAGCATTAGCGCGTGGATGACACACGAGTGACGCGAGAGGCAAGCACGCGTACACGTTTTTGTAAGAATTTGGTTACTGGAGGATATTTCAAATGTACGTATTAAATTACAATGGATGACAAAATATGTTCATTATAGCATAAATCCTATTCAACTATTTGTGAAACATCAAACCGGATAAGTATAGTCCGGGACACGAAAGATGAACTACTTATGGAAAATATGCTAGCACAATTTACTGTCTAATATATGCGCTCCGTTTAAATCTGTACGAAATATAATTAATTTGCTTTCCGCATACCTAATATAAGATAACAGTTGCCCAAATAAGTTTTAAGACTACGCAGCCTTTTTACCTGTCGCTAAGAGAGGTACTAGATTCATGCTAAAATTCGCATATCCAGATTTTAATGAATAAGTACGATTTAAGGTCCCTAGAATCCAAATATAACATTTTTAAAATGATGAGTGTATGTGTATATGTCTGGTTGTTGGATGGACGATTCCTCAAAAACTATAAAACTTAAGACCTGTTTAACTATGAATTCCTCAATCTGATATTCATGGGAAGAGCTGAAAAGGGTTGGTAACAACTGGACAACCGAGTGTAGAAGTATCTTAAAAAAATTCTTGTAAATATTATTTTTTAAAAACATAAAATTCTACCTCTCGCTAAGAGAAGTATTGGATTCATGCTAAAATTTGCATATCCAGATTTTAGTGAATAAGCACGATTTAAGGTCCCTAAAATCCCATTATAACATTTTTAAAACGATGTCTGTGGATGTGTGTATGTTTGTGTGTGTCTCTCTCTCTCTGTGTGTGTGTGTGTGTGTGTGTGTGTGTGTGTGTGTGTGTGTGTGTGTGTGTGTGTGTGTATGTCTGCTTGTTGGATGAATGATTCCTCAAAAACTATAAGACTTAAGACCTGTTTAACTATGAATTCCCCAATCTGACATTCCTGGGAAAAGTTGAAAAGATTTTGGTAACAAATGGACAACCGGAAGTAGTAGTATCTTAAAAATCTTCTAAATATTATTTTAAAAAAATTTTGTTACTACTAATATTGAAGAACATAAAATTCTCCATCTAATACACTTATAGCCGGGCTATAATGAAAAGTCAAACCAAATTATAACCTACATTATAAACAATTTAAACAGGCAACATGAAAAGTTTTTATTACAAATCGAAATTTTTTATATTCTTTAATAAAAATGAAAATTAATATTGTGATATTCATATGGAAAGCACGGAGATACACAAAATAAAACTCAAATGACAGAACTAATAAACAAACAATAAGCTGTTGTTTTCCGCTTTCATAGCAACACTAGATACTGGATGTACACTCATAATTTGAAAATTTTCGTCCGTGCATAAAGTCTTGTATGTACTACGAGCGTAACTTATTTTTATGGCCTTTGACGTGTTTTTATCGCTCGGCTTACGCCTCGGGCTCAAAATCCCGCCGCAGGCCATAAAATCCTCCTTACGCTCTTAATACATAATAGTTATTTATGTACGGACGAAAATTTGCAAATTATGAGTGTTAGAAAACTTGTATCGAAAAGAATTTGTCCTCGTACATCCAGTATCTAATGTTACTACGAAAGCGGAAAACAACGGTTTATTGTTAGTTTATTAGTTATGTCATTTGAGTTTTATTTTGTGTATCTCCGTGTTTTCCATATAAATATCACAAAATTAATTTTCATTTTTAATTAAAGAAAATAAAAATTTTCGATTTGTGATAAAAACTTTTCATGTTGCCTGTTTAAATTGTTCATATTGTAGTTATAATTTGGTTTGACGCGGGCTATAAAATGACGTTTATGTCAAAGAAATTCGTGTATAATTGTCAAATTATGATACGTCCGTGCATTAAATCTTAAACGTAAACATGCATGTGAACCTTAAAACTAATCACTTATGTGAATGAGCCTTTATATAATTAAATCCTATTAACGTTCTACTATGAAAGAAGAAAGGTAATATTTATTGGCGAAGTTATCAGTTAAACACTATAGTATTAAAATTAAATACTGAAAAACTAATTGTTGTTCAGCGAAACTACTGAAAAAATACCAATAAAATTGTACCTTTGTTATATAAATAAAATTTTCTTAAATAAATATCAACAGCATATAGTGAGTACCTAAATTTTAATAAATGAGAATCGCAATTAAAAATAAAAAATAATCTGATTAATATTAAAGTCATGTTTCCAAATTGCTCACATTTGTACTTATACATTTATCAATTATGTGTGTGTCTTTTTAATTTCTAATAATAATCCATCTACTTTTTTCTAACTATTAAAAATGGGAGGTCCCGTGGCCGCGTGTCTAAGTGTCTGGTCGCGAATCTGGGGGAACCGGGTTCGATCCCGACAGACGCCAAATATTTCCAATTTTAAATGGCACAAAAGTGACCCCTGTGATGCACTCTCCACACCAGCTATGAGTGCCCGTGAGGTGACGCCTGGTAAGCGCCCACTCGGTAAAATATATCGTCATCATTACCTACATGTGTTGTAGATACTGGCACACCCAGAAATGGGTAATATGCCGTGATGATATATTTATTTATTTATTTATTAAAAATGCGTATGTATACTAGAGAACATAAATCTGATTTACTATTGATCACATTTATGTATTTTTTTACAGTTTTTGTTTTAAAATTTATTAAAATAAAATTCGCTATAAAAACCGCTCTAATACTGTTACAAGAAAAATTAATGCTTAACTTTTATGCCAATAATTTAATTCCAGTTTTCTTTTTACTGAGATATAGGAAAAACATACATATGTTAATTACCAAAAAAAGTGGACTGCGTTATGAATTCAGCATGAATGAATAAATTTGTCATTACAACGTTGCGAATACTTATACTTAATATTTATAGTTGTGAACGTATTTCCGTTCCGTTGTTTAAAATTGTGTAAACCTTGAGTGCGAATATTTTTTGTGTTTATGTGACACACCTAAATAAATATTTAGCAATGAATAATTTATCTTCATTAATAATGAATATTTTGCAAGGCTGAAACTGAAAAGAAATATTTGAATCTTATTTCACTCTTGGAACTTATGTACAAAAATAAAAACTGCAAAATTTACATTTTCGCTTATAATCTAGTGAGCTACTCATGTTTTTTTCACATACCGATACACCACTATATGGTTATGGGGTATTCCACTCAATTTTTTTTTATTATTTTAAATAAAACTTCATTCAGTTTTGAAGCAATTCATAGTATTAAAAAATCTTAATTGTTCATAGTTTCAGAGTATTTTATTTTCGAGAAATAAGTGTACGAGAGAAGGATAACAATTGTATGACGTCAATTTTCCCTTTTAGCAAATGTGAAATATCTCGTAAAGTAATTATTTAAAAAATGTTTTCATTGTTTTAACTATTATTTATTGAGCCATACTTTATGTTAAATTGAAATTTTCTTAATTTTGTTGTTATGGTGGAATTCCCCATACGTATTTATTATAGCTCATGATCCCCATGCAGACCGCGATTTTGGTACACATTTGTATATCTGTATCTTAATGCAAAAACAGCCAATGAGAATTTTTTGGTATATTAAAGAAGAAGTTTTAAAAGACGTTTTTTCATACCCGGCAAAATTTGGTGAGTTTTCTAAATGACAAGTGAGAAAAAATGAGTCCCTTATACTATTTTTTCATATTTTGCGTCTTTTATATAATAAAATTGTCGGATCCGGTGGCTCAGTGATTAGAGTAACGGCTCTTAGGTCCGGCTTATTCATCTCCTGATAAAGTGCCTGTTAACTTATCCGCCAGATATAATAAAAATATCGCATCGATATTAGAGCATAAATTGACAAATTTATACAAACATCATTTAAATGATGCGATATTTTTCTTTTATCTGGCGAATAATTTAACTGGCACTTTATAAGGAGGTGAAAAAATCGGGCCTTAGTCATGACTGTGGTCGGGGTTCTGGGTTCAAATCCCACTAAGGCATGGACGTTTGTTTATGTGAACCTACTCAGTAATTGGGATTTAATCCTGTTGAGAGTTTTTTTTTTTTTTAAAAAAAGAAAAAGAAAATATTTAGAAAAATGCTATATTAAACCGAGATGATTCAGGGGAATTTATATAATGATTTCATTATGAACGCAAAATATGAAAAAATCTAACTATAAGGAAGCAGTAGGAATCAGTATCCATTGACTCAGCAATGTCATGAAACAAAACAAAAAAATCTGTTATGACCAGCGCAAGACCACTCGCTTTCCATATTAGGCTTTATAAGTATACAGAATGTCTCAAAAAGCTTGTTCACTATTGGTAACTTTTTTATTTGAAGAGGTACGAGGTTGGTTAAATGAACAAAATTGTGCCATTTTGTATTAGAAAATTGGTCATGTAGACAAAATAAAATTTGTGTCAGCGGTTCTCCAAATTTGGGACAATATATATATTTTTTAAATGGAACCATATATTTTTTATTATCATATTGGAAAGAGTATTTTTTTCTCTTTCCAATAAGGTAATGTTGTTTATGTACAATTTTTTCAAATAAACGAGTTATTTACGGTTAAAAATTTAAATTTTGTAAACTATTTTATTAGTTTTTTAGTCAAGTAAGCCATGGAAACAATTGATTCTTTGTTTGTTTGACGTTTAATAATTTCTCCCGTAAAGTTCTCTGTGTTTAATAATGTTTAATAACTTTACAAATGAAGAAAAGTTAGATATGATCGTGCTATATGGAAAGTTATATCTAGACACCAGTTACCTAGAACGGTCGGCTCTCTTTCCAAAAGAGTTTAAATGTGCGAAAGAAATAATGGCTTTCAATTTGAATATTTTCTTTGTTTTGTTATTACTGTAAAATAAATTAATAAAATAATAATAAAAGATAATTTTTATCTTTAAACGTAAATAACTCGTTTATTTGAAAAAAAAATTGTACATAAATAACATTACCTTATTGAAAAGAGAAAAAAATACTCTTTCCAATAAGATAATAAAAAATTATAGTTCCATTTAAAAAATATATATTCTGTCCCAAGTTTTGGGAACCGCTGACACAATTTTTATTTTGTCTACATGACCAATTTTCTAATATAAAATGGCACAATTTTGCTAATTTTATCTAACCTCGTATCTCTTCAAATAAAAAAGTTACCAATAGTGAGCAAGCTTATTGAGACACCCTGTATATTATATTTAACATTCCTGGTACTGGTACATAAACAAAAATTCGAATTACATCTGTTATTCATATATTTTTATATTTTTCAATTCATTCTATTAATAAGTTTCTTCCTACTCTTCTTAATGTTCGAGATTCTTCAAATTCATTGACGACATTGGCGGTATTTCTGCTACGTATATGTAATATATGTATGATTTTAAATATTTAATTAATAATAAAATGAGAAATATTAAATATACTTCGCTGAAAAAGCCTTAAGTAATGTATCTGGATTTTTGACACTGATATTTTTATGTCACATACAAACGTCTTCATTTTTTCATCTGGTTTCCATGGAGTTATTTGGGCTGTGAGATTCATTACAAAAATTATTTTATATATTTATAATTTTCTATATGTAAATCTATAGAAGCTATAATAAAAGTGTTAAGTACATGGGATAGAGAATTTTATATTCTTTAATATTTGTAATTTCCAAAAAATAATATTTAGAAGATTTTTTTAAGTAACTACTAATTTCGGTTGTCCAATTGTTATCAAAACCTTTTCAGCTCTTCCCATTAATCTCAGATTAAGGGATACGTAGTTAAATTAGTCTTTAGTCGTATAAAAATTGAAAAACCGACCATTCAACATCCTGACACGCACACACATACGCACACGCACACACATTTACACACACACACACACACACTCACACAGACATCATTGTAAAGATGTTAAAATCTGATTTTAATGATCGTAACGTGCTTATTTACTAAAATCTGTATATGCGATTTTTAGCAGGAATTCAATACATCTTTAGCGAGAGGTAATAACTTATTGCAATAGTTACTAATGTAGACATGTCAGTAAAATTATTTTGAAAAGAGCTTTACTGCTACAAGGTATAAACAAAAAATTTTCTACTTAGAATACGATAATACGAATAACTCCTTATATCCTGTACTCTTTCCTTTTTTTATGAAATTGACAGTTCTAAATATATTAGCATAGTTTATGAATAATAACGTTTACAAATAGATGACTTATTTGCATTCAGTGATGTTTTTCAAGAGTACTACATCGAGTTCTGTAAGGATAAACAGCAAATTACATAAATCGTAATACATATAGGCGCGACAGTTGGAAAATTTATTTCTCTCCTTTTTTGTCGATAAAGGTTTGTTGGACAAGAAAACTAAAACAGCCAACAATAAATAATCTTCCAACATGAGACTTTAGCTCATTAAATCTTCAATTAGCTTAATCGAAACAACAGCTGAAATTCTGATTCATTCACCAATGAAAAACATTGTACGGGATTATCCAGCTAATACAAAACGTTCTATCATACACAACCAATTAACGATGCGATGCGAATGATTGCATTAATTGAAACGGAGTTTAAACCTAGAATAATAGATAAAGGAATTAGTTTCCGTCGAAAGATATGAATAAAGTTAATTCGGTTTTTAATTAAAAGTTGCAGATAATTCAATTCTGCACTTAAATCACAACACAGGTATTATTTTTAAAATATAACACTTAAATAACTTTTATTATTATTATTTTTTTTTACATTTTGCAACCTATAAAATTAAATTTCTGATGGCAGTTCAAACGATATAAATTTCTTTGTAATTGTGTTTCAATGTCATGGTATCGCAACAAATTACTAATATTTGTACAATTTCAAATTAGATTTTACTATTTACCAAACGTGCAATTAAATCTGTTTGGTGATTTAGGCATAGAAGATAATTATCTATAGCTTTTATTTGAATCATCAATCAAAGAAAAACTGTTTTCCCATGTTATATATATATATATATATATATATATATATATATATATATATATATATATATGTATATATATAGATATCCTCCCGTTTTGAAGTCAAAATTAATATTTTATATTATAGATATTAAAAAAATATATATAGTTTACAGTCATGTGGTGCCCACATCAGATATTTTACTAATACCAGAATTAATACCTACCCAGAATTATAATACTTGATTTATGTGAAATATCTTCCAAAACGCTGATGCCAAATCTTCAAGTTTTCTTTTTGTAAATATAGATAACTACTAATTTTCTGTCATAGTTTTTACGTGAAATTTTCGTAATTATTTTTAATTAATATGTGAACAGTTAAACTATTTTATAATTGTTTTGAATAAATATTTCAAGTCCGACATTAATTTTGTACAAGCATATACTTGGGTTATGATGTTACTTGCATACTGGCACAGGAGAAGACAGATACGAGTATGTTATTTGTATTGCAACTGCAGACAGATCGTACGTTTTTGACGTCACTGTCCCTGTGCACCGTTGCATATCTGTTAATTAATTGTATATAACAGAACAAGATTCTCCACAATCTAAACATCCATAAATCATCATCATCATCAACTTTATGTCCTTCGGGGTCTTTCATATCTTACACTGTTCCGTATTCATATCATTTCTATTTGTGAAGATATCATTCATCATGTTCTTATGTTAGTTACAGTTACGACTTGGGGGTGTTCCTAACGACTTGAAGAAATGGAAAGCAAACAGGTGGAAGGTTCTTAGGCTGGTAAAGTGTGGGAAAGTATCTAAGATCGAGTGGGCGTAAGCCATATGTTACGTAATAGGAAGTCTGCGAAATATCTGGGAACTCATAAAGATTGCATGGGAAAATGGGACAAATTCAAGAGAAATGTTTATTAGCGGAGTTTTTTTTATGAAGATTTGCAAAACATTTTATATCGACTGCAAAAATATATACAAATAAACAAACAACGCCTGTTTTATATTTGTCAATTTTAAGAATTTCGAAGTTCCAGAAAATGAGCTTAAAAAATTTGAAGTGGCCGACATATTCCCTTTCAACCAAAAGTTCCTTTAAAAAGATCCAGTAAAATTGTAACACGAACATATACTATTTTCTACAATTCCATACCGACAGTTCCTTGGAAAAGATTCTACAAAACTAATAACACTATACACTGTGTAAATTGCACTTGACATAGACATCTGTCAATTAGCATTATTTGAATATATGAGCTGTTTCCATGACCATAACAAAGCTCGTTGATTTATGAAAGTTAATCTCTTTATAATTCTTTAACTCTGTATCTATTGAATATGAAGGAAAATGTATAATCAAATCGTATCGTATAGACAATAAGATATTCTTTCATATTGATAATCACATAAAATGTCCAAAAATGATATTTAACTGGGTTTTTTTCAAGAAAAACTGTTAAAAACTTCAAATGAGGGAAATTTCGGTTGACCAGTTATAACATAACCAAAATTAAATTAGCTCTTTATAGGGTTGTAAAGAATCGGGATACGAAAGAATAGGCCCATAAACCATAACAAAAAATAATAAAATATACACTTTATCCTTAAAGTACTACTCAATAAATAACGATTAAGATAAAAAACATTTTTTTTAATAATTTGTGAGATATTTGAATTTATTTCCAGGCCACAGGTGACGTCACACTATTGGTATCTTTCTCGCGCAGCCTACTGCAGAAACTTGTGTGAGAAAGATAGCTATAGGTTTCTTTAAAAGTCAAATGCAGCTATACAAAAAACAATTATGACTTTTTGATACCACGAATTACTTCAAAATTAAACGAACTTTCATTTAAAAATATTTTTAAAAAATTGGTTTATGGGCCCATTATAATAAATTTTTAAAAATATTTTTAAATGAACGTTCGTTTAATTTTGAAGCAATTCGTGGTAACAAAAAGTCATAATTGTTTTCTGTATAACTGCATTTGATTTTTAAAGAAACCTATATAGTTATCTTTCTCACACGTTTCTGTAGTAGGCTGCGCGAGAAAGACACCAATAGTGTGACGTCATCTGTGGCCCTGGAAATAAATTCAAATATCTCGCAAAGTAATTATTAAAAAAATGTTTTTTTTATCTTAATCGTTATTTATTGAATAGTACTTTAAGGATAAAGTATACATTTTATTATTTTTTTGTTATGGTTTATGGGCCCATTGTAGTATTGGATTGGACTTATCGTAGGAGAAAAATAATCACACACGTACACACACACACACACACACACACACACACACACACACACATACATACATACAGACATTAAAAACATTAAAACTAGTAATATCGTATTCTAGGGACCCTAAAATATACTTATTCATTAAAAACAATACCATCTACACTATAAATTAGTACAATTTTATGTTCAATTTACAGAGCTTGTCCAAGTTCTTAAAATTGACGGAAAAATAAACAAAAATGTAAAACAGGCATCAGGCATGTCATAACTTATTTTTTCTATCAGAATGGGACAATGTTACAAATAAATACAGGCATTCCTTAAATATTTACAACACGATTAGAGAATTGCATCTAAATATTTCATACATAATACATTCACATGATACATTATTGAGAAGACGCGAAGTTCGGGGAAATCCCGAGTTCTATAATGTTTGTTACACAATATGACGTATTTTTTTTACGAAAAATTGCAATAGATATTGAACCTTTTATAATTTTAATGGTAAAAGTGTTATTTGAATATTGATACTCAGCAGTAAACCTTTACAATAAAAGTATTAGCCAAAAAACAATTCAAAATTTAAATATATTTCAATATTTCATATTGACGGTGTAAATAAATATTATGTAATATTCTTTTAAGCAACATGGAGATGACGTTCCAAAAATGCAATCATCTAAGATAATTTTCTATCCAAAATTACATCATACTAGGTATTGGAACATATGTACCTAACTATTTATTACGCCTAGATTCTTAATCCCGAATAACACAGTTTCGTAATCCTAGACATATTATTTTAGATAGGGACCTAATATAATACATTTTTACATTCATGAGAAAAATATTTTTTTCTAAAATAGATAGATAAATAAATATATGATTCCGGCTAGATTCAAGGGCTTGGCTTGAAGCTTAAAAAAATTTGAAAAATCAAACCAAGCCTGCCGTTCAAAAAAGCTTTATATTTCAAGCCCAGCCAAGCTTCTGTTTCATCAAGCCCAATTCCAACATTAAAGAAAACTTGAATTTTCAAGCCAACCTATAAGTTCGACTGTCAAGTAACTGTGAAATGTTATTTGTGTTTAAATTTTTGATGTATTCAAGTAGTTATAAGTGATCGATATTAAACTGAAAAATGGCAAAATGGAGTAGAGAAGTATTCAATTTAAGTGATGAAAATTCAATGACAATTTAATGTAGGTATAATTTTGATTTTAACACTTGGATATTTTAATTCACTCAAACTTGATCGTGTAAATAAACTTGGAAGGTCACTTTTAAGCACACTTGAAAATAAACACTTTATCGTGTAATCCGCGCTTAAGAACTAGAGTTCCCAACAAAAGTTTGTGAACATTTGTAAATGGGAAAGTATACTTTTCAACGTTTCATCATCTTTTTATTATGCACAGATCATGTTAAGCTTGACTTATTACCTTCCGTCACCTTTAGGTAAGGAAGGTATTATCTTTGGTCAAAAATTTCGTTGGTGAGTTTTTAATGAATAAGCACGTTTTAGGGTCCTTAGAATACGAATTTACTATTTTTACATTGATGTCTGTATGTGTGTCTAAAAATTATAATTCTGTATCGTACATCCTTTTTACCTTCCGTCACCTTTAGGTAAGGAAGGTATTGTCTTTGGTCAAAAAAATCGTTGGTGAGTTTTTAATGAATAAGCACGTTTTAGGGCCCCTAGAATACGAATTTACTATTTTTAAGATGATGTCTGTATGTGTGTGTGTGTGTCCGTGTGTGACAAATTTTTTTCCGTCGATAACTCCAATACTACAATTCTAAAAATTATAATTCTTTCGTATTCCTGTTCTTTACATCCATATGAAGAGCTGATTAGATTGTGGTTATAATTGATCCACCGGAAGTACCCTTATTTGAAGTTTTTAACAGTTTTTCTTGAAAAAACGCAGTTAAATATCATTTTTCGACATTTTCTGATTATCAATATGAAAGAAAATCTTATTCTCTATACGGTTTGATTATACATTTTCCTTCATATTCAATAGATATTAGAGAGAGACATTAAGTGAGATTAACTTTCAAAAATTAGTCAGCTTTGCTAAAATTATGGAAACAGCAGAAATATTCAAAAAAATTTATTTGACAGATGTCAGTGTCAAATGCAAAACCAAAGTTGAAAGTAGGGTCAGAAAGTTATATGTGAATGTAGTAGAGTGTCCCTCGCAAGTGACTTGCAGTTGCAGCCTCGCCTCAAAATTGGAATTTTCAATGCCGGAAGTACGAGAAAGGACAAAGAGAAGATGGAAGGACTGTGTAGCAGACGATTTGAGAGAGGAAGAATTGTGTGAAGATGCGTTGCACAGGAATGTGTAAAAGAGAAGAGTAAGAAACAGCGACCACTAATAAAATAGGGAAAGGAACTTTCGGTATATGGAATTTGTAAAAAATAGTATGTTCGTGTTACAATTTTACAGGATATACAGAATCTTTTTCAAGGAACCTTTGGTATGGGATATGTACAAAATATATCGAATTGACGGAAGGCTTTGTGCTGGCCACAACAGATTTTTTTTGAATGTTGTTATTTTATTACATATTAAGCTCGACTTATATTAGACTTTTACGGCCGATTTCACCACCGATTCCTAAACCGTTGCCTAGCAAGGAATTTCCTTAAATTTAAGAACTGCCTAAACTGATACTTATCCATTTTGGATTTCACCAAAGCAATGCCCAGCTAGGAATTACTTACGTAGGCATCGGATTATTAGTTACTTTTGTAATATTATATTTGCACACTGGAAATAAATGAATAATTTTTATAATTTATGACATTTGTCAATTGTATTTGTCAACATTGACATTGGAAATTATGTGCAGATATTATTATTACGTTAAGGTATGCAAAATGATTAATTTTTAAAGAAATTTTCTTTACATACATATTTATAAATTTGTAGGTATTACAGAAGTGGAAAATATAAATGAAACAAAGATGAAAATGAACAAGAAAAAAATGTAAATGGCTAAATATAGAATAAATTCATAATACAAAAACGAAAACTGAATTCTATGATTTCAAGTAAAAATGTAAAATGTGATAACAGTAACGCATATTTATGATATTTGACTATGGCATTTTTGTAGAAATTATGAATTTAATTATATGTGAATACCCATTTTAATTTCCCAAAATATGAAATAAAGAATAAAAACGATATATCTATGTAGTTACTAATTAATTTTATATTATATAAACTCGTATAGTTATATAAAATTCTGTTTTGAACTGTCAGCTGTCAAACGTTAGGAAATGCTTAGCGATTTGGGCATCGGAAAACAGATACCTAGCTAAGTAATTCCTAAATCGAGATAGGCAATGCTTAGCGGTTGGTGAAAACGAAATTTTGCTAGGTAATGCCTATGTGGTGCACATCGGGTACATAGGCATTACTCATAATTTAGGAAACGGTGAAATCGGCCATTAGTCCTTCCCTGAATGAATGAAGTCAAGAAGGCATTTCTCAGATATTCATGCCACTTTCTTCAATATTCGTAATATTCTTTCCCAATTTCCAGTGTCTAATTAGATTCCGTGGGTCTCACGTGCAGCTAGCACACGTGCGTCATCACCTCACTCTCTCTGTCTGGCCACTTGTTGTCCTTGTCTGGCTAACGGCTAGATAAGCACGTGCTCGGCAGCGTTCCCACGGTAGTCGCTATGCCTCTCACCCCGCGCACCGAAGCGTGATTCAACTTACAAGTTGCTTGCTGATTACACGCATAAGAGAGAGATAGCACGCGCGACCAACCGAGGACGAAGATCGTGTTTGTATTGGGATATTATTGAAATGATTTTTAATGTTTACGTTTCATTAAAGTCAATTGTGATAGCTTTTGAGTGGTTTATAAATACAATTTAGGGTTGGTGGGTGTTGTAAATTAGGTGGATCAGCTGTGATTCGGCCGGTCCGACGTCAAACATGATCTTAAAATTATTTTCAATTTTCAAAAAGGGATTTCAGGATTTTATCTGAAAGACAGCTTTCAGAGTTTGTGAGGTGACGCCTGATCAGCGACCTCAAGGTACAGAATAACATCATCACCATTATTGAAATTAGAGATGCATTCGGACCGGACCGGGCCGAGCTTTGAGGTTTGAATCGACTCGGCCCGAAAATAAAAATTACCGGCCCGACTCGAAGATCGACTCGACAAAAAAATTAGCTAGCCCGGCTCGAAAATTGACTCGAAAGCCAAAGCTCGAAATTGGGTGCATCCGGCATTCCTAATGTTGATTTTTGTGTTAAAGCGAAATGTTTAACTTTTTTCGTGTCAAACTTATAAAACACCTCTACATTCTTATAACTTTCAACATTAGTTAACATAAGTAGATCAAAAAGAGACCCTTCTAGTTTGTTATAAAAATTACAGACCTACGTGTATTTAACACTTTGTCTACCAAAGCTGTTCGAAAATTTAAACAACTTTTTCACAAATCTTATATAAAAAAAATATAATTTACATAAGGATTTTTTATCTAACTTTGTTTCTGCTCAAAAATAGGACAAGAAATCATTGTGGTAAGAACAAAAATCACTTTTATTTAAGTATACGAGTAATAACAATAATAATAACAACATCACAATATAATTATTATGCTTTAATGAATAATCTTGAATTCTTGAAGTAAAATAATACATTTTTATTTATTAATATGTGAAGTTTGTTGTTATTAAAACATTTTGATCCTTTTTAACTTCATCCATTTTCATTAAAATATTAAGGAAACTGTGCATTTGATCGAACTATAAGATTTTTCGGGCCGGCCCGAAAAGTTAGGATTTTCGGGCCGGGCCAAAATCAAAAGTCCGACTCGCCTCGATTTTTGAAATTGAAATCTGTAAAAATATGCATTCTCTGCAACAGTTCTGAGTTCCTGGCAAGTTAATTCTTTTGACAAAACTAACAGAAAAACTTCAACAAAAATTCAAAATAGTACTCGTAGTACAAAGTCTTTTCAGAGCCGTACATATGTATGATGGAAAACATATTATCTTTACAAACCTTAATTTCCTTAGAATCAAATATATTACTACTATATTCTCCTTAACATGGTTTCAGTATTAATTTTTATGTAATTGCTTCCTGACAGTGACATTTATTTAAATATGTCAAAATTGTTGTTCAAGTATTGTTTTTTGTTTGACGCATAGGCAAGATGATGTTTAAAAATAAATTATTTAATAAATTTATATTAAAAGTTATTTACTAAATACTGTTATCGTAAAATTGAAGATTGTACCAATATATTCAATTTTTATTAGTAAAAGTTGCTGATTTTTTTCAAGAAAAACTATTAAAAGGTTACCTATATGTATCACATCCGGTTACCCGATATACCTACACTAAAAACTAATAAGGTCTTCAAACATTTATAGAATGGGTATATAAAAATTCAAAATTTCTGTTATATAGTATTTGAGTAATCGTGTTCACAGGATCCACACACACATACATATACACATCCATACATTAACAAACACATACTCACAGACATCATTGTAAAAATGATAAAAGCGGATTCTGGGGACATCAAAACGTGCTTATTCACTAAAATCTGGATATGCGATTTTTTAGCATGAATCCAGTACCTCTCCTAGCGAGAGGTAAAAATATACAGCCCTATTAACAAAAAAAATTAAGCTAATCCTTATTTTTACCTCCCGCTACCCTTGGTAAGGGAGGTATAGGGATCGTGCTAAAAATCACATATCGAGATTTTAGTAAATGACCACGTTTTAAGGTCTCTAGAATCCATTTTTAACATTTTCACGATGATGTGTGTGTGTGTGTGTGTGTGTGTGTGTGTATATCTATCCTATTCTAATATGAAAAGAAGCCATTAGATTTTGGTGTAAATCGGAAAACCGGAAATGGCACTTTACCAGAAGCTCATAATGGTTTTTCTTCAAAAAATACCATTAAATGCCATTTTTTCGCATTTTATGTCTTATGAAAATTAAAGATTATTGAATTTTCTACAGGAATACATTAATACTTTTTCTATATATTTTACAGATAAATTTAAATTTTTTTTTTTATTTGTCGCGAAGCCTAAAAAAAACACAATTCCTTTGTTACACAGTTCATATTTCAAATGAATGTAACTGATAGTAAATGTTACTGTCAAAAAACTAATCACTTCAAATTAATAATAGTGACATTTTAAAAAGAAAATAGTAAATAAATCAATAGTTTTCTGCAATGGAACAGTTTGCAGCGTTAGTAAATAAATACGTAGGTATGTATTTAAATTAATAAAAATTAAATAGCGGGAGGTTTTGTGTTGGCCACATCAGATTTTTGGATTAGTGAATTCTATTCTATTCCGGTATTTAAAATTTAATTTTCATGATATTATCAATAAAGGTAGATACTAGGAATAGATTAGACTATATTTTAAGTTATAAACTGTCAAAATTAGAGTAGAATTCGCTTAAACTTTTTTGTGAATCGGGCTGATAATTAATAGATGTAGACCAATTCTTTTGACACAGGACTCATATATATTTATTTTTTGTTTTTTTGTAAAACCTACTTAAAAGTTGAAATAAATACAAATAATTGCAGTTGTTTACTTTTTAAATATATAAAACGAAGTTCTAATTATGATTGGTCGTTTTTCGTGCATCAAAATATAAAAATCCCCAACTTATTATTTGCCATGCCATCATATTTGACTCCTGTTTTTGTTGACCATAATCACAATAAACATATAATGATACAGTGACAAGCACGCTACAACAATTATCTCCACCATTTGATTGTGATTGGTCCGGATAAAAATTCTCGCATCGGGCGAAACAACGATGACTCGAAAATAAAAGACTTGAGCCCAGTGGCTTCACCAAGTATGCGTAGTGATCGAGAACCTATCACCTGCTTCATTTTCCCACAGTCCACAGGAAGTGTGACGGAGACCGACCAAGCGTGTTCGCCACGTGCAAGACAGAGACGGCACATGCTGTAAAAAAGATGAGCTCGAGCGAACAAACCTATCATTATTAATTCAATGAGTTAGACGAGAATGGAGCGACAGATGCTAGTGAAGAAGACAAAGATGGATGCTCCAAGCGTGAAATAATTGATTGACGCAAATATCACAAGAAGAAATTAATTTTAGATCGGATTTACATAAACGGTAAATATTATTCAACTTAATTTTCACGTATTTTCAGGTCAGTGTATGTAAATTGCAGTCATAATTATTTCTTATTAATTTTGGGTCAATAACAAGCTGACTCAACATCTTGTAAGAATCATCGATTAGTGAGACAAAATATTCATTTGTTCTGTTAAAAATAAATTTAAACGTTTTGAAGTTTTCCTTCCGCTTTTTGGATCATCAATCGAAATTGCACCATAATTTTACAATAAAATATAGCGGCGCAACTTTCCCATATACGCCAATCATCCTTCCATAAATCATTTTTGATCCATTGCCTTCTTTTATCAAGATTTTTACAAGGATAATGCTATGTCATTCGCTCATTTTATTAGGTACATAAGCATTTGCAGAAACAATTGCTCATCTTTGGTTCGTACAAGGTTCAACCATACATGATCCCACGCTTACTGAAACTTACGGTAGAGAGCTTAATAATCATATTCAGGACATAGGCTGTATCCGAAGTTGCACTTTTATCATCCTAATATATAAATCCTAAATTTATATACCCTAAATATAGTGATTACTTAGGATTTTAGGAATTAGATTTTAGGGTTTTGCAGGAGCACACTATGCTTTGAAGCTAACGCGTACTAATTAAACAAATCATGTCCGTTGCTCTAATTTGTACAAAATGTCAAATTTGCTGTCAAAGAATAGCTTTTTAACACCTATTTTATGAAATATAATGTTAACATTTACTCTCAAGCATCAAATTAAATCTAATTGTATCATTCATTTTTTACCTCTCGCTAAGAGAGGTATTGGATTCATACTGAAATTCGCATATCCAGATTTTATTGAATAAGCACGATTCAAGGTCCCTAGAGTCCGATTATAACATTTTAAAAATGACTGTGTGTGTGTATATATATATCTGTGTGTGTGTGTGTGTGTGTATGGCTGGATGTTGGACGGACGATTCCTCAAAAACTATAAGACATAAGACCTGTTTAACTATGAATTCCTCAATCTGACACTCCTGGGAAGAGCTGAAAAGGTTTTGGTAACAACTGAACAACCGGAAGTAGTAGTTTTTAAAAGAAATTCTTCCAAATATTAATTTTTGAAAATTTTTGATATTACTAATTTTGAAAAACAAAATTCTACACCTGATACATTTAAATTTTTTATTATATCTTCTATAAATTTAGAGATAAAGACGGTATAATATATAGAATATCGAGTAGGCGAAACTACACTAAGGAAACCAGTTGACATATTCAAATGTTTATAACATAATTTGCAAATGACAGATTTCAATGTCAAAAATCAACAGTTTTAGTTTTTTCTGGGAAGTACATTAATCTTTCTTATTGATTTATTAATTAAATATTTGAAATTATAGGTAATATGCATATATCAATCAGAAATACCTCCAATCTGGTTAATGAATTGGAAGAATCTGTGACATTTAGAAACTTCCTCATACAATGAAAAATAGATATAATTAGAATTATATGTGTACAGAAGACATGTTAAATACAATAAAAAACAATATTTGGGTAAAGTTCTGTAATATTTTGTTATAAAACGACGGTTCGATAGCGAAGTGCAATACAATACTTATAAAGCCTAATATGGACATGGCGAGATGTCTTGTGCTGGCCACAACAGATTTTCTTGTTCTAAAGTGTTGCCATACAAACCAATGGATGATATCACTAGTGTGCCATTCGGAGTTGTATTTATGTGAAAAAGACCTAAATCCTAAAATCTAAATGTCAAAATGCGACATCGGACACAGACTTAATAATTGTAACATTTGGTGTGAAAGTAGATTTTTGAATGTGCCAATCTGTTTCTATCCACATATTTTGGTAATAACTAACTTATTTTCAACCAAGTTACTTGATAGTCAAAAATTCATTTCAGGGCAAGTCTTATTTTACCCAAGTCAAAAAACCCAACCGAATTAAAAAAAAAACAAAAATAAATAATACCGTTTAGATTCAATGGTTAGAAGAAAAAATTAATGAATCACCATATTATAGGTTAGCTGTCAACTGATTGATTGATTTGGTAACTTTTTCACAGTAGTGCGAACAAATAAATGCACTAATCCGAAAAAAATGACAGATAAAAGCACTAATGAGAAAAAGAATGTCATGAAATTCGCATGAAATGGAATAAGAATATTATTCAAATTAATGCTAACTTACAATTTTTGTGTCTAATAATCTAATTGTGAGAATGAAAACTATAACAAAATAAAGAAAATTGAAAAGTATAAGGAATAAATTTTATAAAAACACTGGGTGGTAGCATTATCAAGTGATTAAGGGTGATTAGCTAGGAGATGTCTAGTAGTGTTTTAGCGCTGTCAATCGTTTGTGGATTATTTTAGAGAAAAAAAGTTATAACAGTTATAGAAAAATTAATAGTACATAATTTTAATTTGAGGTATTTTCCACTAAAATAATCCATAAACGATTGACAGCGCTAAAACCACTACTAGACATCTCCTAGCTAATCAACCTTAATCACTTGTTCGTGCTACCAGCCATAAGGTTATTAAAAACCGCCCAAAAAAAGCCCAATTAAACCCAATAAACCTACTGAGTCGCGTTGTTTTTAAAAAGAACCTAGAATTTTGCCAGTCCTGCTGGTTGAAATTCAATAAGCTTTTTAATGTTAATCTTGGCGGCTTGGTGTATTAAAAAAAGATTGCCTTGACTTGAAATTTCAATTTTTTTATAGTGACCCGTGTGGCGCACTCTCCACGCTAGTAATTAGTGCCTGTGAGATGACTCGCACAGTACAAATATGTCATCATCACTACCGAAATCTTTGGAAATTGGAAAAGTTTCAAATTTCAAGTTCGGTGTCGATCGAAATCGAACTCTGGTCGTCTAAATCACAACCAGTCACATAACGCATAAAGAATATTTGATTTTGAAAGACTGAGCAATCTCTTGGTCATTTTTGCGGTAAAAATTATCAGTGATATCTACCACAAAAATAATCGCGTATACCATTACATAACTTTTCTTCAAATCTATTTTATGTAAACTAATGCACAAAATTTCACAACATTAAAAAATATTGAAGATTTAAATCACTTTGCGAAAGGTTTATCATATTGCTCAATAATCACAAATCAAAATACGACAGAAAAATATGAAATCTCACATAAATTTTGTAAATAACTAATTACATATTCTGGAATTTGGGTCAAATATTTGAATAAATACAGCAAATAATTTGTTGAAAACAGAATGTCTTAAAGGGATATGGATTTAAATTTTAAATTAGTTTATCACAGTTATTAAACTGTCAACTCTTTAGCATACATATAAGAACTAAAATTTGCAGTGTCAAGAACGCTTTAACATTGAATAAATCTGCTTTACAATAAACCAGATAAATATATGGTGTCAATATTAGAAGGCTTCTGCTTCAAGCTTGTTTTACATTATACTTTCTTTGACTAATGGAGTCCTCCACCATAAAAAAATCTGTTGTGGCACAAGACCTCTCGCCATTTCCATATTAGGCTATATAAGTATTGTATTGCACTTCGCTTTCGAACCGTCGTTTTATAACAAAATATTACAGAACTTTACCCAAATATTGTTTTTTATTGTATTTAACATGTCTTCTGCACACATATAATTCTAATTATATCTATTTTTCATTGTATGAGGAAGTTTCTAAATGTCAGAGATTCTTCCAATTCATTAACCAGATTGGCGATATTTCTGATGAATATATGCATTTTACCACAATTTTACCTATAATTTCAAATATTTAATTAATAACACAATAAGAAAGATTAAATATACTTCCCAGAAAAAGCTATCAGAATGTCACTAAAACTGTTGATTTTTGACACTGACATATGTCATTTACAAACTATGTTATAAACATTGGAATTTGTCAACTGGTTTCCTTAGTGCCTTAGCCTCTGCGATTAGATTACTTTATATATTATAGTGTCTTTATCTCTAAATCTATACAAGATATAATAAATTTTTTTAAGTGTATTAGATGGAGAATTTTATGTTCTTCAACATTTAATAAAAAAAACTCCCAAAAAAATAATATTTAGAAGAATTTTCAGCTCTTCTCAGGAATGTCAGATTGAGGAATTCATAGTTAAACAGTTCTTAAGTCTTATAATTTTTGAGGAATCGTGTCTACAACATTCAGACATACACACATACACACATCCACACACACACACACACACACATCATTTTAAAAATGTTATAATCGGATTCTAGGGACCTTAAATCGTATCAGGATATGCGAATTTTAGCCTGAATCCAATACCTCTCTTAGTGAGAGGGAAAAATTGTAAAATGTATACCTTGTACTTAAAGTACTTCTCAATAAATAGCGACTAAGACTGTACTCTTCTACGAATTTGTAAAAAGATTTGAGAAAAATACATTCACTTCAATGGGAAGCGACCTTGTGGCTCATTTGGATAGAGCGTCTCACTAGATATAAGAAGGTCCTGGGTTTAAATCTCTGCGAGGTTAATGTAATTTTCAAAATTCTTTCTTCATGTGTAAAATTTCTCCCTGATACATTAAGCCCATTTCGATATGTTAAACTTGCAGGTAGAATTGCAATTAATTTATATCATAAGATAAAAATATTAAAATTGCTTTAGGAGATATTTGAAATTTGTTCTCTCGAAGCCTACTATATAGAGTCTGGCGCAGAGCGAGAGAAAGATAGGAGCACCGCCGTGACGTCATGAAAGCAGTTAAACTAATGACAATTAAGAAATTTTAATAATACGAACTTTTTCAAAATTAAACGAACTTTCATTTAAAATAATAAAATATTAGAGTGGAGGACCCCATTGCTACGCTAGTTTTTACCTCTCGCTAAGAGAGGTATTGGATTCATGCTAAAATTCGCATATCTAGATTTTATTGAATAAGTACGATTTAAGGTCCCTAGAATCCGATTATAACATTTTTAAAATGATGTCTGTGTGTGTGTGTGTGTATGTGTGTGTCTGGATGTGTGTATGTGTCTGGATGTGTGTGTGTGTGGGTGTGTGTATGTGTATGTCTGGATGTTGTAGTCACGATTCCTCAAAAACTATAAGACTTAAAAAATTCCTCAATCTGACATTCCTGGGAAGAGTTGAAAAGGTTTTGGTAACAATTGAACAACCGGAAGTAGTAGTTTCTTAGAAGAATTCTTCTAAATATAATTTTTATTAAATATTGAAGAACATAAAATTCTCCATCTAATACACTTAAAAAATTTATTATATCTTGTATAGATTTAGAGATAAAGACACTACAATTTATAGAGTAAACTAATCGCAGAGGCTAAGGCACTAAGGAAACCAGTTGACAAATTCTAATGTCTATAACATAGTTTGTAAATGACACATGTTATTGTCAAATATCAACAGTTTTATAGTCTATTTGAGAATGACTGGCAGTAATAAATCATTCTGTCAAAGACATTCCAGTGGCGCGCCAATGATTGTTTGCACAGGGATAGTCGAAATGACTAAATTCGGTAGAGAACTATAGTTTTATGTCTAAGTTGTTTTTCAGGGTCAGGTAAAGTCATTTAAATAAATAAGATGAAATAAATATATAAATAAATAAAATAATAAAATAAAAATAAATAAAATAAAAATCCTATCTACGTCTATGACACAGTCCGACTGGGATTATCGGACGGCATTTCTATTGTTCGACAAGTAAGTTTCGTTCTAGGTACAAAGCGTGCGGCTTATTTTGACCATCCTAGTGTAGTTACAACTGATTTTTCTGATAGTTTTATTTGCCGCATTGCTGGCAAAAATCCAATACTACTCTTGCAAATAATGATTTATTACTGCCAGTCATTCTCAAATAGACTATAGTGACATTCTGATAGCTTTTTCTGGGAAGTATATTTAATTTTTCTTGTTGTTTTATTAATTAAATATTTGAAATTATAGGTAAAATTGTGGTAAAATGCATATCTCCATCAGAAATACCGCCAATCCAGTTAATGAATTGGAATAATCTCTGACATTTTGAAACTTCCTCATACAATGAAAAATATATATAATTAGAATTATATGTGTGCAGAAGACAAGTTAAATACAATAAAAAACAATATTTGGGTAAAGTTCTGTAATATTTTTTTATAAAACAACGTTTCGAAAGCGAAGTGCAATACAATACTTATATAGCCTAATATGGAAATAGCGAGAGGTCTTGTGCTGGCCACAACAGTTTTTTAGAAACAATTTTGAACTAGTTTTCATCGAAGTTAAATATGGCGTTATTAAGAATAGATGAAATAATTCTCACTATAACAGTCCACACCTTCATTATAATAAACAAGAAAAAATACTTACACAATGTTTAATGTAAATTTAGTAACTGATGACAGTGATGACATATCTACATTGGAATCGGAGAAAGCGTTTTACAAGATATTACTTTACATGCTATTATGTATATTTTTGACATTATTATTAATGAAGCTTATGAAAAATCTGATATAGAACGGAAACCTGCAGAATATTAAATATACTTTACGATAAATTACGGGAAAATGATATTTGAAAAAATCTATAGATACATCAAATAAGTGTCACTTCCAGTTTACGAGTTTTCAAAATTTCCAAATTAATAATATTTTTAATTCTTAAAGACCCCAAAATTACCTCTGTGGTACACTCTGGGAGTCAGCTGTAAGAGTATTTGCAAATTGCGTCATGCATACCAAAAAAATCTGTTGTGGCCAGCACAAGACCTCTCGCCATTTCCATATTAGGCTATATAAGTATTGTATTGCACTTCGCTTTCGAACCGTCGTTTTATAACAAAAAATTACAGAACTTTACTCAAATATTGTTTTTTATTGTATTTAACATGTCTTCTGCACACATATAATTCTAATTATATCTATTTTTCATTGTATGAGGAAGTTTCTAAATGTCAGAGATTCTTCCAATTCATTAACCAAATTGGCGGTATTTCTAAAGGATATATGCATTTTACCACAATTTTACCTATAATTTCAAATATTTAATTAATAAAACAATAAGAAAAGTTAAATATACTTCCCAGAAAAAGCTATCAGAATGTCACTAAAACTGTTGATATTTGACAATGACATGTGTCATGTTATAAACATTGGAATTTGTTAACTGGTGTCCTTAGTGCCTTGGCCTCTGCGATTAGTTTACTCTATAAATTATAGTGTCTTTATCTCTAAATCTATACAAGATATAATAAAAATTTTAAGTGTATTAGATAGAGAATTTTATGTTCTTCAATATTTAATAAAAAAAACTCCCAAAAAATTATATTTAGAAGAATTTTTTTAAGAAACTACTACTTTCGGTTGTTCAATTGTTACCAAAACCTGTTCACCACTGTGCTCACTTCCGTGTAAATTTGGTCGAACTACAACCGGTCACTCAGCCAAACGGGCCTTTGAAACATTATCATCAATTACATAAAAATTAAGATAATCCCATTTTAAACTGAGCCTTTGGGCATAGGTATCCATCTCTTAACCTAATTAAATGATAGAAAAGTGATTTCGGAATGAGCTATCATGTTTGTCATTATCAAAGTAGGCAATTATTTACCGGTAATTAATGAGGAGATTGAGCGCAGCGCCATCAGCACTGCCATCGCCTTCCTGATCGTGGGAACCGAGAAGTAGCGCCTGTGATGTCTTGATTTGCACCTGGCACGAGGAGTTTTTATGCTTGTTTTTGTCAGCTTATCATGAGACTTTACAGCACGCGTGAAGTCAAAAAATGTTTATCTCGTGTAAACAAACAAACGTTTTTTGGCCAGGGAATGTTTAGGAGGATTAGATTATGGTTTAATAATGTTTATACAGACCACGAAAACTTTGATATAAATAGCGATATGAATAACATTTTGTGGTGTGAACATAAACAGTATAGTATAACTGCGTGATCAAAGTCATGTATACTAAATAATGAGGGCCCTAGTGTGGTGCAATGTTTAGTAATTCGGTATGGGAAAACTGGGCGACTGACAACTGGGCAGTATTCAAGGACGTGATCGAAACTTAAAAATTTTATCCTCTTATGGCCGGTTTTATAAATGACAAATAAATTTACTTCCAAGGTAAATAAAATTTGTTCCTTGAAATGACATTCGAACTTTTGAAATATATAAATATAAATAAATATATCATCACGGCATATTACCCATTTCTGGGTATGCCAGTATCTACAACACATGTAGACATCGGTAATGATGAAGATATATTTTACCGTGTGGGCGCTTACCAGGCGTCACCTCACGGGCACTCATAGCTGGCGTGGAGAGGCACCACAGGGGTCACTTTCGTGCCATTTTAAAATTGGAAATATTTGGCGTCTGTCGGGATCGAACCCGGTTCCCCCAGGTTCGCGACCAGGCACTCAGGCACGCGGCCACGGGACCCAATAATAACAAATTATAGTAAAATTAAATACAAAATAAGATGAAATGATTACATTTATATGGTAATAAGTATTGAACTAAATATAAATAAAGAAATTAACTAAGTACGTCTTTAAATTTTCTACTGAATTTATCCAATTCATTAGATTTAAAGGCGGATTTATGCAGCCATTTTCATTTCTGTACAGGGCGTTCATTTTAAATGGGCCACCATTACTATCTCGAGAACTATAGGAGCTACAATACAAAGACGGTTAAACAGGCAAACAATTTCTATTTCACAAGATAAATTTAAAGAAAAAAATTTTTTCGACCAGTGGTTCTCAAAATATGGGACACAACTTTTTTATTTTAAATAAGAACATATATTTTTTATTTCCTCATTTAATTTTAAATTCACTAATATAATACTTTTATACCCTTAGATGACGATTTTTTTGAGAATAATGGATGTAAAGTTTTGTACTAATTTGTTTAATAAGAGTGTCATGAATGGAAAAAATGCACACGTGCTAATTTTTTTTTTGCATGGAATTAGAGTGAAATGAAAGGAATACGTGAATATTTTGTTTGCGCTGACATTTATGATCAATTAAAACAACAAAGTATTCACTTCTTTCTGTCAGGGTACTCTAATTCTATGTAAAAAAATCTATTGTGGCCAGCACAAGACCTCTCGCCATTTCCATATTAGGCTATATAAGTATTGTACTGCACTTCATTTTCGAACCGTCGTTTTATAACAAAAAATTACAGAACTTTACTCAAATATTGTTTTTTATTTTATTTAACATGTCTTCTGCACACATATAATTCTAATTATATCTATTTTTCATTGTATAAGGAAGTTTCTAAATGTTAGCGATTCTTCCAATTCATTAACCAGATTGGCGGTATTTCTGATGGATATATGCATTTTACCACAATTTTACCTATAATTTCAAATATTTAATTAAAAAAACAATAAGAAAAGTTAAATATACTTCTCAGGAAAAGCTATCAGAATGTCACTAAAACTGTTGATATTTGACAATGACATGTGTCATGTTATAAACATTGAAATTTGTCAACTGGTTTCCTTAGTGCGTTGGCCTCTGCGATTAGTTTACTCTATAAATTATAGTGTCTTTATCTCTAAATCTATACAAGATATAATAAAAATTTTAAGTGTATTAGATGGAGAATTTTATGTTCTTCAATATTTAATAAAAAAACTCCCAAAAATTATATTTAGAAGATTTTTTTTAAGAAACTACTACTTCCAGTTGTTCAATTGTTACCAAAACCTTTTCAGCTTTTCCGAGGAATGTCAGATTGAAGAAACTGCAGTTAAATACTTTTTAAGTCTTATAGTTTTTGTGGAATCGTCCCTCCAACATCCATACATACACACACACACACACACACGTACACACGTCCACACACACACACACAGATATTATTTTAAAAATGTTATAATCGGATTCTAGAGACCTGAAATCCTGCTTATTCAATAAAATCTGGGTATTCGAATTTTAACATGAATCTAATACCTACCTCTGTTAGCGAGAGGTAAAAATTAACATGTATTCATTTTTTCCATTCATGACACTTTTATTATAGCATATTTTAATCTAATTGGTATTTTTCTCAAAAAAATCGTTATGTAATGGTATTAAAGTATTATATCACTTAATTTAGAATTAAATTCTCTAAAGAATGAAAAGAATGAGGAAATAAAAAATATATGTTCTCATTTAAAATAAAAAAGTTGGGACTTTAAGAACCACTGGTCGATAAAAATATTTTCTGTTTTCTTTAAATTTGTCTTGTAAAACAGAAATTGTTTGCCCATTTAATCGTCTTTGTAGCTCGTATAGTTCTCGAGATAGCAATGGTGGCCCATTTAAAATGAACATCCTGTATAATTACTTAATGCACTGATATCCATCCATTCTCATTATCAATGTTTGCGAAAAAAAGTAGATTGGCAAACCAAGCAAAAGTGATGTACAAAATAACGTCATACTACTCGTATATACTTATTAAATTTTTAACTTTACTATTAACTACCTTCCCATTCTCTTCACCGTTATTTATCTGTAAAATCATCGTTAAACAAATCACCTCAATTTACTTTCAATACCTCTCTTATCTTGTAATCTATACGATCTCGTCAGATCATCAGACAGTGATATGGTAGATAGGAATCCGGTGTCTGTCAATTACCCTAGATGGTTATGTATACTTGTTCGTGTGATTCAGAGGTTCCGAGTGGTTTGCTGATGTCATTGTCTCGCTTCGTTTCATGGGAAAGCGAAGGTGGTTGGGCAGGTTGATGGCTGAAAACCGTAAAGAAGTAATAGCAAAAAAGTTGTAAGAAGTGTTAAAAGAAAACGTTATTCCTAATTAATGGTGTAGAACCAGTATTGGGGTTGCATGCTTTACATTTAAAATAACTGTAACTTTAAATTAAACTGTACTTATGTACTACATTAACAAATAAAATAAATAAATATAAATATATCAAGACTTATTTTATTATGTGTTGCTTAGGGCCGTTTTCAAAATAAATTTTATCTTCACTTTAACACTTTAGATTAAATTTCAGCTGTGTTCGTTTTCATAATACAACTTTAGCACTTTAACGGTACTTTAAGATAAAGTGAAATCATTCATCAATTTAGGTGAACTTTAAGACTTTAACTCTTCTTTGTTATGTTAGTTTTTTTTTTACCTTCCGTCACCTTTAGGTAAGGAAGGTATTGTCTTTGGTCAAAAAATTCGTTGGTGAGTTTTTAATGAATAAGCACGTTTTAGGGTCCCTAGAATACGAATTTACTATTTTTAAGATGATGTCTGTATGTATGTGTGTGTGTGTCCGTGTGTGACAAATTTTTCTCCGACGATAACTCCAATACTACAATTCTAAAAATTATAATTCTTTCGTATTCCTCTTCTTTACATCCATATGAAGAGCTGATTAGATTTTGGTTATAATTGATACACCGGAAGTACACTTATTTGAAGTTTTTAACAGTTTTTCTTGAAAAAACGCAGTTAAATATCATTTTTCGACATTTTGTGATTATCAGTATGAAAGAATATTGTATTCTCTATACGGTTTCATTATACGTTTTTCTTCATATTCAATAGATACAGAGTTAGAGAGACATTAAGAGAGATTAACTTTCAAAAATTAGTCAGCTTTGCTAAAATTATGGAAACAGCAGAAATATTCAAAAAAATTTAATTGACAGATGTCAGTGTCAAATGCAAAACCAAAGTTGAAAGTATAGGGTCAGAAAGTTATATGTGAATGTGATAGTGTCCCTCGCAAGTGACTTGCAGTTGCAGCCTCGCCTCAAGATTGGAATTCTCAATGTCGGAAGTACGAGAAAGGCCAAAGAGAAGATGGAAGGACTGTGTAGCAGAAGATTTGAGAGAGGAAGAATTGTGTGAAGAAGATGCGTTGGACAGGAATGAGTAAAAGAAAAGAGTAAGAAACAGCGACCCCTAATAAAATAGAGAAAAGAAATTTCGGTATAGAATTTGTAAAAAATAGTGTGTTCGTGTATACAGAATCTTTTTCAAGGAACTTTTGGTGTGGGATATGTACAAAATACATCGAATAGACGAAAGGTTTTGTGCTGGCCACAACAGATTTTTTAATTTCGAAATAAATTTATTATTCTCTTCTTCCAAAAGTGAATATTTTATTTTAAGCAAATCAATAATTCATGAAAATTTTGTTACTAATTTTGATAGGTATATGGATGAACCAAGAATTTTATTAAATATATTGTAGATTATAAAATCATAATATGAATGAATTAGTTAAATTACAAATAGATTCTGATCATGATTTCGAGATAAATTAATTTTAATACTCAGTTATCACACAAAAACAAGAACAACCTACTACTAAACTTTCTACTAAAATTGCAATACATACACTATTTATTATATCAGTCATATTTTATTAAAATTAAAAGAAAATATAATGAATTTTTGTTGTATCAATGTTTGATTATTGTAATCAATTCTTGTCATTGTTGGTTTGAAATAATGAAATGAAGTATCAAGAATAGTTTTCATCGGAATGATTATGCAGATATATCACTGAATTATTCTTCAAATATGCGAAAAATTCTCTGCCATTTATTTATAGAGTTTTCTTCAAATTTTCGCAATTTGCGTCAATACATTTTCGCGCCTTTTTTCACTAAGATTAGGATATGGAATTTTCTCTTTATTTGTTATAAAGGTGTATGTGGATTTGTATTGTTTAAATCTTTCATGGTGTCCATGCTTTTTCCTTTAAATAAAACGTGATAATATATTGGCATATTCCAATGATTTACATAACTTACCCGCTCATGTGCTAAAATATAATAACAAGTATTTGATTATATATCATATTTTATTTTGAAAATTATAATAATTTTTAATATTTCTCTGATTTTATGAAGTTTGCAGCTATAATTTTGTCTTTTGTACACATTATTCAAGACAAGAAACTCGAAAAGTTCAGATGTCAAACGTCAAACTTTGAATTTTTATTCGTTCAGGTATACCAACATACTTAAAAAACTTAAAATTTTACTTTTGTTAAAGTAACTATGGATGTCGATTATGAAAACCGAAAACTTTAAATTAAAGATAAAGTCTTAAAGTAATTTTAATTAAAGTCTTAAAGTAAGCCTGATTATGAAAACGGCCCTTAATGCTGAATTCAGAAATAACTATCTGTTTTTCTTGTATAAGGCTTTTACCCCTTTATAGGTAGGAGTGCCCGTGAAATGGCGCCTATTATACTAATTAATAAATAAATATATTATTATAGATGCTTACCCATTGATTTCTGGATTTGCCAATTTACATATTTAATAGATATTTACACACCAAGTGAGCTAGGGTAATGTTTATGTATGAGAAGAAAGTTTCTTCCAGTGAATAGACATTCTTAGCTCACGTGGTTTATACAATAGTTTATTCAATTACGAATAATAATAATACGAAATAATAATAAAAACCACTATAATATTTAATTTTGACAAAATAAAAAAACTGATCAGTTAGTAAGCTGAGCATGACAATCGTCGCTGATAGACGTCAAATCATGTATTTAAAATGCGTTATTGCCTGTCATTTGTGCCGTGAAAAATAATGAAAATGGCTGATAATGTCTGATAAATATTATGGTGTTTTTTTCGTACCTGATGTTATTCTAAATGCATTATTTGTTGCAGGATCAGTTAAAATTTTCTGACAGTGATTTAATAGTTATTTATGTATTAAGAGCATAAGGAGGCTTTTACGGCGTGCGGCGGGATTTTGAGCCCGAGGCGTAAGCCGAGGGATAAAAACACGGCAAAGGCCATAAAAGCAAGTTACGCTCGTGGTACATACAAGACTTTATGCACGGACGAAAATTTTCAAATTATGAGTGTTAGAAAAATTGTATCGAAATAGTTATTTTCGTAACAAGTTATGAAATATACCAAATATCATGCGAGTGTAAATTGACGCACAACGCGTAGCGGAGTGCAAGTCAATACACACGAGCTAAGATATTTGTATTTCATACAAGTTATGAACATTATTTTTTAGACGAGCATAAATAAATTTTACTTTTTTTTCAAAACTGTTATTTAGGTTCAAACGTACTGACAGCTGACAAATGAATAATGTATACATATAGCCAGAAATAATGACATAGTAACCTAGCAACCGTGTCAACTATTACGATATGAAATATATCGTAACACTAATGTGATAAGTTCAACTTTCAGTGTTAGGATACTACGTTGATATGTCATACTTATTACAATGGTCGTCTAAAAAGAATTTATCCTCGTACATCCAGTATATAGTGTTGCTGTAAAAGTGGAAAACAACAGTTTATTGTTTGTTTATTAGTTCTGGCATTTGAGTTTTATTTTGTGTATCTTCGTGCTTTCCATATAAATTTCACAATATTAATTTTCATTTTTCATTAAAGAATATAAAAATTTTCGATTTGTAATAAAAACTGTTTAAATTGTTTATAAATGTAGGTTATAATTTGATTTGACGTTTCATTATAGCCCGGCGGGCTGTAATGAGTCCCGCGGGCTATAAAATGACGTTTATGTTAAAGAAATTCGTGTATAATTGTCAAATTATGATACGTCCGTGCATAAACTTTCATTTAAAATAGTTTTTGAAAAATGTAAACGTACATCCTTTTTTGTGCTTGGTTAGGTTTTATAGACAAAACTTTTTTGCTCACATTTTGAGGTGTCCGGAATCGAACGATATCTTATTCGATTTTTCTGCAAAACCCCTCATTTACTGACAAAAATATGAAATTTTGTTTCGACAAGTTATTAACAAGATAACAAGAGCATTGAAAGAAAAAATGCTAGTATGAAAAAGTACATTAAAGGACATGTGTTTATATGAACTTTTTTTTATTTTGATGTGCATAATCGATCCCTAATGTAACAGCCTTTTATTTTAAGCGGGAATTCAACTATATAAATTGTGTTCATTAACATCTGTCTTTAACTGCTTCAAGACAGTACCCCTATGTGTGTCCAAATTGTAAATGAAATAGGCGCGAAATGGTTTTGTTATCGTAAGTGTAACAATAATTAAACTGGCTCTGTCCATATAAAATATGGCATATTTTGACATTATGCCTCAGAAAATCTTATTTAAAAGTTTAGTGCGTGATATAATAAGTATGTATATAGTCTCCCGCCTTGGAATGAATGAATTTGGCGCGAAATGTGTTTATTAAACATATTAAAAGTAATGAATGTGACAATAGCAATGACAATCAAGCCTATTTAACAAAGTGGTTAATTTTTAACAACTAGTTAAATTTTTTAACCAATAAAGTATGTTGCTATATAACAAAAATTTGGATTTTTACCTCCCGCTACCCTTGGTAAGGGAGGTATAGAGATCGTACTAAAAACACATATCGAGATTTTAGTAAATGACCACGTTTTAAGGTCTCTAGAATCCAATTTTAACATTTTCACGATGATGGCTGTATGTGTGTATGTATGTGTGCGTGTATGTGTATGAATTTTGTCTTCGCTCTAACTCAAATACTATGATTCAGAAAATTCTAAAACCTTGTATTTCTACCCTTTTCTGATACGAAAAGAAGCGATTAGATTTTGATGTAAATCGGATAAACGGAAATGGCACTTTCCTTGAAGCTCATAATGGTTTTTCTTCAAAAAATACCATTAAATTATAGATTATTGAATTTTGTACAGGTTAGGGTTGCCAACTTTATAAAATTATAGGAAATGACATTTTTTCGGCAATCTTTTTCTGAATTATGTGTAGGTTTTAAATTTGTGACGAATAATGCGCCGCAGGCGATTTTTTGAAAATTTTCAAGGTCAAACATGTTTTAATGCAAAGTTAGATAATATATAGTTTTGTACAATGAAGAAAATTAACAAATTCCTAAAAAATTAAAATCAATATTTTATGACAAAAACAAGTAAAACACAATAAGATATCTAACCTTAAAATGTTAACTGCCATACAGACCTATTCTACTAAAAAAATATGTATCGTTATGACTCGTTACTAGGCGATAAGTCGTTATGATAACGATTTTTGTCAAAACCCTATTCGGTTAATTTATTTATCGTTACGAATCGTTACATATCGTTATTTCACATCGTTTAATAACGACAAGTTCACATGCATCGTTGAAGTCGTAAAGTTAGACATATTTTGAGAACAAAAGTAAAAATGGCTGAAGAAGATATTTTGTTAATTGTAGCTGAGAAAGAGATTCTGCAAAGATGAGTATTTATTCACTTCTGTACACTAATTATACTTTTTAGTATTAGACATTTTATTTATATTTCAGAAATATATTTAAAAATTTAGATTTAGATAATATTTCTACCCTTAGATAATATTATTTAATATCAGTGGCGGCTTAAGGCATGAGCCACTTAGGCACTGGCTTGGCTTAGGGCGCCTGGCTTTTTGGGGCGCCCAAAATATATAAAATCTAAAGATATATATATATACAAAAAAATCAATGTATGGAATATATACCTGTCCTGTATTATTAAATTTTGGAGCTCCTCAAAGTTAGTTTAGTGTAAATAAATTGTGTACAATCAAATAATATTACCATCAAGTTTATATCTCTATCAATTTTTGAATTATTGCCCCAAAAGTCAATATGCCCCACATTTAGATAAAAACTTCAAAATTTTCAAAAATCTAATTTTTATGTATCTAGATACTTCTCAATGCACTGATTCCAAATTTTAAAACCGCAGGTCGATATCTCTTTTCATTCTCGAGATATTTAGATTCAAAGTTTTACTCTAAACTACCCATTTTTGGGTAATAACCCAAAAACGGGTCGAGATATGAATTTGGTGACAACACCATTCGATTCTACAGACAAAAATACATAAGTATAGCAATTTTCATAATTTTTGTCCAACCGGTTCATTTTTTATTAATTAAAACTTGAAACCCCTGAAAATGGCCAAAATCTGAAAAAATCCTAAGGGGTACCCCTTACGATTTTTTCGATATTTGGCCATTTTCAATTATTTTGCTTTAGAGATTGTATGCGGTGTTCAAAAATTCTGAAAATTGGTGTACTTATGTAATTTTGTCCGTAGAATCGAATGGTGATGTCGCCAAATTCATATCTCGACCCATTTTTGGGTTATTACCGAAAAATGGGCAGTTTTGAGGAAAACTTTGAATATAAATATCTCGAGAACGAAAAGAGATATCGACCTGCGGTTTCAAAATTTGGAATCAGCGCACTGAGAAGTATATATATACATAAAAATTAGATTTTTGAAAATTTTGAAGTTTTTATCTAAATGTGGGGTATATTGACTTATTTAATCTAATCTAATTTGGCTCAGGGCGCCTATATATCTTGAGCCGGCCCTGTTTAATATATTGATGTATATATATAATATAATATAGAATATAGATGCACTATCTATGTATTAAAAAATTATATATTTATATAGGGAGGTCAGAGTACCTATATAATCGTACACTGCGTGATACATCAGATCCTTTTACCCGGTTCCACAGATTTAAATGACTTGTAAGTCTTCTCCATATTTCTTCCAATTCTTCAGTGGACAATTTATTAATTCTTAATGAACTGTTATTTTCCAGTTCTTCAACATATATTTCATACTGTCTTTGAGTTGTCCTCGAAGCCCTTTTTTTATCCATTGTCAAATTCAATTAAATAAACAAACAATGAATCGATTTGTCAAATTTAAATTGAAAAACATATAAAAATTTATTCTGTCAAAATATACATGAAGTTAGATATTATCGTTATAATCCTGATAACGATAATTTATAACGATATGATTAGTAGAATAGGTTTTTGGCATTTGTCGTTATTAAAGTCGTTTAACCAAATGCTTAGCGACAGTCGTTCAGTAACGACATCGTTATACATTTTTTTAGTAGAATAGGCCTGATAATCTAATACATTAATAAGTCAAAAATTCTATCGTTATTTCATTACATTATATAAAATGTGAAATAATTATTTCATTTTCCTATTTATAATAAGAAAAAAAATATTATTAATAACAAAATTTACTATAAAAGGACAAATCGCGTCCTTTCGTGGTTTAGAAAAGGACAAGGACAAAATATGCTCAAAAAAGGACAGTCCTTTCCAAAAAAGGTCAGTTGGCAACCCTACAGGTACACATTAATACTTGTTCTATATATTTTACAGATAAATTTAAAAATCATTTTTCTATTTTTAATCCCGAAGCCTAAGATAAACAAAATTCCTTTGTTATACAGTTTATTTTTCAACTGACAGGTAAACGTCATTGTCAAAAAATTAATAATAGTGACATATTAAATAATAAAGAAAATCGTAAATAAAGCAACAGTTAAATGAAATTATATGAATAATATAGTTTGCTGCTTTAGTAAATATGTAAATATGTATTTAAATTAATAAAAATTAAATAGCGGGAAGTTTTGTGTTGGCCACATCAGATTTTTAGTTGTCAAATCAATATCTATTGGATAACTTTTTAACCAGTGGTTAAAAATTAACTACTGATTTACAGAATAGGCCCGACTGTCTGCATCTGCTGTACACAACATAATCATTGTTGCGACTTAAGGCCAGTTGCATAAAGCGTTGTTTGCTGATCATGTGGTTAACTACATGGATACATATAAAAAAATCATTGGAAAATAATGCTTATCAAAGTCGACAACGTGATTAAAGTTAACAATGTTTTATGCAACTGGGCCTTATGCCCATATTCATAAACACTCGTAAAGTTTCTAAACGGCTCGTTATAATTTTTGACAAATAGAATCAAACTTGACAAACAAAATTTTGATTTTTCTTTCAATGTCGACTGTTTTTATTGGATAAATATTATAATGAACCGTTTAAAAATTTTACGAGTGTTTATGAATACGGGTGTTAGTCTTTTAAAAGCAAAATGCGTCTATGCCCGGTTTTTCCATCTCTGGATAAAATGTCAGTTATCTACCACATAAAATGAAAATATCGATATTAAAGCGTAAATTGACGAGATTATACTCACTCACGTCAATTATCTGATAAATAAGTTCACTGGCATTTCTCAAGATGTTGATAAATCGGGCCTTAGCCTAAATACATTAATGAATATCATCACGGCCTAATTATTGTGGATGTGCCGTGACAGTCTGCTTTTTTTTTGTAGGGTTATATTAATAACGATTTAACTTATTGTTGAGACGAACCTTCGAAAGACTGGATTACAAAATCCCGGAATTTCAGTTTAAAATTTGCCGGGTCGCCGGAATTCCTGCCACCGGAAGAAGGTGTCCCTATCCCTACCTACTCAAATTTCTGTAATCTTAAAAAATAAGGAAGCCATAAAAAAAAGATTAAAATTGATGAATGAATAGTTCAATCTCGTTTAGTTTCTATTCCTAAAATATTTAGTAGCCGATCGTTCTTAATTCCTTTAATATTGAATAAATATAACACCTACTCGTACATATATCCAACTATTTTCCTGATGTCAAGTATTTAATAGTTTTAACAATGTTTTACTATGAGACTACAACATCTATATCAATACATATTAATACTAAAATTATTGACATTAATACATTAATGCTCCAGCCGAATTTTTCAGGAAGTTCAGCCGGAACCGAAAATTTGAGGTTTTACGAAATGTAGCAATTAAATAACGAGGTTTATGTTTTCCCGGCTTCCGTGTAAAATTTGCAACATTGCAGGCCACGTCATATTAATTTGTCATCTTCCCTCCATCCACTGTTAAAATTTTAAGATAATTAGGCAAACCGTTCGGCAGTAGCCTTTGATTGAAGTTTCTCGTACTCCGCCGGAATTATGTTAGTGTCAATATGAAATATGAAATTCTGTGTGAAACTTAAAAAATCCGCTACAGAAATGTACAAATTGTTGAAAAATGTTTATGGTGATGAGAGTCTATCTAGTACTCAAGTTTTCGAGCAGTTTAGAAGATTTAAAGAAGGAAGAAAATAGATCGGAGACGATTAGCTCCTCGGCCGTTCACTAACATTGTTTTTTTCCGAAATGCGAGTGATTATTAACATGGATTGGTGCCTGAGGGGAATTTCGTTAACCAATCATATTACAAGAAGGTTTTGATAACTCTTCATGCACGGGTCAGAAGAAAAAGGGCTGTAAAAAAAGACAACGCGCCGGAACAAAACGCCCTGTCCCGCAAGACATTTTTGACGAAATACAAAATCACCGTGTTGGTACATCAATCATACTCGCTTGACCTAGTGCCATGTGACTTGCTTTTATTCCAAAATTGTAATTCTGCGTTAAAAGGCACCAAATTCACGGCCGAGATATAGTTATAGAAAAGCGGCGGAGCTTATGAACAACCTAACAAAAAAGGCCTGCAGGCATTGCTTCCAACGTTGGAAAATTAGCATTGAGCGATGTAGGGTTCGGGGAGGAGAGTACATTGAAGGTGACAATATTTGTTTTGTGTAATTTTATATATTGTCAATGTTCTAAAATAAATCTTGTTATTTAATTGCCACACCTCGTATGTCTGGAATGGCTGGATTCAGTAAACCTGAATTTTCCTTCAAACAGTAATTTTCTTTTACCGTTGAGGCGTTTTCTAGAGGTGCGTTCGGTAAAAAAAATTGGTGCGGTGTAGTGTAGGGTGTAGTTTATTGTCCGTGACTTTGGTGCAAATAGTGCACTAAACGAATATCCGAACGCTTTGGTATTCAAAGTGAACGAAGCTGTCATTTATTCTAACCTTGAGTTTCTGTCAAGGCTTCTGTCACAAATATTTTTTTCAAACACGAAAAAAAAATTTTAATTTGAAATAATGAACACTAAAATGTTAGCTGTAATAGTAAATATTGGGCGTGAGATATTTTTTGATGATTCGGAAAGTGAAAATGAAGAAATTGTTTTGGAAAAAGCTGATAACTTTGCCGAATTTACGGTTCCAAATATGACTGAAAGGCAATTTGAAATGCATTTTCGAATGAACCCGGACACATTTGAAGATTTATTATACAAAATAATTGTGTAGGAGAATTAAATCCGTTAATGCCATCGAGAGGACATCCATCAATATCACTCGAAAAGTAAACCATGATTTTCATTGCAAATTATTTCGTAAGCCCTTACTGAATGCAATGCATCAAAATCGCCTAGAAAAATAAGTAAATAACCTGTTACATTAGAAAAAATACATTTTTATGCCCTGTACGCAGAATTTATTTGTTTATAATACCGTGTCTTCATGTCCTAGTATAAGTAGTTTGTATTGAATAAAACTATTTTTGCGCAAAATTTTGAATAAATAAAGAATTTTTAATTTAAAACTAATACTATTTAACAGTATTTCTTGATATTAGTGTTATTTACTTTACGAACATAGTTTTGTTATATAACCTCAAACAAGTACATACATACATATATTTAATAAATAAATACATGAATTATACTTACTTGTAAACTTATGAATTGTTGAATGTACTTTCATTTCATTCATATTGCTACTAGTTGCGTTGCAAACAGTACAAATATAAATTAATGTTGTCTCTGACATTGTTTTGAAAATGTTGTTTTTAAGCGCCAAAAATATCGTTCACATAAAATCTACACTGGTCGAGAGAGGGTAAATGGTGTAAACTCCATGCGCACTACACGACTTTTACCGAACGCTACTACTTTTGCACAGTGTACACAAAATTGAATAAACGAACGACTTTGGTGTACATAGTTTTAAAAGTGTACACGGAGTTGAATTACCGAACGCACCTTTAGTGTCATCTCACGGGATATCAAAACTGTCATAGGAAGAGCATCACAGAAGGAACATTTTATGCTATTTAAAAGGCCCTAATAATTTTTTTGCGCAAATAAATAGTTTAACAATAATGAAATTTACTACATTTCACACCATAAGACGATTCATTATCTTAAAGTTAAAATATTTCTTATTATATGGTTAAGTGTATCTTATCATAAATATGCATATGACTAATAATTTTTAACGTATTAGTGAATCTGAAATCTGAAGTCTTCTAAAATCCTTCATGCTCTTCTTCGTATGCACGTGTTCATAGCAACCAACAATAGAAATAAGATAAAGTGATAGTGCATTGCGACGATTAGTCATCTAAGACTTAAGTACGTCTTAACTTAACTACCAAAGTGTTGCACATGAGCAATATCTCTAATTGCATTAGCAAATCTGTTGTGTATCGTCTTCGTCTTGGTCTCCGGCACGTGATCTTGGCTAACAATGTTGTGTGGTGACCTCGGAAGGCTGCTTGCTGCCCGATATTGTCCTCTGATTGTGTTAGTGCGCGTGTTGAGCGCGCGTTGGGAGCGAGACCGCCTGTGTTAGACAGAGTCCGCCGATGGCAGCTGCCTGCCGCTAACACAGGTGGCCGCTAGCGAGTGTGGGAACGCGCTTGCCGAGGCGATTCCCACGATCGGCTTGTGCGAGGCGCACACCTGGGACGCTATATAAGCTGCACCCCACTCATGCAGCTTCATTCAGCGTTTGCTACTCGCACAGAGAACATCTCTTGTTGCAGTCAAGCTCCGCTTTTAACTCCGTGTACAAGTTTGTGTTTGTTGTGTTGTGATGAGTTACGAGATGATGGAAGAACCTCAGCCAATCTCCCGTACCTACCAGTACAGAAAGGTTATGAAACCTATGCTCGAACGTAAAAGACGAGCAAGAATCAACCGTTGTTTGGACGAACTCAAAGAGTTGATGGTCACCGCCTTACAGTCCGAAGGCGAAAACGTCTCCAAATTGGAAAAAGCTGATA
This sequence comes from Ophonus ardosiacus, assembly GCA_943142095.1. Lineage (NCBI taxonomy): Eukaryota > Metazoa > Arthropoda > Insecta > Coleoptera > Carabidae > Ophonus > Ophonus ardosiacus. The sequence goes on from OW964836.1 coordinate 29,576,338, forward strand.
TCCTCGAATTGACAGTTCGCCACCTTCATAAACTCCGCCGTCAGCAACGTCTAGCGGCGAATCCAGTTATCGATGCTGACAGATTTCGCGCCGGCTTCACCCACTGCGCCAACGAAGTCTCCAGGTGCTTGGCATCAACTCCTGGAGTGGATGTTCAGCTAGGAACCAAGTTGATGACTCATCTGGGTCATCGTCTCAACGAAATGGATAAAGTGTCTCCCCTGTGCATCCAAGTTAGTGGAGCGTACACTCCTCCGGGTTCCCCAGCTTCTGATGAAGTCAGCAGTTCAGGGTATTCCATGCCTTTGACACCGGCGTCTTCGACGTCTTCAAGACAAGCACCATCTCCATCGCAACCTATGGACTGCACCACGTCGGGTCTTCTGAAGGTTGCCGCCAAGCCAGAGGAAGTTTGGAGGCCTTGGTAAATTATCAACAAGTGTCAAAACTGAATCCAGTGTCTTCCTTGACCACAAGTGTCTTTCATAAGTTTTAAGAATAGTTAGTAATTCGATTTGCTCAATATTGTAAGAGAATTGATCTCTCTATGTTATCAAGCTTTAATTTAGCAATAAGGATCTAAAGAACATTATTATGTTTATGTGATAAGATAATGCGTACCTGTGATTGTAAAGGCTAAATCTAATAATTTTATATAATCAAAATGTATTGCCTTTAAATTTTTATAAAGAATTGGAATGATGTATTACAAGCATCTCTGTGATACACTGTTCATATTTTGATGACATGATGACAAATAAAATATGACTGTTAATTTAAACTTATACAATGCTTTCATTCTAAAAACAACCTTCCCTCTTTTATTTTTCAGGAGCATGCACTGTCGTGAAATGCAAGTTTTAACAAGTATTTGCAAACAAAACAAGTAAGTATCGACAGTAAGTATAAAGAAATTAATTATTCACAGTATTTTGTTTAGATATGTTTGTTTCTTTGCAAAATTTCGTTGTTTCTTTTATCTTTAAACTTATTCATTTCACTTCAAAGAATTATCTTATAACTAAATTGTATATTTTAAATGTCATCTTAAAATTTAAGCATTAGTGTCAAAACCTACTTGATGTTTATCAATTTAAAACATTGTCAAATTTATAACTCATATTTTTAAAGACAAGATTAACCAGTGATAACATGTCATCATTTTGGAAATAAATGATTTAAAATCAATAATTGCAAAAGTACCCTTTCTGTGTAATATTCTGCGTACCGAATTAAATATAAATATCACTAATTCTATGCTTTTATCAACTATGGGTCGTAGTATGATCACGGTTTTAACTAAAACGCTGTTTTAAGAAATGTCAAATTTCATTTTTTAAAAAACAATAATAAATAACATTAAATTTATCAAAATATGATTTTAAAGCAGAACATAGTTTGTATTCAAACAAGTATTTTTTTAAAAATCGTTCTTTAAACATATGGGAGAAATTAAATATTTAAATTTGAATTTGACGTTTCTAAAAACAGTGTTTTAGTTAAAACCATGATCATTTTACGAGTAGGGTTTCCAATCCGGGACCCCGGAAGATTTTTCGTCCCCAGGATCCCGAAAATCTCGATTTTTTTAAATGATGAAATTTCAATCTGCTTTATTCCTTTTTTCTTTATCCGCGTGTTATTTAGCTTTACCCCGGTAATTAACGTATGTAATATGTTTACCTACCGCCGGACGGGGATTCCCCTATTGGAACATTTTAAGACAAAAGTAATCTTAGATTCGGACTCTGATGAAGATATGCCTCTGTCTGAAATACAAAAAAAAGCCGACACAGATATTAACCCTAAAGCAGAATCTTCAAGAGGCCATAGGGTCTGTTACTACTAAAAGTAAACCAAATTGGCAAAAATTAGAAAATATAAAAAGTTCTCTTAACACGCTTAAAGTAATTAAAAAAGAAATGTCACTATATGAAAATGGAGGATTAAGAGACTTATATTTGCAACAGTGTTACGAATATTAATTGACAGTACCACGACCACCTACGAGTGTGGAAGCTGAAAGGACCTTTTCTTTAGCGGTCTCATTTGCGAACAAACTTAAATTTTAATTGCACATTTGAATAAAACTTTCCTCACTGTTTCTGTTTCTAGTTCCTAGTTTCATGTTTTATAACCAAAGATGATTTTTTTAAATTTTACTTCTTAAATGTAAAAATAAAATATTTTTTATTTTTGTATTTTTTAATAAATACGTGCTTTTGTTTGATGTATTTCTGCATTTTTGTTACTTCTGTTGCTAGTGTTAGATTTAAAAAAATATATTGGAGGATCCCGGAATCCCGGGACCTAGGTTTTTTATCCAGGGCCCTCGAAACGGGAACCCGATCCCGAAAATTGGAAACCCTAATTACGAGCCTATATGACCGGTATATTTACTCAAAATGTTACTCTAACTAACTAACTAATGTCTATGGCTATCATTTAAAAATACATTGGAATGATTAAAAAACAACAGAATTTGTTATTTTACTCATAGATTAACTGCATATAACGTTTTTTAGCTGATTAAAAAATTATTCTTAATTTGGTCAAAAATTGACAATGGTTGAGTTGTAATAAGTAGTGATTTTGTATAAATTATCAATTCTTATTAACGATAATTACATACATTTTTGGAAGACGAATACAATTAGTTTATATTTTGCAAAAACTTTATTAAGTTACTAGTATTTACAAAAATAATACTGTTATAAAAATGTATATATTTTTTAAATACAGAAATAATACCCGAATATTTTTATACTTTTTATTTATAATTTGCAATCTCCAGTTAGAATTTTAAATAAATAAATATATCATCACGGCATATTACCCATTTCTGAGTGTGCCATAATCTGCTTTATCGCAGATATCGGTAATGATGATAACATATTTGTACCGTGTGGGCGCTTACCAGGCGTCACCTCACGGGCACTCATTGCTGGAGTGGAGAGTGCACCACAGGGGTTATTTTTATGTCATTTAAAATTCAAAATATTTGGCGTCGGTCAGGATCGAACCCGGTTCCCCCAGGTTCGACTGTAAGTTAAATAAACAATATTGAATCGGATTATTGACAGCAATAATCAATTTATCATTTGACAGTTCATTTCGTTTCAATTTTGTTTACTTAATTCCAGTTAAAATTTTAACCTATGATTGTAAAACTGGCCCTTAATATTGTTTATTTAACCGGAGATTGTAAGATTGGGCCTAAATGTGATTCTCCTAAATAAGCATCCGAATATTAATAACATAACAAAATTAATGGCTAGAAAAAACGGTACATAATACTATTACCTTTTTACAAAACATCTATTAATGTGTAATGTGTTGTAAAAAATATTTCGGAATAGTAAATCGTAACTCTAAATTCTTAATTTTACGATTATGAGCATAAGGTAATTTAGTACTTCTATTTGTAAATTTCAGTCACATAAAAATAAAACATGTGCTAAATTTTTATTGCCGTATTTACAAATCATTGAACCGTAAAAGCAGAGTAACAACCGTGAGAAATAAGAATCCAATAAGACTCGGCGACCCTCGTGACGAAACGAATAAAATACGGGCCGGCTAACGAAGGGAAAGGGTTACTAGAAAAAGGCGGGAAACAGATTTCTTGTATATAAATATGATGCAATATTAACTCATATGTCTGTAACTTAATGCAAGAATGAACAACGTATTTTTTTTTGTCCAAAATGAAAAAAATTGTGTATTCGTATAAAAATCTGTTGTGACCAGCACATTACCTCTCGCCATGTCCGTTTTGTTCCATACCATAAGTATCGAATTTAACATTACTTGTACACACAAATAATTCTATCTATTCTTTCATTCTTTAACATCTTCGCTGCTATGGTGGACATCGTGATATTTTGTTGTGCGCCAAGGCAGACACCGGTGTCCGCCAGCGTTTTTTTCGCTTTACGCCAAACAGACAAAATGTATTGGAAGAAGCAGTGAATATGTGTCTGCTGTGGCGCCCTAGGATACTTTGAGTATCTTGGTTTTTTGATATGTCTAGTAACAGTTTTAGAGATGTGTCCGCTATTTGGGTACGCTCTTTCGTACAGAAGATAAATTAATATTTTTATTTTAAGAGGCTAAGCGGACACAGTAAAAAAATTAGGTGTACACAAGTGAGTAAATCAGTATTATAAAAAGCAGTTTGTGAAAAATAAATATAAATTCTTTATTAATAACAATACAATATTATACAAAATAAGTTATATTAAAAGGAGAGAAGGCATCTCCATAGCCATATTTACAATTTTTTTCGCACGTTCTGACATGATTTAGATATAACCCTAATGACAGATTATACTACTCTGATGAAAAGAAACTTACAGAATACAACAATTCAACATTATTGCGCAGATTGTCCATACAAGTTTATTCGTGTCCGCCGATTCCATTGTGTCCGCTAAAGTTGTCTGCTGTGGCGCAGGAAAAAAGAAAAAATGTGTCCGCTATGGCGCCTTGAGATCTAAAAGCCAGTATGCGATGATACTGGGCCAACGGCAGACACCGGTGTCCGCTCGTATTTTTATTAATAACTAATTACTAAATAAAGATAAAATAAAAATAAAACTACCAAACTACATATTAACAATTAACAATTAACCCTGTTATAAGGTACCAGTTCTGGTCTTCAGGGACAATTTTGAAGTGACCGCTTGGCAGCGAAGGTGTTAAGGAATCTTTACTCTTCTAAAATGTTCAAGATGGTTCCAATTCGTTGAAAGTATAGGTTTTCAATGGGCACTATGGGCATGTTTACAATACTTTTACACGTATGGGGTCCCGTGGCCTCGTGCCTGAGTGTCTGGTCGTGAACCTGGGTTTACCGGGTTCGATCCCGACCGACGCCAAATATTTAGAATTTTAAATGGCACAAAAGTGACCCCTGTGGTGCACTCTCCACGCCAGCAATGAGTGCCCGTGAGGTGACGCCTGGTAAACCCCCGCACGGTACAAATATGTCATCATCATTACCGATATCTGCGATAAAGCAGATTGGCACACCCAGAAATGGGTAATATGCCGTGATGATATATTTATTTATTTATTTATTTAAAAAAAAGAAATATTAAATGTACTTCCCAAAAAAAGCTTTCTGTAATGACAGATATTTTAATTTTCTACTCCATAATTTAGGATTATAAAAGACGATAGACGTAATGTTTTGAAAGAAAATTTTAGGGTTTCCGCGAATCACCCGCGAATGAAACCGAACTGTTTCAATAATAATAGTCACGTGACTAGAACTAGTCGGTAACCGAAACCATGGTTTTGGTTATTATATTTTTTTTGGAATATACCCTTACGGGATTTACCTGTGCTATCTTGAAAACTATAAGTGTTACGATTAAATGGGACTTTTTGTTCACCTTTCAGAGGTCATCTTGGATGTGCTTTTGTGTTTCAATAAAAATCAAGTTATTGTACGAAGTTGAATGTGGCGACCTTGGCCAATATTTAATTTTCAAATAACTTCGTAACTAATAAAAATTGAGAAAAATATTTCATACAAAATTTTATTGTTCTTATATTAGTCTATTTACTGGCATAAAATTTTTTTTTCGATCACCGTCTTTGTTAGTTTTCCTCAATTCTTATACAAAATGGCCTCTTTCTCAGAAACCGTTGAACGTCAGACCTATGTTGATTAAGATTTTTTTACTAATTTTGGTCAGTTCTATATGCCCTTAATAAAAATACCCTTATTTTTTAACATCCTATATATTATACATATTTTGTTTATCTCTAAATCTGTAGAAGATATCATAAAAATTTTAAGTGTATTTTATGTTCTTCAATATTTGTAATAACAAAAATTTTCAAAAAATAATATTTAGAATTTTTTTTTAAAAGAAATTACTACTTCCGGTTGTCCAATTGTTAGCAAAACCTTTTGAGCTCTTCCCATGAATGTCAGATTGAGGAATACGTAGTAAAACAGATCTTATAGTTTTGGAGGAATTGTCCTTCTAACATCCAGACACACACACACACACACACACACACACACACACACACTCACACACACACACACACCGTAAAAATGTTATAATCGGATTCTAGGGACCTTAAAACGTGCTTATTCACTAATTTTTAGCATGAGTCCAATAGTACACAAGATTTTTCACTTAACTTAACTTAATACTTAATTACTGTGGTCTCTGTGATGTAAGAGGAATTACTATTACTGTTTAAATACATATAGTGAAGTAATTTCAGAAATTGGTTCGATTCTGAACGACATTATTATTCAAATTATTTCCAAATTTTCAAATGACTCATGAAGTGGTCTCTCCAGAACAACTTTGAGAGGTGACGCCTGGTAAAAGCCCTCAACAGTATATCGAATCTTATTAGCAAAATTTGCGAAAAAAAAGCGGATTGGAATGCCCAGAAATGGGTAATAAGCCGTATTGATACACGAGGGGTTGTTTTAATAATCCCGGTCTAGACAGTTTTAAATTTTAATGCATTTTTTCATTATATTGTTTTTACTTCCTTGTACGAAGTAACGGAAGTATTGTAATCGCGAAAAATTTCGGTTTCCAGATTTCAACGGAAATATACATTTTTACCATCCCTGAATCCATTTTGACTAATTTCGTCGTGACGTCTGTATGTACGTACGTATCTCGCATAAATGAAAAACGGGAAACCGTAGAAAGTTAAAATTTTGTATTTATGACTGTTATAACATCTAGTTGTGCACCTCCCTTTTTGGTCATTACCTAACTTTTGGAAGTGGTACTTTACTTGAAGCCTATAGTATATTTTAATGAAAAACTATATTAAAATATAATCCAAAACTTTTCAAATTTGGTATATAATACTCTTATATCAATGGAAATAACATAATAGATTTTAGTTAAAATGGTCTACCCGGAAGTGGTACTTTACTTGAAGCCTATAATAGATTTTAATGAAAAACTATATTAAAATATAATCCAAAACTTTTCAAATTTGGTATATAATACTCTTATATCAATGGGAATAACATAACAGTTTTGGTTAAAATAATCTAACCGGAAGTGATACTTTACTTGAAGCTGTTATCAGTTTTTCTTGAAAAAAATAGTGTTATTTTGATTTTAATAATAAATGCTTCAAATAAAAGTTTTAGAGAATTGAATTCTGCGTCGAAAACATCAAGTATGATTAAATTAGCTCTTTGTATAAACGAGATATGTAAATTTAAAAATGATGTACTTTTTGGTTTCTGTAATTAAGTTTGCTATGAATTAGGACAAAAAATACGTGCAATTTTATGATTGGGTCTGTTATAATACATATTTTAATTATTAACAAAATATGTATAGTGTAACAGGCGTACAAGGAAGTCATGTGGTGTCCACATCAGATATTTTAATCACATGTGCGTGACAGTTTACAAAACAATTGCACCAATATTAGTTCTACTATCTTAGTTAGTTTGTGTTGTTACGCAAAGTGCCCTGTTGCTCTATGATAATGCACCACCCCACAAATCAAGAAAATTACCATCCGCCTTATAGTCCAGTTCTAGCCCCCTGTGCCTATTTTGTGTTTCAAAATCTCAAAAAGCTCTAAGGGGAATAAAATTTAGGGACGATAACGAACTTATAGGGGCTTTTAAGAAGCATTTTGCGGACAAACCAACGGAATATTTTTATAATGGGTTAAAGATGTTATTGAAACGATGTAATACTTGTATCCAAAAGTAAAGGGCCTATATTGAAAAATAATTTTTTTTGTACCTCCGTCCAATTTGACTAGTATTACAGAACTCAAAATCGTCCAGAAATGCGCTGTTGCTGACCTAGGCCAGCAAAAGGAGTAGGCATTACTGTTCTAGTGATATGTCAATTTAAGATTATTTTCAACGCAAAGAATTAGCAAAATGTTTACAAATTTTGGGGCTAAATCTTTAATTATTGTAACTTAAATAACTAAATTTTGTCATGAAAATTATAATATGCTGTCATCTCGTATAAATAATATAAATAAGTAAAATAAATAAAATAATTACGCATTTTAAGCTCAAATACGAGTAATTATAATTAATCTTGCAATGCAAAACCGATATAAAAATATATGTTAATTTTTTTAGGTTATGAAAATTAGAATATTGCAGAGAAATATACGAAGAATTTATGGAGAAGTCGGCACAAAAAATCTTGTGTATCACACCCAGAAACTGTTTTGCGAGAACTCGTAAATAAACTCGCTCTCGCAAATGTTCAGTTTCTGACCTAGTGATACAAATAACTATTGTTGCTATTCTAATCTTTTTACCTCTCGCTAAGAGAGGTATTGGAATCATGCTACAAATCACATATCCAGATTTTAATGAATAAGCACGTTTCAAGATCACTAGAATCCGATTTTAACATTTTTACAATGATGTCTGCGTGTGTGTGTGTGTGGATGTGTGTGTATGTGTGTGTATATGGCTAGATGTTGGACGGACGTTTCCTCAAAAACTATAAGACATAAGACCTATTTAACTATGAATTCCTCAAACTGACATTCCTGGGAAGAGCTGAAAAGGTTTTGGTAACAATTGAACAACCGGAAGTAGTAGTTTTTAAAAGAAATTCTTCCAAATATTAATTTTTGAAAATTTTTGATATTACTGATTTTGAAGAACAAAATTCTACACCTGATACATTTAAATTTTTTATTATATCTTCTATAAATTTAGAGATAAAGATGCTATAATATATAGAATATCGGGATATAACAAGTTGAGTAGGCGAAATTACACTAAGGAAACCAGTTGACAAATTCAAATATTTATAACATAATTTGTAAATGACAGATTTCAGTGTCAAAAATCAACAGTTTTAGTGACATTTTGATAGCTTTTTCTGGGAAGTATATTTAATCTTTCTTATTGTTTTATTAATTAAATATTTGAAATTATAGATAATATGCATATATCCATCAGAAATACCGCCAATCTGGTTAATGAATTGAAAGAATCTGTGATATTTAGAAACTTCCTCATACAATGAAAAATAGATATAATTAGAATTATATGTGTGCAGAAGACATGTTAAATACAATAAAAAACAATATTTGGATAAAGTTCTGTAATATTTTGTTATAAAAGGATGGTTCGATAGCAAAGTGCAATACAATACTTATATATCCTAATATGGAAATGGCGAGAGGTCTTGTGCTGGCCACAACAGATTTTTTTTATATCTAGTCCGGGAATATAAAGACGACCCCTTGTATACTATTACACTGAAACCCAAAAATCGTGCACACCGGTATATTTTAGTATATTGCTCATCTAAAATTATTTTCCCGCTCAAGTAACCTATACAGGGTGTCTCAGGACGAGTTTACGCTATCTATATTTTAAATACTATTTAATATAATTTAACGAAATTTGGTATCTAGGGGTTATCTAACATGCCCGTTTTAACTAAAATATTTTCAAAGCAGTAGCACTTCCGGTTTGACCGGAAATTGACCTCAACTTTCTTATTTTAAATGGACTACGCTATATTTTATTTTACCATTGAATGCAGCGGAAAATTTTACATATGAAGCAATAAAAACATTTTACTCATGATCAACTACTTCCGGCGTTATTCAACTTTTTTTGATTTTTTGTCTGAAATCCGGCACATTTTCAAAACTCTGTATATCGGGAACGAGATCGAATTTTTATAATCTGAAAAAAGCCTTTTATAAAGGAGACTTTAAGCTACATTATCCATTGAGGAATCCTCGATTATTTATAAAAATGTGACGGGTACGTTACACCAAAATTACAGTTGACAAACTTCAAAAAAGACAATTTTTTTAAATGGAACCCCCCCTTTTTTATTACATAAATGTGTACTACGACAAAAAATAAGGGTACTTTATGTAACATGTCCTATGTTGAAAGTTTATAGAATTTCAGTAAATTAGAAAAACATGTAATCTGGGTATAATTATTTTATTAATAGACGATAGACGACGTTTTTAATGTAACCTCAAACAAAAAAATCAAGTGGAGTTAAATCGGGTGAACGAGGAGGCCACCTATGTGGTCCATTATTTGCCAGCCACCTATCTTCCAAAATTGTTTCCAAAAAAGTATTTATTCTATGGCTATTGTGGGGTGGAGCGCCATCATGCTGGTACCATATTAAATTCCTTTGATCGAACGGTAAATTATCTAAGAAATCAAGTAGATGAGTTTGTAAAAACAAACATTTAAAAAAATTGTCTTTTTTGAAGTTTGTCAACTGTAATTTTGGTGTAACGTACCCGTCACATTTTTATAAATAATCGAGGATTCCTCAATGGATAATGTAGCTTAAAGTCTCCTTTATAAAAGGCTTTTTTCAGATTATAAAAATTCGATCTCGTTCCCGTTATACAGAGTTTTGAAAATGTGCCGGATTTCAGACAAAAAATCAAAAAAAGTTGAATAACGCCGGAAGTAGTTGATCATGAGTAAAATGTTTTTATTGCTTCATATGTAAAATTTTCCGCTGCATTCAATGGTAAAATAAAATATAGCGTATTCCATTTAAAATAAGAAAGTTGAGGTCAATTTCCGGTCAAACCGGAAGTGCTACTGCTTTGAAAATATTTTAGTTAAAACGGGCATGTTGGATAACCCCTAGATACCAAATTTCGTTAAATTATATTAAATAGTATTTAAAATATAGATAGCGTAAGCTCGTCCTGAGACACCCTGTATATCACGTAACCCTATCAGTTAAGGCATCCAAATTAATTACATTAAATAAGATTGTGTAACAAAAATTTTATTGGTTTAGTTCTCAAATTATACAAATATGCTGGTCGCATTTTTACAATAATATATATAAATAAAAGGTTCTTTTCTACTATTAAATTATATTATTATGCAATAAATGGTACTTATTAAGAAACGCGCTATTAAAAGTCAAATGCCAGCTACAAAATATAAGGATATTTTCCTTGAAGATTGTTCTTGTTACTAAGAGTGTAAAACTGTACTATCCTGCCACCTAGCAGAATACATTCGAACTATACTTGTACGCAGAGCTCCTAGTGACATCTACGGTGGAGCTTTGAAGTTTTGTCGTTACATAACTGAAAAAGCAATATATTTAAAAATCTATAAATTAAATGTTGGTTTTAGATTAATGAAAATTTTGTTTCTTTATTCATCGTAATAAAAATATTTTTCGTCCATTGTTGCACCATGTTTTTGCACTTGTTGCATGTTGATTGTTTTTTGTTGCCATGGTTGGTTCTAGATATTTTGCCGCCCGAAGCACACTTTTTTATTGCGCCCCATCAGGGGGTATATTTAAAATATAATGCATAATAAATAACAAACATAAAGATGAATTTTATTTCAAAACTGAATAATTGTTCTACAAGCTCACAATTAGGATCTGGGAAACTATAAGAGATACATACGTACATACATACATACATACATACATACATACATAAAATCACGCGTTTCCCACTTAGTGGGTTAGCAAAAACCCGAAAATAATAAGAAAAGGGATGAAAGCAAGAGCTCCACTGAATCGCTTAACTCTTTAAAAACATTCTTCTTCCGGCTTGCCCAAAATCATCATAACATTCATACAAGAACATATTATTGTGACCGATTTTCGGTAGCGAATAACCGCATCCGGACCACAATAATAGTTACACAAAAATCATCTTTCGCTACACATTCCTGTACAAACATACTTTATTCTTCTCGTCCACATAAAAGTTCAGCTGTCTCTCCATTCTCACAAAACATTCTTACTAACCATTCATCTTTACACCACAATAATTACGAAACAATCATCCTTCGCCACACATTCCTATCCTGGCAAACTTCTTTCGCCTCAGCCACATTCATAATCGTATTCATACATGCTCTTCTTCTCTTTCCACTCGGAAACTTACGCTCCTTCAAAACACTACCAATCACATCCATCCACTTACACACTGGACGGCCACGCAATCGAACACCCTCAACTTTACCAACATATATGCGTTTTACAAGTCGTTCACTTATCATTCTCTCCACATGACCAAACCATCTCAACTGACTCACTCCAACTCTCTTAACTACATTCTTCCTAACCATACATTCTTCATACATCAAATTATTCCTCACGCGATCCCGTCTTGTATACCCACAAACACCACGTAAATACCTCATTTCCACAGCAGTCACTTTCCTTTTATGCTTTCTCGTCCATGCCCAACATTCACTTCCATACATCAAAGCAGGCACCAGCACTCCATTATATGCACTTAACCGAGCTTCTCTAGATACGTTTATGTTACGAGCAAGAGAGAAGAGATACGAAGTCGGTTAAATTAGGTTAAATATTAGAGATGTATTTGTTTTCCCGAAAAATTCATAGGTTACTAGATAAATGCAAAAAATTTTTTTTTTCTGATTTTTAATAATAAAAGTGACTTCTAAATCAGAAATAGTATGGAATTTTGGTTCGTACCTCTTTATACGACATTTTTCTATTTTCTTTCGTACTTCCTTGTACGAAGTAAAGGAAAAACTGTTATCGCGAGATATTTCGGTATTCAGATTTCAGCGGAAATATCCATTTTGACCATCCCTGAAACCATTTTGACTAATTTTGTCATGACGTCCGTACGTACGTACGTATTTCGCATAACGCAAAAACAGTAAGCCATAGAAAGCTGAAATTTTGTATTTAGGACTGTTATAATAACTAGGTGTGCACCTCCCTTTTTGATTATTACATAACTTCCGGAAGTGGTACTTTTCTTGAAGTCTATACTAAATTTTAATGAAAATCTATATTAAAATATAATCCAAAACTTTTCAAATTTGGTATATAAGACTTCTATATCAATGGGAATAACATAATAGATTTTGGTTAAAATGGGCTAACCGGAAGTGATACATTAACTGAAGCTGTAATTTAACCGACTTCGTGCCTTTTATAGTTTCTGTGAACCCAATCATGAGCCTGGAAATATGGACATTCTATACAAAAAACTAACAATAATTCTGAATCACTGCTTATGCAAACACAAATTGATTTATTGACACCTGTCTTGTTTTAAATTATGCAAAGTTATCAATTATTATTTCAACATAATTTATATGTTGACCATTACCGACTCAATAGATACTATTGCTAAACCAGATAGCCTTTCTTGAAACAACGAAGTTCGTAAGTAATTTTTAATAATTTGAAGTTTGGAGTAATTCTCTTTTTATTAATAAACATAAAAATATTTACAAATTAAAGATTTCTCTCTTGCCGTCGATCGAAAAAAATGATGCACTTAAAAAATACCGCCCGTTAAAAAATGCCGCCCTATGCGGACGTCTCCCCGCCTCACCCCTAGCGCCGCCACTGGTACATGATGTTACAGGAAGAAAGAATATTTCTTTAATTCAACATTTACGGTCAAAAATTATTTCCAAATGTTGTTTTTAGTATTTTCAAGTTATAAATAATTCTGAATTAAAAATATGCATAATTTAAATTTGACTAATTTTATTAATTTCAAGTAGTGATATAAAATGTAAACGTAGTGCTACAAAAATTGAATTATATTTTGTGTTAAATAAAATATGCTCTTACATGTACTAATACTAATATGTAGTAGCAAATGGGTATACTAAAGACACTCAAATTAAATAAAAAAGATTTATAATAAAAATACAGAAAATAATGTAAAAATAATCCATACACTCATTTTCTGCCATTTTCTTTTGAATAAGTTTTCAACATGCAGAACTACGGAGTTACGTAAGTAGCCGACTTACAGGAAATTAAATTCTCTGTAAAAGATTCAGAGTAAAGGTGGGTTTATGCTGAAAAATTTAAGAATAGGAATAAAAATAAGAATAGTGTTAAGAATAATTTTAAACATAACGATAAGTGGTGTTTATGCTGCCAGTTATAAGAATAAGCGTAAGAATAAGAGTAGTGATATTAAAGTTATTAGGTTAGTGAAAAGTAGTTACATTTATTATTCTCATAGTGGTAGCAGCGTTGATTTCACATTTATAAGATTTATAATTTTATTATAATTATTTTTTAATTTGTTAAAATGAAGTACAATCAATATATTATTTTGTCTGAACTAATTCAATTAATTGGGAAAGAAGAGAATCCATCACTAAATTTGACATAATTATGTTTCGCCAACACCGATTATTATGAATGAATAATGAATGACCATTGACGTATTATAACTAACGTTAGTTATAATACGTCAATGTGAATGACCAATTTTTTTGTTTGAAGTATTTGACAGTTGACACGCATGCGCTCTTCGCTTACAGGAATAAGAATAAGGCGTAAAGTTAAAAGTAAACGAACTTTGGCTTATTCCTTATTCTTATTTCTTATTCCTTATTCTTATTTCTGCAGCATAAACCGAGTCGTATGTTATAACTGGTTTAACTTTATCACTATTCTTATTCTTATTTTTATTCTTAAATTTTGCGAGCATAAACCCACCATAACCCAACATTGTTTATATTTCGTTTAAAGAATACATTGTTATATTTTTATATAAAAATATCTGATGTGGACACCACATGACTTCCTTGTACGCCTGTTACACTATACATATTTTGTTAATAGTTAAAATATTTATTATAACAGACCCAATCATAAAATTGCACGTATTTTTTGTTCTAATTCATAGCAAACTTAATTACAGAAACCAAAAAGTACATCATTTTTAAATTTACATATCTCGCTTATACAAAGAGCTAATTTAATCATACTTGATGTTTTCGACGCGGAATTAAATTCTCTAAAACTTGTATTTGAAGCATTTATTATTAAAGTCAAAATAACACTATTTTTTTCAAGAAAAACTGATAACAGCTTCAAGTAAGGTATCACTTCCGGGTAGACTATTTTAACCAAAATATATTATATTATTCCCATTGATATAAAAGTATTATATACCAAATTTGAAAAGTTTTGGATTATATTTTAATATAGTTTTTCATTAAAATCTATTATAGGTTTCAAGTAAAGTACCACTTCCGGGCAGACCATTTTAACTAAAATCTACTATGTTATTCCCATTGACATAAGAGTATTATATGCCAAATTTGAAAAGTTTTGGATTATATTTTAATATAGTTTTTCATTAAAATCTATTATAGGCTTCAAGTAAAGCACCACTTCCGGGAAAACCATTTTAACTAAAATCTATTATGTTATTCCCATTGATATAAAAGTCATATATACCAAATTTGAAAAGTTTTGGATTATATTTTAATATAGTTTTGCATTAAAATCTACTATTGGCTTCAAGTAAAGTACCACTTCCAAAAGTTAGGTAATGACCAAAAAGGGAGGTGCACAACTAGATGTTATAACAGTCATAAATACAAAATTTTAACTTTCTACGGCTTCCCGTTTTTCAGTTATGCGAGATACGTTCGTACGTACGTACAGACGTCACGACGAAATTAGTCAAAATGGATTCAGGGATGGTCAAAATGTATATTTCCGTTGAAATCTGGAAACCGAAATTTTTCGCGATTACAATACTTCCTTTACTTTGTACAAGGAAGTAAGAATGGAAATATTAATAATTGTGTAATTAACCTTGGAAGATCTTAACAATTTATTATTGAATTTTCAATAAAGTGTATTTTTCCAATAATAAAAGAATAAATGACCTTTTTTCTTCCATTTTATTATTCATATTATTACCTCTCGGGAAGAGAGGTATTGGATTCATGCTAAAATTCGCATATCCAGATTTTTGTGAATAAGCACGATTTAAAGTCCCTAGAATCCGATTATTGCATTTTTTAAATTATGTTTGGGTGTATATATATATATATATATATATATATATATATATATATATATATATATATACAGTATGTCCCCGGATTGAGTTTACAAGAGGAAAAAAAATTTTTATTTTTGATTTTACGAAAAAATGTCAAAGGAAGAAAAATTTTTGCTTGAATTAAAACGCATGTTTCAGTTATTAAAACTTTTAATTAATGTAAGGTTCTTTTATTATAACGTTTTTTCGTATTTTGTCCTCCTAATAATACATTGAATCTAACATGATTTTAGTTAGCTTTGAAATATTGACAAATGATTATTAATTCTAATTTCAGAAAAAAAAACGGCGAAAATCAAAATACTTGTAGTTTATTCAATTAATTCTTTTTTATCTGAAAATAGAATTAATAATCATTTGTCAATATTTCAAAGCTAACTAAAATTATGTTAGATTCAATGTAATAACTGTATTATTAGGAGGACAAAATACGAAAAAACGTTATAATAAAAGAACCTTACATAAATTAAAAGTTTTAATAACTGAAACATGCGTTTTAATTCAAGCAAAAATTTTTGTTCCTTTGACATTTTTTCGTAAAATCAAAAATAATTTTTTTTTTCCTCTTGTAAACTCAATCCGGGGACATACTGTATATATATATATATATATATATATATATATATATATATATATATATATATATATGTGTGTGTGTGTAGATGTGTGTATGTGTGTATGTCCGTCAAATGATTATGGACTGATGTTCAATTTTTATCCCTTTCCGCACCCTGTCCCTTGCCTAGCGGTGTTGCCGCTTGTAACTTGACATGACCAGGAATGAACGCAAATGTAATAATACATTTAAAATTAATTAAATTTTTTAATACATCGTAAATGATGAAAATATTATAACAAATAAGTAAGGTACGACAGTAATACGTAATATAAAATATAACAATTGTTTCTTGTTTGTTTTTACCTCTCGCTAAGAGAGGTATTGGATTCATGCTAAAATTCGCATACCCAGATTTTAGTGAATAAGCATGATTTAAGGTACTTATAATCCGTTTTTAACATTTTTAAAATGATGTCTGTGTGTGTGTGTGTGTGGATGTGTGTATGTGTGTATGTGTGTATGTCTGGATGTTGTAGCCACGATTCCTCAAAAACTATAAGACTTAAGAACTGTTTAACTATGGATTCCTCAATCTGACATTCCTGGGAAGAGCTGAAAAGGTTTTGGTAACAATTGAACAACCGGAAGTAGTAGTTTTTAAAAGAAATTCTTCCAAATATTAATTTTTGAAAATTTTTGATATTACTAATTTTGAAGAACAAAATTCAACACCTGATACATTTAAATTTTTTATTATATCATCTATAAAATTAGAGATAAAGACGCTATAAAATATATGGAATATCGGGATATAACAAGTCGAGTAGGCGAAACTACACTAAGGAAACCAGTTGACAAAGTTAAATGTTTATAATATAATTTGTAAATGACAGATTTCAGTGTCAAAAATCTACAGTTTTAGTGACATTTTGATAGCATTTTCTGGGAAGTACATTTAGTCTTTCTTATTGTTTTATTAATTAAATCAGAAATACCGCCAATCTGGTTAATGAATTGGAAGAATTTGTGACATTTAGAAACTCCCTCATACAATGAAAAATAGATACAATTAGAATTATATGTGTGCAGAAGACATGTTAAATACAATAAAAAACAATATTTGGGTAAAGTCCTGTAATATTTTGTTATAAAACGACGGTTCGATAGCAAAGTGCAATACAATACTTATATAGTCTAATATGGAAATGGCGAGAGGTCTTGTGCTGGCCACAACAGATTTTTTTTTATGGGGTCTCGTGGTCGCGTGCCTGAGTGTCTGGTCGCGAACCTGGGGGAACCGGGTTCGAGCCCAACAGACGCCAAATATTTCCAATTTTAAATGGCACAAAAGTGACCCCTGTAGTGCACTCTCCACACCAGCTGTGAGTGCCCGTGAGGTGACGCCTGGTAAGCGCCCACACGGTAAAATATATCGTCATCATTACCGATGTCTACATGTGTTGTAGATACTGGCACACCCAGAAATGGGTAATATGCCGTGATGATATATTTATTTTTTATTTATTTAACAATTGTTTCTGTGGACAATTTATAATTTTATCTTGATCAAAGTTTCCGCACATCAAGCTAAGGTCGCGTTTGCGTTAAAATACGATAACTGGTGAAATTTAAATAAAAGGTAAGAATAATTGATAATTAGGTGAACAGTAGATCTGCCAACCAGGCCCGGACTGGTCAAAGGGAGCTTCGGGACATTTCCCGAAGGGCCGGTGGACTGAGTTTTATGACACTTATTTAAAGTTTTAATTATCACAATGTAATTTATGATATGGTTACTGAAAGCATGAATCGTCGCTTTCTTTCTAGTAAAATATTATATGCTGAATTAGCTTTTTTGGGGGCCGGTCTGGATAAAACTCCCGAACCGAAATTTAGTCCCAGTCCGGGACTGTTGCCAACACAATATGCTTCTGTAGTCAAATCCAAAGTTTTCTTGTTATTTAATAAATTTTAAAAAAATTCGGAGTGTAACGCCAATTTTTTGAAAAAATTGTGTACATTGGCGATAATTGTTTTTACCTGTCCATTTAAATCTTGTTTTCCTAAACGTTTTTTATAAGAACCAGGACTATTAAATTCATGAGTTTTACTCATTTTCTTTTCAAAAGTCTAAATAAAATGCAATTTATAGGATTGGGAAGAAAAAGCGCACGCAAGTACCAACGAAAATGTCAATACAAAATGACCTTGGCAGATTACAGATATTTGTACAGGTATACACTTAAACAATTTGGTTTCAGTGTAGAAATCTCCAGTCCATAATTATCTGACGGCAAGTATAACCAAAATGAGTAAACAAAATTATTAACATGGGTCCGATCTTCAATAGTTTCCGAGATGATATAAGGGAAGGAAAAACGAGTTTTTTACGGAATTTAATTTGCTACCTCGAAAACTATTAGAGTTACGACTTCGACTAAATGAGATTTTTTGTTTACCTTTGAGACGTCTCTTCGACGTTCGGTCAAACTTTCCTATTCCAGAAATAAGACTATATGTACTTATTACTCTTGTTGCATAAATAACTATTATTAATTTAGATATATTACCTTGACTCATAGCCGTATGAATAACGGTATATTCTGTCAGTGTCACTGACACTGACGGTATGTCAGTATCTCATTTAGGAAATATTTGGTTTTACACTTGTTAATAAACTTACCAGTTGACAGAACGGGCAGAACTAAAATCTTATACCATACAATTGATAGATAACCTTAATTGGCTTTCTTTTAAAAATTTGACTGTACGTATAATATATGTAATAAAGTTTTAATATTATTTGTTTCATGTTTTATGCTTTTCGTGCAAAAAATATTCTAGAAACTGTTTGCGTGATCTTGGTATGTAAATAACTATTACAAATTTTTAGTAGCCTATAAACCATTTGACAGTATTTATGGCAGGACTGAGTAGATTATGCTAAAAATGACCGAATAATAAGTTTTCTATTTCTAGATATTTTTACCTCTCGCTAAGAGAGGTATTGGATTCATGCTAAAATTCGCATGTCCAGATTTTATTGAATAAGCACGATTTAAGGTCCCTATAATCCGATTATAACATTTTTAAAATGATGTCTGTGTGTGTGTGTGGATGTGTGTATGTGTGTATGTGTGTATGTGTGTATGTGTGTATGTGTGTATGTGTGTATGTGTGTATGTGTGTATGTCTGGATGTTGTAGACACGATTCCTCAAAAACTATAAGACTTAAAAAATATTTAACTGCAGTTTCCTCAATCTGACATTCCTGGGAAGAGCTGATTAGATTTTGGTAACAATTGAACAACCGGAAGTAGTAGTTTCTTAGAAAAATTATTCTAAATATAATTTTTTGGGATTTTTTTTTATTAAATATTGAAGAACATAAAATTCTCCATCTAATACACTTAAAAATTTTATTATATCTTGCATAGATTTAGAGATAAAGACACTATAATTTATAGAGTACACTTATCGCAGAGGCTAAGGCACTAAGGAAACCAGTTGACAAATTCCAATGTTTATAACATGACACATGTCATTGTCAAATATCAACAGTTTTACTGACATTCTGATAGCTTTTTCTGGGAAGTATATTTAATTTTTCTTATTGTTTTATTAATTAAATATTTGAAATTATAGGTAAAATTGTGGTAAAATACATATATCCATCAGAAATACCGCCAATCTGGTTAATGAATTGGAACAATCTCTTACATTTAGAAACTTCCTCATACAATGAAAAATATATATAATTAGAATTATATGTGTGCAGAAGACATGTTAAATACAATAAAAAACAATATTTGGGTAAAGTTCTGTAATATTTTGTTATAAAACGACGGTTCGAAAGCGAAGTGCAGTACAATACTTATATAGCCTAATATGGAAATGGCGAGAGGTCTTGTGCTGGCCACAACAGATTTTTTATGGCAATAAGTTAGGGTTACCAGATAGCATTGTTTGAAAAAGAGTACACTAGTGCTAAATTTGAATAAAAATGTAATATGAAAAAATAAATGCGCCGCATGCGATTTTTTTTTAGTTCAAGGACAAATATCTTTAAATTGAATATTTATTCTGGAAGGCGTTACTGCACTTTGCACTTTTTAACGCCCTCTCATGGCGAAGGAATAAATAAAAATACGCATCTGAACAAAGTTATATTTTATTCATTATAATGAAAACTACAAAAAAATAAAAATATATTTGTTATTTATTCATATTTTGCATTGCTTCGAACTGAACATTTCGTTCTCTTAAACAATTTCTCTTAATACTTCTAAATCTGTATAGAATTGATTGATATGGAATAAAGCGATAATCGAATTAACAATTTACGAATTAACCAATATCTAGCAAGACGTACGAGGAATAAAAAAGATTTATAATACAAATATGTGAGTTAGAGAAAATAAAGTAAAATAAAAATATTACAATACCCAGCAATTCTCCCTTCAATTGAGTTCTCAACATGTATTACTTGGAAGTTACGTAAGTGGCCGACTTGCAGGAAATTAAATTCTGTAAAATTCAACAATGTTTATATTTTGTTTATAAATCATAAAGATTTATAATACAAATATGTGAGTTACAGAAAATAATGTAAAAAATGTAATGTGGCCAACACAAAACCTCCCGCTGTTTACTTTTATTTATTTAAATGCATACCTTCGTATTTACTAATGCTGCAAACTGTTCCATTCCATATAACTACGAGTATTCCTTTATTTAAAATTTTCTTTTTAAAATATCACTAAGTATTATTAGTTGAAGTGATTAGTTTTTTGACAGTAAAAGTTACATTCATTTGAAATATGAACTGTGTAACAAAGGAATTGTGTTTATCTTAGGCTTCGGGATTTTTAAATTTATCTATAAAATATATATAAAAAGTATTAATGTTTTCTTGTAGAAAATTCAATAATCTTTATTTTTCATAATGAAATAAAATGCGAAAAAATAGCATTTAATGGTATTTTTTGAAGAAAAACCATTATGAGTTTCAGGTAAAGTGCCATTTCCGGTTATCCGATTTACACCAAAATCTAATGGTTTCTTTCCATATTAGAATAGGATAGAAATACAAGGTTTCAGAACTTTCTAAAAGATGGTATTTGAGTTAGAGCAAAAACAAAATCCTTACACGTACCTACATACACACACCCCACACACACACACACACACACACACACACACACACACATACGGACATCTTCGTGAAAATGTTAAAATTGGATTCTAGGGACCTTAAAACGTGGTCATTTTCTAAAATCTCGATATGTGGTTTTTAGCACGATCCCTATACCGTAGCGAGAGATAAAAAATCCAAATACCCATTTTCCATCATTTTTATTTGGATTGAATTTTCAACATGTATTACTTGGAAGTTACGTACATAGCCGACTTACGGGAAATTAATTTTCTGTGTTACGTGGTGTAACTCAACAATGTTTACATTTTGTTTACTTTAAAGAATACATTGTTACATTTTTATATAAAAAATATAACTATAATAATATGTTATTAATCTCGGAAGACCTTAACAATTTATTATTGAATTAATTTTCAATAAATTGTGTTTTTCCATAATAAAAAGAATATATGACCATTTTTTCTTCCATTTTGTGATTAACCCACTCGTTACATAAGGATATTCAAGCATTTGTTTGTTCCCATACTCGTTGCTGGGCGCTTGCATGCGAATTTCAAACTCTTGCTTGAATTACAGGGCCGGCTTGAGGCAAGTGTGAACGGTGCAGCAGCACCAGACCCCGCGATTTAAAGGGCCCAGCGATTTGTAAACAATTTACATTTATTTACTACTAAATAAATTGATTAGTTCAATATTTTTGTATTATTTGAAATGTTAAGACAGAAGTTATATCTTAAAGCTCTTCAGTTTGTAAAAAGAAAAATTTGATTATAACAATAAAATTATTGATTACAATAAAGAAAATTTGATTACAATAATGAAAATGGCTAACCAGTTTTCAATTTTTGACATTCTTCTTAATTTGCTGTTCCTAGGAAATGTCTAAGCTGCCTAATGCCTTGGCGGTCATCCAATTTGAAAATCTTATGTAACATACAATGAGAATGGCGAGAGGTAATGTGCTAGTCACAACTCTCAACAGATATTTTTACCTTCCGTCACCTTTAGGTAAGGAAGGTATTGTCTTTGGTCAAAAAATTGGGTGGTGAATTTTTAATGAATAAGCACGTTTTAGGGTCCCTACAATACGAATTTACTATTTTTAAGATGATGTCTGTATGTATGTATGTATGTATGTATGTATGTATGTATGTATGTATGTATGTGTGTGTGTGTGTGTGTGTGTGTGTGTGTGTGTGTGTGTGTGTCCGTGTGTGCGAGTGTGTGTATGTGTGTCCGTGTGTGACAATTTTTTCTCCGACGATAACTCCAATACTACAATTCTAAAAATTATAATTCTTTCGTATTCCTCTTCTGTACATCCATATGAAGAGTTGATTATATTTTGGTTATAATTGATCCACCGGAAGTACCCTTATTTGAAGTTTTTAAGAGTTTTTCTTAAAAAAACGCAGTTAAATATTATTTTTTGACATTTTGATTTTATATATATTAAAGAAAATACTCTCCTCTATACGTTTTGATTATACATTTTCCTTAATTTTCAATAGATGTAGATTTAAAGCATTATAAAGAAATTAATTTTCAAAAATTAGTCAGCTTTGCTATTTATCATGGAAACAGCTGATACATTCAAAAAATTCTAATTGACAGATGCCATTTGCAAGTGCAAATCCAAATATGGAAAGTATAGGATCAAAAATTGGTATATCATATAGTGTTTCTCGCATCTGACATGCAGAGAACGGCCAAAGAGAAGATGGAAGGACTGTATCGCAGAAGACTTGAGAAAGGAAGGACTGTGTGAAGAAGATGCGTTGGACAGGAATAAGTGGAAGAGAAGAGGAAACAGCGACCCCTAATAAAATAGAGGAAAGCTGAAAGAAGAAAGAAGGAAGTGTCAAGTGTATTTTACTTAGTGTATATTTATGTTATAATTTTATTGGATTTATAGAACATTTTCAAATGAACTTTTGGTATGGAATTTGTAAAAAATATTATGTGTTCGTGTTCGATTTTACATGATATTATATAAAATCTGTTCCAAGAATCTTTTGGTATGGGATTTGTATAAAATACATCGAATTGACGGAAGGTCTTGTGCTGGCCACAACAGATTTTTTTTGACCAAAGACAATATCTTTCTTACCTAAAGGTGACGGAAGGTAAAAAACGGTCTATATTTGAGTGACCCTCGTACAAAAGGCATATTCATATTAGTTTAAATAAACCTGATAAATCTACAATTTTGAAATCACGAAAATTCTAGCAAGAAAGAATCACTGGATAAGAAGACTAATTAGAGAAGCAATCGAAACTAACAAACGTCCAAATAATTTGGAATTGTGAATTGGAATTGTGAACATTCGTTTACACTGGCGTGTATTTTAGCACTTTTGTGTCTCGTATTGATTTACGTGATTTATCAATAATGCCAATAAATAACTATCGAAAAGGAATTAAAAAATTAAAATAATGGTGTTGTTTGCATGTGCAGAAAAAGGTACTTTCAGTAGGTGTCAGCACAGATTACAGAGCGAGTTGAACTACCTATATACAAAACAGTATTGTACGTCATTCTTATATGAAGAATACTATACATTAAGCCTGTTTGACATTATACTATTTTCGTCTATTTTCATACTATATTTCTAGACAGATTTTTGATCGAGTTCCATTCAATTTCCATGCTATCAAGTCGTGCATAATCGGTAATCTTCGGAATGTATCGTATAAATGGATAAAATATAAAAATAAGGAGTTACAAAAATTCATTTTAAATGTGTCTGTGTCATATTAGATATTTTATATTAATGTTATTGAATTTTTATTTATAACCTCACACTTTGCAAAATAAATGACAAATAACAAAAGTTGGCAACTGTTAATATCACGACTTCGCGCCTGCCCATTAATGATCTAGTACGAATCTCGTATAGAAATATACGGCCGGGCGTATATTTCTACACTAGAATCTCGGATAAAAATTTCTGATTTACATTATGCTAGATTTGTCTAGAAATTTCTCGGATGGATCTCGTACTAGAATCTATACAAAAAAAGTATAATGTAAAACAGGCTTTATGTAATGCATATATATATATATATATATATATATATATATATATATATATATATATATATATATATATATATTTACATCCCACTACCATTGTGGCGTCCCCTGTGTAATTTTCTACATTCAAAGTGACGTCCTTGTGCATAAGACGTCCGTATACCGGACGTCATATGCACATGGCCTTATAAATTTTTTTCTGACATCAGGGGGGCCTCTAGTATCGTATAGCAAAATTTGTTATGGACGTCAGAATGATAGCGGAATGGAAAATGTATATTTTTTGTAGTTCAAAAAAATTCCACTCTCGGTGCTAGTGTCGTCCGGCGTATATACACTGTATATACTGAAGTTTCATTCCAGCGACATTCTGAACTCCGTACACTTGGCAACAGTGGAACATTGAGTTACTACATTAGTGCGCAACTCTTCTAATCGTATTTAAAGCTACATTGTGCACACATGATAGTATTTAAATTAATATTTATGTAATCAAACTTTTGTTTTGCAAAATCCTCTTAGTAAATACAAAGTAAAAATGTATGGTTTCAATGTAATAAATTTAAAAAAAGTAGTTATTTAAATACTCGTATCATAAAGCTAAATTATTAATTACAAAATATTGTGTAAATTGTGAATAAAAGCCAAATGTAAGGGTAAGAAGATTAATGATTAAATGTATGGAATAAATATGAGAACGGTATGCTACAGTGAAATATATAAATAAAATATTTATAAAGTTTTGATCTAAAATACGAAGACCGAAATTTTAAGTGTGTCGAAAAAGAGAGTGTAGAAATAATTATTAAAAGAAAAAATGTTTTAAACGTATTAATATGTACTACAAACAATTTATTACATATAGATATTTTTTACTCTAGGTACTTCTTCCTATTTCTCCTCTACTTACTGAGGTGTTTCAATAAAGTGTTTTCATTTAATTAGAAAATATTTTTATACATTTTATATAGTTCAAATACGTTAAAATATTTGCTTTTTATTACCTCCCGCTACCCTTGGTAAGGGAGGTATAGGAATCGTGCTAAAAATCACATATCGAGATTTTAGTAAATGGCCACGTTTTAAGGTCCCTAGAATCCAATTTTAACATTTTCACGATGATGTATGTATGTATGTGTGTATGTATGTATGCATGCATGTATGTATGTGTGTGTGTGTGTGTGTGTGTGTGTGTGTGTGTGTGTGTGTGGGTGTGTGTCTGTATGTGTATGGATTTTGTTAACGCTCTAACTCAATTACTATCATTCAGAAAATTCTGAAACCTTGTATTTCTACTCTATTCTAATATGGAAAGACACCATTCGATTTTGGTTTGGTGTAAATGGGATAACCGGAAATGGCACTTTACCTGAAGCTCATAATGGTTTTTCTTCAAAAAATATTTAAAAAAAAAAAAATTCCCGAATCCTAAGATAAACACATTTCCTTTGTTACATAGTTCATATTTCAAATGAATGTAACTACAGGTGAATGTCATTGTCAAAAAACTAATTACTTCAAATTAATAATAGTGACATTTTAAAAAGAAAATATTAAATAAAGAAATAGTTATATGCAATGGAACAGTTTGCAGCATTAGTAAATACGGAAATTAATAAAAATTAAATAGCGGGAGGTTTTGTGTTGGCCACATCAGATTTCTTTTATTATATTGTAATTTGAAAATTTTTATTATATTCGCTAGTGAGATATGTAAAAATATAAATGATCAAAAGTAATGACTTAAAAACACCGTATTTTTATTGCAATCTATATATGCAAACTTAGAAAGAAACACAGATAAGTAATTTGTTTATGTGTAACAACTAAAGATTAATGAAACAAATTTGTGTTTATGAAATACTCTTTCTGGAAATAAGCAAGACTGTTCGATGTAATAATAGATATTTCATAAATTTCGCTTATTTGTTTTTATCTCCCGCTGCCCTTGGTAAGGGAGGTAGCTATAGGGATCTGGTTAAAAATCGCATCTTGAGATTTTGATAAATGACCACGGTTTAAGATCAGATTTTAACATTTTCACGATGATGACCATATGTGTGTATGTGGATTTTGTCAACGCTCTAACTCAAATACTATCATTCAGAAAATTCTGAAGCGTGTTTTAACCCTCCCTATTCTAATATGGAAAGAAACCATTAGATGTTGGTGTAAATAGGATAACCGGAAACGGCACTTTACTTGAAGTTCATAATGATTTTTCGTCAAAAAATTCTATTAGATGTCATTTTTTCGAATTTTATGCCATGAAAATTAAAGCTAATTGAATTTTCTACAGGTATACATTAATAATTATTCTATAAGTATATTTTACAGAAAAATTTAAAAAATATTTTTTTTTTATAAATCCCGAAGCCTATGTTTTAAAGATAAACTATAAAAATAAATAAAAATAAAGCAATAGTTCTATGCAATGGAAATTAATATACTTTGCAGCATATGTAGGTATTTATTTAAATTAATAAAAATGAAATAGCGTGAGGTATTGTGTTGGCCACATCAGATTTTTTCATTTTATTATGTCAGAAGGGGCTCACTAACCTCAGGGGAGATTGATAATTTCAGAACAGTTCATACCCAAGTAACACTGACCAACGGTCGACCAAAAAGTGACGTCGATTTTAGGTCGAATTTACGTCATATACGGCCGTCTAATTAGACGTCTATGCGACGTCACTGTGACGTTGATTTTTGGTCGAAAATAGGTCTATTTAGACGTCTAATTAGACGTCTATACGACGTCACCGTGACGTTGATTTTTGGTCAAAAATTGGTCTATTTAGACGTCTAATTAGACGTCTATGCGACGTCACTGTGACGTTGTTTTTTGGTCAAAAATAGGTCTATTTAGACGTCTAATCAGACGTCTATACGACGTCACTGTCACGTCTGTTTTTGGTCTGAAATAGGACTTTTTAGACGTCAGATTTGTGGGCCATGTGACGACTTTATTTGGTCGTAATTAAGTCTATTTAAACCTTTTTCAGACGTGTAATTTGATGTCTTTATAAAGACACACTTCGTTTATTTTTACTTAATTTTTTTATTTACTATAATTATTTTTAAAATTAGAATAAATATAATATAATACTTATTTTATACATATATGTATAATATATATTTTTATTTATGTAACGCCATCACCTAAAACTACGAATAGAAGTAAATTTGGCACACCCAGAAATGGGTAATAAGCCATGGTAATATTTATACTTTATTTATTTAAAACATAATATATGTTTACATATTTAATTATAAATGTGAAACAGAAAAAAAATATGTTATATTTTTTCGTATATATGGACATTTTAATTTTCAACATTTTAAACAAAACCTAGTAATGACAAGACAAACTTTTAACAAATGTTTATAATAAAAAAACAAATGTATAAACAAAGGGAAATATACATTTTGTAACTTTGGTAGATCTTGGGGTCTTCAGTAGTGATCTAGCATCCTTTGGAATGTTGTTGTGATATCTAAGAATAAATAATAATTTATTTACTGAAGATTGAGTAATATTTTCTTCAACTGCCCATTTTCTTATATCGTACAATATATTATTGTTCTCATTACTCTTTTTGTGCACAACCGATTTTAAAGGCAAAATTTCTATAAGGAAAAAAGAAATATATTAATTAAGAATATAACTAACATTTAGTAGGTATAGTATAAGGACTCAGCTGTGCATGTTTCAATTCACTTGGAATGAAGGGTTTTTGTCATTTAATTTATCGGCATACAGTAAATATAAATACTGAGAAAAACCAATTGTTTAATGTACTAAAAACTATTACTACCATCCATTTGCCGCAAAACGAAAATGTAATACATGACTTTTGAATTTTCCGCCCTATTTTCCGATGTTTTTCGTTCCACGCATTTCAGACATCACTACATGTGTATAATATTAATTTCCTTTCTTTTTATGAAATATTATTTAGCTTCAACCTAATAATAAATGAATTATAATATTTTCCCGGGATCACTTAAATTATTTAAAAATTATTCATAAATTCTCAATTTTATGACATTTTGACAATTGTATTAAAAAATAAAAACAATAAAAAAAGTCGGATTGTGTATCCATGGTGAAATTTTCCATTACAGTACTCAAAAGAGGTAAAATTTTACATGACGTATAATACTGCAAATATGAATTTTCAAAACTTAAGATAGCCATGAAAATTTTTGACAGTTAAGGGAAATATGTATGTTGTATAGACGCACCCTCTGGCATGTCACAGACGCTTATAGAAGCTATAATGGCTGCGCTGCAGTCAAGTGAAAAATATATTAGAATACTTGTAATTACCATGGTAGAATATTGAAAATAAAATTTCATAATATGAACATTGAAAATTTAGTATAGGTATTGTAAGTAGATCAAATTGTGGATATATTACATATTACATTTATTTTTTTATAGCTATGGCAAAATATGAAAGCAAGTGGCTCTATGAGGAATATAAACAAGGAATGGCTAACTATGAACTATGCACGACAATGGGCGAATAATTACAAAAATAATTTATTGTTTTATAGATATAACAAAATGCATTATTTAATTATTTTTATTTTTCGTGAATATTTATCTTTTTCAAAAATACTTTTTATGTGTAATATTTTATTGTAGGTTTATTGTTTTACTTTATTTAATATTTCCTAATTAATGTTTTATATTATAGAGTTAAATAAAACTAGAATTAAATTATTTATTTTTCGTAGTAATTTTTCCCGACCATCATTTATGTTTATATCATA
The DNA here is from genome assembly GCA_943142095.1 of Ophonus ardosiacus. NCBI lineage: Eukaryota > Metazoa > Arthropoda > Insecta > Coleoptera > Carabidae > Ophonus > Ophonus ardosiacus. The sequence goes on from OW964836.1 coordinate 29,605,724, forward strand.
AAAATGACGTCGAAACAACGTCTTAAAATGACGTCTAAACAACGTCTTGAAATGACGTCGACACAACGTCTTAAAATGACGTGGAAACAACGTCTAAAATGACGTCGACACAACGTCTTAAAATGACGTCGAAACAACGTCTAAAAATGACGTCGAAACAACGTCTAAAAATGACGTCGCACAGCTCCACGCTGAGACGTGGTCAGGACGTCTATATGACGAAATTTCAGACGTCGTAGTGACGTCGATTTTAGGTCATTTGTGTTACTTGGGTAAGCTAAAGCTCTAAAATTATCTTTTGCTGTGATTTATAATATTTTATCAAATATCCAGAATTTCGACTATACTCCTATGTTAAATAAAAAAATCTGATGTTGCCATCATATTACCTTCCATCAGTTCTATGTATTTTGTACAAATACCACATAGAAAGTTTCTATATTTTCAGTAAAATTATAACAAAAACGTATTATGTAATTTACACTTGACACTGACATATGTCAATTAGAATTTTCTTAATATTGTAATATCCGTAAAAATTTCAATTTGTTGCAAAAATAGCCGAAGTGAATCCAAACGGCTGCTTTTCATATGTTTTCACTATTTTATTGGCATATGAAAAATAATTTGTTCAACAAATACATATTTACTTAGAATAAGCGTATTAAAATCGGAATTGAATATTAATAACAAACGTATTATTATAAATTTCATAAAAATTTGAATTTATTGCGCAAAAAGCCGAAGTGCATCCAAACGGTTGCTTTTCATATATTTTCACTATTTTTTTAACATGTAACAAATAATTTGTTTAACAAATACCTATTTACTTGGAATAAACATATTAAAACCGGATATTAATATTCATGCTAACCTTATTATTATAATTTTCGTACAAATAGCCGAGGTGAACCAAAATGGTTGCTTTGCAGATATTTTTCACCAATTTATTGACACGTAACAAATAATTTGTTCATCAAATAAAATTTTTACCTCCCGCTACCCTAGGTAAGGGAAATATACGGATTGTGCTAAAAATCGCATATAGAGATTTTAGTGAATAAGCACGTTTTGATGTGCCCAGAATCCGATTTTAACATTTTTACAATGCTGTCTATAGGTATGTATGTGTGCCTGTGTGTGAACTTTGTGTAAAGATACGAATACTATTTTGAATTTTTGTTAAGTTTTTTATTTTGTGTATGATATATTTGTTAAATGTAAAATAAAGTTTGTTACGAGGGAATATGAAAATATCTGTACTTTTTAATTGTAAGATTTTGGGGCTATTTAAATAAATACATTTTCTATCACATTTTGTACCAGCGAGTTCTTTTACTGTAAATACATTATTAAAATTTTGTTATTGTTTACTTGTATAACGGGTATCTACTTTTTTTTGTTATATGTATGAGAAATACAATGGTAAAATTTTAATTTGGAGAAATTTTTTTCCTAATAATTTTAGAACAAAAGTATTAAGTATTAAAAATGACATTTTAAATGACAAATTAACAGTTCCATTTTCAAATTGCTTACAGATTGCCAAAAGAAATTACCATTATCAAACATTGTAGGAATCTATGATGTTTACAGCAAAGTATGCATATCGTTGTGAAAGAGTGCTTTGGTTTCTGCATCAGAATAATGTATTTAATATTGGCAACGCTGCTGGACGTCACTGTAACGGTAGTATGAATAAAAATATACAAATTGGACGTCACAAGTACTGATTATGTCTGAAGTATATACTGTGGACGTCGGATTCACTCAGAATGGAGGAGCTCATAATGTCCGTCAAATGAAAGGAAATGTATATCGTTGTAAATCGACTTTATTGAAATTTGAACCGAAATTCATAATCAGGGGGAAAAATAAGTAGATATACTTTATAAAGCCGATACCTATCTCTATTCCTTTCGGTGGTTGCCACAATGTCCTAGCCATGAAAGGACGCAGCAATGATAGCGGGATGTAAATATATATATATATATTTATATATTCCGACCTACACCAAAAATTTCTAATTTTAAATGGCACAAAAGTGACCCGTGTGGTGCACTCTCCACGCCATTAATGAGTGTCCGTGAGTTGACGGGTAACTCCCGCAGCGTACAAATATGTCATCATCATTACCGAAATCTGTGTGTAAAAACAGATTGGTACACCCAGAAATGGGTAATTTGCCGTGATGATATATTTATTTATTTTATATACCTATATATATTTTGTTTTTCATAAATTTTGATCAATATGTTCCCATATTTTGTAAAAATGTAGTCTTGACGACATATTTATTTAATTAATGTAGTTATTTATCTGATGAAAGCAGTACTTTGCTGTCGAAATGTCGCTTTCTAATAATAGTTATTTGTATATCAACTGCTGAAAGTGTTTCTTTATCGAACCAAAACGAATTACTTCGTTCAAGCTGCAATTATGTTAATACCTTGAAAAGTTTGAACTTTTTATGTATATATCATGAAAACCTTTTACTTTTTATATAAATACCTTGAAAAGTTTGAACTTTTTATGTATATACCATGAAAACCTTTTACTTTTTATATAAATACCTTGAAAAGTTTGAACTTTTTATGTATATACCATGAAAACCTTTTACTTTTTATATAAATACCTTGAAAAGTTTGAACTTTTTATGTATATACCATGAAAACCTTTTACTTTTTATATAAATACCTTGAAAAGTTTGAACTTTTTATGTATATACCATGAAAACCTTTTACTTTTTATATAAATACCTTGAAAAGTTTGAACTTTTTATGTATATACCATGAAAACCTTTTACTTTTTATATAAATACCTTGAAAAGTTTGAACTTTTTACTTTTTATATAAATACCTTGAAAAGTTTTAACTTTTTATGTATATACCATGAAAACCTTTTACTTTTTATATAAATACCTTGAAAAGTTTTAACTTTTTATGTATATACCATGAAAACCTTTTACTTTTTATATAAATACCTTGAAAAGTTTGAACTTTTTATGTATATACCATTAAAACCTTTTACTTTTTATATAAATACCTTGAAAAGTTTGAACTTTTTATGTATATACCATGAAAACCTTTTACTTTTTATATAAATACCTTGAAAAGTTTTAACTTTTTATGTATATACCATGAAAACCTTTTACTTTTTATATAAATACCTTGAAAAGTTTGAACTTTTTATGTATATACCATGAAAACCTTTTACTTTTTATATAAATACCTTGAAAAGTTTTAACTTTTTATGTATATACCATGAAAACCTTTTACTTTTTATATAAATACCTTGAAAAGTTTTAACTTTTTATGTATATACCATGAAAACCTTTTACTTTTTATATAAATACCTTGAAAAGTTTGAACTTTTTATGTATATACCATGAAAACCTTTTACTTTTTATATAAATACCTTGAAAAGTTTGAACTTTTTATGTATATACCATGAAAACCTTTTACTTTTTATATAAATACCTTGAAAAGTTTTAACTTTTTATGTATATACCATGAAAACCTTTTACTTTTTATATAAATACCTTGAAAAGTTTTAACTTTTTATGTATATACCATGAAAACCTTTTACTTTTTATATAAATACCTTGAAAAGTTTTAACTTTTTATGTATATACCATGAAAACCTTTTACTTTTTATATAAATACCTTGAAAAGTTTTAACTTTTTATGTATATACCATGAAAACCTTTTACTTTTTATATAAATACCTTGAAAAGTTTTAACTTTTTATGTATATACCATGAAAACCTTTTACTTTTTATATAAATACCTTGAAAAGTTTTAACTTTTTATGTATATACCATGAAAACCTTTTACTTTTTATATAAATACCTTGAAAAGTTTGAACTTTTTATGTATATACCATGAAAACCTTTTACTTTTTATATAAATACCTTGAAAAGTTTGAACTTTTTATGTATATACCATGAAAACCTTTTACTTTTTATATAAATACCTTGAAAAGTTTGAACTTTTTATGTATATACCATGAAAACCTTTTACTTTTTATATAAATACCTTGAAAAGTTTGAACTTTTTATGTATATACCATGAAAACCTTTTACTTTTTATATAAATACCTTGAAAAGTTTGAACTTTTTACTTTTTATATAAATACCTTGAAAAGTTTTAACTTTTTATGTATATACCATGAAAACCTTTTACTTTTTATATAAATACCTTGAAAAGTTTTAACTTTTTATGTATATACCATGAAAACCTTTTACTTTTTATATAAATACCTTGAAAAGTTTGAACTTTTTATGTATATACCATTAAAACCTTTTACTTTTTATATAAATACCTTGAAAAGTTTGAACTTTTTATGTATATACCATGAAAACCTTTTACTTTTTATATAAATACCTTGAAAAGTTTTAACTTTTTATGTATATACCATGAAAACCTTTTACTTTTTATATAAATACCTTGAAAAGTTTGAACTTTTTATGTATATACCATGAAAACCTTTTACTTTTTATATAAATACCTTGAAAAGTTTGAACTTTTTATGTATATACCATGAAAACCTTTTACTTTTTATATAAATACCTTGAAAAGTTTTAACTTTTTATGTATATACCATGAAAACCTTTTACTTTTTATATAAATACCTTGAAAAGTTTTAACTTTTTATGTATATACCATGAAAACCTTTTACTTTTTATATAAATACCTTGAAAAGTTTTAACTTTTTATGTATATACCATGAAAACCTTTTACTTTTTATATAAATACCTTGAAAAGTTTTAACTTTTTATGTATATACCATGAAAACCTTTTACTTTTTATATAAATACCTTGAAAAGTTTTAACTTTTTATGTATATACCATGAAAACCTTTTACTTTTTATATAAATACCTTGAAAAGTTTTAACTTTTTATGTATATACCATGAAAACCTTTTACTTTTTATGTTAATACCTTGAAAAGTTTGAACTTTTTATGTATATACCATGAAAACCTTTTACTTTTTATATAAATACCTTGAAAAGTTTTAACTTTTTATGTATATACCATGAAAACCTTTTACTTTTTATATAAATATCTTGAAAAGTTTTAACTTTTTATGTATATACCATGAAAACCTTTTACTTTTTATATAAATACCTTGAAAAGTTTTAACTTTTTATGTATATACCATGAAAACCTTTTACTTTTTATATAAATACCTTGAAAAGTTTGAACTTTTTATGTATATACCATGAAAACCTTTTACTTTTTATATAAATACCTTGAAAAGTTTTAACTTTTTATGTATATACCATGAAAACCTTTTACTTTTTACTTGAAGGACTCTGGATCAACTAACGGGCAAAGAGTGATTCTATCAAGATGCTTTAATCGTGATAATATCCAAAATTTTAAGTACGCTTTAAGTGATCTTGAATTTCATGTTTATTTTGACAATAGTTGGATGGAGGTTAATGATCATGCTTCTGGTATCCTGAATAATCTTTCATTTCTTATTGATATATGTTTTCCGTACAAGAAAATTGTTACCAATAGTAGCAAACCAGTAGTTAAATGGTTTAATTCCGATCTCAATAAAATGAGATCTGAATTGATTGCTTTAAAGGAACATCTCAATTGCTCTAGTGACATAATAACTAAAGCTGTGTTTAATGAAAAACGTATTAAATATAGAAATGAAATAAAAAATGCTAAAGCTCGTTCATATAGCAAATTTATTAACAGTTCTACTAATGTAAGTAAAACCAGCTGGAAAGTAATAAATAGTGAACGAAATAACGTTAATGTAAATACTGTTTCTCAAAATTTTACATCACAGGAATACAATGATTATTTTATTAAAATAGCATCCAATATTATCAAAAATATTCCTAAGATTAATATTAAAGCTGAAGATATTATTGCTAATATGCCTAACAATTTTTCAGTCAAATCTACATTTGAATATACCGATATTATTGAAGTTTACAATGCAATTAAATCTTTAAACAGGTCTAAATGCACGGATGTCTTCAATATTAACAATGATCTTGTTAAGGACATTATTGACTTTTTGGTTGAACCACTTGTCTCGCTATTTAATAAATGCTTAGATCAAGGTGTTTTTCCGGATGCCTTCAAGATGACTAAAGTTATTCCTCTTTTTAAAAAGGGTGACCCTGAGAACCTGGAAAATTATAGGCCAATTTCAATTGTCCCAGTAATTTCAAAAATTTTTGAAATTATATTGAAAAACAGACTAATTAAACACATTGATCAAAATAAAATTCTCAATGAACACCAGTTCGGTTTTAGAAATAAAAAGTCAACTACTCAAGCTGTTCTTAATGTTATGAACCTTATTGTCGAAGGTCTTGAATTGAAAAAACATATGGCAATCACCTTATGCGACCTTTCTAAGGCTTTTGACTGCGTGTCACATGATTTATTAATTAAAAAACTTCAGTATTATGGCATTAATGGAATAGCCCTTGATATTTTTAAATCTTATTTAGTAAATCGTGTTCAAAGTGTGTTTATTAATGGTAATAACTCGAATTTTCAGAATATTACTCATGGTGTACCTCAAGGTTCCATTTTAGGCCCTCTTTTTTTCATTATTTACGTAAATGATTTTCCAAAATTTATGGAACCTATAGAGAGCATACTTTTCGCTGACGATACGACCATTATTACAGGTCATACCGATTTCCAACTTATAAGTAATGAATGCTCAAACAGTTTACTAAAAGCCGAGTCCTGGTTTTCTGCAAACAATCTACTGCTCAATAAGGGTAAAACACAAAATTTATTAATATCTACGACACCTGAGCTAAACGAAGACAAATCAGTTAATATTCTTGGCATGCATATTAACGATAAACTAAATGGTAATGCTCATGTTACAATTATATGTAGCCGTCTAGCTAGCATTATTTTCTTGTTAAGAAAACTAAAATCGGTCGTTACTATAGATACTCTTAAACTAGTTTACTTTGCATTATTCCATTCCGTAATCTCGTATGGAACTATTCTTTGGGGCAACTCTCCAATTGCACATAAAGTTTTTGTACAGCAGAAAAAAGCAATTAGAATAATATATAATTTGGATTTCAGACATCATTGCAAATTGCCTTTCATGGAAGCTAAAATTATGACACTACCTTCAATTTTCATTTATCAAACGCTTATTGAGATTTATAATTCGAAAGATCTACTTCATCAAAATAGCGATTTTCACAGGTATAGTACAAGATCAGCCACTTTATTGCGTAAACCTAAACTAAGACTTACTAAATCAATAAAAAATTCATTAAACCTTGATTTATATAATGTTTTACCGGACAATGTCAAAAATTTAAGTATAAAAAAATTCAAAATGATAATCAAATCTTATTTGATTAATAATGCTTTTTATTCTATTAATGAGTATCTTCACTCTGATTTTAAAACTATGAAACACAGTTAGGTAAGTTTACTCTAAATTGTATACATTATTATGTACTTATTTTATACTTTTTTGTTTTACTTGACGTGCTGAAACATTGTAAAATGTAATACAGTCAAAAATTTAAATAAATAAATAAATAAATAAATAAAATAAATAAATATAAATACCTTGAAAAGTTTTAACTTTTTATGTATATACCATGAAAACCTTTTACTTTTTATATAAATACCTTGAAAAGTTGTTACTTTTTATGTATATACCATGAAAATCTTTTACTTTTTATATAAATACCTTGAAAAGTTTTAACATTTTATGTATATACCATAAAAACCTTTTACTTTTTATATAAATACCTTGAAAAGTTTTAACTTTTTATGTATATACCATAAAAACCTTTTACTTTTTATATAAATACCTTGAAAAGTTTTAACTTTTTATGTATATACCATGAAAACCTTTTACCTTTTATGTTAATACCTTGAAAAGTTTAAACTTTTTATGTATATACCATGAAAACCTTTTACTTTTTATGTAAATACCTTGAAAAGTTTTAACTTTTTATGTATATATCTTGAAAACCTTTTACTTTTTATATAAATACCTTGAAAAGTTTTAACTTTTTATGTATATACCATGAAAACCTTTTACTTTTTATATAAATACCTTGAAAAGTTTTAACTTTTTATGTATATACCATGAAAACCTTTTACTTTTTATATAAATACCTTGAAAAGTTTGAACTTTTTATGTATATACCATGAAAACCTTTTACTTTTTATATAAATACCTTGAAAAGTTTTAACTTTTTATGTATATACCATGAAAACCTTTTACTTTTTATATAAATACCTTGAAAAGTTTTAACTTTTTATGTATATACCATGAAAACCTTTTACTTTTTATATAAATACCTTGAAAAGTTTGAACTTTTTATGTATATACCATGAAAACCTTTTACTTTTTATATAAATACCTTGAAAAGTTTGAACTTTTTATGTATATACCATGAAAACCTTTTACTTTTTATATAAATACCTTGAAAAGTTTTAACTTTTTATGTATATACCATGAAAACCTTTTACTTTTTATATAAATACCTTGAAAAGTTTGAACTTTTTATGTATATACCATGAAAACCTTTTACTTTTTATATAAATTGTTACGGTTTAAAACGCATCGTGATATTTTGTGCTAGATTTCTTACTTTTCTACGTTACTTACTCTCTTAGTCTAAATCTGGCTATGTTTTATTCGTCCTATTACTTTCCATACTGTCTGTACTTCGTGTATTGTTGTGTCTTTCAATTGTATGTTCCTTCCTGGTTGTGGTTTAGCTTATAAAGTGTGGTTGTGGTTTAACCTAGCTACTCCTTGATTGTATCCGTGTTCAATGTTTCTATAAGTTATAATTCATGTAATATATGTTTCTCTTATTCCTTAACTTACCTATCTCTTCCTTCAGGCTACTATAGTCTTATTTCAGCCCTATTTCTAATATTTAGTAACTTATTTTAACCTTCTTCCGTTGAAGAGAGTTTATTATTGTCTGCTGACAAGTTTGTAGCGGAAACAGCCTCCAGTGGCGCACGGATTGTTTTGAAGGTATTTCTTCTTCTCGCTATTTTTGTTGTAAAATATGCGCCCTCTGTTTCCGGTTGTTTTGCGGATGTCCGGAAAAGATTTTTAAGCCTCGTGGTCATTCGAGCACGCATTGTGTTTCGGGACGGATGTGATTTTTGACCACCTTTTGGCACGTGGCTGTTGTCGACGTTGATCTAGTTTTCGACGTATTGTTAGAGTACCCGTTGTTGTTTTGGAACCAAGTTTTTGGTAGCGCCGTTGTGCGGATTTGTACGACATCGGGATGCCTGTTGACTGTCTAGCTTTTGGTTGGTGTTACGTGTGTTGACCGTGCATCATTTTTGGTTTGCTGGAAGTCATATCTCTTCGGAGGATCTGCCGCTCTACGTTTTACGTTCTTCAGTGTTGCGGACCCCTACGTTCTTGGATGTGCCAGCCGCCGCCAGTCCCTTTCCGTCGACATCATTGCCCTACATCATCGCCTAAATTCCCCGAACACGCCACTGCAGTTAAGTACCTTTTTTGTATAATATCGTTCTCCCTTTTGTGTTGAGTTTATTTATTGCAAGGAAGAACATAGAGTTGAACTATAGAGTTTGTGTTGCCTAAAAGGACCTTAGATACTGTAAATTCATGGTAGAAATAATTATTTGGCGCTTTATTGTCGTATTGTATGTGGAACTTAATGTGTTATGTAATTTGGACTTTAAAGATTGACATGTTATGTAGTTTTGGGATTTATGAAGATTATTGTGTTATGCGAAATTTTGGAATTTACGAGAAGTATAATAGCGTCAATTATAGTACAATTTGGTTGTTGTTTCATGTACATTGGAGCCTTCAGCTCACTTTTAGTATGTATCAGTACTTCTGGCACAACTATTTACTTCGAAATTTTATTCTTTCGCCTTGTACCCATTGTTGGGACTTATAATTCGGCGACGAACGCGTGTGTCAACTGGCATGTAGCCCGCCTGACGAATTTGATCAACTTCGCACTGCGTAGATGTGCTCGCTTGCGCTCGAAACTGAATTATAAGATTCATAGTTCTACAATAGTTTGTACTGCCAATTTTTGTCAAATTTTTAATGTTGCTACAAATTCTTTTATATTTATTGGCAAACTAAAATTTCACATTCAATTTCATATTATTAAATTCTGTTTTAATTCATCCTTTTTTTTATCTCTCAATCCTGTCGTTTTCAGGCAACACATTAACGGTAGGTACAGCATTTTTTTTTTATCACGTGTGTACCTTGTCCTTTTCGTAATTTTAAGGTTAAAAATTACGTGGCGCCCTAACAACCCTTTTGGGGGTTGCTCCTTTAATTTTAACCCTGCCCGTCCCCACTGTCTAAAAGTTAGCGGCTGCACACCTAACATCCAGGGTGCATTACGTAACTATTGCGTCATCGCATTTCGCGTTGCACGGTTGCACGTACGTTACAAATATTTGGCGCCCAACGTGGGGCCCTTTGCTAAAAAGGACCTTTGTAATTTCATTATTGAGCCCATTGTTGTGCCTATTGTTGTGGTCATTATCGTGACCATTGTTATCGTCATTGTTATAGTCATTGTAGCGATTACGGCTGATGCTATCGTTGTGACTAGTGCAGACACAACTGTTCAAGGTCATATAGTTCCATGTCAATTGTGTTGGGGCCATTTTGGTCATTTGGAATCTCTTTTGTTGTTGTCCATTGTGGAGAAATTTGGCGTCGCGATTCAAAGAGCCATTTTGGAGCCATATCGTTATTTGGGGCTGGTTATTTCAAGACGCGAATCTTTTCTTTCTGCTTTCGTTGTTTGGAAATCGTTAGGCTAATTTAGGTTGTTAGGATTCAGGGTTGTTGTTCCTTGCTGTAGATTCGGTTTCATGATTTTGGTATTCATTTCTTCTTCTTCTTCTTCTTCTTCTTCTTCTTCTCTTCTCCTCTTCTTCTTCGTATACCTTCTTGAGTTTCGTATCGGAAATTTTCGAGGAAAATTTCCTCAATGGGTAAGAGGGGAGTTGTTACGGTTTAAAACGCATCGTGATATTTTGTGCTAGATTTCTTACTTTTCTACGTTACTTACTCTCTTAGTCTAAATCTGGCTATGTTTTATTCGTCCTATTACTTTCCATACTGTCTGTACTTCGTGTATTGTTGTGTTTTTCAATTGTATGTTCCTTCCTGGTTGTGGTTTAGCTTATAAAGTGTGGTTGTGGTTTAACCTAGCTACTCCTTGATTGTATCCGTGTTCAATGTTTCTATAAGTTATAATTCATGTAATATATGTTTCTCTTATTCCTTAACTTACCTATCTCTTCCTTCAGGCTACTATAGTCTTATTTCAGCCCTATTTCTAATATTTAGTAACTTATTTTAACCTTCTTCCGTTGAAGAGAGTTTATTATTGTCTGCTGACAAGTTTGTAGCGGAAACAGCCTCCAGTGGCGCACGGATTGTTTTGAAGGTATTTCTTCTTCTCGCTATTTTTGTTGTAAAATATGCGCCCTCTGTTTCCGGTTGTTTTGCGGATGTCCGGAAAAGATTTTTAAGCCTCGTGGTCATTCGAGCACGCATTGTGTTTCGGGACGGATGTGATTTTTGACCACCTTTTGGCACGTGGCTGTTGTCGACGTTGATCTAGTTTTCGACGTATTGTTAGAGTACCCGTTGTTGTTTTGGAACCAAGTTTTTGGTAGCGCCGTTGTGCGGATTTGTACGACATCGGGATGCCTGTTGACTGTCTAGCTTTTGGTTGGTGTTACGTGTGTTGACCGTGCATCATTTTTGGTTTGCTGGAAGTCATATCTCTTCGGAGGATCTGCCGCTCTACGTTTTACGTTCTTCAGTGTTGCGGACCCCTACGTTCTTGGATGTGCCAGCCGCCGCCAGTCCCTTTCCGTCGACATCATTGCCCTACATCATCGCCTAAATTCCCCGAACACGCCACTGCAGTTAAGTACCTTTTTTGTATAATATCGTTCTCCCTTTTGTGTTGAGTTTATTTATTGCAAGGAAGAACATAGAGTTGAACTATAGAGTTTGTGTTGCCTAAAAGGACCTTAGATACTGTAAATTCATGGTAGAAATAATTATTTGGCGCTTTATTGTCGTATTGTATGTGGAACTTAATGTGTTATGTAATTTGGACTTTAAAGATTGACATGTTATGTAGTTTTGGGATTTATGAAGATTATTGTGTTATGCGAAATTTTGGAATTTACGAGAAGTATAATAGCGTCAATTATAGTACAATTTGGTTGTTGTTTCATGTACATTGGAGCCTTCAGCTCACTTTTAGTATGTATCAGTACTTCTGGCACAACTATTTACTTCGAAATTTTATTCTTTCGCCTTGTACCCATTGTTGGGACTTATAATTCGGCGACGAACGCGTGTGTCAACTGGCATGTAGCCCGCCTGACGAATTTGATCAACTTCGCACTGCGTAGATGTGCTCGCTTGCGCTCGAAACTGAATTATAAGATTCATAGTTCTACAATAGTTTGTACTGCCAATTTTTGTCAAATTTTTAATGTTGCTACAAATTCTTTTATATTTATTGGCAAACTAAAATTTCACATTCAATTTCATATTATTAAATTCTGTTTTAATTCATCCTTTTTTTTATCTCTCAATCCTGTCGTTTTCAGGCAACACATTAACGGTAGGTACAGCATTTTTTTTTTATCACGTGTGTACCTTGTCCTTTTCGTAATTTTAAGGTTAAAAATTACGTGGCGCCCTAACAACCCTTTTGGGGGTTGCTCCTTTAATTTTAACCCTGCCCGTCCCCACTGTCTAAAAGTTAGCGGCTGCACACCTAACATCCAGGGTGCATTACGTAACTATTGCGTCATCGCATTTCGCGTTGCACGGTTGCACGTACGTTACAAAATACCTTGAAAAGTTTTAACTTTTTATGTATATACCATGAAAACCTTTTACTTTTTATGTTAATACCTTGAAAAGTTTTAACATTTTATGTATATACCATGAAAACCTTTTACTTTTTATATAAATACCTTGAAAAGTTTTAACTTTTTATGTATATACCATGAAAACCTTTTACTTTTTATATAAATACCTTGAAAAGTTTTAACTTTTTATGTATATACCATGAAAACTTTTTACCTTTTATGTTAATACCTTGAAAAGTTTAAACTTTTTATGTATATACCATGAAAACCTTTTACTTTTTATATAAATACCTTGAAAAGTTTTAACTTTTTATGTATATACCATGAAAACATTTTACTTTTTATGTTAATACCTTGAAAAGTTCTAACTTTTTATGTATATACCATGAAAATCTTTTACTTTTTATGTTAATACCTTGAAAAGATTTAATTTTTTATGTATATACCATAAAAACCTTTTACTTTTTATATATATATATATACCTTGAAAAGTTTTAACTTTTTATGTATATACCATAAAAACCTTTTACTTTTTATATAAATACCTTGAAAAGTTTTAACTTTTTATGTATAGTATATACCATGAAAACCTTTTACTTTTTATATAATTACCTTGAAAAGTTTTAACTTTTTATGTATATACCATGAAAACCTTTTACTTTTTATGTAAATACCTTCAAAAGTTTTAACTTTTTATGTATATATCTTGAAAACCTTTTACTTTTTATGTAAATACCTTGAAAAGTTTTAACTTTTTATGTATATACCATGAAATCCTTTTACTTTTTATATAAATACCTTGAAAAGTTTTAACTTTTTATTTATATACCATGAAAACCTTTTACTTTTTATATAAATACCTTGAAAAGTTTTAACATTTTATGTATATACCATGAAAACCTTTTACTTTTTATATAAATACCTTGAAAAGTTTTAACTTTTTATGTATATACCATGAAAACCTTTTACTTTTTATATAAATACCTTGAAAAGTTTTAACTTTTTATGTATATACCATGAAAACCTTTTACCTTTTATGTTAATACCTTGAAAAGTTTAAACTTTTTATGTATATACCATGAAAACCTTTTACTTTTTATATAAATACCTTGAAAAGTTTTAACTTTTTATGTATATACCATGAAAACATTTTACTTTTTATGTTAATACCTTGAAACGTTCTAACTTTTTATGTATATACCATGAAAATCTTTTACTTTTTATGTTAATATCTTGAAAAGTTTTAATTTTTTATGTATATACCATAAAAACCTTTTACTTTTTATATATATATATATATATATATATATATATATACCTTGAAAAGTTTTAATTTTTTATGTATATACCATAAAAACCTTTTACTTTTTATATATATATATACCTTGAAAAGTTTTAACTTTTTATGTATATACCATAAAAACCTTTTACTTTTTATATAAATACCTTGAAAAGTTTTAACTTTTTATGTATAGTATATACCATGAAAACCTTTTACTTTTTATATAATTACCTTGAAAAGTTTTAACTTTTTATGTATATACCATGAAAACCTTTTACTTTTTATGTAAATACCTTCAAAAGTTTTAACTTTTTATGTATATATCTTGAAAACCTTTTACTTTTTATGTAAATACCTTGAAAAGTTTTAACTTTTTATGTATATACCATGAAAACCTTTTACTTTTTATATAAATACCTTGAAAAGTTTTAACTTTTTATTTATATACCATGAAAACCTTTTACTTTTTATATAAATACCTTGAAAAGTTTTAACATTTTATGTATATACCATGAAAACCTTTTACTTTTTATATAAATACCTTGAAAAGTTTTAACTTTTTATGTATATACCATGAAAACCTTTTACTTTTTATATAAATACCTTGAAAAGTTTTAACTTTTTATGTATATACCATGAAAACCTTTTACCTTTTATGTTAATACCTTGAAAAGTTTAAACTTTTTATGTATATACCATGAAAAACTTTTACTTTTTATATAAATACCTTGAAAAGTTTTAACTTTTTATGTATATACCATGAAAACCTTTTACTTTTTATATAAATACCTTGAAAAGTTTTAACTTTTTATGTATATACCATGAAAACCTTTTACTTTTTATATAAATACCTTGAAAAGTTTGAACTTTTTATGTATATACCATGAAAACATTTTACTTTTTATGTTAATACCTTGAAAAGTTCTAACTTTTTATGTATATACCATGAAAATCTTTTACTTTTTATGTTAATACCTTGAAAAGTTTTAATTTTTTATGTATATACCATAAAAACCTTTTACTTTTTATATATATATATACCTTGAAAAGTTTTAACTTTTTATGTATATACCATAAAAACCTTTTACTTTTTATATAAATACCTTGAAAAGTTTTAACTTTTTATGTATAGTATATACCATGAAAACCTTTTACTTTTTATATAATTACCTTGAAAAGTTTTAACTTTTTATGTATATACCATGAAAACCTTTTACTTTTTATGTAAATACCTTCAAAAGTTTTAACTTTTTATGTATATATCTTGAAAACCTTTTACTTTTTATGTAAATACCTTGAAAAGTTTTAACTTTTTATGTATATACCATGAAAACCTTTTACTTTTTATATAAATACCTTGAAAAGTTTTAACTTTTTATTTATATACCATGAAAACCTTTTACTTTTTATATAAATACCTTGAAAAGTTTTAACATTTTATGTATATACCATGAAAACCTTTTACTTTTTATATAAATACCTTGAAAAGTTTTAACTTTTTATGTATATACCATGAAAACCTTTTACTTTTTATATAAATACCTTGAAAAGTTTTAAATTTTTATGTATATACCATGAAAACCTTTTACTTTTTATGTTAATACCTTGAAAAGTTTAAACTTTTTATGTATATACCATGAAAACCTTTTACTTTTTATATAAATACCTTGAAAAGTTTTAACTTTTTATGTATATACCATGAAAACATTTTACTTCTTATGTTAATACCTTGAAAAGTTCTAACTTTTTATGTATATACCATGAAAATCTTTTACTTTTTATGTTAATATCTTGAAAAGTTTTAATTTTTTATGTATATACCATAAAAACCTTTTACTTTTTATATATATATATATATATATATATATACCTTGAAAAGTTTTAACTTTTTATGTATATACCATAAAAACCTTTTACTTTTTATATAAATACCTTGAAAAGTTTGAACTTTTTATGTATATACCATGAAAACCTTTTACTTTTTATATAAATACCTTGAAAAGTTTTAACTTTTTATGTATATACCATGAAAACCTTTTACTTTTTATATAAATACCTTGAAAAGTTTTAACTTTTTATGTATATACCATGAAAACCTTTTACTTTTTATATAAATACCTTGAAAAGTTTTAACTTTTTATGTATATACCATGAAAACCTTTTACTTTTTATATAAATACCTTGAAAAGTTTGAACTTTTTATGTATATACCATGAAAACCTTTTACTTTTTATATAAATACCTTGAAAAGTTTGAACTTTTTATGTATATACCATGAAAACCTTTTACTTTTTATATAAATACCTTGAAAAGTTTTAACTTTTTATGTATATACCATGAAAACCTTTTACTTTTTATGTTAATACCTTGAAAAGTTTTAACATTTTATGTATATACCATGAAAACCTTTTACTTTTTATATAAATACCTTGAAAAGTTTTAACTTTTTATGTATATACCATGAAAACCTTTTACTTTTTATATAAATACCTTGAAAAGTTTTAACTTTTTATGTATATACCATGAAAACTTTTTACCTTTTATGTTAATACCTTGAAAAGTTTAAACTTTTTATGTATATACCATGAAAACCTTTTACTTTTTATATAAATACCTTGAAAAGTTTGAACTTTTTATGTATATACCATGAAAACATTTTACTTTTTATGTTAATACCTTGAAAAGTTCTAACTTTTTATGTATATACCATGAAAATCTTTTACTTTTTATGTTAATACCTTGAAAAGTTTTAATTTTTTATGTATATACCATAAAAACCTTTTACTTTTTATATATATATATACCTTGAAAAGTTTTAACTTTTTATGTTTATACCATAAAAACCTTTTACTTTTTATATAAATACCTTGAAAAGTTTTAACTTTTTATGTATAGTATATACCATGAAAACCTTTTACTTTTTATATAATTACCTTGAAAAGTTTTAACTTTTTATGTATATACCATGAAAACCTTTTACTTTTTATGTAAATACCTTCAAAAGTTTTAACTTTTTATGTATATATCTTGAAAACCTTTTACTTTTTATGTAAATACCTTGAAAAGTTTTAACTTTTTATGTATAGTATATACCATGAAAACCTTTTACTTTTTATATAATTACCTTGAAAAGTTTTAACTTTTTATGTATATACCATGAAAACCTTTTACCTTTTATGTTAATACCTTGAAAAGTTTAAACTTTTTATGTATATACCATGAAAACCTTTTACTTTTTATATAAATACCTTGAAAAGTTTTAACTTTTTATGTATATACCATGAAAACATTTTACTTTTTATGTTAATACCTTGAAAAGTTCTAACTTTTTATGTATATACCATGAAAATCTTTTACTTTTTATGTTAATATCTTGAAAAGTTTTAATTTTTTATGTATATACCATAAAAACCTTTTACTTTATATATATATATATATATATACCTTGAAAAGTTTTAACTTTTTATGTATATACCATAAAAACCTTTTACTTTTTATATAAATACCTTGAAAAGTTTGAACTTTTTATGTATATACCATGAAAACCTTTTACTTTTTATATAAATACCTTGAAAAGTTTTAACTTTTTATGTATATACCATGAAAACCTTTTACTTTTTATATAAATACCTTGAAAAGTTTTAACTTTTTATTTATATACCATGAAAACCTTTTACTTTTTATATAAATACCTTGAAAAGTTTGAACTTTTTATGTATATACCATGAAAACCTTTTACTTTTTATATAAATACCTTGAAAAGTTTTAACTTTTTATGTATATACCATGAAAACCTTTTACTTTTTATATAAATACCTTGAAAAGTTTTAACTTTTTATTTATATACCATGAAAACCTTTTACTTTTTATATAAATACCTTGAAAAGTTTGAACTTTTTATGTATATACCATGAAAACCTTTTACTTTTTATATAAATACCTTGAAAAGTTTTAACTTTTTATGTATATACCATGAAAACCTTTTACTTTTTATATAAATACCTTGAAAAGTTTGAACTTTTTATGTATATACCATGAAAACCTTTTACTTTTTATATAAATACCTTGAAAAGTTTTAACTTTTTATGTATATACCATGAAAACCTTTTACTTTTTATATAAATACCTTGAAAAGTTTGAACTTTTTATGTATATACCATGAAAACCTTTTACTTTTTATATAAATACCTTGAAAAGTTTTAACTTTTTATGTATATACCATGAAAACCTTTTACTTTTTATATAAATACCTTGAAAAGTTTTAACTTTTTATGTATATACCATGAAAACCTTTTACTTTTTATATAAATACCTTGAAAAGTTTGAACTTTTTATGTATATACCATGAAAACCTTTTACTTTTTATATAAATACCTTGAAAAGTTTGAACTTTATATGTATATACCATGAAAACCTTTTACTTTTTATATAAATACCTTGAAAAGTTTTAACTTTTTATGTATATACCATGAAAACCTTTTACTTTTTATATAAATACCTTGAAAAGTTTGAACTTTTTATGTATATACCATGAAAACCTTTTACTTTTTATATAAATACCTTGAAAAGTTTGAACTTTTTATGTATATACCATGAAAACCTTTTACTTTTTATATAAATACCTTGAAAAGTTTTAACTTTTTATGTATATACCATGAAAACCTTTTACTTTTTATGTTAATACCTTGAAAAGTTTTAACATTTTATGTATATACCATGAAAACCTTTTACTTTTTATATAAATACCTTGAAAAGTTTTAACTTTTTATGTATATACCATGAAAACCTTTTACTTTTTATATAAATACCTTGAAAAGTTTTAACTTTTTATGTATATACCATGAAAACCTTTTACTTTTTATATAAATACCTTGAAAAGTTTGAACTTTTTATGTATATACCATGAAAACCTTTTACTTTTTATATAAATACCTTGAAAAGTTTGAACTTTATATGTATATACCATGAAAACCTTTTACTTTTTATATAAATACCTTGAAAAGTTTTAACTTTTTATGTATATACCATGAAAACCTTTTACTTTTTATATAAATACCTTGAAAAGTTTGAACTTTTTATGTATATACCATGAAAACCTTTTACTTTTTATATAAATACCTTGAAAAGTTTGAACTTTTTATGTATATACCATGAAAACCTTTTACTTTTTATATATATACCTTGAAAAGTTTTAACTTTTTATGTATATACCATGAAAACCTTTTACTTTTTATGTTAATACCTTGAAAAGTTTTAACATTTTTTGTATATACCATGAAAACCTTTTACTTTTTATATAAATACCTTGAAAAGTTTTAACTTTTTATGTATATACCATGAAAACCTTTTACTTTTTATATAAATACCTTGAAAAGTTTTAACTTTTTATGTATATACCATGAAAACCTTTTACCTTTTATGTTAATACCTTGAAAAGTTTAAACTTTTTATGTATATACCATGAAAACCTTTTACTTTTTATATAAATACCTTGAAAAGTTTTAACTTTTTATGTATATACCATGAAAACATTTTACTTTTTATGTTAATACCTTGAAAAGTTCTAACTTTTTATGTATATACCATGAAAATCTTTTACTTTTTATGTTCTTCTTCTTCAATGGTTCTACAGCCCAAATTGGGCCTTGACCTCCTTTAGCTTCTGCCTCCATTCCTTCCTGTCTTGTGCCGCTCTTTTCCAGACGCGGACTCCCAAGATGCTTCGTGCATCTTCGGCTATTTCATCTTCCCATCTCTTTCGGGGTCTTCCTACCGGTCTTTTTCCATGCATTTTGCTTGTAAGTGCTCTTTTTGGGCTTCTTTCTTCTTCCATTCTCGCCACATGTCCGGCCCATTTCAATCTTTGTAATTTGATGAATTCGGTGAGAGGGGGTTCTTTGTAAAGTTGGTATAATTCATGATTGTACTTCACTCTCCATGCATTGTTTTCTTGAGTTGGTCCTAGGATTCTTCTTAATATTCTTCTCTCAAAGACGTTTAGGCTGTTAGTGGATTTATCAGTCATGATCCACGTCTCACTCCCATAGCTTACTATCGGTCTTATAATAGTTTTGTATACTTTTAACTTTGTGTCTCTATGGATCGTCTTTGAACGAAATATATGGGAGAGTGCAAAGTACGCTTTATTACCTAGCATTGTTCTCCTCCGTATTTCCCCTTCCTCTTTTTATGTTAATACCTTGAAAAGTTTTAATTTTTTATGTATATACCATAAAAACCTTTTACTTTTTATATATATATATACCTTGAAAAGTTTTAACTTTTTATGTATATACCATAAAAACCTTTTACTTTTTATATAAATACCTTGAAAAGTTTGAACTTTTTATGTATATACCATGAAAACCTTTTACTTTTTATGTAAATACCTTGAAAAGTTTTAACTTTTTATGTATATACCATGAAAACCTTTTACTTTTTATGTAAATACCTTGAAAAGTTTTAACTTTTTATGTATATACCATGAAAACCTTTTACTTTTTATATAAATACCTTGAAAAGTTTGAACTTTTTATGTATATACCATGAAAACCTTTTACTTTTTATATAAATACCTTGAAAAGTTTTAACTTTTTATGTATATACCATGAAAACCTTTTACTTTTTATATAAATACCTTGAAAAGTTTTAACTTTTTATGTATATACCATGAAAACCTTTTACTTTTTATATAAATACCTTGAAAAGTTTTAACTTTTTATGTATATACCATGAAAACCTTTTACCTTTTATGTTAATACCTTGAAAAGTTTAAACTTTTTATGTATATACCATGAAAACCTTTTACTTTTTATATAAATACCTTGAAAAGTTTGAACTTTTTATGTATATACCATGAAAACCTTTTACTTTTTATATAAATACCTTGAAAAGTTTTAACTTTTTATGTATATACCATGAAAACCTTTTACTTTTTATATAAATACCTTGAAAAGTTTTAACTTTTTATGTATATACCATGAAAACCTTTTACTTTTTATATAAATACCTTGAAAAGTTTGAACTTTTTATGTATATACCATGAAAACCTTTTACTTTTTATATAAATACCTTGAAAAGTTTGAACTTTATATGTATATACCATGAAAACCTTTTACTTTTTATATAAATACCTTGAAAAGTTTGAACTTTTTATGTATATACCATGAAAACCTTTTACTTTTTATATAAATACCTTGAAAAGTTTTAACTTTTTATGTATATACCATGAAAACCTTTTACTTTTTATATAAATACCTTGAAAAGTTTTAACTTTTTATTTATATACCATGAAAACCTTTTACTTTTTATATAAATACCTTGAAAAGTTTGAACTTTTTATGTATATACCATGAAAACCTTTTACTTTTTATATAAATACCTTGAAAAGTTTTAACTTTTTATGTATATACCATGAAAACCTTTTACTTTTTATATAAATACCTTGAAAAGTTTTAACTTTTTATTTATATACCATGAAAACCTTTTACTTTTTATATAAATACCTTGAAAAGTTTGAACTTTTTATGTATATACCATGAAAACCTTTTACTTTTTATATAAATACCTTGAAAAGTTTTAACTTTTTATGTATATACCATGAAAACCTTTTACTTTTTATATAAATACCTTGAAAAGTTTGAACTTTTTATGTATATACCATGAAAACCTTTTACTTTTTATATAAATACCTTGAAAAGTTTTAACTTTTTATGTATATACCATGAAAACCTTTTACTTTTTATATAAATACCTTGAAAAGTTTGAACTTTTTATGTATATACCATGAAAACCTTTTACTTTTTATATAAATACCTTGAAAAGTTTTAACTTTTTATGTATATACCATGAAAACCTTTTACTTTTTATATAAATACCTTGAAAAGTTTTAACTTTTTATGTATATACCATGAAAACCTTTTACTTTTTATATAAATACCTTGAAAAGTTTGAACTTTTTATGTATATACCATGAAAACCTTTTACTTTTTATATAAATACCTTGAAAAGTTTGAACTTTATATGTATATACCATGAAAACCTTTTACTTTTTATATAAATACCTTGAAAAGTTTTAACTTTTTATGTATATACCATGAAAACCTTTTACTTTTTATATAAATACCTTGAAAAGTTTGAACTTTTTATGTATATACCATGAAAACCTTTTACTTTTTATATAAATACCTTGAAAAGTTTGAACTTTTTATGTATATACCATGAAAACCTTTTACTTTTTATATAAATACCTTGAAAAGTTTTAACTTTTTATGTATATACCATGAAAACCTTTTACTTTTTATGTTAATACCTTGAAAAGTTTTAACATTTTATGTATATACCATGAAAACCTTTTACTTTTTATATAAATACCTTGAAAAGTTTTAACTTTTTATGTATATACCATGAAAACCTTTTACTTTTTATATAAATACCTTGAAAAGTTTTAACTTTTTATGTATATACCATGAAAACCTTTTACCTTTTATGTTAATACCTTGAAAAGTTTAAACTTTTTATGTATATACCATGAAAACCTTTTACTTTTTATATAAATACCTTGAAAAGTTTGAACTTTTTATGTATATACCATGAAAACCTTTTACTTTTTATATAAATACCTTGAAAAGTTTTAACTTTTTATGTATATACCATGAAAACCTTTTACTTTTTATATAAATACCTTGAAAAGTTTTAACTTTTTATGTATATACCATGAAAACCTTTTACTTTTTATATAAATACCTTGAAAAGTTTGAACTTTTTATGTATATACCATGAAAACCTTTTACTTTTTATATAAATACCTTGAAAAGTTTGAACTTTATATGTATATACCATGAAAACCTTTTACTTTTTATATAAATACCTTGAAAAGTTTTAACTTTTTATGTATATACCATGAAAACCTTTTACTTTTTATATAAATACCTTGAAAAGTTTGAACTTTTTATGTATATACCATGAAAACCTTTTACTTTTTATATAAATACCTTGAAAAGTTTGAACTTTTTATGTATATACCATGAAAACCTTTTACTTTTTATATAAATACCTTGAAAAGTTTTAACTTTTTATGTATATACCATGAAAACCTTTTACTTTTTATGTTAATACCTTGAAAAGTTTTAACATTTTTTGTATATACCATGAAAACCTTTTACTTTTTATATAAATACCTTGAAAAGTTTTAACTTTTTATGTATATACCATGAAAACCTTTTACTTTTTATATAAATACCTTGAAAAGTTTTAACTTTTTATGTATATACCATGAAAACCTTTTACCTTTTATGTTAATACCTTGAAAAGTTTAAACTTTTTATGTATATACCATGAAAACCTTTTACTTTTTATATAAATACCTTGAAAAGTTTTAACTTTTTATGTATATACCATGAAAACATTTTACTTTTTATGTTAATACCTTGAAAAGTTCTAACTTTTTATGTATATACCATGAAAATCTTTTACTTTTTATGTTAATACCTTGAAAAGTTTTAATTTTTTATGTATATACCATAAAAACCTTTTACTTTTTATATATATATATACCTTGAAAAGTTTTAACTTTTTATGTATATACCATAAAAACCTTTTACTTTTTATATAAATACCTTGAAAAGTTTTAACTTTTTATGTATAGTATATACCATGAAAACCTTTTACTTTTTATATAATTACCTTGAAAAGTTTTAACTTTTTATGTATATACCATGAAAACCTTTTACTTTTTATGTAAATACCTTCAAAAGTTTTAACTTTTTATGTATATATCTTGAAAACCTTTTACTTTTTATGTAAATACCTTGAAAAGTTTTAACTTTTTATGTATATACCATGAAAACCTTTTACTTTTTATATAAATACCTTGAAAAGTTTTAACTTTTTATTTATATACTATGAAAACCTTTTACTTTTTATATAAATACCTTGAAAAGTTTTAACATTTTATGTATATACCATGAAAACCTTTTACTTTTTATATAAATACCTTGAAAAGTTTGAACTTTATATGTATATACCATGAAAACCTTTTACTTTTTATATAAATACCTTGAAAAGTTTTAACTTTTTATGTATATACCATGAAAACCTTTTACTTTTTATATAAATACCTTGAAAAGTTTTAACTTTTTATGTATATACCATGAAAACCTTTTACTTTTTATATAAATACCTTGAAAAGTTTGAACTTTTTATGTATATACCATGAAAACCTTTTACTTTTTATATAAATACCTTGAAAAGTTTGAACTTTATATGTATATACCATGAAAACCTTTTACTTTTTATATAAATACCTTGAAAAGTTTTAACTTTTTATGTATATACCATGAAAACCTTTTACTTTTTATATAAATACCTTGAAAAGTTTGAACTTTTTATGTATATACCATGAAAACCTTTTACTTTTTATATAAATACCTTGAAAAGTTTGAACTTTTTATGTATATACCATGAAAACCTTTTACTTTTTATATAAATACCTTGAAAAGTTTTAACTTTTTATGTATATACCATGAAAACCTTTTACTTTTTATGTTAATACCTTGAAAAGTTTTAACATTTTTTGTATATACCATGAAAACCTTTTACTTTTTATATAAATACCTTGAAAAGTTTTAACTTTTTATGTATATACCATGAAAACCTTTTACTTTTTATATAAATACCTTGAAAAGTTTTAACTTTTTATGTATATACCATGAAAACCTTTTACCTTTTATGTTAATACCTTGAAAAGTTTAAACTTTTTATGTATATACCATGAAAACCTTTTACTTTTTATATAAATACCTTGAAAAGTTTTCAACTTTTTATGTATATACCATGAAAACATTTTACTTTTTATGTTAATACCTTGAAAAGTTCTAACTTTTTATGTATATACCATGAAAATCTTTTACTTTTTATGTTAATACCTTGAAAAGTTTTAATTTTTTATGTATATACCATAAAAACCTTTTACTTTTTATATATATATATACCTTGAAAAGTTTTAACTTTTTATGTATATACCATAAAAACCTTTTACTTTTTATATAAATACCTTGAAAAGTTTTAACTTTTTATGTATAGTATATACCATGAAAACCTTTTACTTTTTATATAATTACCTTGAAAAGTTTTAACTTTTTATGTATATACCATGAAAACCTTTTACTTTTTATGTAAATACCTTCAAAAGTTTTAACTTTTTATGTATATATCTTGAAAACCTTTTACTTTTTATGTAAATACCTTGAAAAGTTTTAACTTTTTATGTATATACCATGAAAACCTTTTACTTTTTATATAAATACCTTGAAAAGTTTTAACTTTTTATTTATATACCATGAAAACCTTTTACTTTTTATATAAATACCTTGAAAAGTTTTAACATTTTATGTATATACCATGAAAACTTTTTACTTTTTATATAAATACCTTGAAAAGTTTTAACTTTTTATGTATATACCATGAAAACCTTTTACTTTTTATATAAATACCTTGAAAAGTTTTAACTTTTTATGTATATACCATGAAAACCTTTTACCTTTTATGTTAATACCTTGAAAAGTTTAAACTTTTTATGTATATACCATGAAAACCTTTTACTTTTTATATAAATACCTTGAAAAGTTTTAACTTTTTATGTATATACCATGAAAACATTTTACTTTTTATGTTAATACCTTGAAAAGTTCTAACTTTTTATGTATATACCATGAAAATCTTTTACTTTTTATGTTAATATCTTGAAAAGTTTTAATTTTTTATGTATATACCATAAAAACCTTTTACTTTATATATAAATACCTTGAAAAGTTTGAACTTTTTATGTATATACCATGAAAACCTTTTACTTTTTATATAAATACCTTGAAAAGTTTTAACTTTTTATGTATATACCATGAAAACCTTTTACTTTTTATATAAATACCTTGAAAAGTTTTAACTTTTTATTTATATACCATGAAAACCTTTTACTTTTTATATAAATACCTTGAAAAGTTTGAACTTTTTATGTATATACCATGAAAACCTTTTACTTTTTATATAAATACCTTGAAAAGTTTTAACTTTTTATGTATATACCATGAAAACCTTTTACTTTTTATATAAATACCTTGAAAAGTTTTAACTTTTTATTTATATACCATGAAAACCTTTTACTTTTTATATAAATACCTTGAAAAGTTTGAACTTTTTATGTATATACCATGAAAACCTTTTACTTTTTATATAAATACCTTGAAAAGTTTTAACTTTTTATGTATATACCATGAAAACCTTTTACTTTTTATATAAATACCTTGAAAAGTTTGAACTTTTTATGTATATACCATGAAAACCTTTTACTTTTTATATAAATACCTTGAAAAGTTTTAACTTTTTATGTATATACCATGAAAACCTTTTACTTTTTATATAAATACCTTGAAAAGTTTGAACTTTTTATGTATATACCATGAAAACCTTTTACTTTTTATATAAATACCTTGAAAAGTTTTAACTTTTTATGTATATACCATGAAAACCTTTTACTTTTTATATAAATACCTTGAAAAGTTTTAACTTTTTATGTATATACCATGAAAACCTTTTACTTTTTATATAAATACCTTGAAAAGTTTGAACTTTTTATGTATATACCATGAAAACCTTTTACTTTTTATATAAATACCTTGAAAAGTTTGAACTTTATATGTATATACCATGAAAACCTTTTACTTTTAATAATAATAATAATAATAATTTTTTATTTCTGTAGACACAATTACAAGTGTATAGAAAAAGTCAGACATAGATAAATATAATAAGAAATAAAATAAAACATAGTAAGCTACAGAGCAAAAAATTCATTTAAGTTATAAAAACTGTGTTGCAGTAGAAACGATATTAAAGATTTTTTAAATTTATTAAAATTATTTTCAGTTTTCAATGAATCAGGCAGCTTATTAAAAATTTCCAATCCCATTCTGTGTGGAGAATTTTTAGTAACGTTTAAACGAGACGTAGGAACGTAAAAGTTATTATTGTGGCGAGTATTATACTCATGCAAATCAGAAATCATGGTAAAAGATGTTTTATTCTTATGAATAAAAATACATATTTCAAGAATATAAATGCAAATTACTGTCAATATATTTAATTGTTTGAAAGTAGATCTACATGATGAGCTATGACTCATACCCATTATAGAGCGAATAATTCGCTTTTGAGCAACAAAAACATTATTAGCTGGATTTGAAGCGCCCCAGAAACAAATACCGTACCTTATACGGGACTCAACACAGGCAAAATAAAAAATCAAAAGTTGTTTGTTATTTAAGAATTCTCTTAAATGACGAACCTGAAAACATGTAGCGTTCAATTTAGCCACAATTTCATCACAATGAGGCTTCCAGTTTAAATTTTCAGTGAATAACATGCCCAGAAGACGTGCTGAATCATCATTGCTCTTAAGATTTTCTTGAAAATGTAACATAATTTGTTGTTTTTTACTGGGAAGTAAATGAAAATGAATAATTTTAGTTTTATTTTGGTTTAAAAATAATTTATTTTCTTGGCACCATGAAATTAGTGACTGCAAATTTTGATTGCATTTATCAATCAAAGTTTCTACATTTGGGTCTGAGATGACAAGAGTAGTGTCATCCGCGTATAAAATGGGGGTGCAATCATCAGAAAGAGCTGTACAAAGGTCATTTATATAAATTAAAAAAAGTATAGGTGCAAGTACTGTTCCCTGTGGTACACCAACATTAATATGTGCTAAAGCCGATTTTGCAGTCCTGGTAGTAGATAAGTTGTCCTTATAATTGAGTGAAACAAACTGATGTCTGTTTAATAAAAAGGAGGAAATCCATTTCAAAGCAACACCTCGAATACCCACGCATTCCAGCTTATCAAGTAAGCGACGATGGTCAACACAGTCGAAAGCTTTACTGAAATCACAAAAAATACCTATAGGATATTCTCCCTTATCTAGATTTAAGATAATACTTTTAAAGAAGCAATGTAAAGCATCTATAGTACAGTTGTTAGTTCTAAAACCAAATTGTCTACTGTTAAGAATACAATTTTGATCTAGAAAATGTACAAACCTTTTCAAAAAACAATATTCAAAAATCTTAGAGAACCCTGAAGTTAGAGCTATGGGCCTATAATTATCGACACAAGTCTTGTCACCTTTTTTATGAACCGGGATTATTTTATTTAATTTCAAGTTTTGCGGAAAAGATCCGTTCTGAAAAGAAATATTTATGACATATGTAAGAGGATTTGCTATAATATCAGCGACACCACGAATAACGGAATTCGGAACATTGTCAGGTCCACTGGAATTTTTATTTTTAAGTTTATTTCTGATAATCTCAAATAATTCGGTTTCATTAAAAGGATTTAAGAAACAACTACTAGATACATTATGCCCTGTTTTCAGATTATTCGGATCTGTATTGACCACCGGGATGCGATTTAGAATATTTAAGGGTGCTTCCTCGAAATGGTTATTAAAAATATTCACAATATGATTTGGATCATCAATCAGTTCATTATTATAATTAATCTTGTTTACAAAATCAACTTTACTTTTACTTTTAGAGTTGATAATATTCCAGGCACTCTTTGTTATGTTGTCCGACTTTAATATTTTCTCCTGATAAAAATTCTTTTTAGTTGTTGCAATAAGAATAGAGTGTTCCCTTTTAGCTTTTTTGTACATAGGAATAAATTCTGGGAAATTGCTCTTAAGCTGAAAAAGAGATTTTAGATTAATGCTGGAATTAATAATATTTAAGTTAACCCAGTTTTTTTTATTACTATTGTTTGATATTTTCTTAAGCGGAAAATTATTATTAAAATGAAATAAAAATATATCAAAAAAACAATCATAAGCTTCATCTGTAGAGGTTTTGGAATAAACATCATACCATGTTTCTGTAATTAATTGATTGCGAAAACTGTTTATGTTGGTGTTACTAAAAATTCTTTTATGACAAATAGGACGGTTTGTGTGAAGGTTACTATTTGTTTTTAAAATAACGGTTCTATGATCTGAGATACAATTATCTTGCACTACAGCAATACAGCTTTTAATATTAGTAAAACAGTGATCTAATTTATAGACACCTCTTGTTGGATCAATAACCTTATTAAATAAGCCATAAGTTGATACGATATCATTTAAACATTTATATTCTACAGAATCTCTCACAGGATCCATGTTAAAGTCTCCACAGATAATTAGATCATAATTTAACTTAAACACAAAATCTAACACCTGAGATAACTTATCACACAAAATTTTGTAGTTAGAACTTGGAGATCTATAAATATTGATAATGAGAGTTGGGTTGCGAGAGTCTGGTTTCCATAAGACAGCACAGGCCTCAAAATCTTTTTCTACACAAAAAATAGAAATATCAATTATTATAATATCTTTTATATAAATACCTTGAAAAGTTTTAACTTTTTATGTATATACCATGAAAACCTTTTACTTTTTATATAAATACCTTGAAAAGTTTGAACTTTTTATGTATATACCATGAAAACCTTTTACTTTTTATATAAATACCTTGAAAAGTTTGAACTTTTTATGTATATACCATGAAAACCTTTTACTTTTTATATAAATACCTTGAAAAGTTTTAACTTTTTATGTATATACCATGAAAACCTTTTACTTTTTATGTTAATACCTTGAAAAGTTTTAACATTTTATGTATATACCATGAAAACCTTTTACTTTTTATATAAATACCTTGAAAAGTTTTAACTTTTTATGTATATACCATGAAAACCTTTTACTTTTTATATAAATACCTTGAAAAGTTTTAACTTTTTATGTATATACCATGAAAACCTTTTACTTTTTATGTTAATACCTTGAAAAGTTTTAACATTTTATGTATATACCATGAAAACCTTTTACTTTTTATATAAATACCTTGAAAAGTTTTAACTTTTTATGTATATACCATGAAAACCTTTTACTTTTTATATAAATACCTTGAAAAGTTTGAACTTTTTATGTATATACCATGAAAACCTTTTACTTTTTATATAAATACCTTGAAAAGTTTTAACTTTTTATGTATATACCATGAAAACCTTTTACTTTTTATGTTAATACCTTGAAAAGTTTTAACATTTTATGTATATACCATGAAAACCTTTTACTTTTTATATAAATACCTTGAAAAGTTTTAACTTTTTATGTATATACCATGAAAACCTTTTACTTTTTATATAAATACCTTGAAAAGTTTTAACTTTTTATGTATATACCATGAAAACCTTTTACCTTTTATGTTAATACCTTGAAAAGTTTAAACTTTTTATGTATATACCATGAAAACCTTTTACTTTTTATATAAATACCTTGAAAAGTTTGAACTTTTTATGTATATACCATGAAAACCTTTTACTTTTTATATAAATACCTTGAAAAGTTTTAACTTTTTATGTATATACCATGAAAACCTTTTACTTTTTATATAAATACCTTGAAAAGTTTTAACTTTTTATGTATATACCATGAAAACCTTTTACTTTTTATATAAATACCTTGAAAAGTTTGAACTTTTTATGTATATACCATGAAAACCTTTTACTTTTTATATAAATACCTTGAAAAGTTTGAACTTTATATGTATATACCATGAAAACCTTTTACTTTTTATATAAATACCTTGAAAAGTTTTAACTTTTTATGTATATACCATGAAAACCTTTTACTTTTTATATAAATACCTTGAAAAGTTTGAACTTTTTATGTATATACCATGAAAACCTTTTACTTTTTATATAAATACCTTGAAAAGTTTGAACTTTTTATGTATATACCATGAAAACCTTTTACTTTTTATATAAATACCTTGAAAAGTTTTAACTTTTTATGTATATACCATGAAAACCTTTTACTTTTTATGTTAATACCTTGAAAAGTTTTAACATTTTATGTATATACCATGAAAACCTTTTACTTTTTATATAAATACCTTGAAAAGTTTTAACTTTTTATGTATATACCATGAAAACCTTTTACTTTTTATATAAATACCTTGAAAAGTTTTAACTTTTTATGTATATACCATGAAAACCTTTTACCTTTTATGTTAATACCTTGAAAAGTTTAAACTTTTTATGTATATACCATGAAAACCTTTTACTTTTTATATAAATACCTTGAAAAGTTTTAACTTTTTATGTATATACCATGAAAACATTTTACTTTTTATGTTAATACCTTGAAAAGTTCTAACTTTTTATGTATATACCATGAAAATCTTTTACTTTTTATGTTAATACCTTGAAAAGTTTTAATTTTGTATGTATATACCATAAAAACCTTTTACTTTTTATATATATATATATACCTTGAAAAGTTTTAACTTTTTATGTATATACCATAAAAACCTTTTACTTTTTATATAAATACCTTGAAAAGTTTTAACTTTTTATGTATAGTATATACCATGAAAACCTTTTACTTTTTATATAATTACCTTGAAAAGTTTTAACTTTTTATGTATATACCATGAAAACCTTTTACTTTTTATGTAAATACCTTCAAAAGTTTTAACTTTTTATGTATATACCATGAAAACCTTTTACTTTTTATATAAATACCTTGAAAAGTTTTAACTTTTTATTTATATACCATGAAAACCTTTTACTTTTTATATAAATACCTTGAAAAGTTTTAACATTTTATGTATATACCATGAAAACCTTTTACTTTTTATATAAATACCTTGAAAAGTTTTAACTTTTTATGTATATACCATGAAAACCTTTTACCTTTTATGTTAATACCTTGAAAAGTTTAAACTTTTTATGTATATACCATGAAAACCTTTTACTTTTTATATAAATACCTTGAAAAGTTTTAACTTTTTATGTATATACCATGAAAACATTTTACTTTTTATGTTAATACCTTGAAAAGTTCTAACTTTTTATGTATATACCATGAAAATCTTTTACTTTTTATGTTAATATCTTGAAAAGTTTTAATTTTTTATGTATATACCATAAAAACCTTTTACTTTATATATATATATATATATATATATATACCTTGAAAAGTTTTAACTTTTTATGTATATACCATAAAAACCTTTTACTTTTTATATAAATACCTTGAAAAGTTTTAACTTTTTATGTATATACCATGAAAACCTTTTACTTTTTATATAATTACCTTAAAAAGTTTTAACTTTTTATGTATATACCATGAAAACCTTTTACTTTTTATGTAAATACCTTGAAAAGTTTTAACTTTTTATGTATATATCTTGAAAACCTTTTACTTTTTATGTAAATACCTTGAAAAGTTTTAACTTTTTATGTATATACCATGAAAACCTTTTACTTTTTATGTTAATACCTTGAAAAGTTTTAACTTTTTATGTATATACCATGAAAATCTTTTACTTTTTATGTAAATACCTTGAAAAGTTTTAACTTTTTATGTATATACCATGAAAACCTTTTACTTTTTATGTTAATACCTTGAAAAGTTTTAACATTTTATGTATATACCATGAAAACCTTTTACTTTTTATGTTAATACGTTGAAAAGTTTTAAATTTTATGTATATACCATGAAAACCTTTTACTTTTTATGTAAATATCTTGAAAAGTTTAAACTTTTTATGTATATACCATGAAAACCTTTTACTTTTAATATATATACCTTAAAAAGTTTTAACTTTTTATGTATATATCATGGAAACCTTTTACTTTTTATGTTATTACCTTGAAAAGTTTTAACTTTTTATGTATATACCATGAAAACCTTTCACTTTTTATATAAATACCTTGAAAAGTGTTAACTTTTTATGTAAATACCTTGAAAAGTTTTAACTTTTTATGTATATACTATGAAAACCTTTTACTTTTTATGTCAATACCTTGAAAAGTTTAAACTTTTTATGTATATACAATGAAAACCTTTTACTTTTTATATATATACCTTAAAAAGTCTTAACTTTTTGTGTATATATCATGGAAACCTTTTACTTTTTATGTTATTACCTTGAAAAGTTTTAACTTTTTAT
Organism: Ophonus ardosiacus; assembly: GCA_943142095.1. Taxonomy (NCBI): domain Eukaryota; kingdom Metazoa; phylum Arthropoda; class Insecta; order Coleoptera; family Carabidae; genus Ophonus; species Ophonus ardosiacus. The sequence goes on from OW964836.1 coordinate 29,638,978, forward strand.
GTATATACCATGAAAACCTTTCACTTTTTATATAAATACCTTGAAAAGTGTTAACTTTTTATGTATATACCATGAAAACCTTTTACTTTTTATGTTATTACCTTGAAAAGTTTTAACTTTTTATGTATATACCATGAAAACCTTTTACTTTTTATGTAAATACCTTGAAAAGTTTTAACTTTTTATGTATATATCATGAAAACCTTTTACTTTTTATGTAAATACCTTGAAAAGTTTTAAATTTTATGTATATACCATGAAAACTTTTTACTTTTTATGTAAATACCTTGAAAAGTTTTAACTTTTTATGTATATACCATAAAAACCTTTTACTTTTTATATAAATACCTTGAAAAGTTTTAACTTTTTATGTATATACCATGAAAACCTTTTACTTTTTATATAAATACCTTGAAAAGTTTTAACTTTTTATGTATATACCATGAAAACCTTTCACTTTTTATATAAATACCTTGAAAAGTGTTAACTTTTTATGTAAATACCATGAAAACCTTTTACTTTTTATATAAATACCTTGAAAAGTTTTAACTTTTTATGTATAGTATATACCATGAAAACCTTTTACCTTTTATGTTAATACCTTGAAAAGTTTAAACTTTTTATGTATATACCATGAAAACCTTTTACTTTTTATATAAATACCTTGAAAAGTTTTAACTTTTTATGTATATACCATGAAAACATTTTACTTTTTATGTTAATACCTTGAAAAGTTCTAACTTTTTATGTATATACCATGAAAATCTTTTACTTTTTATGTTAATACCTTGAAAAGTTTTAATTTTTTATGTATATACCATAAAAACCTTTTACTTTTTATATATATATATACCTTGAAAAGTTTTAACTTTTTATGTATATACCATAAAAACCTTTTACTTTTTATATAAATACCTTGAAAAGTTTTAACTTTTTATGTATAGTATATACCATGAAAACCTTTTACTTTTTATATAATTACCTTGAAAAGTTTTAACTTTTTATGTATATACCATGAAAACCTTTTACTTTTTATGTAAATACCTTCAAAAGTTTTAACTTTTTATGTATATATCTTGAAAACCTTTTACTTTTTATGTAAATACCTTGAAAAGTTTTAACTTTTTATGTATATACCATGAAAACCTTTTACTTTTTATATAAATACCTTGAAAAGTTTTAACTTTTTATTTATATACCATGAAAACCTTTTACTTTTTATATAAATACCTTGAAAAGTTTTAACATTTTATGTATATACCATGAAAACCTTTTACTTTTTATATAAATACCTTGAAAAGTTTGAACTTTATATGTATATACCATGAAAACCTTTTACTTTTTATATAAATACCTTGAAAAGTTTTAACTTTTTATGTATATACCATGAAAACCTTTTACTTTTTATATAAATACCTTGAAAAGTTTTAACTTTTTATGTATATACCATGAAAACCTTTTACTTTTTATATAAATACCTTGAAAAGTTTGAACTTTTTATGTATATACCATGAAAACCTTTTACTTTTTATATAAATACCTTGAAAAGTTTGAACTTTATATGTATATACCATGAAAACCTTTTACTTTTTATATAAATACCTTGAAAAGTTTTAACTTTTTATGTATATACCATGAAAACCTTTTACTTTTTATATAAATACCTTGAAAAGTTTTAACTTTTTATGTATATACCATGAAAACCTTTTACTTTTTATATAAATACCTTGAAAAGTTTGAACTTTTTATGTATATACCATGAAAACCTTTTACTTTTTATATAAATACCTTGAAAAGTTTTAACTTTTTATGTATATACCATGAAAACCTTTTACTTTTTATGTTAATACCTTGAAAAGTTTTAACATTTTTTGTATATACCATGAAAACCTTTTACTTTTTATATAAATACCTTGAAAAGTTTTAACTTTTTATGTATATACCATGAAAACCTTTTACTTTTTATATAAATACCTTGAAAAGTTTTAACTTTTTATGTATATACCATGAAAACCTTTTACCTTTTATGTTAATACCTTGAAAAGTTTAAACTTTTTATGTATATACCATGAAAACCTTTTATTTTTTATATAAATACCTTGAAAAGTTTTAACTTTTTATGTATATACCATGAAAACATTTTACTTTTTATGTTAATACCTTGAAAAGTTCTAACTTTTTATGTATATACCATGAAAATCTTTTACTTTTTATGTTAATACCTTGAAAAGTTTTAATTTTTTATGTATATACCATAAAAACCTTTTACTTTTTATATATATATATACCTTGAAAAGTTTTAACTTTTTATGTATAGTATATACCATGAAAACCTTTTACTTTTTATATAATTACCTTGAAAAGTTTTAACTTTTTATGTATATACCATGAAAACCTTTTACTTTTTATGTAAATACCTTCAAAAGTTTTAACTTTTTATGTATATATCTTGAAAACCTTTTACTTTTTATGTAAATACCTTGAAAAGTTTTAACTTTTTATGTATATACCATGAAAACCTTTTACTTTTTATATAAATACCTTGAAAAGTTTTAACTTTTTATTTATATACCATGAAAACCTTTTACTTTTTATATAAATACCTTGAAAAGTTTTAACATTTTATGTATATACCATGAAAACTTTTTACTTTTTATATAAATACCTTGAAAAGTTTTAACTTTTTATGTATATACCATGAAACCCTTTTACTTTTTATATAAATACCTTGAAAAGTTTTAACTTTTTATGTATATACCATGAAAACCTTTTACCTTTTATGTTAATACCTTGAAAAGTTTAAACTTTTTATGTATATACCATGAAAACCTTTTACTTTTTATATAAATACCTTGAAAAGTTTTAACTTTTTATGTATATACCATGAAAACATTTTACTTTTTATGTTAATACCTTGAAAAGTTCTAACTTTTTATGTATATACCATGAAAATCTTTTACTTTTTATGTTAATATCTTGAAAAGTTTTAATTTTTTATGTATATACCATAAAAACCTTTTACTTTATATATAAATACCTTGAAAAGTTTGAACTTTTTATGTATATACCATGAAAACCTTTTACTTTTTATATAAATACCTTGAAAAGTTTTAACTTTTTATGTATATACCATGAAAACCTTTTACTTTTTATATAAATACCTTGAAAAGTTTTAACTTTTTATTTATATACCATGAAAACCTTTTACTTTTTATATAAATACCTTGAAAAGTTTGAACTTTTTATGTATATACCATGAAAACCTTTTACTTTTTATATAAATACCTTGAAAAGTTTTAACTTTTTATGTATATACCATGAAAACCTTTTACTTTTTATATAAATACCTTGAAAAGTTTTAACTTTTTATTTATATACCATGAAAACCTTTTACTTTTTATATAAATACCTTGAAAAGTTTGAACTTTTTATGTATATACCATGAAAACCTTTTACTTTTTATATAAATACCTTGAAAAGTTTTAACTTTTTATGTATATACCATGAAAACCTTTTACTTTTTATATAAATACCTTGAAAAGTTTGAACTTTTTATGTATATACCATGAAAACCTTTTACTTTTTATATAAATACCTTGAAAAGTTTTAACTTTTTATGTATATACCATGAAAACCTTTTACTTTTTATATAAATACCTTGAAAAGTTTGAACTTTTTATGTATATACCATGAAAACCTTTTACTTTTTATATAAATACCTTGAAAAGTTTTAACTTTTTATGTATATACCATGAAAACCTTTTACTTTTTATATAAATACCTTGAAAAGTTTTAACTTTTTATGTATATACCATGAAAACCTTTTACTTTTTATATAAATACCTTGAAAAGTTTGAACTTTTTATGTATATACCATGAAAACCTTTTACTTTTTATATAAATACCTTGAAAAGTTTGAACTTTATATGTATATACCATGAAAACCTTTTACTTTTTATATAAATACCTTGAAAAGTTTTAACTTTTTATGTATATACCATGAAAACCTTTTACTTTTTATATAAATACCTTGAAAAGTTTGAACTTTTTATGTATATACCATGAAAACCTTTTACTTTTTATATAAATACCTTGAAAAGTTTGAACTTTTTATGTATATACCATGAAAACCTTTTACTTTTTATATAAATACCTTGAAAAGTTTTAACTTTTTATGTATATACCATGAAAACCTTTTACTTTTTATGTTAATACCTTGAAAAGTTTTAACATTTTATGTATATACCATGAAAACCTTTTACTTTTTATATAAATACCTTGAAAAGTTTTAACTTTTTATGTATATACCATGAAAACCTTTTACTTTTTATATAAATACCTTGAAAAGTTTTAACTTTTTATGTATATACCATGAAAACCTTTTACTTTTTATATAAATACCTTGAAAAGTTTTAACTTTTTATGTATATACCATGAAAACCTTTTACTTTTTATATAAATACCTTGAAAAGTTTGAACTTTATATGTATATACCATGAAAATCTTTTACTTTTTATATAAATACCTTGAAAAGTTTTAACTTTTTATGTATATACCATGAAAACCTTTTACCTTTTATGTTAATACCTTGAAAAGTTTAAACTTTTTATGTATATACCATGAAAACCTTTTACTTTTTATATAAATACCTTGAAAAGTTTTAACTTTTTATGTATATACCATGAAAACATTTTACTTTTTATGTTAATACCTTGAAAAGTTCTAACTTTTTATGTATATACCATGAAAATCTTTTACTTTTTATGTTAATACCTTGAAAAGTTTTAATTTTTTATGTATATACCATAAAAACCTTTTACTTTTTATATATATATATACCTTGAAAAGTTTTAACTTTTTATGTATATACCATAAAAACCTTTTACTTTTTATATAAATACCTTGAAAAGTTTTAACTTTTTATGTATAGTATATACCATGAAAACCTTTTACTTTTTATATAATTACCTTGAAAAGTTTTAACTTTTTATGTATATACCATGAAAACCTTTTACTTTTTATGTAAATACCTTCAAAAGTTTTAACTTTTTATGTATATATCTTGAAAACCTTTTACTTTTTATGTAAATACCTTGAAAAGTTTTAACTTTTTATGTATATACCATGAAAACCTTTTACTTTTTATATAAATACCTTGAAAAGTTTTAACTTTTTACTTATATACCATGAAAACCTTTTACTTTTTATATAAATACCTTGAAAAGTTTTAACATTTTATGTATATACCATGAAAACCTTTTACTTTTTATATAAATACCTTGAAAAGTTTTAACTTTTTATGTATATACAGCAAAAGATCGATAACGTAAACACGGGATAACGAAAACATTGCGCTAATGTAAACACAAACTTCGTTCTATAGAATCAAATGGAACGTGCGATAACGTAAACAATGTGTACGCTCGATGACGTAAACAACTCTTGGCGACGGTGAATCCCCGATTTTGTCATGTACATGCCGCCCAACGTAACATCATTAATTCAACCCATGGACCAGAATATAATAAGACTCACCAAACTATACTATCGAAAGTTTCTACTTTCGTCTGTCTTATCAAAGAATCCTGAAAACATATCTGAGGCTTTAAAAAAAGTAACATTACGAGAAGCTGTTTTAAATTTACATATGGCCTGGAATGAACTTAATCAGCAAACTATTCAAAAATGTTGGAACAATCTCTTATGTACCAATGATGAAGATGATGAAGAAGACGATGTTCCCTTAAGCGTAATTAGAGAACGTTTGCGATCCAACGTTGATATTGTTATTAGTGCGTCATTGGATGTTGTTGATTTATTGAAAATAGTGAATCCCAACATTGTTTGTACTCCAACTGATATTAATTTTTGGAACGAAGATAAGCAGACCAATGATGCTAATAAGGAGGAAGATATGGACAGTGAGAACGATGAGGACGATCCCATTGAAGTCAGATGTGTAGTGACTGACGCGCAAGCTATACAAGTTTTTAACCAAGCTTTAGATTGGGCTGAAAGAAAAGAAGTATCATACACGGATATTTTAGTTCTTCGTAAATTACGGGCGCAGGCATTGGAAGACAATGCTAAGCGCAAATTTACGCAGACTAAAATTGTTAACTATTTTTCTTCTAATTAAAAAATACTTATCGCTGTTAGAATATTTGTTTATTTTGTTATAAATATATATTAAACGTTTCTTTCAATAAATCATTTATTATTTGAATTACGTTCGCTAATGTAAACATTTTGATCATGTGAACCACACTTGGTTTGAATTAGTTCACATTATCGAGCGTCTGCTGTACCATGAAAACCTTTTACTTTTTATATAAATACCTTGAAAAGTTTTAACTTTTTATGTATATACCATGAAAACCTTTTACCTTTTATGTTAATACCTTGAAAAGTTTAAACTTTTTATGTATATACCATGAAAACCTTTTACTTTTTATATAAATACCTTGAAAAGTTTTAACTTTTTATGTATATACCATGAAAACATTTTACTTTTTATGTTAATACCTTGAAAAGTTCTAACTTTTTATGTATATACCATGAAAATCTTTTACTTTTTATGTTAATATCTTGAAAAGTTTTAATTTTTTATGTATATACCATAAAAACCTTTTACTTTATATATATATATATATATATATATACCTTGAAAAGTTTTAACTTTTTATGTATATACCATAAAAACCTTTTACTTTTTATATAAATACCTTGAAAAGTTTTAACTTTTTATGTATATACCATGAAAACCTTTTACTTTTTATATAATTACCTTAAAAAGTTTTAACTTTTTATGTATATACCATGAAAACCTTTTACTTTTTATGTAAATACCTTGAAAAGTTTTAACTTTTTATGTATATATCTTGAAAACCTTTTACTTTTTATGTAAATACCTTGAAAAGTTTTAACTTTTTATGTATATACCATGAAAACCTTTTACTTTTTATGTTAATACCTTGAAAAGTTTTAACTTTTTATGTATATACCATGAAAATCTTTTACTTTTTATGTAAATACCTCGAAAAGTTTTAACTTTTTATGTATATACCATGAAAACCTTTTACTTTTTATGTTAATACCTTGAAAAGTTTTAACATTTTATGTATATACCATGAAAACCTTTTACTTTTTATGTTAATACGTTGAAAAGTTTTAAATTTTATGTATATACCATGAAAACCTTTTACTTTTTATGTAAATATCTTGAAAAGTTTAAACTTTTTATGTATATACCATGAAAACCTTTTACTTTTAATATATATACCTTAAAAAGTTTTAACTTTTTATGTATATATCATGGAAACCTTTTACTTTTTATGTTATTACCTTGAAAAGTTTTAACTTTTTATGTATATACCATGAAAACCTTTCACTTTTTATATAAATACCTTGAAAAGTGTTAACTTTTTATGTAAATACCTTGAAAAGTTTTAACTTTTTATGTATATACTATGAAAACCTTTTACTTTTTATGTCAATACCTTGAAAAGTTTAAACTTTTTATGTATATACCATGAAAACCTTTTACTTTTTATATATATACCTTAAAAAGTCTTAACTTTTTGTGTATATATCATGGAAACCTTTTACTTTTTATGTTATTACCTTGAAAAGTTTTAACTTTTTATGTATATACCATGAAAACCTTTCACTTTTTATATAAATACCTTGAAAAGTGTTAACTTTTTATGTATATACCATGAAAACCTTTTACTTTTTATGTTATTACCTTGAAAAGTTTTAACTTTTTATGTATATACCATGAAAACCTTTTACTTTTTATGTAAATACCTTGAAAAGTTTTAACTTTTTATGTATATATCATGAAAACCTTTTACTTTTTATGTAAATACCTTGAAAAGTTTTAAATTTTATGTATATACCATGAAAACTTTTTACTTTTTATGTAAATACCTTGAAAAGTTTTAACTTTTTATGTATATACCATAAAAACCTTTTACTTTTTATATAAATACCTTGAAAAGTTTTAACTTTTTATGTATATACCATGAAAACCTTTTACTTTTTATATAAATACCTTGAAAAGTTTTAACTTTTTATGTATATACCATGAAAACCTTTCACTTTTTATATAAATACCTTGAAAAGTGTTAACTTTTTATGTAAATACCATGAAAACCTTTTACTTTTTATATAAATACCTTGAAAAGTTTTAACTTTTTATGTATATACCATGAAAACATTTTACTTTTTATGTTAATACCTTGAAAAGTTCTAACTTTTTATGTATATACTATGAAAACCTTTTACTTTTTATATAATTACCTTAAAAAGTTTTAACTTTTTATGTATATACCATGAAAACCTTTTACTTTTTATGTAAATACCTTGAAATGTTTTAACTTTTTATGTATATATCTTGAAAACCTTTTACTTTTTATGTAAATACCTTGAAAAGTTTTAACTTTTTATGTATATACCATGAAAACCTTTTACTTTTTATGTTAATACCTTGAAAAGTTTTAACATTTTATGTATATACCATGAAAACCTTTTACTTTTTATATAAATACCTTGAAAAGTTTTAACTTTTTATGTATATACCATGAAAACCTTTTACTTTTTATGTAAATACCTTGAAAAGTTTTAACTTTTTATGTATATACCATGAAAACCTTTTACTTTTTAAGTAAATACCTTGAAAAGTTTTAACATTTTATGTATATACCATGAAAACCTTTTACTTTTTATGTTAATACGTTGAAAAGTTTTAAATTTTATGTATATACCATGAAAACCTTTTACTTTTTATGTAAATACCTTGAAAAGTTTAAACTTTTTATGTATATACCATGAAAACCTTTTACTTTTAATATATATACCTTAAAAAGTTTTAACTTTTTATGTATATATCATGGAAACCTTTTACTTTTTATGTTATTATCTTGAAAAGTTTTAACTTTTTATGTATATACCATGAAAACCTTTCACTTTTTATATAAATACCTTGAAAAGTGTTAACTTTTTATGTAAATACCTTGAAAAGTTTTAACTTTTTATGTATATACTATGAAAACCTTTTACTTTTTATGTCAATACCTTGAAAAGTTTAAACTTTTTATGTATATACCATGAAAACCTTTTACTTTTTATATATATACCTTAAAAAGTCTTAACTTTTTGTGTATATATCATGGAAACCTTTTACTTTTTATGTTATTACCTTGAAAAGTTTTAACTTTTTATGTATATACCATGAAAACCTTTCACTTTTTATATAAATACCTTGAAAAGTGTTAACTTTTTATGTATATACCATGAAAACCTTTTACTTTTTATGTTATTACCTTGAAAAGTTTTAACTTTTTATGTATATACCATGAAAACCTTTTACTTTTTATGTAAATACCTTGAAAAGTTTTAACTTTTTATGTATATATCATGAAAACCTTTTACTTTTTATGTAAATACCTTGAAATGTGTTAACTTTTTATGTAAATACCTTGAAAAGTTTTAACTTTTTATGTATATACTATGAAAACCTTTTACTTTTTATGTCAATACCTTGAAAAGTTTAAACTTTTTATGTATATACCATGAAAACCTTTTACTTTTTATATATATACCTTAAAAAGTCTTAACTTTTCGTGTATATATCATGGAAACCTTTTACTTTTTATGTTATTACCTTGAAAAGTTTTAACTTTTTATGTATATACCATGAAAACCTTTCACTTTTTATATAAATACCTTGAAAAGTGTTAACTTTTTATGTATATACCATGAAAACCTTTTACTTTTTATATAAATACCTTGAAAAGTTTTAACTTTTTATGTATATACCATGAAAACCTTTTACTTTTTATATAAATACCTTGAAAAGTTTTAACTTTTTATGTATATACCATGAAAACCTTTTACTTTTTATGTAAATACCTTGAAAAGTTTTAACTTTTTATGTATATATCTTGAAAACCTTTTACTTTTTATGTAAATACCTTGAAAAGTTTTAACTTTTTATGTGTGTACCATGAAAACCTTTTACTTTTTATGTTAATACCTTGAAAAGTTTTAACATTTTATGTATATACCATGAAAACCTTTTACTTTTTATGTTAATACCTTGAAAAGTTTAAACTTTTTATGTATATACCATGAAAACCATTTACTTTTTATGTAAATACCTTCAAAAGTTTTAACTTTTTATGTATATACCATGAAAACCTTTTACTTTTTATGTAAATACCTTGAAAAGTTTTAACTTTTTATGTATATACCATGAAAACCTTTTACTTTTTATGTTAATACCTTGAAAAGTTTAAACTTTTTATGTATATACCAGAGCTGGGCAAGTTACTTTTAAAATGTAACTAGTTACAGTTACAGTTACCTCCAAAAAAAAGTAACAAAGTTACTTAAGTTCCAGTTACTTTGGTGAAAGAACTAAGTTATTTACTAAGTTATTTAAAAGTAACTTTGTTACTTCGAGTTACTTTCTAACTACTTTTAATGGCGTGAAGTGTGGACTGTTGACTTAGTTATTGTGTAGGATACATATCAGGGAGTTTTTGCACTAAGTACGTTAACCTAAATTTTAACGTTATTGCTTGGCAACACCCAATCAGATTATTGTTGTTAATGTCAACGGACCTACAGGGCCTTATTACCGCCTAGGCCCACGAGGCTACGACCTAGGGCCCGCTTTGACAAGGGGCCCGCAGGGCCTGGTTGCTAGTGTTGCCAGAAGTCGAGACGAGACGAGACTTGGGGTCGGTCTCGTCTTGGTCTTGACTTGGTCTCGACTAGAGTGGTCTCGTCTTGGTCTTGTCGAGACGAGACTTGATGTCAGTCTCGTCTCGTCTCGAGTCTCGACAAGACTCTCGACTTTGCCTCCATTAACATTTTTTTTATAATCCCATCTAATAGTACATAAAATTCTAAGAACAGCAGTACAATCGCGATTCAAAAATTCCAAATAATATTAGAGATATTTATTATTTTTTCTGTAAATATCAACTTGATACTTGAGCTCTTGAAATAATTAATATGAAAATATACATACATACCGAGTATTGTTTCTTGTTAATAAACATAAAATATATAATTTCAAATCTTTAGCTACGGAATGAATCACAGCAATGCATTTATATTATTAGCAATAGTTAAATAGGTATGTATATGTTTAAATGAAGCAGCAAGTAAATGGACAAAAATCCCCAAAAAAAAAAAATTCTTTCGCTTTTTTTTATATTTTTCTAAATAAATGTTAAATAAGTAGATAACTAAAACTTAACCTTTCGCATATCCCCTAGTACGCGTACCACACTTATTTGAAAAACAAATAAATTATAATAAACTTGCTTAAATTTATAAAATTAGTAAAAAAAAAATAGTAACTAAGAAACTTTAATAATAACAGTTGTACGGTTTAACGAATTATAAATAGAGTAACTTTCCAAAATCAGTCAGCTTTACTATAATCATAGAAACAGCTGATATATTCAAAAAATTGTAATTGACAGATGTCAGTGTCAAGTACAATATACATAATGATTGTTCGTGTTATAATTGTATTGGATTTATATTTTTTCCAAAGAACGTTCGGTATGGAATTTGTAAAAAATAGTATGTGTTCGTGTTATAATTTTATTGAATATATAGAATCTTTTCTAGGGAACTTTTGATGTGGGATTGGTACAAAATACATCAAATTGACGGAAGGTCTTGTGCTAGCCACAACAGATTTTTTATGTACCTACTAAAACTTCTTTTACATGTTGTAGAAGGTAGAGTTAAAAATAAAATCAAGCCATGGAGTAAAAATGGATAGAATTTTTTGGAAATATCTAATAATTCTTCATATGGTATTTCTTTCTCAAGAGGTTCCTCTTTCCACTAATGAAACCATAATAATGATTCCTCATTGTCTATGTTATGTTTCATTTAATTCTTTATCATACGTTTATACTTTTCTTTATTACATATTTTTATATTTTTAGGATGCAAAATTGTTAGATTGACTAAAGTATTGTATTCGGAAATATTTGGATTTGGGTTGGGCAAACCTACCTACTTTTATTACTAGCAGATGTCTAAAAGTGGTTGTTATTGTCTGGTAATATGCAGCATTTATAGCACCGTTGTAAAATTTATTGTTCCATTATTGGATTTTTACAAGAAAAGAAATGTTGTGTTATTTTTTACCCATTTTTTAAAAATTATGTTATATTAGGGAATTGGAAAAACAGTTTGTTTTACACATTTGTGCATACAAAGTTTTAAGAACATTATTAAAGAAGGGCTTGTACATTACGACTTTTATATTTCTATTTTCTTTAAGTAAACGTTGATTATTGTTTTCAATTTTTTCATATGAATGAATTTATACAATGTATTTTAATTTTCTCAGGGGGCGCCCCCCCCCCCCCCCCCTGGCCCCCCTGTATACGCCCATGGGCACCGGGCGAGTGTACTTGCATTTTGCATGTGTTCTTACGAGAAATGCTTAATACCAGTTTCTTAGAATATCTGATACCAATTTTCCCAAATTGTTATACCTGTAACTATATATTTTAACAATGTCCCTTACATTTCACTTTGTTGAGATAAAGTTTTACTTTCATTATACATGTAAAAGATACATAAACTTTTATCTTTTGAAGCAGATATTGTCCAATTTTTTTTTTTACTAAATGATACATACGATATTATTCATATGTTTCAATGGAAGAATTATTTAGGTGAATAAGAAGTACATCCGTTGAAAATGTAGAATATGGTTATTTTAAAACGGGAATTTCCCTAAGATCGTAAAATCTTTGTGTGTATTTTCGCAAAATTCTAAGAATCACAATAGATTCTTTAAAAATAAAAGAAAAATAATGTATATTTGAAGGGAACGTTATTTTTGTTATAATATATTAATTTAATAAATAAAACTGAAGTACATTGCTAACTTGCAGAATGCACCACAGATATAACTTTTGTGTGCTATTTGAAAATTGGAAATATGAAGATGAAATCAGTATTTCATATACCCAGTTGTACCAATATATTAATTGAGAATTAAACAAAAATTAAATTAAAATAACATGTGTAGTATAAAATAAAGGTTGATCTTAATTTAATAAAAAATATTGGTGCATTAAAATAACATAAGAATCCTAAATTGATACTGTTTTCATTTCATCCCACTTACATTGTAATTTAAATTCAATTAAAACTTATATCTGGATTATTTAGATGAATAAGGAATACATCATATTTACATAAATTAATGTTTCTGGGACACAATTATGAAAGTAGAAAATTACAAAATTTGAAAAATTAATATCTCTCTTATTTATTCGAATTTTCAATCAGTATTTAGAGCAATACTCTCAGTTTTTGAAGGACTTTTAGAATAGGTATATGTTTAAAGAAATGCCTGTGATCTGAAGTCGAGAGTCTTGTCGAGACTCAAGACTTTCTCGACAAGACTTGATGCTAGTCTCGTCTCGTCTCGACTTTTCTACTCGAGACCAAATGATGGTCTCGTCTCGACAAGACCAAGACGAGACGAGACCAAGACCAAGACTAGTCTTGGTCTTGTGGCAACACTACTGGTTGCTGTGATTTTTTTAAAATTTATTAATTTATTTTTCAATTTTGATTTCTTATAGCAAGATATAAAGAATCTACTTTCTTTCTAACATGACATGACCATTATAATGTATAAAATATGCAGACATTATTTCCTACCTAGACTTATTAGTGGATAATGATTAATTTATTGGAAACCTCGGATCAGACGTCGATTTTCAATCTGAGGCCCCGCGCTCTCATATATAAGAAATTTTGATGAAAAAGTATCTTTTTATAAATATTTGGGGCCCCGCTACGCTAATAACATATTCCCGAGAAATTTTTTTACTTTTTATTTAAATACCTTGAAAAGTTTTATATACCATGAAAACCTTTTACTTTTTATGCTAATACCTTGAAAAGTTTTAACATTTTATGTATATACCATGAAAACCTTTTACTTTTTATATAAATACCTTGAAAAATTTTAACTTTTTATGTATATAACATAAAAACCTTTTACTTTTTATATTAATACCTTGAAAAGTTTTAACTTTTTATGTATATACCATGAAAACCTTATAATTTTTATATAAATACCTTGAAAAGTTTAAACTTTTTATGTATATACCATCAAAATCTTTTACTTTTTATGTAAATACCTTGAAAAGTTTTAACTATTTATGTATATACCATGAAAACCTTTTACTTTTTATGTAAATACCTTGAAAAGTTTTAACTTTTTATGTATATGCCATGAAAACCTTTTACTTTTTATGTAAATACCTTGAAAAGTTTTAACTTTTTATGTATATACCATGAAAACCTTTTACTTTTTATGTTAATACCTTGAAAAGTTTAAACTTTTTATGTATATACCATGAAAACCTTTTACATTTTATGTAAATACCTTGAAAAGTTTTAACTTTTTATGTGTATACCATGAAAACCTTTTACTTTTTATGTTAATACCTTGAAAAGCTTTAACATTTTATGTATATACCATGAAAACCTTTTACTTTTTATATAAATACCTTTTACTTTTTATGTTAATACCTTGAAAAGTTTTAATTTTTTATGTATATACCACAAAAACCTTTCACTTTTTATATAAATATAAAGTTTTCACTTTTTATGTATATACCATGAAAACCTTTCACTTTTTATATAAATACCTTGAAAAGTGTAAACTTTTTATGTATATACCATGAAAACCTTTTACTTTTTATGTTAATACCTTGAAAAGTTTTAACTTTTTATGTATATACCATGAAAACCTTTTACTTTTTATGTAAATACCTTGAAAAGTTTTAAATTTTTATGTATATACCATGAAAACCTTTTACTTTTTATATAAATACCTTGAAAAGTTTAAACTTTTTATGTATATACCATGAAAATCTTTTACTTTTTATGTAAATACCTTGAAAAGTTTTAACTTTTTATGTATATGCCAGAGCTGGGCAGTAACTAGTTACTTTAGTAACTTAGTTACTAACTAGTTACTTTTACGTAACTTGTAACGTAACTTAGTTACTTTTTAAAATATGGTAACTGTAACTGTAACTTAACTTGCAGCGGAAAAGTAGTTGGTAACTTTACGGTTTTTAGTTACTAGTTACTTGAGTAACTTAAATTATTTAAAGTAATTCAAAACTGTTTTGTTTTAAATAAATGTCTGTCCAGAGTGGGAGTGTTGAGCGTAGCATCGCGCATTCCCTCTGTAATGTGTAACTTTTATTTTAAAACATAATTTAATTAAATATTATTGTCGATTGATTTCAAGCCATAATAGATAATAAAATAAGTAATTATATTCATGAATAATAGTTTTTTTTGTACGGTAAACAGAAAAACTAAAAATAACACATTATTTTAATTTTTAATTCTAGAATTAATTTAGGCCAAAAATTTTTTCGGGCCCCCCTCCCGCTTTATAGTAATAAACAAGTACGTACAAATATTTGTATAATTATAATGTAAGATTATTTATTAAAGAAAAAAATAAAATTGCCTGCTGAGAGAAAAGCTGATCAATTATACAGTACCGCATGCTCGATTCTAGTTTGAGGTGAAATCTTAGCATAATATTTTGTTACTCCTCTCTAGGGCCGGTTGGCGATTTTGCGGGGTCTCGGGAATATGTTATTACAGTAGCTGGGCCCCAAATATTTATAAAAAGACACTTTTTCATCAAATTTTCTTAGATATTTGAATGTGCGGGGCCCATGTGAGCGCGGGGCCTCAGATTGAAAATCAACGTCTGATCCGAGGTTTCCAATAAATTAATCATTATCCACTAATAAGTCAAGGAAATAATGTCTGTATATATTATACATTATAATGGTCATGTCATGTTAGAAAGAAAGTAGATTCTTTATATCTTGGTATAAGAAATCAAAATTGAAAAATAAATTTAAAAAAAAATCATAGCAACTGGGTCCTGCGGGCCCCATGTCAAAGCAGGCCCTAGGCCGTGGCCTCATGGGCCTAGGCGGTAATAAGGCCCTGTAGGTCCGTTAACAATAACAATCTGATTGGGTGTTGCCAAGCAATAACGTTAAAATTTAGGTTAACGTAGAGTAAAAACTCCTTGATAATGTATACTACACAATATCTAAGTGAACAGTCTAATGCCCATATTCATAAACACTCGTAAAGTTTCAAAACGACTCGTTATAATTTTTGACAAATAGAATCAAATATGACAAATAAAAATTTGATTTTTATTTCAATGTCAACTGTTTTTATTGGATAAATATTATAACGAACTGTTTAAAATTTTTACGAGTGTTTATGAATACGGGCATTAGTCTACACTTCACGCCATTAAAAGTAGTTAGAAAGTAACTCAAAGTAACTAAGTTACTTTTAATGAGTAACTATTAAATAACTTAGTTCTTTCACCAAAGTAACTGGAACTTAAGTAACTTAGTTACTTTTTTCTTGAGGTAACTGTAACTGTAACTAGTTACATTTTAAAAGTAACTTGCCCAGCTCTGGTATATGCCATGAAAACCTTTTACTTTTTATGTAAATACCTTGAAAAGTTTTAACTTTTTATGTATATACCATGAAAACCTTTTACTTTTTATGTTAATACCTTGAAAAGTTTAAACATTTTATGTATATACCATGAAAACCTTTTACTTTTTATATAAATACCTTAAAAAGTTCTAACTTTTTATGTATATACCATGAAAACCTTTTACTTTTTATGTTAATACATTGAAAAGTTTTAAATTTTATGTATATACCATGAAAACCTTTTACTTTTTATGTAAATACCTTGAAAAGTTTTAACTTTTTATGTATATACCATGAAAACCTTTTACTTTTTATGTAAATACCTTGAAAAGTTTTAACATTTTATGTATATACCATGAAAACCTTTTACTTTTTATGTAAATACCTTGAAAAGTTTTAACTTTTTATGTATATACCATGAAAACCTTTTACTTTTTATGTTAATACATTGAAAAGTTTTAAATTTTATGTATATACCATGAAAACCTTTTACTTTTTATGTAAATACCTTGAAAAGTTTTAACTTTTTATGTATATACCATGAAAACCTTTTACTTTTTATGTAAATACCTTGAAAAGTTTAAACTTTTTATGTATATACCATGAAAACCTTTTACTTTTTATATAAATACCTTAAAAAGTTCTAACTTTTTATGTATATACCATGAAAACCTTTTACTTTTTATGTAAATACCTTGAAAAGTTTTAACTTTTTATGTATGTACCATGAAAACCTTTTACTTTTTATATAAATACCTTAAAAAGTTCTAACTTTTTATGTATATACCATGAAAACCTTTTACTTTTTATATAAATACCTTGAAAAGTTTTAACTTTTTATGTATATACCATGAAAACCTTTTACTTTTTATGTAAATACCTTGAAAAGTTTTAACTTTATATGTATATACCATGAAAACCTTTTACTTTTTATGTAAATACCTTGACAAGTTTTAACTTTTTATGTATATACCATAAAAACCTTTTACTTTTTATGTTAATACATTGAAAAGTTTTAACTTTTTATGTATATACCATGAAAACCTTTTACTTTTTATGTTAATACATTGAAAAGTTTTAAATTTTATGTATATACCATGAAAACCTTTTACTTTTTATGTAAATACCTTGAAAAGTTTTAACATTTTATGTATATACCATGAAAACCTTTTACTTTTTATATAAATACCTTGAAAAGTTTTAACTTTTTTTGTATATACCATGAAAACCTTTTACTTTTTATGTAAATACCTTGAAAAGTTTTAACTTTTTATGTATATACCATGAAAACCTTTCACTTTTTATGTTAATACCTTGAAAAGTTTTAACTTTTTATGTATATACCATGAAAACATTTTACTTTTTATGTTAATACCTTGAAAAGTTTACCTTTTTATGTATATACCATGAAAACCTTTTACTTTTTATGTTAATACCTTGAAAAGTTTTAATTTTTTATGTATATACCATAAAAACCTTTTACTTTTTATATAAATACCTTGAAAAGTGTTAACTTTTTATGTATATACCATGAAAACCTTTTACTATTTATATAAATGCCTTGAAAAGTTTTAACTTTTTATGTATATACCATGAAAACCTTTTACTTTTTATATAAATACTATGAAAAATTTTAACATTTTAAGTATATACCATGAAAACCTTTTACTTTTTTTGTTAATACCTTGAAAAGTTTGAACTTTTTATGTATATACCATGAAAACCTTTTACTTTTTATATTAATACCTTGAAAAGTTTTAACTTTTTATGTATATACCATGAAAACCTTTATCTTTTTATATAAATACCTTGAAAAGTTTAAACTTTTTATATATATACCATGAAAACCTTTTACTTTTTGTATAAATACCTTGAAAAGTTTTAACTTTTTATGTATATACCATGAAAACCTTTTACTTTTTATATAAATACCTTGAAAAGTGTTAACTTTTTATGTATATACCATGAAAACCTTTTACTTTTTATGTAAATACCTTGAAAAGTTTTAACTTTTTATGTATATACCATGAAAACCTTTTACTTTTTTATAAATACCTTGAAAAGTATTAACTTTTTATGTATATACCATGAAAACCTTTTACTTTTTATGTTAATACCTTGAAAAGTTTTAACTTTTTATGTATATACCATATACCGATTTTGAGTCAATTTTCGAGCCGGGCTAGCTATTTTTGTTGTCGAGTCGATCTTCGAGTAGGGCCGGTAATATTCATTTTCCGGCCGAGTCGATCCAAACCTTAAAGCCCGGCCGGCCCGGCCCGAATGCATCTCTAAGCGCAGCGAGCTGCAAAATGTTGCTTTCAGCATGAAAAACAAACCAGAAAATTTTATTTTCAGAGCAGGAGTAGAAAAAAATAATTATATAACTTTACCTTAATATCGTTTTATTTATACGAGCTCTGAAAGCTTCTTTTAATTGAACAAAATGTAATTTATATTATTTACAAGCTCAATGCGCACATTTTGAGTATTTGCTGCAGAAACTTTTCTATAAAACACTTTTTTCTTGAAAAGTACAAAAATTTGAAAATTTTGCATTATTTATAAAACTTCAATCTCTTATCTAAAAGAAAAAGGACAGTACCTGATTATAATTTTTAATCAAGCAAATATTACCGTCATATATTGAATCATAGTTCGAAATTGCAAAGATAACGAAAATTTAATTTATTTTTAATATTGTTCACATATTTGACCTTTGATAAGTAATGTGATCATGAATATTTTAAATCAATAATGCCACATGTTATAAGAAAAACTAACTTCTAAGAAAGTATTTATGTTTATGGTTCAACAGCAAAAAATCATAGTATAACATAGTAAACACATTTGAAACCTTGAAAGTATCAAATTATTCAAGCGCCATAACAAAAAAGCATACAAAGTTATATGGTGACAAAACCAGTGTGCTAAATCTCAACTATGAAAAAAATGAGGTCGATTTTTAAATTAGACTACAGTTTCGGTCATATAATTTTCAAATATATATACAGGGTGTACATTTTAAAACGGGTCATAGGGCTATAACATAGAAAAACTGTTTTTTGGACGCCAAAAGTTTCTATATTAATTTATTGAAAAAATAATTAGTGCATATTATAAAGAAGAAAATTACGAATTTTTTGATACCAAACATATTACATTTCTGTTTCATATAAAGCCAGAAAATAAATTTAAAAATTTGCAGAATTAAGAAAAAATATCAATAGCCGTGAAACTGACAGAAACAAAACAAAACAATTGTTGGCTTTAGACGCTCATTTAAACGTTTCTTGCACTTTATTTGTTAAATTATTATTATTTTCGTTTTATTAAATAGAAATCATGACTCATGAAGAAAAATTACAAATTATTAATGCTGCGCCTGCGCCACTCGCGCACTTATGACAAATTTTCGCACCTAACCTATGCAAATGTACGACGATGATAACAAAGTTCCTGCAGAAAAGAGCGACGAAATACTAATTGGAATTATTCAACAAATTGTTTACCTTTATTTTTTTATTTTATATAAATATAATGTATTGTAATTCCACCTATAAAAAGTTAGATTATACGAAATGTCAAACATAAAATTCTGAATTTTAATTTACTGCATAAACGACGTTATTTTAGTTTAGTTGCTTATTTTAGTAGCTCAATTTAATTTTATAATTTATATGCTGCATAAACCTTAGATCAGGTCTAAGGCATAAACCCAGCATAAATGGTTTTAATTTGTTCTCCTGTAGTTTGCAGTTTTTCTCGTTTCTTATAACTTATTTCTTATTACATGTAGATCATCTTTAGTTTGTAAATACTTATTACAATAAATAATAATTGTTTCTGATATAAATATCCTAGATTTTACTTTATTTTGTGTTATTTTGTATTGGCTCATAAATTAATAACTTTAATCTTTAATTGTCCCCTATCCATGACAATGTTTTGTTACTGTCACTTTCATGGCTAATGATATTTTTTCTTAATTGTAAAAATATTTAAATTTAATTTCTGGCTTTATATGAAACAGAAATGTAAGGTGTTTGGTATCAAAAAATTCGTAATTTTTTTCTTTATAATAGGCACCAATTATATTTTCAATAAATTAATATGGAAACTTTCGGCGTCTAAAAAACTGTTTTTCTATGTTATAGCCCTATGACCCGTTTTAAAATTTACACCCTGTATATATATATATATATATATATATATATATATATATATATATATCCTTATACATTGAGAGATATTGACAAAAAATATTGCAGTTTTGGATTTTTACAAAAAACTTCCAAACATTAGTATTTTTTAAAACTATAATTTGTCGGGATGCTTTCGGGCCGGGTCGGACCGAGCTTTGATGTTTGGATCGACGCAACCCGAAATTAAAAATTGCTGGCCCGACTGGAAGATCGACTCGACAAAAAATTAGGTGGCTTGGCTCGAAAATTGACTCGAGCTTTAGGCCGGGCCGGGCCAAAGATTGAAATTGAGTGCCTGCGGTATTCCTAATTTTGATTTTTATGTGAAGCGAAATGTTTAACTTTTTTCGTGTTTAACTTAAAAAAAAAAACATCTACATCCTTATAACGTTCAACATTAGTTAACATAAGTTGTTAAAAAATAGAGACTTTTAAGGCGATTTCCGGTGCTACGCTAAACAGCACTTTAGTAGAAATCAAACTACACTCGTAAATATTAAGTTATAACTTCAAACTTGATACTATTGTATAATAGATAGATCAATGCATGGGGCTGACCAATTATTTTGCATAATTATTAATTTCTATTGCATTTAAATTTAGTTCAAAAAACAGAAGGAAAATGGCTATTTTAAAATTTATTTTTAACATGAAAACTGTACTTTATACAAAAAATGTTTAGTTTAGCTATGATTTGATTTCTACTAAACCCCTTTTTGTCTCTTATTTCAGAAATCGGAACGATTGACTAAGGAGGAGAAAGTGTTAGGAGAATATGTACCCCTCTACTACATACATCTCCTCTCTCACTCCAATAATTTGACACTCCAATAATTTGATTCCCTACACGGGCTGAGTTTTCCCGTTATACTTTAAACAAGGACAAACACATATAAAAGCAGACAGAGAGAAATAAACTTAGCATATCTTAAAAGTAGTGGGGGAACGTAAGAAGTTTATCTGTACTAGTGTCATACAAGCTACAAAACTGATTTCGCTGGGCGACCGGCAATGCTCTTAATGTATGTAAGTACTCGTATGTTATAAAAATTACAGACCTACGAGTATTTAACACTTTGTTTTACAAACACCTTTTTCACAAATCTTACACAAAAAAATTATTATTTACATAAGGATTTTTATCTAACTTTGTATCTGCTCAAAAATTAGACAAGAAATCATTATGGTAGAACAAAAATCACTTTTATTTAAGTATACGAGTATTACCAATAATAATATCACAATAGCATTATTATGATTTAATGAATAACCTTGAATTCTTTAAGTAAAATAACATTTTTATTTATTCAGATGTGAAGTATGTTGTTATTAAATCATTTTGATCCTTTGAACTCAATCTATTTCATTAAAATATTAAGGAAATTGTGTATTTAATTGAACTATAAGATTTTTCGGGCCGGTCCGACAAGCTCAAATTTTCGGGCCGGGCCAAAATGAAAAGTCCGGCTCGCCTCAACTTTTGGAAATGATTAGCTAAAGCTCGAAATCGAGTGCATCCCTAATACTAAGTGAAAAAATACAGGTCCGCAAATTGAAAAGTTTGGGAAACGCTGACCGACTTTATTTAAAACTTTTCAATAAAAAATTGCAGTTTTTTATCTGGACATATATGTAAATATTTACACAACTCTTTAACATTTTTGTTTTACTTCTCATGGCAATCTGTAAATAAATAAAAAATACAACTTTTATAAATATTGTTTTTATGGTTCGAATACGAGTATCTGCGAGTTGCTAAAGAAAAAAATATGTTGTGGTCAGCAAAATATCTCTTGCCATTTCCGTTTTGTTACATACGTACCTGTCGAATTTAACATTTCTTGTACACACAAGTAATTCTAATTATATCTATTCTTTCATTCTATAAGGAATCTTGTCCTACTCTTCTAAAATGTTCGAGATGGTTCCAATTCATTGATGGAATTGGCGGTAGTTCTTAAGGATATACGAGTATGTACTATTACTATTATTATACATACCTACCTATCGTTTTAAATATATAATTAATAATTCAATTAGAAACATTAAATGTATTTCCCACAAAAAAGCTTAGAGTATTGTTAGTAGAATTGTTGAATTTGGCACTGGCATTGGTGTAGCGATTTATTGAAACATATTATTATATATGTTATATTTTCTTTATCTCTAAATCTATAGAAGATATAATAAAATTTTTAAGTGTATTAGATGGAGATATTTATGTTCTTCAACATTTGTAGTAACAAAAATTTTAATAAATAATATTTAGAAGAATTTTTTTAAGAAATTACTACTACGGGTAATTTAATGGGGTCATATAAAAAAAACTATATTGATTTTTTTTATATAATTAAAAAAATTACATAATTTTATACATATATACATGAAAAATGTGTAATATTCTTATACTTTTCATTCATGATTTTCTTTCTAAACATTTTGAGTCTTATTTTGTTACGTCATGGGTTTGTACACACACGCAATGATAGTCACGCACACATGTACTCGTGCACGTACTGTACATGAATGTCAGCGCAGCGCAGAGCTGTCACATTTTTCGAACAAAACCAACATTTTCAAAGTAAATATCTTTGCAACAAGTTGTTTTTGTTTAAATATAAGTACAAATAACGAAATGTTCTAATAAATACAAATTATTTGTGATTTAGATATTACCATGGTTGTATAATATTGTTCTGTGCCGTTGAGAAGCAAAAATAAAGTTTTTGTTCGTATTCCTAAACTTCGAGATTAATTTCCATAATTAAATTATTCAATATACAATAAAAACAAAAGCACGAATACAAAATAACTTGCTGTCACGTTTGCTTTCAAGTCAAATAACATAAACGTCAAACGTAGTTCCATTTTTATTCGATAGGAGAGACTACGGTCACGGTCGCAAACCCATGACGTCATTTAAAATTTAATATAAAATTTAAAAAAATATTTCTGTAAAACTAGAAACTTATGTGACATAAAATATATATTTCTGTGAGTGGTTTTAAGTATACTTTCAGAAAAAATAAATAAATTGGAAAATGTGGTATGACCCTATTGTTGATTTTTTGCACTGGCATTGGTGTAGCGATTTATTGGAACATAACGTATTATTATATATGTTATATTTTCTTTATCTCTAAATCTATAGAAGATTTAATAAAATTTTTAAATGTATTAGATGGAGATATTTATGTTCTTCAACATTTGTAGTAACAAAAATTTAAAAAAATTAAATTTAGAAGAATTTTTTAAAGAAATTACTACTACGGGTAATTTAATTGTTATCAAAACCTTTTCATCTCTTCCCATTGATGTCAGTTCGAGGAATACGTAGTTAAAAAGGTCTTTTAAGTATTATAGTTTTTGAGGAATCGTCCTTCCAACATCCAGACACACACACATACACACAAAACAAATACACACACAGACGTCATCGTAAAAATGTTATTATCGGGATCTAGGAACCATAAAACGTGATTATTCACTAAAATCTGGATATGCGATTTTTAGCATGAATCAATACCTCTCTTAGCGAGAGGTAAAAAGAGTGAGAATAACATTAATTACGAAGAATAGTATATTAAACCATAAGTTATAGCAGGCAACCTATTCAAGCACGAGTTTGAACTATGGGCACAAGCGCGTAGCAACGAGTGTGCGAACGAACGAGTGCTTGTATACGAATGTATAGCCGTATAGCCTTCTGTCGCTAGTATTATTTATAATTCATTATTGAGCATAGAAAGTTGTTCAAAAAAATCAGGAATAATACAAGTATTTTTAAAAGAGTGATTATGTTACAGTCTGCTATAAAAGAACAACCTTAAACCTTTATCTAAATTTTGATTATAAATAAATGGTTACAATATATATATATATATATATATATAAAATATATAAAAATTGTTATGGAACATAAAACTGTGATTGATGTCACCACATTGCGGATAAAAAATAAACTTATGACATTTCCTTAAGATAAGAGGTATATCTGGGCTGAACCTTATGATAAATTTGTACCATAATAGTTATTTTTTATACAAGACGATAAAATAGAATTTTATTGATGAGCGGAAAGTTTAATTCACGAGCGATTTCGCGAGTGAATTATTTTTCGCGAGTCGATAATTTAATTTTATCGTTGTGTGTAAAATTCTATTTTTTTCTATAGCAGATTTTAAAGAACAAAAATTAGAAAAACCGATTATAAATTAAATTATTTAAGAACAATTTAAAAACCTCAGTAGCGTGGTAGTTATAGAATTTGTTTGAAAACAATTTCATTTTATTCATGTTTATACAATTGAAGTTATATATAATATGAATCGCCAAAATGTATAATATGTTTTTATTTAAATAAAAATTAAAGTTCTTTATCTACTTTTGCTGTTAAAGTATTATTTTATCTACCCTTGCGGTTAAAATGTCACTTATGCCCAGTTTTATAAACATCGAATAACTTGCTGAGTTATTACTTTGAAAGTAAATTTAATCGATGAGTAAATAAAAATGTCTGTTTTATAAAATAAGTTGCAGAGTAAAATAAGTACTTGCAGAGTAAATATTTTATTCTAGTGATTTACCGACAGATACATCGTTTATTATTATTCAAACGTCAAAATAAAGTGTCATAAAGTGTCAGTTCTCATTAAAAATGGAAAAAAAGGGAATGGGGAAAGAATTATACTGAAATAGATAAAGTGAACATGTTAGAGACAAAAAAAAAAAAAATATATTAGAATTATTGAAAACAAGCAGACAGACGTAGCAAGCGTCAAAAGCAAAAATAGTGCATGGGATGAGATAAAAAAAAATTTAATGTTATATGACACATTGTATTTATGTTAACTTGGAGTAGTTGGGTTTTGTACAGGTGTTAATAAGTAATTTTTACAAGGGTACCTATCCACTATCCCCTAACAAGTAGCAATTACCAAATTCTCTGTTTTCAAGCCTAGCTCTTATTAATGAATTGTTAAATATGTTGCTGTCGTGTGCGGAACCAGGCCATCTAGTAACAACATCCGTTATTTTTAGATTTGCTGAACATACCAATTCACAGAAAACCATCCTTTTCGGTTTCTATAAATTTCTGCGTTCCCTATAAAATAATTAATTTTGACATGTGTCAAATTTATTCTACAGAATAAAATTTACTTCCTTGAAAATCAGCGGAGTAATTTATTCCATAGATTTACTTAGCTAGTATTTTTATTCTTGCTTTATAAAACAAAAATCTCTGGAATAAACTGTTTTACTTCGAGAATAAATTTTATTTTGCTAGTAATTTACTTATCCATCTTTTATAAAACTGGGCATTAGTCAACTATTTCGAGTTGAAAAAAGCACACTTTAAAATCTACTATAGAAAAAAGTATTTTTTGTCCTCCTGAAATGTATACATGACAAGCACATATCGTTGTCAACTATGGTAGTTGCAATTTCACATATGCGTTGACTTTACCGCACCGAATAAAGTAATAAACACCGACATTTTTAAGTTTTAAGAGACCATTAATAAACAAAGCTACTTTGTAATAATAAAGAGTACCTATAAAAACGCTAGTTACCTCAATTAATCGGTCAATAATAGTAATAAATAAATAAAACTGAATTTCTTTTAATTAAATCTGCCAACGCCATCTGTTAGCATTAGCATATAATAATTCTCAGCCGGCAATGTCAATGTGTCAAAAGTTTCAAATGATAAACTTCGTTGAATGATTGGTGATAATTGTTTATTTATTTTATTTCAAATGTATGAAATTCATTTTAATAAAAAAGCCGAAAAGGGTAGGTAACATTAGAATCATTCATTTCGTATGTTTACTAGAACTAGATATATGTGGAAACTAATCTACCTAACATTAATTTTCGTCCAGCATACACATTCTTAAATAAATGAGAAAAACTGTATACAGTAAAATTTTTGAAAGAAGTCCGATCAAGGCCATCTACGAATTGTATCTATGAATTAAGATTTTGTGCTGTCAAATTTAGCAGTGTATTTTACTTAGTTTTTATGACGGTACATAATAGCTTGTGTACCTCATAAAAACTATTTAAACGACACTACTAAATTTGACAGCATAAAATCTTAATTCATAGATGCAATTCGTAGATGGCCTTGATCGGACTTCTTTCAAAAATTTTACTGTATGCATTTTGTATTATGCTCAGAATATTAAAAGAAATTGCAAATTTTCTGTTAATTCGTAACAATAGCCATGACTTACGGCGTTATAGAAAACAATATTATTTTATTCATACTCTGTCAATTTTTTTTATTTGCAAAAAAGAAAATCTGTTGTGACCAGCACAATACCTCTCGCCATTTTCATATATGTATAAGTATTGTATAATTATAAATATTTAATTAATGATAAAATAAGAAATATTAAATGTACTCCTCAGAAAAAACCCTCAGTAATGTCTCTAGATTTTTGACACTAACATTTATATCAATTTTATGTCATTTTAATTTTTCAACTGGTTTCTATTGGCTATTTGATTCTTTATACAATGGATTATTTTATATACAGGGCGTTAAAAAATAAGTGTAATAAATTATGAGGGCATATAGTACTGACCAAAATGAGTTAAAAAAGCTTAATCAACATGGGTCCGATCTTCAATAGTTTCCGAGATATAAGGCAGTGAAAAATGAGTTTTTTCGGTGTTTACCTCTGCTCTCTCGAAAACTGTAAGAGTTACGACTTTGATTAAGTAAGACATTTTGATTACCTTTCAGAGGTCATAGATAGACATGGATGTGTTTTTGTTTTTCAAAAAAAATCAAGTAATTGTACTGAGACGAAAGTTGTGGCGACCTTGGACAATACTTAGTTTTCAAACAACTTCGTAACTATTAGAAAGTGAAAAAAATGTTTCATATAAAATGTTATTGTTTTTTTAAAGTCTATTTACTGGCATAGACAAAATTTTGTTCAATCACTGTCTTAGTCAGTTTTTCTTCGATTCTAATACAAAATGGCATATTTCTCAAAAACAGCTGAAGATCGAACCCATGTTAATTAAACCTTTTTTACTCATTTTGGTCAGTACTATATGCCCTCATAATTTGTGATACTTATTTTTTAACATCCTGTATTTATAATTTTATTTCTCTAAATATAAAGGGTTAGTTAAAAGTATGTAGACGGCGATTTATTGTCGTTAATATTCATTTTAGGAAATTATGTTCAATATAAAAGTTTTTTAAGAAATTTTGATCTACATTTGAAAATACTTGAATTTTTTTTTCTTCAATTGTTTTTGAGTTACGCTTGTCCGCGTAATTTTTTTAAATGGGAATCTATTAATTTTACTTTACCATTCGATAGAGTATTTTTTTCTCTTTACAACAGTATGTTTGTTTTTTTTTTTGTTTTTCAATTTATTTTAATAACATTTTTACAAGGAAAAACACCGGTTCAAGTATTTACGAATAGTAGGTTCATCTAAGATAGACAAAATTATTTCCAATAAAGTTGTCGGTCACAATCTTATCATTAAAAACAAATTAATAACTAAGTAAATTACATCGCTCGAGTTTGTTTATCGCTTCGCTTTTGTCTGGTGTTTTCCTTGCAAAAATATTATTAAAATAAGTTGAAAAAAAAAACAAAAATACTGTTGTAAAGAGAAAAAAAACGCTCTATCGAATGGTATAGTAAAATTAACAGGTTCCTACTTAAAAAAATTACGCGGACAAGCGTAACTCAAAAGCAATTGAAGAAAAAAAAATTCAAGTATTTTCAAATGTAGATTAAAATTTCTTAAAAAACTTTTGTGTTGAACATAATTTCCTAAAATAAATATTAACGACAATAAATCACCGTCTCCATACTTTTAACTAACCCTATATAGTATAGAAGATAAATAAAAATGTTCAATATTTTGGATAGAGAATTTTATATGCTTTAATATTTGTAATAACATAAATATCCAACATAATATTTAAATATTTTTTTTGGAACTACTACTTCCGATTGTTGAATTGTTACCCAAACCTTTTCAGCTCTTCCCATTAATGTCAAATTAAAGAATACGTAGTAAAATTGGTCTTTAGTCTTATAGAATTTGAGAAACCGTCCCTCCAACATCCAGCCACATACACATACACACACACACACACACACACACACACACACACACACACTTCATCGTAAAAATGTTATAATCGGATTTTAGGGACGTAGGGACCTTAAAATGCGCTTATTCACTAAAATCTGAATATGTGATTTTTAGCATGAATCCGATACCTTAGCGAGAGATAAAAATGAAATAATGAATGTTTATTCGAATGACGAACGTGCCTTTTCTTTATTATAAAAAAATATTATGGTGGAATGCGGAAATAGTTATCGAAGAATACGAGATTAATTTTCTGTAATTTAGATTGACGTTCGATGTTTATAAATAATTTATGAAAACAAGTATCATTCATGACTATTGCAACTAATTAATAGATATTCTGAAATATCTTTTTAAAATGTGGTATTCTATCGATCTTTTATCATATTTTTCTGAGAATATAATTCATTAGTCACGTGACATGTTTTCCACCAATCAACATTCAGAATTTCCCTAGTTACATGTCTATCACAGCGATGATAAAAAACAAAGAAATTATCATCTTATTTACATTCGTTACTAAGGGATTTTTACAACATTTAACAACATGACGTAAACAATAACCACTGATAAAGTTACACCGCTCGAGTTTGTTTATCGCTTCGCTTTTGTTTATCTTAGATGTACCTGCTATTCGTAAATACTTGAACCGGTGTTTTTCTTTGTAAAAAAAAAAACAAACATACTGTTGTAAAGAGAAAAAAATACTCTATTGAATGGTAAAGTAAAATTAATAGATTCCCATTTAAAAAAATCTGTTGTGGCCAGCACAAGACCTCTAGCCATTTCCATATTAGGCTATATAAGTATTGTATTGCACTTCGCTTACGAACCGTCGTTTTATAACAAAATATTATAGAACATTACCCAAATATTGTTTTTTATTATATTTAACATGTCTTCTGCAAACATATAATAAATAATAATATAAATAAAACACCAGTAACAAAGTGATATACGACCATAATTCTACCCCCAACGAGCATGACCTTTTGTTATTGAACTGTCAAGCACTAACCAATGAAAAAATTAATCTTATTGAAACTGAATATTTAAAATATCCGCAAGATCTACAGCTCTTATGTCTCACTGAAACATGGAGAAATAAAATTAACGTAGATCTTGTAAACTTTACAAACTTTACTCTAGTGGCCAGCTACTGTAGAACAAACTCAAAAGGAGGTGGTGTAGCCATCTGGGCAAAAAACAACAAGAATATGGTACCGATCGACGTAGACGTATTCAATGAAGAGAAAATTATAGAGACATGTGGCATACAATCGAAGCCAAATGCAACTACTACATTTATACTTGTAATCTGCTACAGGACCCCTGGTACTAATTTTAATTTATTTTTAGATAAATTAATTAAAATCATGGACTATTTGTATAAACCCAGTGTCAAAATTATTTTAGGGGGTGACTTCAATGTCGACCCCATCAGAGACAAAACAGATTATAAACGCCTGCGCGATATCCTTATAAGCTATGACTTAAATAATATTGTAAAACAACCCACTCGTGGTAAAAATCAGCTGGACCATATTTTTACAAATTGTTATATAAACTGCACAGTTATCGAGAACACTATTTCTGATCATAACACTATGTTATGTTGTACTAATATTATTAACGAAACAAATATTTATAGTTACAGGAGAGTTTTTGATCAAACTAACATTAGTAAATTTCATAATAATTTAGAAAATGAAAAGTGGAATGAGGTGTTCCAGTGTGAAAATACAAATACCGCTTTCGAAGCATTTCATAAAATCTTCCTTCACTATTTTCAGATTAATTTTCCTTTAAAAAAATTCAGACATTGTCTACAAAAAGGATGGGTCAATAATGAAATTAAATCTTCTAGTCAGTTCCTAAAATCTCTTTTTCAGTTAAAAAAATGTTACCCAGAACTTAATGAGCACTATAAGAAGGCCAGAAAACAACATTCTCTTCTCGTATCTACAGTTAAAAAAACGTACTACCAGAGACAGATTTTGAATGCCGATAATTTTTCAAAAGGAGTTTGGAACATTATAAATACCGTCAATGGCAAAAAAACAAAGTCTGGTAAAATATTACTTAAGCATAATGATAACGTAATAGACGAAACAGGTACAATAGCAGAAATCTTCAATGTCCATTTCAGAGACGCACCCGCGTCAGTCATTAAAAATATACCAAAAAATCCAGCATCAGCAGATTTAGGTAATATACCAATTCAGGCTAATACTTTTTTCCTTGCTCCTGTCACACAAGATGAATTATTAACAATAATTAACAATAAGTTAAAAAATAAAAAGTCTTCTGGGCCAGATGAGATTCCCAGCTTTCTTATTAAACGAGTAGCCAGTACATTAGTAAATCCTCTAACTTATTGTATCAATATATCCTTAGAAAAAGGTGAATTTCCTGATTCAATAAAGATAAGCAAAATCATACCTGTCCATAAAAAAGGTGATAAAGCTGACATTAATAACTATAGGCCAGTATCTATTGCTTCAATTTTCTCTAAACTATATGAATATTGTTTTTTAGGACGATTAGAATCTTACCTTAACAAATATAAAATAATTCATAAAAATCAATTTGGTTTTAGATCTAATTTATCAACAACTGATGCAATTCATCATATGTATAAAAATATTATTAGTTTCTTAGATCGAGGGGAGTTTCCAGTGGCAATCTTCTGCGATCTAAGTAAAGCTTTCGATTGTATCAATCACGATAAACTTATGACTAAACTCGGCAACATTGGTATAAGAGGGGTGCCTCTGAACTGGATAGGAAGCTTTCTTCGTGATAGAAGGCATTATGTATGCATTCAAAACTGTTCTGGTCATAACAATTACAACAAAGAAATACACTCGACTCCATTGATCAGTAATGTTGGGACGCCGCAGGGGAGCGTCTTGGCGCCTATTTTATTCATTATTTATATTAACGATCTCAATCTCATTTTTAGTAATGAAACTATCGTTTCGCAGTATGCAGATGATACAACGTTAGTAATGTCTGATAAAAGTAATGAGTTCTTGGAACTAAGATGCAATGAAAATTTAGAGAAATTGCATTTATGGTGTAATGAAAATTTGCTTCATTTAAATAACTCTAAAACAAATTATATTCATTTCCATCAAGCGAAAAATAACACAAACTTGAACTTAACTATTGGAAATAATAAATTAAATCATGTAGATTCCTCTAAAGTATTGGGAATGAACTTTGATGAGAATGTTAAATGGAAACAACAATGTGAATTTGTCATTACAAAATTGAATGTAATCTGTTTTCAAATTAGGCATCTTAAACATATTTTGTCTTTGAATCAATTGCTAACGTTCTATCACGCAAAAGTTGAGTCATTATTCAGATACCGTATCGTCTTCTGGGGCGTTTCAACATTCGCTGATAAAGTTTTCATCACTCAAAAAAGAGTAGTAAGATATATAACTGGAACAAGAAATACCGACTCATGTAGAGATATCTTTAAAAATCTAAATATATTAACTCTTCCTTGTCTTTTCATTTATGAGGTTAGTAAATATATTTTTCTAAATAAGACAAAATTTTCTTGTAACAAAGACCATCACCAGTACAATACCAGAAGGAAAAATGAATTTGAAACTCCATATAGCAGATTAAATTGTGCCAAAAACTCTCCAAATGTTGTTGGAATAAAAATTTATAATAAACTACCACTGGAAATTAAGAACTCTAACACCTTAAATAATTTCAAAGCAAAACTTAAAAAAATGCTTCTCGATAGCTGTTTTTATAATATAAACGAATATTTTTTGTACAGTGATAATGTTTCGTAATTTACTTATTTATATTGTCTTATTTTTTCTAATATTATATATTATTGTGACGCTTCCTATAAAATGTACACATTTTCGAAAGGAATAAATAACTATTATTATTATTATAATTATATCTATTTTTCATTGTATGGGGAAGTTTCTAAATGTCATAGATTGTTCCAATTCATTAACCAGATTGGCGGTATATCTGATGGATAAATGCATTTTACCACAATTTTACCTATAATTTCAAATATTTAATTAATAAAACAATAAGAAAAATTAAATATACTTTCTAGTAAAAGCTATCAGAATGTCACTAAAAATGTTGATTTTTGACACTGACGTGTGTCATTGGCAAATTATGTTATAAACATTGGAATTTGTCAACTGGTTTCCTTAGTGCCGTAGCCTCTGCGATTAGTTCACTCTATAAATTATAGTGTCTTTATCTCTAAATCTATACAAGATATAATAAAAATTTTATGTGTATTGGTTGGAGAATTTTATGTTCTTCAATATTTAATAAAAAAACCTCCCAGAAAATTATACTTAGAAGAATTTTTGTAAAAAACTACTACTTCCGGTTGTTCAATTGTTACCAAAAGCTTTTCAGCTCTTCCCAGGAATGTCAGATTGAGGAAACTGCAGTTAAATATTTTTTAAGTCTTATAGTTTTTGAGGAATCGTGACTACAACATCCAGACATACATACATACATACATACATACACACACACACACACATATATACACACATCCACACATACACACACACACAGACATCATTTTAAAAATGTTATAATCGGATTCTAGGGATCTTAAATCGTGCTTATTCAATAAAATCTGGATATGCGAATTTTAGCATGAATCCAATACCTCTCTTAGCGAGAGGTAAAAATTACGCGGACAAGCGTAACTCAAAAACAATTGAAGAAAAAAAACATTCAAGTATTCTCAAATGTAGATCAAAATTTCTTAAAAAACTTTTGTATTGAACATAATTTCCTAAAATGAATATTAACGACAATAAATCGCCGTCTCAATACTCTTAACCCGGTATAAGAAATAATAGCATGTACATAGAAAATAATTTGACATCTTGGAATACAATTTAACAAAATTAACAATATTAAGATATAACGAACAACAAATAGCAGTTCTAGATCGACCTAGTTCGTCCGAAATTATACGATACTAATCGATTCGGGCTAGTGACGTTGCGTTTACAATAATTAAGCATTTATATTATAACGAAGTTATACGTATTTAACCATTTTCATTCTACTAAAATTCTAAGTTCAAAGTACGCTACGTTATATGTAATTATCGAAGTTTACTATTTCTTTGCAATAGTTGAATACCTCATTGTGAAGAAACTAGAGAAAACAGTTTCGCATGAACTTTTTAACTCTGAACAACTTTGCACTTTGCAGTTTTCGCCGTACCACAAGAGCAGAAAATTGTATAAAACTAAATTCCATGTTAAATCCCTATATTCATGATCTATAGGTGCATATTTATCTTTATTTTAGGAGTGCATAATCAACGCCCGAATATTCAAAAGCAGAATATTCAAATCCCAAATATTCACAAACAGAATCGCGCATTGCGCGAAAGCGTATCGGCAGCTAACTTGAGCCAACCACCGGTAACATAACTTAAAAAGACCTCCGTTTGGCCACGAGGCCACGCCCACGTATTCGGTTTTTGAATGATTCAGGCGAAGCTTTCTGGCGGTGCCCCATTCTGTTGCTGAATATTCGTGATTTGAATAATTCTGTTCACGCTTCACGCATATTCTGGCTTTGAATATTCTGGTTTTGAATATTCGGGCGTCGACTTCTCTATTTTAGTTCTAATATTGTAATTTGTAATGTATATGTTATCGCAGACAGTTGATACTATGTTGTTGTTTGTTGCGAAGTGTGCGACTGAATATTAATAGCTGGTACCATAAGTCTTGTTTTGAAAACGCTCTTTTAAAAATGCCAAATTTTTAAATTTAATTTCACCCTTATATTTAAAGAACGATTTTTTCCAAAATATTTATTTGAATACCTACAAACTATGTTCTGTTTTAAAATATGAAAAAAGAAATCATTCTTTAACCACAAAGTTAAAATTAAATATTAAAATTTTGCATTTTCAAAACAAGGCTTTTGGTAGATACCAGCCATTATTGCTGATTGTGATTATTATTGTATTTTATTAATAAAGTGTTTTAATAGTTATTTATGTATTAAGAGCGTAAGGAGGCTTTTATGGCCTGCGGCGGGATTTTGAGCCCGGAGGCTTAAGGCTTTGATAAAAACACGTCAAAGGCCATAAAAGCAAGTTACGCTCGTGGCACATACAAAACTTTATGCACGGACGAAAATTTTCAAATTATGAGTGTTAGAAAAATTGTACCGAAAAGAATTTGTCCTCGTACATCTAGTATCTAGTGTTGCTATGAAAGCGGAAAACAACAGTTTATTGTTTGTTTATTAGTTCTGTCATTTGAGTTTTATTTTGTGTATCTCCGTGCTTTCCATATAAATATCACAATATTAATTTTCATTTTTCATTAAAGAATATAAAAATTTTCTATTTGTAATAAAAACTTTTCATGTTGCCGGTTTAAATTGTTTATAATGTAGGTTATAATTTGATTTGACGTTTCATTATAGCCCGGCGGGCTATAATGAGTCCCGCGGGCTATAAAATGACGTTTATGTCAAAGAAATTCGTTAATAATAATATAATAATAATAAATAACTATTTTTAAATATATTAAATAAATAACTATTTTTCTATAATTGTGCGGGAAAAAGTATTCTCAAAATCAAAATGAAAGAACCAATTCCTTCTTAGTGCGGAAAATTAAAGCATAAGGATGATATGTCAAAAATATAGAGAACATTTCGTAATTTTTGGACTTTAGAAAAATTGTTTGCAATACATGCAGGAATTGTGATTCAAGAAAAATTGTTTGCAATACATGCAGGAATCGTGATTCTGAAACTCTATGCAAATTCTAAAATTCGATTAATTTCAGAATCATTAGTTTTCCGCACTTGTTACAATAGTATATTGTGCAATAAGTGCGAAAAAGCAACTATTGTCCACGAGGTGTGAGAGTTTTAGCACGAGACGAAGCCGAGTGCTGGAATCACACAAGTGGGCAATAGGTGTTTCTGCATAAGTGGCACACCATACTTTTTCTACGACTTCACTCTTTGGTAAGATATAAATAATTTATTTTTAATAAAAAACATAATAATTACAATAGTTGCTTTTACTATAAATGGAAATATATACATGGATAAGTAATTATCAAATATTTTATCAAAAAATACATACTTAAATATTAACATTTTATAAATAATTTCTCAAACTTCAGCTCATAACTGTGGGAAATGAATGACTTTCGGGCTGAGTAAAGTATAGGAAAAGTGCTTTTTTCCGTAGTGGTCATAGAAAAACATTCTTCCAGCTCTAACAATCTGAGGGTTGGATTCATGCTAAAATTCGCATATCCAGATTTTATTGAATGGTGTGGATGTGTGTATGTGTGTGTGTGTGTGTGTGTGTGTGTGTGTGTGTGTGTGTGTGTGTGTGTGTATGTATGTATGTATGTCTGGATGTTGTAGTCACGATTCCTCAAAAACTATAAAACTTAAAAAATATTTAACTGCAGTTTCCTCAATCTGACATTCCTGGGAAGGGCTGAAAAGGTTTTGGTAACAATTGAACTACCGGAAGTAGTAGTTTCTTAGAGAAAATCTTCTAAATATAATTTTTTGGGAGTTTTTTTTATTAAATATTGAAGAACATAAAATTCTCCATCTAATACACTTAAAAATTTTATTATATCTTGTATAGATTTAGAGATAAAGACTCTATAATTTATAGAGTAAACTAATCGCAGAGGCCAAGGCACTAAGGAAACCAGTTGACAAATTCCAATGTTTATAACATGACACATGTCATTGTCAAATATCAACAGTTTTAGTGACATTCTGATAGCTTTTACTAGAAAGTATATTTAACTTTTCTTATTGTTTTATTAATTAAATATTTGAAATTATAGGTAAAATTGTGGTAAAATGCATATATCTATCAGAAATACCGCCAATCTGGTTAATGAATTGGAACAATATTTGACATTTAGAAACTTGCTCATACAATGAAAAATAGATATAATTTGAATTATATGTGTGCAGAAGACATGGTAAATATAGTAAGAAACAATATTTGGGTAATGTTCTGTAAGATTTTGTTATAAAACGACGGTTCGAAAGCGAAGTGCAATACAATACTTACATAGCCTAATATGGAAATGGCGAGAGGTCGTGTGCTGGCCACAACAGATTTTTTTTTCTAGGGTACACAAAAAACTTAATTCGGTACTGACAAGGCGTCATCTTAAATGGTTTTTGGATGACGTCAGTTGGAATCAAATGAGGGCCGTCAAAATCACAACCGCATTATTTCTTACCGCCCTTGTTTCTCTAATTTAAAAATATTACGTCAATAAATTCATTTAAAAAAAATCTGTCAAACAATTTAATTTTTTTTTACACATAACAAATACATAATTACATGATTTCAATTGTCAAAAGAAAACACTTATTACATTTTCTACCCTTTACAATAAACTCTGTCATTACCATATGTCATTTTCGTATTTATAATAATATTTATAGTTTTGAACCCCGCCCAGTTATGTTATGATAAAACCACCCCCATGTCATGTTTGAATTTGCAGAATGCATCCCTCGAGAACGAGTTGTTTAGTGGGTGTAACACACAAATTAGGTGGCGGTGATGTTATATAAGTTCGCCAGATGAAAGAATGGGACGTAGAATCCGATAGCTCTTAGTAGTGGACGGTTCGCGGAAAGTTCTAGTTTCAAGACGAAATACAAATTCAGTGAAAACTTTAACACAGGGTGAGTTATTTTTAAATGAATAAGTTTTGTTTGAAACTATATTAAATATAACTATTTTGATAAACAAAACTGCATTAATAATTATTTAAGGCTCATGAATAAAATCTATGTAAATTAATTTATTCAATTTTGACGTTTTAAACTGTTATTATTAACTCCATAGCAACAATTATAAGTAACATTTTATTCACAAGTGAATTAATAGCATATTATGATACAAGTGTATAAGCTAGCCTTTAAAGCACGCACGACGCGTAGCGGAGTGACTTTAATGTCGTAGTGCTTTAATGGCTAGCTTATACACATGTATCATACGCTATTTTTTATTATAAATGCATCATAACCATTTAAAACTGAAAATTATTGCAAATCATACGGTTTTGATTTTTGATCTAGTGAGTTTGAGCGTTTCCAAGGAGACAGTTAGCAATTAAGTCAAAAATTTAGCGTGTTTTAATGGTCGATTTTCGCATTCTTTTGCGTGTTTCAAAGAGCGATTATGATGCATGTATAATAAAAAAAATTTATTCAATTTTGACGTTTTAAACTGTCATTATTAACTCCACAGCAACAATTATAAGTAACACTTTTTTCACAAGTGAATTAAATTTTTTGTATCACTCTAACATTTTTTTTAATTCACCCTGCAACAAATAATGCATTTAAAATAACATCAGACACGAAATTAACACTTACCATAATATTTATCAGACATTATCAGCCATTTTCATTATTTTTCACGGCACAAACGACAGACAATAAATCTTAATTTTATAAAATTTATAAAATACTATGTAACTGATAATTTTAAAAAGAACATCATAAAATTTCAATATTAATGTTTACTATCCGATGTAATTATTCTAAATATATACTACTGCAGATATTTATACTATTTGTTATGATAATAAATAAAGATAACTTTTATCTCGTATATGTCAATTTAATGTAATTTTTAATTTTATATTTATATTCCAACCAACGTGAAATTTGAAAATCTATATGAAGAGCTGTTTAGATTTTGGTTATAAATAAGCAACCGGTAGTGCCTTTATTTGAAGTCCTTCCTTAACAGATTTTATTGAACAAACGCTGTTAAATATATTTTTTTTTACATTTTATGTTATTATAAATATGAAAGAACATTTGATTGTATATACCACAGATTCCTGAGGCTCAAATAAGACGATTTAACTGAACTTAGTTACCTTTACCGGAAAGTATACCGTTTAGCTAGTATTCTGCATCAAAATTCTTCGAAAAAAAAATTGCTTATAATAACAGAAAGCCTTATTCGATTTGGATTAAATTTGGTATGACAGTGCATATGGTTATGTCATCTTTTAAGAAGATACTTATTATTAGTGAACTACTAATATAAGAAATTTATTTTTTCATACAGAAAAAAATAAAACCTTAGTGACTGCACTGTGAAATTTTTAAAATAATAGTCTGTCCAAATGCCAAACATACTTTTTAATTACACTAACGAATTGTCAATCCTCTCAGCTTGTTTAGGAGTATGCTAACATATTTAATCGTCTTATTTCAAACCATTAACAATTGTTACTGTCATTAAAAATTAGTTGTTTGACATTTGGAAAGACTACTTCATAAAATTTATTTTAAAAAATTTCCAAAAAATTATATTTAGAAAATTTTTAAAAGAAACTATTACTTCTGGTTGTCCAATTGTTACCAAAATCTAATCAGCTCTTCCCAGGAATGTCAGACTGAGGAAACTGCAGTTAAATATTTTTTAAGTCTTATAGTATTTGAGAAACTGTGGCTCCAACATCCACACACACATAGAGACATACAGACACACACACAGTAGTAGTTCTGCCTGACCTTTTAGGGCCGATTTTTCAATCGCTAATTAATTTTGTTTCAATTTTGTTTATTTAACTGTTAAATTAAAATTTTAACCAGATATTGAAAAACTTACCCATAGTTGTATCCATAGAATTGAATAGTATCGAAACGCTAAATCTAGTGTAAATTCTATAACAAAAATCTGTTGTGGCCAGCACAATACCTCTCGCCATTTCCATTTACGTTATATAAGTATTGTATTGCACTTCACTGTCGAATCGTCGTTTTATAACAAAAACATTGCAGAACTTACCCAAATATTGTTTTTATTGTATTTAACATGTCTTCTGCACACATACAATTCTAATTATATCTATTTTTCATTGTATAAGGAAGTTCCTAAATGTCAGAGATTCTTCCAATTCATTAGCAAGATTGGCGGTATTTCTTATGGAAAAATGCATTTCACCTACAATTTTAAATATTTAATTAATAAACAATAAGAAAGATTAAATGTACTTCCCAGAAAAAGCTTTCAGAATGTCACTAAAACTGTTGATTTTTCTATCTATCATTTACAAACTATGTTATAAACATTTGAATTTGTCAACTGATTTCCTTAGTGTCTTAGCCTCTGCGATTAGATTATTCTATATATTACAGTGCCTTTATCTCTAAACCTATACAAAATATAATTTTTTTTTTTAAATGTATCAGATGTAGAATTTTATGTTCTTCAATAATAGTGATAACAGAAATTTAAAAAAAATAATATTTAGAAGATATTTTTAAAAAAACTATTACTTCCGGTTGTCATATTGTTACCAAAATCTAATCAGCTCTTCCCAGGAATGTCAGCTTGAGGTTACTGCAGTTAAATATTTTTTAAGTCTTATAGTATTTGAAAACATACACACGCACACACACACACACACACACACACACACACACACACACACACACACACATGGATATCATCGTAAAAATGTTATAATCGGATTATAGGCATCTTAAAACGTGATTATTCACTAAAATCTGGATATGCGATTTTTAGCATCATGCCAATACCTCTCTTAGCGAGAGGTAAAAAAATCATTATTCGCCCTTGTGATAAGAGTATTGTTACAACTTTTTTTTAAATTTATTCTAATCTATAATTTTATCTATGACATGGTTAAATTATTTATTATGCTATTGCATGACGAGATGTACATGGTCGATTTAACACTCTGTAAGAAATTATTTTAAGATATCGATCTGCAAGTATGTCTACATCATGTAAAATTACTTGTATAACACCATGTTTTCCCATAGATTGTCCTGATGAAGCTTCAACAGGAAGCGAAACGTAGACTCTTGATTGAATAAATATTACTTATTGACTGCGCTCCTGCTTAATTTTTTCTTCCATGACCCATCCAGTCGCTTACATCACATATTTAAAAATTAAACTTTTTTTCTTTCTTTGGAGATGGAGAAGCGTGATTCTTTCTCATGGGCAGAGCGACAAATCCCCCTAAGTTTAGAAGAAAAACCAGAAAAGGAACCAGATCCTGAAATCAACTATGATACTGAAAAGAAAACTGTGAAAGAACGAGGTTTCAGCTTGTTGAATAGTATTAATGTTTATTTCAGAGAATATTGTTCAAATTCTAGTCTTCATGGGGTGAGGTATCTTGGGGAACAAAAAAGGACCATCACCGAAAAGTAAGTTAAACGAAATTTTATGTTTTATTCCTAAAAATATAGTTAAAGAAAAAAAGTGCTTTAATTGAAATAACACAAATTAACCAGTAAATACTAAAGGCCTATTTATAATGATGGAACACAAAATCTGTGATCAGTTTTGTTTATTGTCTTTATATGACATACATAAGTATAATAGTATAAATAAGGTAAGTATATAAAATAATTTACATAGAAATGGAGAGTGACAGAAATATAGTATTTATTTTGTAGTTGTGACAGTTCGCGAAAATGTCGATAATATAGAGGTTCAACAGTAAGGTAGAAAGATGAGAATTGTTCATCTTCTGCGTTGCGTTTATTATCATGCGTTCATCTTTTGCGTTACCTAACTGCAATTGCGT
This sequence comes from Ophonus ardosiacus, assembly GCA_943142095.1. Classification (NCBI taxonomy): domain Eukaryota; kingdom Metazoa; phylum Arthropoda; class Insecta; order Coleoptera; family Carabidae; genus Ophonus; species Ophonus ardosiacus. The sequence goes on from OW964836.1 coordinate 29,680,535, forward strand.
TACCGCTTTCGTTACTTCATTATAAATAGGCCTTAAGTGTTAAAAGTGACATTTATTTTTTGAGAAGGAAATTTGGAACATGCCGCGACGCAAAAATGTAACGATTTTAGTATCCCACCACTGTTAACCAGAATATGTGTAGTGAAATTCATCTAACAAGAGCAATTGCATCTGTAACAAGGTGAGAATAGTGAAATAACAAGTAATAACTTTAATATAAACTCTTCTAAATTATAGTTTCAATATCAACATTTTTATTCTATCATCTTTGTAAGTCAAAATTCTGTTTAGAAATAATAATCATATCTCTGTTTAGTCTAGATGTCAAACGCGTAGACATTTATTGTTTTGACAATTATCTACATAAGTTATTGCCTAGACCCTAGACTACGTGAAATCTTGTTATTTTGTTATGGATGCTACACCCTCGCACCCTTCATCTGATATGCTGTTGAAGAGATAACACTTTGTTTTAAGGCAGTCGAGATTAAGGACTCAGTGAGTTTAGACATGTAGTCTGTGTTTAGTTTTTGGGCGTTTTACGCCAGTACTCGTAATTAGGGTTACAATATGTAACAGTTAGTTCAGTGTAATCAATAATTATAAGTTAGTAGTAATGTAAATAAAATTATGTAAATAGTTAGTTAAAGTTAAAAGTAGCTTTAAATATTGTGTGTGTCATCCATAATATGTTCATCATAACTCTGTCAACAAGTGTTAAGGGGAAACGTCACCTGTCTTTATTTTGTTTCTCGGCCGCTAGTTGGGCGCTAGTTTACACTGTCTGGCAATAGTTGACTCATACGATAAAGTAGGAATCTTTAATACTTTGCCATTTAGCCTCTATTGGAAAGTAGTTGTACTTGTTCATATTTCATCTAAAATTTAAACCCAAAAACGTCTTGCGCTGTCGCTAGATGTCTCACCGAAAATATTTAAAAATGGTGACGAAATACTGTATAAGCCACGCCGTAACTGCAAGTGCGCGAGTGATTTAGCTCTTTCTAGTTATAGAGAGGGAAGCCATCTCACAGGTGGTAACCCCGGCAACGGCACCCCTTTACTTGCAAATACATTGTTAGCATATCGCTTGTTGATATTATTTTGATACATTCTGTGGTTGGCTCGCAAGCCGTTCTTATCGCGACAATTAATAAATAATTTCCGATAAATACTCGTATCCATTATTATCCTACACCCATTATTTTTTTTTACATTTTTTTTTAGGCGACCTTTGTGATATATACCACATATCCTAACACTGAAAATTGAACTTATGTCATTAGTGTTACGAAATATTTCATATCGTAATAGTTGACACCGTTGCTATGGTTACTATGTCATTATTTTCTAGCTAGACAAGTAATGTATTCAACTTGCAAATATTTTAATAATACGTAATTAAAAATGTAAAATAAACATTTGTAATAACTACACATTATGCATTTGACAACTGTCCGTAGGTTTGTATCAAAATTTCATTTTTGTAAATAAAATAAAATTTATGTTCGTGTAAAAATAATATTCGTAACTTGTATGAAATTCAAATATCATAGCTCGTGTGTATTGACTTGCACTCGCGTGATACTTGGTACTTTTCATAACTTGTTACACAAATAACTATACGGACGCATATTTGTTAATCATAATTATTAATATTAATTGTTTAATATATAATATTTTATTAAAAATATATTAAAATTTTTTTATTTATAACAATCGCTCTAATTCTGTAACAAAGTTATTAGGTCTTATCAACATTGCTACAAATTGTCACCAATAAAAACATACATAATGCCTGTCATTTAAATTTTTTATTAGCTGTTTACATTATAACTATTATTGGTTATTTGCTTTAGCGGGTGATTATATGTATGTATGCATGAAAAAAACATGTTGTGGCCAGTATAATACCTCTCGCCAATTTTCTAAATGCATCTATATAATTTAAACCAGCAGAAATATGTTTTGTTATTGTTTCTGGTTTAAATCAGTGCAAGCTATAAAATTAATAAATAAAGAAATATCGCCAAAATGAAATTTAACATTGAATATCATACGTTCGGAATAAAACGCAGACATCAAATATAAAACAAAATAATATGATGTAAGGACTGTAAGTGTTATACACATAAAACACACGCTGAGTTAAAATATATAAACATAAAATAGTCTCCTAATTTCCTAACAACAAAACCGATATGGCTGCGGCATAAACACAAATGACGGCAATGACTTTGCCAATGCTACAAGGTCGGGATTCAAGTTGGAGTGGGGGAAGCGACTTCACTAGCGATTACAAATACTCCCTGCATATTATTCCTTCCTCCAAGAATAAAATGAAAGGATGTATGGGGAGAAAACGCGGCGCCGGGTGTACTACTGTACGACTGTACCTCTCCCACCCGCCTAGAACAGGCCTTGGTCATCGCGTTTATTTTCAATGGGGTTTAGGGTTGCTACATGTAATGAAATGGAATAAAAAAATTAAATTTGTAAATTAACAAAGAATGTGTGTAACAGATAGAGAATCACATATGCATTTATTTATATTATGACAAAAATTGTCGAAAAACGATATTTAGACACATTTTTTCAGAAAAACTATTTTTTCTTAAAATAAACTATTACTTCCGGTGATTCAATTGTTACCAAAACTAACTAATCAGCTCTTGCTATTAATGTTAGAATGAGGTATATGCAGTTTCATAATTTTATTCTTTATAGTTTTTGAGAAATCGTGTTTAGAACATACATACACATAATCGTAAAAATGTTAAAATTAGATACTAGTGACCTCAAAACGTACTTATTCAGCAAAATTTCGATATGCAAAGTAAAAACGAAGTCATAGACACGTGACATGAATAATTCCTGATTTTTTTTTCTCGGCAGAAACATTCATTAGAGCGTTTTTATATTTTTCTGCCACTGTATTCTTATTTTGTTATTATTATTGCAGACAAATTGCGATTTTTTTTGTCATAAAACCTCGCAGGCGTATGCGTGACAATACCAAAATTTTTTTCGTAGGACTACAGTTTTGATATCATAGAGAGATATACGTCAAGTGACCTTCAATAGATTCCCAGTCCCAGTATTTGTTTATGAGTATGAGTTATATACGCTGAAAAGAATAGTTTACACTGTCTATTATACCAACTCAACCTCTTGTATTTTGGTACCTTGAATGGATATTGCCTGTTTATCTGATATTTTTGGGCTAAAAAAATCTCAAGAATTAGCTGTAAAAGTATGTTACACTCTTTCAGAATCTGTATATCCCAATGAAATTTTGCATATTGTTCATTACAAACTTAGCTCTGAAATGATTACCTTCTACGAATAGTTTCAAGATGAATGATTATTTCCACCTCTCGTCACACAGGTGAGATAAGGGAGGTTTAGCGATCGTAAAACAAATCATATATGCAAATTTTGATGAGTGAGCGCGCTTTAGAGGCCCTACATTCCAAAAAACATATTTTTACGATGATGTCTGTAGGTGTGTGTGTGTGTGTGTTTGAACATTTTTTTAGGCGCACTATCTTAAAAATTAATAATCGTAAAAAACTGAAATTTGGTATTATACTAGACGTACTAGTTGCAAATATTTACAATAAAGAAAAGTAAACAAAATAATACGTATAAAAAGCAGGAATATAACAAATAACAAATAGGTTCATTAATATATATCTAGAACGTTTATAAACTATAAAATGTCTCTTTATGTTTTTGTTGTACCACATAACAAAACTGCGAACGACGTTGCAACATAATATATTATAATTGTCTGGGGTTCATTACGGGCTGGGGTAAATATATTCCTACTTTATCCATAGTTTGTCCCGGAGACTTATTAAGTCAAATGAATGGAAAATTCCGTTTGCAAAATAAAACAAGAATGTAGTATCAGAAGGTGTGAAATCTATGCACAGTTACGGAGTAACAAAACCCTTATTCCAATAACTTGATCATTTATTATTTAGAAATCTAAAGAATTTTGATGTAGTTTACGTACCCACTATTTGTACCGTTTTTTGACAATGACGTTTACCTGTCAGTTACATTCATTTGAAAAATAAACTGTGTAACAAAGGAATTTTGTTTATCTTAGGCATCGGGATTAAAAAAAGAAAAATGAATTTTAAATATATCTGTAAAATATATAGAAAAAGTATTCATGTATACCTGTACAAAATTCAATAATATATAATTTTCCAATGACATAAAATGTGAAAAAATTGCATTTAATGGTATTTTTTGAAGAAAAACCATTATGAGCTTCCAGTAAAGTGCCATTTCCAGTTATCCGATTTAGACCAAAATCTAACAGGTTCTTTTCGTATTAGAATAGGATAGAAATACACGGTATCAGAATTTTCTGAATGATAATATTTGAGTTAGAGCGAAGACAAAATCCATACACATACACACATGCATACATAATCGTGAAAATGTTAAAATTGGATTCTAGGGACCTTAAAACGTGGGTATTTACTAAAATCTCGATATGTGATTTTTAGCACGATCCCTATAACTCCCTTACCAAGGGTAGCGGGAGGTAAAAAATTACTTTGTCCAAAAGATACATTACTTGTATAACAATTAAAATATTAAAATGTTAGGTATTTTTATTTGACATTATATAATATTAATATCACATTAAATATATATTGCAAAGTTTATATTTATTGATTATTTATTCTTTTTTACCTCCCGCTACCCTTGGTAAGGGAGGTATAGGTATCGAGATTTTAGTAAATGACGACGTTTTAAGGTCCCTAGAATCCAATTTTAACATTTTCACGATGCTATCTCTATGTGTGTATGTGTGTATGTGTATGGATTTTGTCTTCGCTCTAACTCAAATATTATCAGAAGTAATATCACAAGACCTTCTGATTTTATCGATAAATTTTTATTTTGCACGAATTTTTTTTGCTTAGCAACAAACACGAAAGCAAACTGCGTGGTAAATCCCGACTCCGAAGGAGGAGGGGTTTTACCTAATGTCAGTTTGCTTGAGTGATTTTGCTTAAAAGCAAAAAAATGAGTGCTTAAAAATAAAAAATTATCTGAGAAAATCTGAGAGGTCGTGTGGTATTTGGTGAGATAAATTCCAAAGACAACGCAAAATGAAACTTGACACATTAATTGTCACACTGACAGTTATAAACAATAACAACTGTTTATTTACTTGGTAGCGGAAAATTATCGGGGTAACGGGGTTTTATCGGGGAACGAGGTTTTATCAGTATAATACTGTTCTCATTGGTTGAATTTTCAAGTGTTTTGCATCATGATTGGTTAAAAACTAGTCGTTGGAATTTATCATTCAGAAAATTCTGATACCGTGTATTTCTATCCTATTCTAATATGAAAAGAAGCCAATAGATTTTGGTGTAAATCAGGTAACCGGAAATGGCACTTTACCTGAAGCTCATAATGGTTTTTCTTCAAAAAATACCATTTTTTCACATTTTATGTCTTATGAAAATTAAAGATTATTGAATTTTCTACAGGAATACATTAATACTTTTTCTATATATTTTACAGATAAATTTAAAAAGAATTTTTTTTTTATTATTCCCGAAGCCTAAGATAAACACAATTCCTTTGTTACACAGTTCATATTTCAAATAAATGTAACTGACAGTAAATGTCACTTTCAAAAATAACACAAAACTGCACACTCTATAAACATGCACCATCCACCAAACAAATAAGGGTAATTTGTAGAAATTTCGCGGGTTTTATATTCACCTTGTATTTTTCTTCCATATCGACATTACTATAATTTCTCTACTTACCGCCAGGCTCGCATAACTATACTTAATATACTTACCGTAACCTTCAATCGTGGCGCCACTTCCTTACAATTATTGAAATCTCGTACGGAAAATGTTATAATTGCTTATATTTTATAAATGAATTAATTAATATTATTTATTATGTGCACAGAAAACGTAGGATTTATGGGAGTATGATGTACAAATATATATTTTTAAATTGAATGACATGTTTTCCACAAAATAAATAAAATATAATATTTTCTTCATTTTAACTATGTTCCGAAAATCTAATTTTCAATTTTCTTTTAAAAGATTGTGAACATTGCTATTCTTCAAACTTTCCAGTAGTATAAATAAAATCTATCGTGTAGTTTTTGAAAAAACGTGTAAAATGTATAAAAAAAGTAGGTTTTTTGGACTTTTAATACTGTTCCAAAAAATAATTTTTTTTTATTTTTACATAGTTCGTACACTACCTTACTAAATATATTTACTGAAAATCTGAATAAATTCTGTCCTCTAGTTTCCGAGATATAGCGAAATTAATAATTTAAATATTGTTTATGGTGTATATATAAAAGTCAGATTTGTTGAATTTACATTATAGTAATTAATAAATTATATTTCTTTATTTCTGCATACAATATAAATTCAATGAAGTGTAATGTTTGTTAAAAAGGGAAATAAATCTTTATAGTGACTTCTAGTCATTTGAACTCTGCGCGCAACGGGTGACATTTCACCTTAAGTGTTTAGTGATAGTGTGAGCGTAAGAGCGTGTTCCTCCTCAGGAAAGCAGTAGTCGTTCGGTGAAATGTCCACCAGTTAGATAGTCACCGTTCGGCAAAAAGTAAGAGAAAGTCATCGTGCGGTAAGAAAATCAGAAGTTTAGGAGACCCCCCCTGTTACACATCAATAAGCAACAATGGTGACTCTAAGCTTGTGGTTGCCGATCTCTAATAAATCATAACAGCAGGCTATTCCAGGATCGGTATTGTTATTGGTGCAATTGCTAAATCGTTTCACGACAAAGTGTTCTTGTTATATGAATTTCACTATAACAGCTACCACTGTCTGTTGTACTGTTGTACATAAACGTAATGCACAAACGCTAAAGTTTGCAAGGTCCAAGCTTTTTTCATATTACATAAGCCTAATTAAGAGATAGAGATATATGGTTATCCCTGTTTTTGTTCGAAATGTCACTTGTTTAACCTAAAAAAAATATTTCGTTACTTGTCGTGAAGTTGTGTAGGTACTTAAAATAGATAGTATATAAAGCTCTAGTTCAAAGAAGAAAAGCAGTTGCTTTAATAGCTTCAAAATTTATTGCGAATTCTGCAAATATAATAAACAAAAGTAAAACACGTCGCAAACACCGGTACTGGGTTCACCTAATAAATAGGCGATTGGGATAATTTGCCTCGTGATATGAGAATGAATGATAAAATCTTATTTTTCAATTACACAATAATAATAATAATAATAATAATAATAATAATAATAATAATAATAATAATTTGATGAACTTCTATCAAAAGCAGAATTGAAAAGTATAGTTCATATCGTCCAATTATTACACATGTCGCTAAATTCACAAACAATTTACAATTAATATTCAAGGAATTTTTTTGAAATTACAATTGATATCAGTCAGATGTCGCTACTGTCGATTTACGAATTGAAACTGTTAGAAAAAGCAATTAAAATATTCTTTTGTAGAGTAAGCGTTTTGATATTAAAAAAAAAGAATATTGATTATTATGTCAGAATCACCGACCAAAAAACAAAGGGAGACTTGACAGCTCCATGTTATTTGAAAAGATAGAAGTGCGGGGAGCGAGGGTGGGTGGGGGTTTGGTCAGCAGAGACCTCCGACGGTATTTCCAAAACTCAAGTTGGTAATGAGGGTAGCATGCATCTATTCTGTAATGCGGGCAGCATGCATCTCTTTTGTAATGCGGGCAGCATGCATCTCTTGAATTTAAATATTTAAAAGATTGTAAGTAAATTCAATTTCTTTCGCAAACATTCGAAAACATTTTTGATATTAAATTGAATATCAAACATGTTTTCGATATTTTATGAAAGAAATATGTAGTTTATTTGGTTTTTACAGATAATATTAGAATATATGGGTTATTAAATTGTACACACGTCATAATTATTTGTAAATTTATTACAGCAGTAAATAATAATAAAAGTGTTTACAAATTATAACACTGAAATAATAATAATAATAATAATAATAATAATAATAATAATTAATAATAATCTCTCAGACGGCGTACTAAGCACATGTAACGGTTCTGATTGTTCGGCAAAATTAATAAGTTTATCCGTAAAGATATTGGAAGTTGAAGGTTCCTCACTCCTCAGGTGTATATGGGACATTGAAATTCTCAGAAGACGTACTGAACAACAAATTTGACTGTTTTATCGTTACTGTTTCTCCACGAGTCAGTCTCAGAAGCCGTGCATCTGTAATGGTTCTACTTGTTCGGCATTCGGCAAAATTAATATCTTTATCAGTAAAGGTCTTGGAAGTTGAAGGTTCTTCAGGCCTAGGTGGCACATTGAAATTGCCAGAAGACGTACTGAACAACAAGTCTGACTGTTCTGTCGTTGCTATTTCTCCACGAGTCAAACATTTATACATTCCTGTAACAGATAATATATAATGGTGTTAACTGCTAGTGTCTAAAAACGATTATTAGGCGACAAATTTGTGCCATATCAACCTTACAGTTGCTGACAAACTGCGCACGAGAAATCAACTTACACCGTCGATGACTCGAAGGGCCACTCCGTGCGGGTGGGCAAGTTTGCCCCGCACAAAGGCGCCTGATCATGACGGGCGTCAATTCAAGATAATTACTATTTTGTTAATTTGTTTGCATTAGAGCTCTAATTATAAGTTATAAGTAAAATAATTATCCTGACAAACCGATATTTTTCTAGCATTGTTATATTGAAATAATAATATTTTGGTTATAGCTCAAGAATATTAATTACAAGAATGAATCCAACAATGAATTTAGTACAAAAAACGTAAAATAAATGTCCCGCTAAACGGATAATTTTCTGGCATTGTTATGTTGCAAGCTATAACTGTAAAATTGTTGATTACAACAAACGATTTTGATTATAACATAACCATATTGATTACAAGAATGAATCTAACAAAGAAACTTTCATCAATATTTTAAATCTAACATTTTTCGAAGATTCAAAAGTATTTTAGATTAAAGTTGAAAGTGCGTGTTAATTTGCAAATGTAAATTACGGGGAGGCGCTGATATATAAATTTGCACAAAGGCGCCTTTTACCCACGGAGCGGCAGTAAATGCGGCGCGACAGTTGTATTTTTCTCACGAAAACATTTAAACGTTTTATTTATAATTTTATTGAACACAAATTTTTGAATAGTAAAATAGCGTGCGCATAAGAAACATTATACATAAGTTGCTTACCAAAAGAATGCTGCTTTATTGTAGGAATAACTCCATGGTTTAATTTTTTGAGATCCGGAGTCCGAAAACATTTTTCTTCAAAATATAATCCACACGCTTTTATATGGAACCGAGTAGACAGTGGTTTGTCCATAAATTCTGGAATACCCATATTCGAAGTCCATTGTTCCAAAACAATAATGTCTCTTGGCAAAGAAAAAAACCAAGCTCTTTATTATCCCTGCTGTTGCTTTTACAGCCAGGAACAACACAATACATTATTCACATTTTCTGAAAATAAAAATTTGCATTATTTTCATTTTCATGAAAATCGTTTGGGGTTGATTAATAAAATAAAAATTAAGTTACATACCTTATAAATGTGACTGAAAGATGCACAAAAGCAAAAACCAACACACCAAACACTCTATTAAGAAGCTTAACACCGTCGTGAAATGTCAAAGCACCGACCAAAAAACAAATGTGTTAAACACACGCACTTTTTCCGCCATCTCTGGAGATATTGCAGGAACTATTTGCTAATGTGCTGCCATCTGTCGGTGTTTCCAAAGCTATACTCTCTCTTTACTCTCTACCTCCCCTGCTCCACAAGTTCTTTGATCACAAAAAATCCTATAAGCTGTCAGGGGGATGGTCAGAATTAATGATAAGTCAGTGATATTTTTTTCAATAAATAAAGTTTCATATATATGAATTGTTCTTATTGTATATATCCATACCCTGCGCAAGTTAACAGGTTATGGGGCCCAGAATAATGTAGAAGTAAAAGAAAGAAGCAAGAAAATTTGCATTGATATATTGACTGACATAAGATTGAAGAACAGATTAAGATTGAAATGGAAGGAAATCAAAAAGTAATCAGACTGAGTGGTAAAGAAAATTGGAATTTGTGGAAATTTTCTATCGTTATTTCTTTAAAGAATAGAGGTGTATACGATATAATCACTGGAAGTACAAGAAAACCATTAGAATATGATGAAAAAGGAATGAAGAAAGAAGATTATGAAAATGAACTTAAGAATTATGAGTCAAGAGATATTAGAGCTCAAGATTTGATTGTAAGTAGAATTGATGAAGGACCCATGGCGCATATATTGACATGCAATAATTCTTACGAAATATGGGAAAAACTATGTTCAGTTTATGAACAAAAATCAGAAATAAGTGTGGACATTCTGCAGCAAAATTTCTTTAACTACAAGTATGAACATCAAGGAATGGCACAATACATATCAGGACTTGAAGAGATAAAAGGAAAATTAGCCCAATTTGGAGAACGTATATCAGACAGCATGATGATGACAAGAATTCTGACAGGTTTACCGACACAATATAAATATTTTTTAAGTGCTTGGGACTCAACTCCTGGTAGTAATAGAAAGTTAAATGAATTAATAAGTAGACTAATGATTGAAGAAGGAAGATTAAAGGAAAATGAAAATACAAATGAGAAAGCATTCGTTAACAGAAGTATAAATAAGAATAAATATACAAAGACAATTCAGAAGAATATTAATAATACTGGAAAGTCAACTACATGTAACATTTGCAAGAAAGATGGTCACATAGCAAATAATTGTAAATATAAAGAAGATTATGATGAAGGAAGATGTTTTAAATGTCGTCGTACTGGACACAGAGCTAATGACTGTCATTATAATAAAGGAGGATCAAATAATCAAAGTTCTATAAAAGATAAGAAGAAGCCTCGAAGTACAGTATACACAACTGTAGCATTATTAAATGGAGCTGAATTGAAACAAACATACTGGTATGCCGATTCAGGAGCAACTGAACATATGTCATCAAATAAACAATGGATGGAAAATTATCAAGTATTGCCCGAACCTGTCAATGTAGAGGTTGGAGATGGTAGAACAATTTTAGGAATAGGAAAAGGTGACATTAAAGTAAAGTCATTTGATGGGAACAAATGGAGGGAAAGTACAATGAAAAGCGTTTTACACGTTCCAGATTTAAAATGCAACTTATTTTCAATTACTTCAGTAACAGAAAAAGGTTATGAATTTAAACTAGGACAAGATGAATGCAAATTAATGAAGAACGGTGAAGTTTTCGCAATAGGAAAGAAAGATAATCGGTTATATAAAATGGAATTGAAGATTGATAGCGAATATGTAGAACAAGAAGAAAACGAAGAACATAAGGCATTCTTATGTAACCATAATCAGAAAGTTCAAGATCTGAAAGTTTGGCATGAAAGATTGGCGCACCAAAATGTATTTCAAGTTCGAGAAATTTTGAAAAATCTGAAAATAGAATTCAAGAATAACGAAAATTTCTTCTGTGATGGATGTATTTTAGGGAAGCAGCATACCTTACCTTTTAAAACAAGTAAAAGTACTGCTAGCGCAGCTGGAGAGATAATACACGCAGATGTATGCGGCAAGATGGAAGTGTCTTCAGTTGGAGGAGCTCATTATTTTCTACTTTTGAAAGACGATTTTAGTCATTATCGAACAGTGTACTTTTTAAAATAGGTTATGTCAGAGCAAGGACCTGAGAGCTAATAGGATTTGGAGTGATTAAAATGCTTTAGATTATTGCTTTGTGTTATGTGTGTGACTTTTTGGTTGTTTTTCATAGTTTTAAAGTGCGTTTTTGTGTATTTTGTGTGAAAATGAAGAAAATAGAGTGTAAGGAAGAACTTTGTAAAGATGTGCAACTCGAACGAGATCTGGAAATTAATATTCCGAAAGCACCTTCGGCGCCCGCCGAATAAAGCCGAACTGGACATGTCAGAAAAGATGTCATGGCGTCACATCCTCTACCGCCGGATATACGAGAAAATACAGAACCAAAAAATAAGCGCCAAATTCAAACATGGTGTTGAAAAACTTCAAAAACAGAAGTCAGAAGCTAAATTCAAGATCATAGAATTTTTAAAATTAGTTGAGAATTATACTGATAATAAAGTTAAAATCTTGAGAACCGATAATGGCTTAGAAGAAGTAAACAAAGAAATAAAGGAATATCTAGCAAGTAAAGGTATCATTCATCAAAAAAGTTGCAGTTATACTCCCCAACAGAATGGAAAAATAGAAAGAGAAAACAGAACAGTTGTAGAAGCAGCTAGAAGTATGTTGCAATCAAGTGATTTAGAAAAGAATCTGTGGGCAGAAGCAGTAGCAACTGCAGTGTATGTAATAAATCGCACTGGAAAAAGTACTGTAAAAGGAAAAACACCCTACGAATTATGGAATAAGAAAGTACCAGATATTAGATACTTCCAGATTTTTGGTTCTAAAGCATTTGTACTAATACCAAAACAACAAAGAAAGAAATGGGACGCCAAAAGCAAAAAGGGTATATTTGTAGGATACGAAGAGCACATAGAAGGCTTCAGAGTATATTTCAAAGAAGAAAGAAAAGTTGAAATATCAAGAAATGTAATATTTAAGACAAAGAAGGACAAGAATGAACTAGAAGATGAAATTATTGAAGAAAATTCTGAATATCAAGAAACTGAAGAATTAAATATGACAGAAATTCAAGAAGATAATACAGAAGAAAATCAAGAAATAAATCATGAAGATATAAAAAATTCAGACATAATACCAGGGATAGAAACTGAAGATAAAGAAAAACAAGAAGAACAGAATGAGATAATTATAGAAGAACAAAATGAGTCAACTACACCTGCACCTTCACGTTATAATTTAAGAAATAGAGAAAATTTGAAGACACCGAGAAGATTTCCAGAAAAACACGAGACTACTTTGATATGTAATTCACCAGAAGAAGAGTTGACATACGAAAAAGCAATGAATGGACCAAATTGTACACAGTGGAAAGAAGCAATTAAGAAAGAATTTGATGCATTGAATGAAAATGGAACTTGGAGTATTGTAAAAGAACCTAAAGATAGAACGATCATAGATACGAAATGGGTTTTCAAAATAAAAACAGATATAGAAGGACAACCAACGACATTTAAAGCCCGATTAGTTGCAAGAGGCTTTAAACAAGATGAAGATTTTAGTTATTCTGAAATTTATACGCCAGTTGCCAAATTGTCAACCTTACGGATATTATTATCAGTAGCAAATCAGTTTGGCTATACTGTTTACCAAATGGATGTCAAGAGTGCATTCCTCTACGGAGATTTAAATGAGGATGTATTCATGTATCCCCCAAAAGGAATGAAAGTATCCAAAGGAAATGTGTTGAAACTAAAAAAATCTCTATACGGACTGAAGAAATCGCCTCATTATTGGAATAAGAAATTTAATACATTTATGATCAATGATGGATTTGAAAGATCAGAGGCAGATTATTGTTTATATGTAAAGACACAAAATACTAGAAAAATATACGTTCTATTATATGTAGATGATTTGGTAATATGTGGAGATGGAGATATAGAAAAATTTAAAGGAAGGCTAAAGAAAAATTTTAAAATGACAGACATGGGAAAAATTTCTAACTATTTGGGATTGCATATTAAACAAAGTAAGAATTCTATTGAGATAGATCAGATAAGTTATTTGAAGAAAATACTAGAAATATTTGGAATGGAAAATTGTCGTCCTGTGTCAACTCCAATAGAACAAAATTTAGAACTTCCAGAAAATACTCAACAAGATAAGAATATGGAAAATAAATGTAGAAAGTTGATTGGATATCTTATGTATGCTATGTTAGGATCAAGACCTGATTTGTGTACAGCAATTGGAAAATTAAGTCGATACCAAAATAAAGCCAGTCAAGAATTATTTAATGCATTGAAGAGAGTATTAAGGTATATTCAAAGTACGATTAATTTAAAAATGATTTATGTTAAAAACAAAGATAGTAAAATAATTCAAGGATATGTTGATGCTGATTTCGCCGGTGATTCCATTGATAGAAAATCTACAACTGGTTTTGTAATGAAAGTATATGGTAATCCAGTATTATGGGTATCGAAAAAGCAACCTATAGTCACCTTATCATCTTGTGAAGCAGAATATGTTGCATTAACTAATGCAATAACAGAAGGATGCTGGATCAAATCAATTATGATTGATTTGAAAATAGAACTTGGAAGAATTCACATTTTCGAAGACAACCAGTCAACAATAAAGATTGCGCAGACACTAGGAAATACAAAACGTCTAAAACATGTGGATGTAAAATATCATTACGTCAAACAGCAAATAGAAAAAGGAATCGTTCATGTAGAATACATTCAAAGTAATAACCAGATTGCTGACATCCTGACGAAAGGACTTCCGAAACACCAATTTGAAAAACTGCGTGATGGATTAGGACTGATTTAATTTGTTTTATATAGTTTATTATTGTTTCAATGTTTGAAATGTGTAAAAGTATATTTTAATTGAGGGGGAGTGTTAGAAAAAGCAATTAAAATATTCTTTTGTAGAGTAAGCGTTTTGATATTAAAAAAAAAGAATATTGATTATTATGTCAGAATTAATGATAAGTCAGTGATATTTTTTTCAATAAATAAAGTTTCATATATATGAATTGTTCTTATTGTATATATCCATACCCTGCGCAAGTTAACAGAAACATTTGCTGCGACTGGTCTAAAAACATCCTACTAAGCACAAGCACTAGGTGCGTTCAATGAAGCTAGCAAATCTAGCATTTGCTAACCTGCGTTAAGCTGTCAAATCACAGTCACATTGAACGGTTTGCTAACTTACTTGGCGGTTTCATGTTTGAATGCAGGGAGTACCTACCTATTTGATGTGAAATTATCTGAAAAGAAATGAATATGGACAAAAATTTAGTAGCAATTTAAGAATAAATGTACATACATACATATAATTGCGAAATATATTAATTCATATAATATTTTATTTTGTAGGTTCTTGTATACAGATAAAAAGAGAAAAATATTTTTAACGAAACATTAAATAATACAGAATTTGTCAGAAATATTATTATATTATTATAATTTTCTATGTTTTCACGTTCTCCTGTTTAACATTTACTACAAGAAAATTAAAATTTAATAAATAAAATAGAGATTTATATTTAAAAATATTTTTCTTTAATTATTATGATGAAATATGAGCTATGAAATATATAAATATTTTAATTTACGCACCAAATTACAACTGATTTTTAAATAATCCCGCCATGCATGTAAATCTAGCAGAGCTAGCAAATAAATTCTCGCTGCATTTGCTAGCTAGCAAATCTAGCGAACGCTAGACTAGCAGAGCGTTCAATAGAAGATACTTCCGTTTCGCTAGTTTTGCTAGCCTCATTGAACGCACCTACTATGAATTAGTGAAGTAGTTGGGAATGAGGTTTTAATCTTCAAAAGTAGTTGCAGTTATCCGAAAATTCGTCTTGAACTGATTATTGGACTGACATAATTTGAAACAGTTATTTCGGCGTAATTATCTATTTTACCCAATATCTACTTTCTTTGTCACTTTTCAGAACCATTCAAGAATAATACTTTTGCAAATTAAATAACTTCTGAATGATTCATTGTATCAGACTGTCCAAAAACCATGTTATTATATTCGTGCACAAAAATTTTAACGCTACTCGTTCGGTTAATTACAAAATATAGTGATGCGTACCTTGTTTCCTTGATACACACTCCAACTCAAGTGCTACTCCTGTGCCACTCTAAAACCGCTCAGAAAATATTCCAACTCCGTATGATTTATCGAACGCACCTAATGTAATAACGGAGCACTCATATTTAATCGACATAAAATGACAACAAAATAGAACTAAGCAAAAAACCAGGACGTTGAGAACACTTAAAGATATTTTGACATTATGATTAACAATGGCGCTAACTTTTGACTTCCCATAGTATTATTAATTTTTTTTCTTTTTTAGAATATGGTGGCTGATGATTTTCGTCGCCAGTATTTTAATGTGTTCACACTTGATCGTGAAAACATGGGACAAATGGAACACTACTCCAGTGATTGTAAGTTTTGCCCAAAGTCCGACTCCAGTGTGGCAGGTTCCATTCCCAGCTGTTACCATCTGCTCGGAAACTAAGGCCAGACAAAGTGTTTACAATTTCACTGAAGCTTTTCATAAATATAAAAATGCTTCGCTAATGGGCGATGTTAAAGAGATCTTAACTCCAGAAGAGTAAGTAGAGATAGGATTTAGTACAATATATAGCAAAAACACTAGAAAGGAGGATAGATAATTTATTACTAGTATTGGCTCCAAGATAGCGCATTCGTCAACTTGTACTTTGCCCTTAATTCTACATTTTTGGCAGGGTAGCTAAGTAGAGATGCACTCGATTTCGAGCTTTGGCCCGGCCCGGCCCGAAGCCCGCCTCGATTTCGAGTCGATCATCGAGCCGGGCCGATGATATTTTTTATCGGGCCGAATCGGGCTAATCATTTTCAAAAATCGAGGCGAGTCAGACTTTTGATTTTGACCCAGCCCGAAAATTCAAACTTTTCGGGCCGGCCCGAAAAATCTTGTAGTTCAATCAAATGCGCAATTTCCTTAATATTTTAATGAAAATGGATGAAGTTAAAAAGGATCAAAATGATTTAATAACAACAAACTTCACATATTAATAAATAAAGTCAAGGTTATTCATTAAAGCATAATAATTATATTGTAATGTTGCTATTTATATTTAAATATACACAAAGGCACAGAATAAAATCATTGACAGTTTTTCATCAAGTCTATTTATTTTTTTATATTATTTTCATAACAACTACAACGCATACTATATTTATAAATATTTTATCAACGCATACTATATAAACAATATCAATATTTCAATACCTCCCCTCAATTTTTAGTTGTCAAAAACAAATAAAAATTGCAAATTAATAATTTCGAATAACTACTTGATCAACACAATAATTAAACAATGTTAAGTAATTTTCTAAATTTGTCAAATTTCACAAATGATAAAGGTTTAGTCATAATATCAGCAATATTATCTTCTGTACTAACATATTTAATATTTAATTTGCCTGTTATAACTAAATCTTTAATGAAATGGTATTTAATATCAATATGTTTGCTTCTTCGGCTATTTTCAAATCCTTTTGTTAATTGTATTGCCCCTTGATTATCTAATAAGAGAATATTTTGTTCTTCACACTGAAGATCTGAAGAAATTCCTAACAATGAGATTAGTTCTGCTGCTGCCATTGAAGCTGCTACATATTCGGCTTCAGTTGACGACAGAGAGACGCATTGTTGCTTTCTTGAGTACCACATTACTAAATTTCCACAAAAAAAATGATACGCAGCCGGACACGCTTTTTCTGTCTGTTTTATCTGACGCCCAATCTGCATCTGAATAACAAACTAATCCAGTACTTTTATTATCGTATTTAATTCCTAATTCTTTGGTTTCCTTCAAATATCTTAATATTCTCTTCGCTGCTGTCCATAATACCATACTTGGCTTGTCAAGAAATTGACTGAGATACGAAACTGCGTATGTAATATCCGGTCTTGAACCCAATGCTATGTACATCATACTTCCAATCATTTCTCTATAAGGTACATTTATTATTTCATCTTTTTCGAAAATATTACTTGAAAAATTTATTTCCATTGGCAGTTTTACTCCTTTACATTCACTCATGTTAAACTTTAGTAACATCTTTTCTATCATCTTGTTTTGGTGTATTTTTATGTAGTTTTCTTTTCTTTCTATTTGCAATCCTAAAAATGACTTAATTTCTCCGAAGTCCTTTGTTTCAAATTCTTCTTTCAATAATTGTATAACTTTTTTCGTTTCAGGACCTGTAACAAGAATATCATCTACAAATATTATCATTATAGTTTCATTCTTTAAATATAAACAAAAATCATATTTAGATCTTCGGAAATTATTCCTGACAGCGAATTCATTAAATCTTTCGTTCCAACATCTCGGAGATTCTTTAAGACCATATAGTGCTTTTTTCAATTTCAGTACTCCTGAATAATTTGTTCCTTCAGGGGGGTTAATAAATACTTCACTATTTAATTTTCCATTTAGAAAAGCTGATGATACATCTAGTTGTCTTAGTGACCACTTTTTAATACCTGCTAGTGCTATTACCATTCTTATTGTTGAAAGTCTTGCAACTGGCGCGTAAACGTTTTCATTACATTCTTCTTGGTAGCCCTTCGCTACTAATCTTGCTTTCTTGATTCCATTATCTTTAGTTTTAAAAATCCATTTTGTATCAATAGGTTTCTTTCCTTCTGTTAAAGTTGATTTTTCCCATGTTCCTAATTTTTCTAACGAATTCAGTTCTTTGTCTATTGCTTCTTTCCATTCTTTTCCTTTATTTATTGCTTCATTAAAATTCTGTGGATCAGATTCAGTAAATAGACAATATGCAGTATATAATTCGTATTCATTAAATCTTGATGGTAACTTTATACTTCTTTTTGGTCTTTCTTTAGTTTCTCTATTTGTCTCCTCCGTATAAGTGTCTTTGACTAATTCTTCATTATCTTCCGATGTAACTTGTATTTGTGTTTGTGGTATTATTTTCATTTCTTCATTTTCATCAAATACAACGTCTCGTCCACAAATAACTTTATTTTGTTCTGAAATCCATAGTCTGTAGCCGTTGTCACAATATCCAACCATTCTACATTCTATTGCTCTATCTTCTAATTTATTTTGCTTTGGTAGTCTATGTAGCCAAGCTCGACACCCAAAAATTCTTAATTTGGATAAGTCGTTTTTCCCATACCATCTTCTTGTTGGAACGTCTCCTTTTAATGCATTTGTTGGTGATCTGTTCAACTGATATGCAGCAGTTTTAATTGCTTCTCCCCATAATACTTTTGACAAATCTGCTTCTCCCAATATTGTTCTAGCTTTATCAAGAAGAGTTCTATTCATTCTTTCAGCCACTGAATTTTGCTGTGGTGTATATGGGATGGTGTACTGCATACGTATTCCTTCTGTTTGACAAAAATCTTTAATGTTATTATTCGAAAATTCTCTACCATTATCGCATCTAATTTTATAAATAGGTTTATTAAATTCAGCTTTAAATTGTTTAATATAATTAATTAGATTTCTAGTTGCTTCATCTTTAGTTCTTAGAAGATACACTTTTGTAAAATGAGTATAGTCATCAATAATGGTTTGAAAATATTTAAAATCATCGTAAGTATTAGGTGTAATAGGCCCACAAATATCTGTATGGATTAATTCTCCTATACGTCTTGATCTTGGTAAAGGTACAGATTTAAATGGTTGTCTTGTTGATTTTCCTTTTAAACAAGCTTCACATATTTTATCGCTAAAAGGTAAATTTAGTATTTTTAAACCCTTTCTATTAATATGTCCCAATCTTCTATGCCATAAGCTTTCGTCTATTTTTGATAAAACACAACTATTTTTATTTATTTCACTGTTTTGTAATTTAAAATTTATTGTGTAAAGTTTTCCAATAGTTTTACATTTTATGAAAATGTCTTTTCCAATAATCTTTACACCTGCATTACAAAATATTACTTGTTTTCCATTTGATATTAATTTGTTAACAGATAATAAATTATGCGATATTCCTTTTACAATTAAAGCTTCTACATTTATTTTCAAATTATTAAATTGTAAATTTAATATACCTTTTTTGGTTGCTGTTAAAATCTCTCCGTTTGCTACTTTAATATTTACATCATTGTCTAATGCTTTTACATTTACCATTTTTGTTTCTAAATTTTCTCTAACAAGATGTTCAGTAGCCCCCGAATCAATAATAAAAGATACTTTTTCATTTATTTCATCAACGTGTTGTGTATTTAAAGCTATAAAAGTAGTTCCATTACTTTCATCATTTTTAGATGAATATGCACGATAATTAACATATTTATTTCTATTAAAATTATATTTTTTATCTTCATTATAATTACTATACATTTGTCTGTTCTGTTTGTTTTTACTATTATGTTTAAAATTTGGACAATTAGGCTTTATATGTCCTTTTTGGCCACAATTATAACATTGTATATTATGTTTAAATGACTTTTTAGCCGCAAATGTACTTTCACTAGTATTTCTCGTTTCATGATTATTAAATTTTAATTCTGCATCAAGTAATCGTGTTTTTACAAAATCTAACGTTACTCCTGATGTCATAGTTTCTATTGCAGTGATGACATTATCATATTGTTCGGGTAAAGTAAGTAAAAGATGGCATACCTTATCACTTTCATCTAGTGTACAACCTATTGCTTCTAAATCTCTCACTAAAGAATCAAACTGTACAAAATATTCCTCCATTGTTTGGTCTGTCAGCTTTAAATTTAATAGTTTTCGTTTTAAATATAGTTTTGAAAAGGTACTTTTACGCTGAAATACTTCTTCCAAAGCATTCATCATTTCCTTCGCAGTTTTCGCATCTTTAATATATTCTAAATGTTTATCTGTAACACATGAAATTATTATTGATCTTGCTTTTGCATCCTTTTCCGAATATTCGCTTATTTTTGCGGGGTCATCTGTTAATACACTTTTTACTCCTTTTTCTTCCAATATTACTTCTACTCTGAACTTCCAGTTTCCGAAATTTTTCCCAGTTAGTTGTGGCAATTGAAAAGTTGTCATAATGGCTTGTAATATTTTTATTAATACTTTGCAATTACTATTTTAACACTGTGAGCCTGGGCCCATAACCTTTTGAGATTATATTTATATTTAAATATACACAAAGGCACAGAATAAAATCATTGACAGTTTTTCATCAAGTCTATTTATTTTTTTATATTATTTTCATAACAACTACAACGCATACTATATTTATAAATATTTTATCAACGCATACTATATAAACAATATCAATATTTCAATAATTATTGTTATTATACCATAATGATTCCTTATTCTATTTTTGAGCAGAAAGAAAGTTAGATACAAAATCCTTAAGTAAATTATATTTTTTTTTATAAGATTTGTGAAAAAGTTGTTTAAATTTTCGAACGGCTTTGGTAAACAAAGTGTTAAAAACACGCAGGTCTGTAATTTTTATAACAAACTTACAATAGAAGGGTCTCTTTTTTAACTACTTATGTTAACTAATGTTGAAAGTTATAAGAATGTAGAGGTTTTTTTATAAGTTTTGTCACGAAAAAAGTTAAAAATTTCGCTTTAAACATAAAAATCAACATTAGGAATGCCGGATGCACCCAATTTCGAGCTTTGGCCCGGCCCGGCCCGAAGCCTGGCCCGATTTCGAGTCAATTTTCGAGCCGGGCTAGTTAATTTTTTTGTCAAGTCGATCTTCGAGTCGGGCCGGTAATTTTTATTTTCGGGCAGAGTCGATCCAAACCTCAAAGCCCGGCCTGGCCCGGCCCGAATGCATCTCTATAGCTAAGCCACTATTTCATTGGGATGCATAGGCGCCGACTTTGAAAATATTTGTCTGGTGCACTTAACGAATAAAAAATTTGAGATTATACATATACAAGACCGAACCTGGTGGTGTAGTGGGAAACATATTAGACTCACGACCCAAGGGTCCTGGGTTCGAATCCCGGGTAAGAGGCGTGTTTCTTCAGACTGTGATTATGATTTTCTAAATAATGATTTGTTCAATAATGATTCCTTCGAATCATGATTAAATTTAATTCCAAAGAAACAACAAAATTAACTAGATCGACGTGAAACCTACACAACGTCGAACGAACAACGAACTAGCGGCAAATCACCTATCTTGTTTGAAGTAAAACCCAAATCGAAAATAGTTTAAAGATGGATTGTGCTGAAGCAGAAATAATATTTTTAGTATAGAATGTGAAGTAAAATATGAAAACACGTTTCTTTAACTTATTTTGTACTTGCAGGATCTAATATTAGATAAATCGAAACCAATAATGAATGTTGAATCTACTGACTGTAGTTTTAGTAGTTCGGTTGATTCTGATGTAGACATAAATTTGCACATTCCAATATTTCATTGCTTGCTTTTTCCGCCATTTTCAAATCTTTTGTTATTTTAATCACAGTGATCATGCAAAAAGACTGATTCAGAAGGGAAAGGGGAATGGCGTGTTGTGATCACAAAATGAAAGAGAGGGGATAACAAATAACGAACGAAGAAACAATTTTCATTTTGATCATGTTCACTTTGTTCAATTTTATCACGAATCACAGTCCGAAGAAACACGCCTAAGGTATCGTTGTTTGTATGCGTCTTTATCGTCTCATCTTCATCAACACAACGTGTATAACTCGAAAGTTATAGAAATTATATGGAAAAATTAACTCTTCCCCAGATATCACCCAAAATTGTAATAACTTGATATACAATAAAGATTTATTTCTTTTATTATTATTATACATATACAAAATGGAGACCGGCACAGCTGAACATAGGACTTTAACATGTAAAATCGGACTTTTGTAATTTCCTGCTTCCCTAATTATTTTAGAAAAAAATCTTCAGATAACAGTTGTAGAGCATATATTTTTGCGTTTGAATCAATAAGCATTTTTGCATGCTTTACAATAGCAGAAATTGGGTACGAAAATGACCTCAAAAGCTATTTGTGAAGTAATTTTGACATTTTCGATGGAGGCATGAAATTGAGGCAAAATAATTAACAAAGGTCTATTTTTAAGATCATTTCCATGACTATTGCTTCAGATGCAGAATTTTATGCTCTAAAACTTTTATTTGAAGCTGTTTTACCTAAAATCGAACCCGGTCCCCCCAGGTTCGCGACCAGACACTCAGGCACGGGTTCGATCCCGACTGACGCCAAATATTTCCAATTTTAAATGGCACAAAAGTGACCCCTGTGGTGCACTCTCCACACCCAGCTATGAGTGCCCGTGAGGTGACACCTGGTAAGCGCCCACACTGTAAAATATATCGTCATCATTACCGATGTCTACATGTGTTGTAGATACTGGCACACCCAGAAATGGGTAATATGCCGTGATGATATATTTATTTATTTACCTAAAATAATTAGGGGAGCAAGAAATTACGAAAGTCTGATTTTGTTAAAATCCTATGTTCGGCTGTCGCTAACCATACTCTATTACCGTTTAGTCGTATGTGTACCAAGCGATTGAAAAGTACAGACTATTAATTTTAGATCTATATATTAAATTACAATTAAATTAAGTAGGAATCGAAGTTTAATAGCACTTTTTGGTGTGAAGAGATCCTGAATTCTTTTTCCGGGTATGCGGGAAACGTAATCATCGTTCATTTTGCTAATGGAATTATTTATATCTTGTTTTTTAATTCTCTGACGAACTGTCAACCATGGCACAAATATGTCATCATCATTACCGATATCTGTGATAAAGCAGATTGTGGCACACTCAGAAATGGGTAACATGCCGTGATAATATATTTATATTTATTTACTGTCAACCAAAGTAAAATTCACGATCTTTTTACACCAAAAAATGGGGATATTACTTCGCCCCTAACGTTGTGATTTGAACTATAGATTTAAAATGAATACAAAGAAGGTGCGAACAAATACGGGGCCTACTCATTTATATATTTTAAAACTAGTGATATCCTTTTGTTCGGCCTAATAATACTATTATTATAAATAAGACGATTAAATATGTTAGCTTACTCCTAAATAAGTTGAGACGATAACTCGTTACTGTCATTAAAAATTAGATGTTTGACACTTAGCCAGACTGCTAGATGAAATTTATTTTAAAAATGTCAAGGTGTAGTCACTAAAGTTTTTTTTTCTGTATCAACCGCAACAGATTACACAGAGAGAGAAAAGTTTAATATTGAATGCATCTATATATATAAAAAATATTTTTTTTCACTACTAGCCACTATTATTTACCTTTATTTGACATCAGAAATTGTTTTTCACTACCGCTTGCTTGTAACCATGATAACCTAGGTCAATAATAATTTATTATTAACCTCGGTCTATAATGCAAACTGTCACTTTTCAATCAAACTCAAGCCTCCAAATCCAAATATTATTTAACTCATTAAACTCAAGAAAGGTGTTAAGTATATAATTTAAATTTGCCACTATAATTTTAAATTGACCTACGCTGCCGCCTCGCCTGGCCACTGTGCTGTTTTGGTGAAAATGTGAAAAATTTGTAGATGTAGGATTGAACAAATCACTATTTTCTGTATTTGTAGGTATGTAAGTACATTTCACTAGATTTATTTAAAAATAATAATAAACTAATAAGGCTGCTGACTGTAACAGCACAAAGTGTTTTTATTAAATAATTAAATCAAATACGAATAGACCCATAAGTGAGGTTATCAAACCAGCAAAATGAGCAAAACGTCAAATAAAAACAAATGCAGCCTACTTCGTTTTTGTGAATATTAACAAATAAGTAACGTTATTATTCATGTCAAAATTATTGTTATTATCAATAAAAAAAAAATCAAATAGAATTTATGTGCTAGTAGTGAAAAAAAATAGTATATAAACCACGGTTGAGAAGATCATTATTGACCAGGCGCCTTATATCCCTCGGTCTTCGCCCTCGGGTTACAATAGACGCTGGGTCAATAATGATTATCGTCTCAACCTTGGCGTATAATATACTATTACGTTATCGGCGTGGCCATTAAAAAGTTACGGTTTAATCAATGTTGGGATACTTAAGTTTCATACATTAGTGGTTCACTAATAATAACAAATATCATCTTAAAAGATGACTTAAAACCATATGAACTGTCGTACCAAACTTATCCAAATCGATTAGAGCGTTATGTTATTATAAGCAAAATTATATTTTTTTTTAAAGAATTTTCAAGCAGAATACTTGCTAAATGGTACACTTTCCGGCAAGGGTAAGTTTAGTTAAATCGTCTTATTGTAGCCTCAGGAATCTGTTGTTAAGTCATGTCCTTCTATTTTAGAGACACTTGTATAATATACAACTTTTACATATTAAAACAGTAATAAAAAATCTGTTGTGGCCAGCACAAGACCTTCCGTCAATTCGCTATATTTTGTACAAATCTCATACCAAAAGATCCTTGAAACAGATATATAATATCATGTAAAATCGAACACGAACACATACTATTTTTTACAAATTCCATACCAAAAGTTCATTTGAAAAGGTTCTACAAATCCAATAAAATTATCACATAAACACACACTAAGTAAAATGCACTTGACACTTCCTTCATTTCTTCTTCAACTTTCCCCTATTTTATTAGGGGTCGCTGTTTCATCTTCTCTTCCACTCATTCCTGTTCAATGGATCTTCTTCACACATTCCTTTCTTTCTCAAGTCTTCTGCAATACAGTCTTTCCATCTTCTCTTTGGCCTTTCTCTGGATGTCACTTGCGAGGAACGCTATGACATACCAATTTTAGATCCTTTACTTTCTATATTTGGTTTTGCACTTGCAACTGACATCTGTCAATTAAAATTTTATGAATATACCTATCAGTTGTTTAGATGATAAATAACAAAGCTGACTAATTTTTGAAAATTAATTTCTTTATAACGCTTTAAATCTACATCTATTGAATATGAAGGAAAATGTATAATTAAACCGTATAGAGAAGAGTATTATCTTTAATATGTATAATAACAAAAAGTCAAAAAATAATATTTAACTGCGTTTTTTTAAGAAAAACTGTTAAAAACTTCAAATTTGGGTACTTCCTGTGGATCAATTATAACCAAAATCTAATCAACTCTTCATATGGTCGTACAGAAGAGGAATACGAAAGAATTATAATTTTTACAATTGTAGTATTGGAGTTATCGTCGGAGAAAAATTTGTCACACACGGACACACACACACACACACGGACACACACACGCACACACGGACACACACACACACACGGACACACACACACACATACAGACATCATCTTAAAAATGGTATATTCGTATTGTAGGGACCCTAAAACGTGCTTATTCATTAAAAACTCACCACCGAATTTTTTGACCAAAGACAATACCTTCCTTACCTAAAGGTGACGGAAGGTAAAAAGAAATTACTAGAGCAGTCAGTAATTATTGGGAACCAAATTTATACCTTAGTATTAACGCTAATCATTATCTAAGTAAAGTTATAATTTAAAAGAGCGAATTCTCAATATTCTATAATAAAATTTTTGGTGTCAATTTAATTAGATAGATTCTATCACATCAGCATTATTTTTTTTATGTTTCAGATTAAAACAATATGAAGACGTCTCCTTAATTTGTGATACTCATTTACTTAACAAAGGAAGAGATACTACTGATAAATCAGCTATAAAATTTATGCACGAGGTAAGAACTTATAGAATGAATTTGATTACTTATGTTATGAATATATACTACGTTTATATATGTTATATGTAATGGACAGGTAGCTCCACAGTTTGAAGAGATGATGTGGGTTTGCAAATGGACCAACAAGTTGAACACAACCTGTCAAGAACTTTTCCATCCGATGTTAACTGAAGAAGGGCTGTGTTACACTTTTAATATGTTGGACAGCCCTGAATTGCTCAACCCAGAAGCGTAAGTTACAAACATATTTTATTTATTTACTATACTTTATTCTGCCTTAAGGATAAAGTAAACCGTGTTGTCATATGTCATCTACCGTATTTTCGATTCACTGCAGTAGTTCGCACTAACTTCTTCGGAGGCCCGGGGCGGCCTCTAATACCGGGCTCCTTATATTGGAACCTATACTTTAGAAAAAAATTAAATGCTAGGTACATGATATACTTATCAGTTATCACGAATGAGTTTTTATTTTTAAAATTCACAAAATTAATTGCGCTTTACATAAAGTATAAATTTTTGATTTTTGAATTTTTCAATATAGCATAAATAATAATAATATTACTGCTACTTTAATATTTGAAAAATCTGTTGTGGCCAGCACAAAACCTTCCGTCAATTCGATGTATTTTGTAAATATCCCATACCAAAAGTTCCTTGAAAAAAGATTCTATATATCCTGCAAAATTGCAACAAGAACACACTATTTTTACAAATCCATACTGAAAGTTCCTTTGAAAAGATTCTAAAATCCAATACAATTATAATACGAATACGAACGTATGTACATTATATATTGCACTTAACACTTCCTCCTTCTTCAACTTTTCCCTATTTTATTAGAAGTCGCTGTTTCTTACTCTTCTCTTCTACTCATTCCTGTCCAACGCATCTTCATGACACAGTTCTTCCTCCCTCAAATCTTCTGTTATACAGTCCTTCCATCTTCTCTTTTGCCTTTCTCGTACTCCTGGCATTATAAGTTCCTATCTTTAGGCGAGGCCGTAAATGCAAGTCAGTGGCAAGGGACACTGTCACTTATATCACTTTCAGATCATATACTTTCCACTTTGGTTTTGCACTTGACACTGACATCTGTCAATTAGAATTTTTTGAATATTTCTGATGTTTTCATAATTTTTGCAAAGCTGACTGATTTTTGAAAGTTAATCTCTCTTAATCTCTCTACAACTATATCTATTGAAAATGAAGGAAAATGTATAATCGAACCATAGAGGGAATAAGATAATCTTTCTATTAATAATCACATAAAATATCGAAAATGATATTTAACTGCGTTTTCTCAAGAAAAACTGTTAAGAACTTCAAATAAGGGTACTTCCGGTTGACCAATTATAACCAAAATCTAATCAGCTCTTCATAGGGTTGTAAGGAAGAGGAATACGAAAGAATCATAATTTTTAGAATTGTAGTTTTGGAGTTATCGTCGGAGAAAAATTTGTCACATACACACGGACACACACACATATACACATACAGACATCATCGTACAACCAGTAAAATCGTATTGTAGGGACATTGAAACGTGCTTATTCATTTAAAACTCCCCATCGAATTTTTTGACCAAAGACAATACCTTCTTTACTTACAGGTGACGGAAGGTAAAAAGAAAAATCTGTTGTAGCCAGCACAAGACCTTCCGTCAATTCCATGTATTTTGTACAAATCCTATACCAAAAGGTCCTTGGAACAGATTCTATATAATATCATGTAAAAACACATACTATTACTTACAGATTCTATACGAAAAGTTCATTTGAAAAGGTTCTATAAATCCAATAAAATTATAACATAAACTACATTAAGTAATGTCCTTCCATCTTCTCTTTGGCCTTTCTCTGCGTGTCACTTGCGAGCAACACTATGACATACCAATTTTAGATGCTATACTTTTTTCCATATTTGGTTTTACACTTGCAACTGACATCTGTCAATTAATTTTTTTTGAATAATTATGTCAGCTGTCTCTATGATAAATAGTTAAGCTGACTAATTTTTGAAAATTAATTTCTTTATAATGCTTTAAATTTACATCTATTGAATATGAAGGAAAATGTATAATCAAACTGTATAGAGAAGAAAATTTTCTTTAATATATATAATAACAAAATGTCAAAAAATAATATTTAACTGCGTTTTTTAAGAAAAACTGTTAAAAAATTCAAATAAGGGTACTTCCGGTGGATTAATTATAACCAAAATCTAATCAACTCTTCATATGGATGTACAGAAGAGGATTACGAAAGAATTATAATTTTTAGAATTGTAGTATTGGAGTTATCGTCGGAGAAAAATTTGTCACACACGGACACACACACACACGGACACACACACACACACGGACACACACACAAACACACGGACACACACACACACACACACACACACACACATACAGACATCATCTTAAAAATGGTATATTCGTATTGTAGGGAGCCTAAAACGTGCTTATTCATTAAAAACTCACCACCGAATTTTTTGACCAAAGACAATACCTTCCTTACCTAAAGGTGACGGAAGGTAAAAACATTTACAATATTAGTTAACTGATTACTTATATTCTTTCTAAGTAAACATAATACTTTAAATGTTGAATTAAATAGGTGATGAAATAATTTGTCTCCCGAAACATCTATATTTTAAAAAACCTCGGACCAGTATTTTTTTTTTTGTATTTTGGGACATGCGCTTGCAAATCGCAAAGCTGGTGCACAGTGCTTTATACAGAAAGTGAAGTAAGTAACAAGTGTGTCTGTCCAAAATACGAATTACTAACTTGAATATATTTTAGAAAAATAAGTAGAAATGTTGCTATATACAAATTAAAATCACTAGACCTCACAAAAGTCGCAAATTTATAAAATCTTATTTGAATCATCAACTTCACTAGATTTAGTGATAAAATCACTAAATTGGCAATACTGCTACCACTCAAAACACTCATACGATTTGGGGATTCCCGCGTTATAGTTACAGTGTTACCAGTAGTGCAGTAGTGTTAACATGGAAAGGGGGCCCCTCTGTTTGATAGGGCCCGGCGATGATACAAATTCTAACTTTTTAAAAGTCAAAATTATATGAATATTATTGGTAATTATAGTAATACAGTAATATTCGTAAAAGTACTATTTACAGGTTCGTTGAAAATACCCTGTACTACGTATACTCGTATAACATTGGTGTGTTTTGCTTATAGCTTTTTATTGTTCTTTTAATAAAATACTTTGGTCTAAAAAACAGATAAAATGCTATCATTTGAAACACACACACACACATACACACACACACGCACACACACACACACACACACACATACAGCCACACACACATCATTGTAAAAATGTTAAAATCGGATTCTGGGGACATGAAAACGTGCTTATTTACTAAAATCTCTATATGCGGTTTTTAGCACGATTCCTATACCTCCCTTATCTAGAGTAGTGGGAGGTAAAAATCTAGCCATCACAACGCGCGAATTCACTCCCGATTTGATGTCCTCAAAATTTATTTTAATTCTTTTTAAATCAAACTATAAACTAAAGGATCTTTCAATAAGGACCCTCGATTTTTAAATGTAAATAAAACAAGTTGGGAGTGAGATATCAAGTCAATTTTATTTTATTTGAAAGATTATATTATGGCATTAAATATGGAATATAACGTCGTTCAAATGTCCGCCGCGGTTTTGCTTGGTGGAACGTGTTTGGGAGGTCCAATTTTCAATGACTTTGTTGCATAAATTTGGCTGAATTTGATAGATGGCATTCGTTATGAACATCAATTGTTTGCGGTTTATTCGCATAGACCTGGGATTTAAAATAGCCCTAAAGAAAGAAGCCTAAAGGCGTTAAATTGTACGATCTCGGTTGCCAGTTCACGTCGCCGCCCTGCCCTCAAACCGCTCATGCAGAATATCCATTGTAGCATGCACTGTGTAACACATAGCGCCGTCCTGTTGGAACCAGACATCGTCGGTATTCATATCATCCAGTTTAGGGCACAAAAAGTGGATTCCGCCACACCAAAATCAGTAGACCTTGTGTTTGGGTGACGTACGGGTATTTGATGATTATTTACCGAACTAGTTAACTCGAATTTAGTCACCAAACGTCGAATAGTCGACTCGGTAGGATGGTTGTGGCGAGGATAAAAAACACATAATGCGCGAAACGTTCATTGTACGGAGCACTGATTTTGAAAATAAAATTTGATGATTTGCAAACTTTGTTCTACACCTTACACATAACCTTCCATTGTGATTTGCCATACATTACTGAACAATTTACAGAAAAAGTAACAGATGGGGTTTTAACAACATGGCTGCTATAGCCTAACCATATACCTATTAACTAATATATTGCTAATGCTCGTATCTTTCGCCTAAGAGTAGCTGAAGGAAACACTGTGAAATGGAAATATCGTTTCTGCATAAGTCTATCTCACACAAACGCCCAACTTCGAATTATGCGCAAGCTTGGAAACCTTGACTACTATTGGCTAGCGCTGACGGCGTCGCTGGCTGGGCTGCGTTCCAAAATCCTACTCTTAAAGTACGAAATTATGCAATGTCTTTTCAAAACTAATAACCTTACTCTCAGAGTTTACTCAACCTGTTCCAAAACAGCCAGAGTTTACTCCAAAGTGATGTTCTACTTACTCTACTAACAAGGAGGGTATAGAAATTACTCCACAATATTTTCAAACGTAGATGCTCACGATTCTCAACATATGAAAGTAATTTGCATTCTTGAGGAAGAAAACATGCTTTTGGTTGAAAATAAACATAAGTAAATACGTTGGCGTGTATTACGAGCATACTTTTATAATAAAAGCGCTTTTATGGAGCGTACTTTCACATTATATTGAGGAGAGTGTTCCATAAAAGCGCTTTTATTACGGGCTTGACATTAATGTTGTAATTATAAATAGTTTTGTTAGTTTTTTAAAATTATTTTTAATTTAGTTTCAATTTTTTACTTCAATAAAACTCTCATTCGTTCCAAAACAAAACACATCATACTCTACGCCAAAACTCGGTATTCTAGGTTTTGGAACGCTGCCCTGGTGATGCACTGAGCACATGGTTGACTTTGACGTTTGATTTCATTTCTGTTTGTAGTTGCACTTCGAAAGCATTTGCTTTGTGTTTCTTACAGTAATTTATTGACACCTAAATAAATTAATCCTGACCAGATTGTATTCCTATTATTTTTACAGTACAACAAAGTAAATTATTTAATTCAAATTTAGCACTAGAATATGACAATGTTTTTAATTATTACTAATATTTATATTCAAGAATTTACATACAAAATAAATAGTAGGTACATTGTATAATTTCTAAAATTTAAAATTTCTCGCGCTGGCCGTTAATAAACAGAACTCTGTGATTCGCAAAAAGTGATCATGATTTTCTCGTTAGCCAATAGTAGTCAAGTTTCCAAGCTTGCGCATAATTCGCGGTTGGGCGTTTGTGTGAGATAGACTTATGCAGAAATGATATTTCCATTTCACAGTGTTTCCTTCAATAAAAACAAAGGATCCGCAATATATTAGTTAATAGGTATATGAGCCTAACAAATTTCGTGCGTCCATATTGAAAGACAGCCGCCTCGGTGGTCGAGCGCGTTAAGACAGCACTCAAGCGACCTTCACCGCTCTGCTCTGGGGTCGTGGGTTCGATTCCCACCAGGGGCTTGGATGTTGTGTGTGTCCCAAAAAATACTTTCCTTACAAATAGCTCCGGGCCAATGTACAAAAGTACGAGGCCGAACCCAATTAAAAAAAAAAATATATATTGAAAGACCCTTTATAGTCTGGACGATATTACTTGGCTAGCTGAAGTAATAAAAGATTTCTCTGTGGTTACGGTAAAGGTATAAAAACCATAGGCGCGCCGGAAAAAAATCAATTTAATAAATGTACAAACAGTACAGAAAATAATAATTTATTTATTACATTAAAAAAAAAAAAATACAACAATGTCAAGTGCAAAATGCAAATAAAAAAAATAAAATAAAATACATAATATGTACAGTACACTATATAGGTTGATTTTTCATTGTCCAGCTTATATCTTCTGAAATATTAAAGATACAAGAAAAAGATATATAGAAAAGTTATTTGATACAACTTGGTCTATAATTCAGCATAAACAATTTTTTTTCCAAGGCCTACCAATTTTCCAAAATATTTAACTTTGATTTTTTAAATGGAACATCCTGTGTATTTTTACGGAATAAAATTCTAAATAAATTTCTCTTTACAATGATGTATAACAAGTAAGGGTTTACCTTTAAATTATGTCCAATAAAGCAAATAGAAATACGATAAAAGTAGGCTGTGATGTTCTATTGTTTATACCAGTAACATCTGTCATTAATAAAAGTATTAACAATATTGTAAATCATCAATGCTAGTAATTCTATTACTTGCTTTATTAGACATAATTTTATTCAAAGGAAAACCCCTAAGCCAATGTTCATGTGTGACAGAAGTTAGGTATAAACAATAGAATATCATAGCTTACTTTTATCATATTTCTATTTGCTTTGTAGGACATAATTTAAAGGTAAATCCTTACGTGTTACACATCATTGTAAAGAGAAATTTATTAGGAATCTTATTCTGTCAAATTATACAGGGCGTACCATTTAAAAAATTGAAATTAAACATTTTTCCAAAAAATTGGTAGGCCTTGGAAAAAAATTGTTTATACTAAATTATAGATCAGGTTGTATTAAACAACTTTTGTATTTAACTTTTTTTTGTACCTTTAATATTTCAGAAGATATAAGCTGGACAATGAAAAATCAACCACCTGTATAAATACAGAATGTTTCTAAAGTTATGGATCAAACTTTAATGGATGACAATAGAGCCAAAAGTAAGTCAAGCAGCATTAATCCGCAAAGTCCAATTCTCAAAAAAAAAAATTAATTAAAAATCAGCTGATTGTCATATTTTGAGTAATTTTTGGACATACAAGAAACTTAAATTCTTTATTATTGGCTTCCTAATCACAAGCCTCATAACAATTATCAGCTAACAGGTATTTATAACAAAATTATGTAGAGGGGTTGGAAAAGAACCGTTTAATCTTAATGTACCTACAGTTATTTTCTCATTAATTTTTAAAGTTTTAAGCTTCTTCTACTTTAATACCAGTTAGCTGGAAGACAGGTATTGATATTATTAGTATAATAATCGCATTGCATAATTTATAAAAGGGTTTTTCTTGTAATTTGTGTTTAAATCTTATACCCGTATTCATAAACACTCGTGAAGTGCCAAAACGGTTCGTTATAATTTTTGACAAATAGAATCAAACTTGACAAATAAAATTTTGATCTTTCTTTCAATGTCGACTGTTTTTATTGGATAAAAATTATAACGAACCGTTTAAATTTTTTACGAGTGTTTATGAATACGGGCATTAGTCTTTAGGTTTAGATTATAATTACGAGCAGATTTTAGCTTATATTATAATGTACATTACAAGTATACTACTAGCAACAAAATATAATTATTTGTCAATACGTTTACTTTACTAAAGGTGGATTTATGCAGCTTATTTTTTATTTTACTTTTTCTTTTCTTTTTCGCTTTTACTTTTACTTTAAGTTTGGTACTTTATGCAGCTACTTTAAAGCCTTCTGTACACATGCGCAGATGTGATTTTTCTGGCGTATCAGTTGACATAAATGTTGTTATAACCTATAAAAATGGACACAAATGTAATAATTTGTGCATCTGCTATATTACTTGTAGCTTTACCCATTTTCTAATTTTGCAATTTTACCTACACAAAAACAAATAAACACAGGATACGCTGACGTTTATCACGTGAAGTGGTACACATGCGTAGTTGTGAAATTCTTTTACTTTAACAGTCTTAAGTTGAAAGTTGGCCAACTTTAGTTCTTAAAGTAAAATTAAAAGTGTGCACATAAAGTAGTACATTTATTAACACACCTTTAACTTTTGTAAAGTAAAATAAAAAGAAAAGGTAAAATAAAAAGTAGGCTGCATAAATCCACCTTCACATGTTATATGTAACATCTGAAATAAATATTCAAAAAATCTGTTGTGGCCAGCACAAAACCTTCCGTCAATTCGATGTATTTTGTATATATCCCATACCTAAAGTTCTTTGAAAAAGATTCTGTATATCCTGTAAAATTGTAACCCGAACACACTATTTTTTACAAATTTTATACCGAAAGTTCCTTTCCCTATTTTATTAGGGGTCGCTGTTTCTTACTCTTCTCTTTAACTCATTCCTGTCCAACACATCTTCTTCACACAATTCTTCCTCTCTCAAATCTTCTGCTACACAGTCCTTCCATCTTCTCTTTGGCCTTTCTCGTACTTCCGGCATTGAAAATTCAAATCTTGAGGCGAGGCGCAACTGCAAGTCACTTGCGAGGGACACTATCACTTTCACATATAACTTTGGTTTTACATTTGACACTGACATCTGTCAATTAAATTTTTTTGTTTCCATAATTTTAGCAAAGCTGACTAATTTTTGAAAGTTAATATCTCTTAATGTATCTATAACTCTATAACTATTAAATATGAAGGAAAATGTATAATCAAACCGTATAGAGAATAAGATATTCTTTCATATTGATAATCACTAAATGTCGAAAAATGATATTTAACTGCGTTTTTCTAAGAAAAACTGTTAAAAATTTCAAATAAGGGAACTTCCGGTTGGCTAATTATAACCAAAATCTAATCAGCTCTTCATATGGATGTAAAGAAGAGGGATACGAAAGAATTATAATTTTTAGAATTGTAGTATTGGAGTTATCGTCGGAGAAAAATTTGTCACACACGGACACACACACACACACACACACAGACATCATCTTAAAAATAGCAAATTCGTATTCTAGGTACCCTAAAACGTGCTTATTCATTAAAAACTCACCAACGAATTTTTTACCAAAGACAATACCTTCCTTAAAAGGTGACGGAAGGTAAAAATTGAATCATTTGTAGATTTCTTATTGCCAGTAAGAAAATTTATGCACGCCTATGTGCAAAGAGAACTGCTTGAATATAAGTGTCATAAATCGTGCGGTTCGGAATGTTTTTCTATTGTGTTAGGCCATAAAAGGTCGTAAAATCACTATTTTACTTTTAACGCAGAAAAAGTATATATTTAACATACCGCATCGCAGGAATTGTGAATCGACCTGCATTCCTAAGGCTTGCCAAGATAAATCGTCCAGACTATACTAATTTCATTTTCTCGCTAGACAGACGGCCTACCCTACCCGACATTATGTGCATAAAGGTGAACAGTATAAACAGCTTAAACTAACAATGATATGAATGTTTATGTTTACCAATTTACAAATTACTTTTAAAATTCATAAATGGAATGATTCATAGTATCGTAGTAAATGTAATTGAATAGGTAGTTCATATAATTTTACTATCTGATTTAATTAGTTAATAAAGAACGCAAATAATATCATGTTTTGTAGATATAAAGAATTCAAATGCTTCGTAATAATAGGTAAAAGATACACGCGATATTTCATCAAATAAAGTAATGAGTCAAAATAAAATAAATAGGAGCAGTAATACTCGTAAATCAAACAACACAATTGGGTTTAAAATAGGGCATTTCATTAATTTACTCCTGGGATATCTTCACAAAAGTGGTCTGTTTTGTAATTTTGTGAAACATCATAATTATTTTTATGATAAATGAATGAATACATAGAAGTAATTACTACACATGTTATTAATCTAAATTAATTAATATTTTAATTATCATTTCCATCAATGCGTAATTATTTCACAATGTTAATTTCTACTCTCGGGAGATATTATAATTTTTTAACTAATATATTATCATATGACGTCAAATCCCAACTGATGGCAATGGTTCCTGTGAGAATGAAAAGACTCATCATGATTATAAAACGTCAGAAATTTATAATTACTTTTTGTTATTTGTTTGTTATGGGATGACGTCAAAATATAAATGTGTTTTTTACTAGGAAAATATGTGGGAGTCTGGATAAAAATTGACCTAATTTTTTACCGACACATAGTTCTTTTAAATGTATTAGTTGCAATGGAATTATATTACAATTTTATTCTATATGTAACGAGCGGGACTTTCAATCTTAGAATTTATGTTTTGAAATTGTTAAGAATTTATTATCGTTACCATATTTCCAATGGAGAATATAAATTAGTTGAATTATTAATTTTCAAAATTATGAAATGTTGTTGGCATTGGTTGTTCTTACATTAAGCCACAGTAGGAGAGACCGGGGATGGTTGTCACATGGGAAGGTTGTCCCAAGTCTCATTTCTCAGTCACTAATGCCACGTAGGGATTGTGACTGAATCTACTAAGTGTTTACATCACTGCGACTGTGAGTGCGCAGTTTCATGTGTCCTGCGACAATTCTATGGATTTTATTGAGTCTTTTTGGATTTTTGCAGTTGCAAGTATTCGTTAAACAATAAAATTAACTCTGATTATTCATTTTCTGTTCAATGAAGTCAATGTCTCAGCTATTTTTTGTGAATCTACAGTGTGTTAAATTAAGAACCTGGCCATAGGCGTATGGGAAAACAGGTTTTCTTTGCGCAAAAGTCCCCAATTAATTTCAGACAAAAATGTTTTAAGTAAATGTCGTAGATATTAATATTCTACACTTAAATCACTAAACATTTAATTTTGCACGTTTAGTACCTTGTAAAATCTAATTTGAAATTGTACAAATATTGCTCATTCTCCAAAAAAGTAAATAATACACAGTCACGAAACGTCAAATGTAGATTTATTATTTAGTGATAGAGAGCGATGTATAGATGTGTACATATGGCTGAAAAAGATGTACAATGAGTACAAACGCATGCGCAGTATACTTTAACTGAGAACTTCCGTACTGCATATATATATTTCTATCCTTTTATGCTGGAGCATTATTCCAACAATAAAAGAATAGGAGACACTTGGTCCATTAGTTTAAAGGTCGATGAGTCCAAGTCTTTATACTTGCAAAGTGCTGAAATCTCGTTTTTAAAAGTAAAATGTTCTCGATGCAGAATAATTAAAAAAATTCTAAAGCACTCAAAGCTGTAGCATAGAGTACATTATGCAGGGTATTCTTATTCTTATTTCCAAACAATTATTTATATTTGATAAATTTAACTATCATTGTATTACTCAACCACAGACAAACATTAAAATATGTGGAGCTATAAAATCTATATCTAATAAAATCTATATCTAATGTTTGTATGTCTGCAAACAAAGTTTTTTTATATTCATGGTCAAATAATACACATATGTTTATTGAGATTTATACATACGACATTTAAAAAATGAATAAGTATATTTATTTTTGGTATACGAAAGTGGTTTCCGTAACATTTTATCTGCCATAAATTATAAATTTATTGGAAACATGCTCTTTGTAAACACGTTACTGTTATTACAAGCAAATAGTTGTTCAATCTCTTTGAAGAAGTTGATTTTAGCTTGTTTAAATATAACTCATTGTTAAATTTAACAACGTGTTAAATTTTGACATGACAAATTTACAAATGTTATTAGAGCGTAGAAATTAAATAAATTTTGTGTAAGTGTAGTATATTTTAAATTAAATTTTGTAGAGTATGATAGTATGTACACAGTATACCCAATGTAACTGATTTTTATACACAATATTTTTTGTAAAAAATAAAATTTGGCAACAAGTTATATTTTTATGAAATTGGGCATATGTATAAATGTGTTTATGCACGGACGTATCATAATTTGATAATTATACACGAATTTCTTTGACATAAACGTCATTTTATAGCCCGCGGGCCTCATTATAGCCCGCCGTCAAACCAAATCATAACCTACAATATGAACAATTTAAACAGGCAACATGAAAAGTTTTTATTACAAATCGCAAATTTTTATATTCTTTAATGAACAATGAAAATTAATTTTGTGATATTTATATGGAAAGCACGGAGATACACAAAATAAAACACAAATGACATAACTAATAAACAAACTATAAACTGTTGTTCTCAGCTTCCATAGCAACACTAGATACTGGATGTACGAGGACAAATTCTTTTCGATCAATTTTTCTAACACTCATAATTTAAAAATTTTCGCCCGTGCATAAAGTTTTGTATGTACCACGAGCGTAACTTGTTTTTATGGCCTTTGACATGTTTTTATCCCTTGGCTTACGCCTCGGGCTCAAAATCCCGCCGCAGGCCATAAAAGCCTCCTTACGCTCTTAATACATAAATAACTATTATCCAACACAGATTCATAATATACTTTTTACTATGGTTATTTGAAATAACTAACGTACAACATTATTCACTCCGTAAGAGTATATTTTAAAAGTCACGGAGGAATTAATATTGATTTTTGAGGTTTATTAATATAACTAAAAACTCTAGTTTGCAAAATTATTTTATTATTGAAATAATAACTTAACATTATGAAATTTATTTAAATTAATATTAACATTTATGATAAAAGAAACTTATGGGCTATCCGTCATTGTTTAGGGATTTTTGAAATTTTCTTTATTTTTTTAAAATATATTTTATTAACGATATTTTATTGTTTTTTTTTTTATTATTATTATGTATATGACACCTTAATAGAAATAATTATATTTGGATATATTATTATTAAGTAAAATTTTGTAAATTTTTGCAAAATGACGTTTGATTATATTTTTTTAATATTGGTAATTCTATACATGTATATCACTAAATATTATGACTGGTAGTGCGAGCTCGGTTTTAACTAAAACGCTATTTTAAGAAATGTCAAATTTCATTATTTAATAATAAAAATAAATAATATCAAATTTATCAAAATATGATTTTTACGTAGAACATAGTTTGTATTCAAACAAATATTTTTAAAAAAATCGTTCTTTAAATATAAGGGTAAGGGTGAAATTAAATACTGAAATTTGAATTTGACATTTCTTAAAACAGCGTTGTAGTTAAAACCGAGCTCGCACTACCAACCTATATGTCTATATTATGCTTTTCAACCTGTATTGTGATTTCATTTTGTTTTTGGTTTCGTTGCTCATTGACAAAATGTCAAATTCAAGAGCTTGTAGTTAATTTATTGACTTATTTAGAAAATGAAAAATAGATTGATGGGCTCTTACTTTCACTGAAAAGTAATTTTGAGGTAATATTTCGTACTATTTGTCAATAATAATTTGAAATTTAAATCTATATGTACAGCGTGTGGCAAACGCTATACGCAATGTACAGAAATAGTGAGAAATTGTATGGTATGCAGTATTCTGTATTTTATAAGGATCTCACATAATATTAGATAGTTTGTTGCATATACTACAAGAATGAAGTATTTATAACATTATAACGGCGTAAGCAGTATCGTTCAGAATATTTTAAATAAAATTGGATTTCGCTGGAAAAAATTATACCAGACGTGTTACCTTTTTAAGAAAGATTTGGATTTATGAAGACAACCCACAGAGCATATTTTAATCCGTTTTACATGCTCATGTAAACTTTTTAACATATGACGTCATTGTTTCTAGTGATATTGTATTTATGACGTAAACCGCTTGATTCGCTGGATGGCCCATACTTATATAGATTACTTATCTTTACATAATGACATTTGCCATCTACGGCTGATGAAATGAAAACGAGTTAGTGGTTGCTAGATTCGGAATTAAATTCGAAGATGAAGCTTATACTTCTAAGTGAATGTTTTAAAGGAAGGTCGTCATTTTCACCCATTTTAATGTATTTTTCTTTCAAATAATTCCCAATGACAGAAAATAATTATTATTGCACCAATTTCTTTTCAATAACAATATAACAAACCCATAACAATCATTCAATGGCTACTTTGTAATTTAAAATGGTATATCATTAGACTTGTCAGTGTCAAACGATGAACGAAATAGTTATGAACGTCATTAGGACGATATGAGGCAAATAACAGACGCGACTGAGGTTTATAATCAGTCGAGTTCGTTATTTGCATATCGGCCGTGTTGCGTTCAAGATTTTTCGTAATAACATAAAATTTAAATATTTAGGAATAATAAGATTCTTCAATATCTGTCATACTGAACAACTTTTTTGGTTAATTTATAATTTTTCCTAGACAACAGTGCATCAATATGCTGTTATTTTTCTAGGAACACCTGATTGTTAATTGAATGCGACTGTTATAAAAAATAACGGCCTAGGCCGTTATTTCTCTCTTTTCATTTTTGTTTTTAGTCCTGTTATGTCATAATAAAGTATGCTATTACGAAAACATAATAATGATTTAAGAAGTTTTAAAAAAAAAAAACGTTGGATAAAACGTTGTATGGAATACATGTTAGTCACTAAAGAAAATTAGTCACTTGCCCTATGGGCATCGTGGCTAAACTTTTTCTTTCGTGACTAATATATCGTGAGTATTTTTTAACGTGAAACGTTGGGTTTGTCATATCCATGTTTACGACTTGATATTTGATTGACAGCAATGTATTTGCCCGTTCCATTTAAAATGAAACATAGGGAACGAATCTGACAGAAGTATTATATTTAAATGAAAGGTTTTTGATAAACGAGCGTGAAGCTGTCAAAATTTAAAAAAAAAATTTCACAGGGAAACCGCTCATAGCAGCTGCTTACAGGTACTGTTACAATTTGTTCATTTTCTATTCACTATTTCCATTTAATGTCCATCTGTTAACATGCTATGCTGTACTGATGAGCTCTAATAAGAGCGAAACACGTGTCTACAGCTGCTATGAGCGGTTTCCCTGTGATTTTTTTTTTAAATTATATTTAAATATTCTAAGAAATTTAGCGGAATCAGAAAACCACTCGAGAGCACTAAACATATTTCGGGCACAAGGTGCACACAGTAACACAGTATTTTTTCTACATCTAAATTTAATTTTTAAAAAACAGGTGTAATTATTTAAACAAAATTAACCTCTAATGACATCTTGTCAATATGACAGATAACCGTTGATTTTCCCTATAAGTTATGATTTGACATTTTATTGACAGCAATGTATTTGTCTGTCTCATTTAAAATGACACATGGGGAATGAATTTGACAGAAGTATTATTTTTAAATATTGTAAGAAATTTAGCCGAGTCAGAAAACCACTCGGACACAAGGTGCACACTATATTTTTCTACAACTAATTTTAATTTAGAATGCAGGTATAATTATTTAAATAAAATTAACATCTATTGACGTCTTATCAAATGTCAAATTCGTTCCCTATGTTTCATTTTAAATGGAACGGGCAAATACATTGTTGTCAATCAAATGTCAAGTCGTAACCATGGATATGGCAAACTCAATGTTTCACGTTAAAAAATACTCACGGTATTACATTCCCATTCCACACTCATATAATAAATAATTATTATTTAAAAGAAATATTCGTAGAAATAATTGTTTTTACAATATTTTTATTACCCATATTGCAAAGTCGGGTTATATAATAGCACTCACATATACAGGCAACACTTGGTCAGAATTTAAAAAAAAATCTGCCCCAGGGCTGGATTTATAGTAGTGGAGGTCCCAGGGCGACGGGAAAATGAAGTGTCCGCTTTTATAAAATAATACCCACAAGTCTATATGTCATAAAATCGAAGGACAGTCATAAACAGCTAAATCGCCTGTTTACTACAAAACTATAATGGAATACACCGCAAATTGCTTTAGTTTTGTGTGTAAAACAGTGTCAGTATTCAGTCTTATTATTTATGATGGACAGAAGTTTTAGGTAGAGAGTACCTACACCTGTTTTGAGATATGCTCCTCCTTTGAACAATGAATACATTTTCTAGAGAAAAATAACTGAAAAAATCTGTAGTGGCCAGCACAAAACCTTCCGTCAATTCGATGTATTTTGTATATATCCCATACCAAAAGTTCCTTGAAAAAGATTCTGTATATCCTACGTAACACGAACACACATTTTTTACAAATTCTATACCAAAGTTCCTTTCCCTATTTTATTAAGGGTCGCTGTTTCTTACTCTTCTCTTTTAATCATTCCTGTCCAACGCATCTTCTTCACACAATTCTTCCTCTCTCAAATCTTCTGCTTCACAGTCCTTCCATCTTCTTCTCTTTGGAGGGACATCTATCACATTCACACATAACTTTCCGACCCTATACTTTCAACTTTGGTTTTGCATTTGACACTGACATCTGTCAATTAAATTTTTCTGAATATA
The DNA here is from genome assembly GCA_943142095.1 of Ophonus ardosiacus. Classification (NCBI taxonomy): domain Eukaryota; kingdom Metazoa; phylum Arthropoda; class Insecta; order Coleoptera; family Carabidae; genus Ophonus; species Ophonus ardosiacus. Next base: position 29,723,296 of record OW964836.1, read on the forward strand.
TCTGTTGTTTCCATAATTTTAAAAAAGCTGACTAATTTTTGAAAGTTAATCTCTCTTAATGTCTCTATAACTCTATATCTATTGAATATGAACGAAAATGTATAATCAAAATGTATAGAGAATAAGATATTCTTTCATATTCATAATCACAAAATGTCGAAAAATAATATTTAACTGCGTTTTTTTAAGAAAAATTGTTAAAAACTTCAAATAAGGGTACTTCCGGTGGATCAATTATAACCAAAATCTAATCAACTCTTCATATGGATGTACAGAAGAGGAATACGAAAGAATTATAATTTTTAGATTTGTAGTATTGGAGTTATCATCGGAGAAAAATTTGTCACACACGGACACATATATATACCGAGAGTTTTTTTTATCAGTGAACATGGGCATATGCCATTACCATAGTTACATAAATGATTGACAGCAATGTATTATCGCGTTTTTTTTTTTAAACTGAACATAGAGAGTGACAGTGAATGTATTATAGTTGTCAAAGTCATCAAATTGTCATTTCAAAATGTTTATAGTTGAAGAAAAAGTTCAAATTGTCAATTGGTATAATTATAACATGAGTCTACGACAAGTTTCTGTACACATTTTGATTGTATAACAATTTGATGACTTTGACAACTACACTAAATGTCACGTCCTATGTTCAGTTTTAAAAAAAACGCGATAATACATTGCTGTCAATCATTTTAAATGTAACTATGGTAATAACATACGGCCATGTTCACTGATAAAAAAAACTCTCGGTATATATATATATATATATACACACACACACACACACACACACGTACACACACACGGACACACACACTAATTCTGCACTTTTTTGGGTTATATGGTTAAAATTTTAAATGCATATATCTCAAGAACTAATAGAGTTATCGACTTGCGGTTTAAAAATTTGGAATCAGCGCGTTAAAATTTAAATGTGTAATAATTGGATTTTTGAAAATATTAGGGAAAATCGGTGTTTTTACGTTTTAAGACCTATATCTGTCTACAACTTTTTATTAAGGTTACTACTTTTCAGAAAGCTTGAAGAAGAAAAAAGAAAAAATGTCGTATATTCTTTTTAGGTCCCTACATAGATACGTAGGCCCTCTATTTTCGTAAGCCCTAGGCACTTTGCGTAGAGTATCAATGATTTTGCATTAAATATACAATGTGTCGTGTGTCCCATTTAAACTACCATCATTCCGATCGAAAGAACCATACGAGTTATGATTTATTATGGGGCCTTTATGAGCGCCTTTGGGATGACATCCAGTTATTTTTTGAATCTTCTGAAAATTCTCATAAACCATAATGACATTTTAATTTTCAGACAAGATAAACATTATTTAAATCATGGAATGAAATCTGACTGGAATCTATTTGACGGATATAAGAAAGGATCAAAAATGGATGTTTATCCTAGAAGAGCTCTGGGGGCTGGTATTAAAGCAGGAGTAACTGTCCTTATGAGAGCCTATGACTATGATTTGGATTATATTTGCAGAGGTCCCGTGCAAGGATTCAAGGTAAGAACAATAACAGGTGCCCGGCAATGAGCTACTTACACCTACGTCACTCAAGGCCATTCATCATGGCGGTCGAACAGCTGATCGCGGGCAAATAAACCAAATATTAACATGGAGTCAAATGGAGAATTCGTGTTTACATTTCAAAAAATCTTAAATAATTATTTATATGAACGTTTGTGTAAATTATATTTGCAATTATAACGGCTAAACACTAGTAGCAGTACAATGTTGAAGTGAAATGAGAAAAAAAGTCACACACATAATCACAGTAATGTTTTGAAACCAAAACAAGATGTATTTATCACATGTTTCCCTATTGCATTCATTTTGTATTACGTTTTATTGCCTCTAGTACATGTGGAGGTAATAAAGTAAATTTAGGTAAATATGGACAAGCCTTAATGGGCAAAATGAAAGATAGTTTTAAAAAATAATACTACATACATACATACATACATACATAAAATCTCGCGTTTCCCACTTAGTGGGTTAGCAAAAACCCGAAAACAATAAGAAAAGGGATGAAAGTAAGAGCTCCACTGAATCACTTAACTCTTTAAAAACATTCTTCTTTCGCCTTGTCCAAAATCATCATAACATTCATACAAAGAACATATTAATGTGACCGATTTGAGGTAGCGAATAACCGCATCCGGACCATAATAATAGTTACGCAACAATCATCCTTCGCCACACATTCCTATCCATGCACACTTCTTTCACCTCAGCCACATTAATAAACGTATTCATACATAATAACATATTAAAGTGACCGATTTTCGGTAGCGAATAACCGCATCCGGACCACAATAATAGTTACACAAAAATCATCTTTCGCTACACATACCTGTACAAACATACTTCGTTCTTCTCGTCCGCATAAAAGTTAAGCTGTCTCTCCATTCTCATAAAACATTCTTACTAACCATACATCTTCACACAACAATAATTACGAAACAATCATCCTTCGCCACACATTCCTATCCAGGCAAACTTCTTTCTCCTCAGCCACATTCATAATCGTATTCATACATGCTCTTCTTCTCTTTCCACTCGGAAACTTACGCTCCTTCAAAACACTACCAATCACATTCACCCACTTACACACTGGACAGCCACGCAATCGAACACCCTCAACTTTACAAACATAAATGCGTTTTACAAGTCGTTCACTCATCATTCTCTCCACATGACCAAACCATCTCAACTGACGCACTCCAACTCTCTTAACTACTCTCTTATTTCATGAAAATAATACTTATTAATAATATTTATCCTTACTCGCTAGAATAGGCAGAATTTTATGAACATAAAAAAATATTCTGAAAATACCTTCTGCTGTAATAACCGACCACAGAATAGAACTGTGGCATAAAAATTATATATATTTTATTTATCTAAGTACATTTAATGAATAGCTACTGTTTCATAATATTCCTCAAAATTTACGTATTTTACATACATTTTAAAATGTTTTAAATTGTATGAACGAAAAGATTCCAAAACAATACCAGTCTCACACGCGGAAAAAAATCAAATAATACCGTTACTTATTAAATATTATTTTAAATTTATTAAATATAGGGTTATGTGTTACTCTTCTACCATTGTTTTGAAAGTACCTAATGCACATAATATCCAAATAAAACGTTATATATAATTTTAAGGATGCAACATCCCATAAAACATAATGAGAAATAGGCGTTTGGCTGCCCGCAATCAGCTGTTAAACTGACATATCTGCCATATTGAAATGTCACGTGCAAGTACCTCATTTCAAAGATTGCAATTTCATAACTTTTCCCTGACAAAAATTATTTTTCATAACATAATTTCATGCGTTTTGTTTTTATAATTTTATATGACAGTACACGTAAAACTAATGCCCGTATTCACCAACATCTAATAAATCTTCGTATAGCTAATAGCTTATTCATTGAATAAGAGAAAAATATCGTATCGATACCATAGCACAAATGAAGGTATTTATTCTAGATGTCATATTTTGTTGCGATATTTTTCTCTTATTCAATGAATAAGCTATTCGAAGATTTATTTGATGTTGGTGAATACGGGCATTAGTCTATTGGTGAAAATCCGGTGAATAAATTCTATTTAATAAGCGAGTTATAATCTTCATCTCAAACTGTTTTCTTCGTGGACCTCATAATTCTTAAAGTATAGGATATTTCTAAATTATATTTATTTTAACCGCTTTACTCTATTCGTTGTGAATATTGTAGGGGTCAGACGCTGTTTCAGTCGCTAATCAAAATTATTTAATATGTGCGACATCACTCTTTACAAAGGCCCCTTTATTTCCGAAGTACTGGTTTATTAATTAAATCATATAATATTCATTATTGAGCATATATTACTTTCTTTTTTTACTATTTTTTTTTACCTCCCGCTACCCTTGGTAAGGCTGGTATAGGGATCGTGCTAAAAATCACATATTGAGATTTTAGTAAATGACCACGTTTTAAGGTCCCTAGATTCCAATTTTAACATTTTCACGATGATGTCTGCATGTGTGTATGTGTATGGATTTTGTCTTCGCTCTAACTCAAATACTATTATTCAGAAAATTCTGAAACCTTGTATTTATACCCTATTCTAATATTAGATTTTGGTGTAAATCGGATAACCGGAAATGGCACTTTACCTGAAGCTCATAATGGTTTTTCTACAAAAAAATACCATTAAATGCCATATTTTCGCATTTTATGTCTCATGAAAATTAAAGATTATTGAATTTTCTACAGGAATACATTAATACTTTGTCTAATATTTTACAGATAAATCTAAAAATAATTTTTTTTTATTAGTCGCGAAGCCTCAGATAAACACAATTCCTATGTTACACAGTTCATATTTCAAATGAATGTAACTGACAGTAATGTCACTGTCAAAAAACTAATCACTTCAAATTAATAATAGTGACATTTAAAAAAAAATAATAAATAAAGCAATAGTTTTATGCAATGGAACAGTTTGCAGCGTTAGTAAATACGTAGGTATGTATTTAAAATTAATAAAAATTAAATAGTGGGAGGTTTTGTGTTGGCCACATCAGATTTTTTTAAATCGATTGTGCTGGAATATAAAATTGCATTTATTACTGAATTTTAAATTCATACAAGAAAGAAATTTTCGTACTGAAATATTATTATTAAATTGTCAGAACTTGAAGAAGCTCAAATCCTTAAAAATGGGTAAATAAATCAGGGTACATATATTACTGTAAATGCCCGAATATCGATATCCTAGGATTCCTAGGATGACCAATTTCATGTGGTATTTGGCCCTAGTTTTCGAAGCATGACTTTTGTACGTTAGGTTATGTTATTGTTATTATATTTAGTTAAATATAACAACAATAACCTAACCTGACGAACAAAAATCATGCTTGGAAAATTCGCGCCGAGTTCGTAGATTTAAGTCCGAAATTATTTCAATTATACAATAGGGTCCTCCACCGTAGTAACAAATTAGAACAAGGGTCAGTTATATTAAAAATATACCTTAAAACTGTATATTAAAGGCTATTAAAGTTTAAAAATAGTTATTAGTTTCTAAAATAATCGAGTTTTTATTACCATTTCCTCATCTCTATATCTACGTCACACATTTATTCTATTACAAATTCTTACTACTTTCAAACCTTCTGCTATCGCCTTTTTGAAATACGGAGTCCATTTGCAAGTATATAAATGCAGAAAATAACAATAATAAAACAACAGAAATTAACCAAATAATACTAGTTTAAATTTATGATGCCATGACAGATTACAAGCGTTGGTATGAAAGTAAAAGATATGTTGAATGGCATAGGCTACCAGTGGTAATCAAATCTTGGACTATAATATATACATAGTATTTTTTATTAATTATGACATTAAATTATTTATTATCCACTCATATTTCCAATGATTGACCTAAGGGGTTATTTTAACATATTTATACATTTTATTAGTGCTGAAAAAATAAATTTATGTGACTTCAATTATTAGCGAAATCCACTGTTTGAGAACAAAATCATCTCTATATCTACGTCACAGAATATTAAAAAAATTATTACGGCTTAACGAATAACAATAAAGACTTTCTAAAATTACATCACTCTCAGTTTAGATGAAGTTTTGTAAAAAAATATAAAAAAAATATAGTGGAGGACCCTATTGTTCGTATATTTACCTCGTAACATTGAAAAATTGGTTTGACGTGAAAAACCTAGGCTTTAGCGGTTTTCTTGCTTTTACGGTAACATATTTCGGTGTGATGTTTCTCAATTATTACAAACTAAATACTTTTTATTATTTATTTATTTCTTGAAGTATACATTTTTAATCCCTCTGACCGACACGAAATTTTTATTAAAGATAATGAATTATCTAATCACGCAACGTTTGATGCTATTCAATATTTTATAATTAGGTTAGTTTCTTTGTTCAGTGTTTCATTGCACAAAAATTAAAATACATTATTCATAAGGTTTATTTTGCTTCAAAATTTTACTTGTCGCACATCATTGTATTCAGAGATTAACGTAGAATTTAATTTTTTTTTAAAAATACAGGTGTGCCATTTAAAATAAGAAACTTGTATCTAGATATCTTTATAAAAAATTTGATGTGGCCAGCAAATGACCTTCCGCCAATTCCATGTTTAAAATAGCAGTGAGCTTTAAGTAAAGTATCACTTCCGGTCGATCGTTTCTTAATTAAATGTATTTTGTTGTACAATAAATAGAAAAGTCTGTAATACGAAATTTTGGATTGTTTTTCCTCAAAAATCTGTTAGAGCTCCAAATTAAGTACTGCATCCGATTTATCATATATGGTTAAAATCTAATATGTTGCTTCAAATTATATATGAGTTTTAAATACCAAATTTGAGAAGTTTTGAATCATATTTTAATAGACTTTAAGGAAAAATCGTCACACACACATTCTTATAAAAATCAGCATCAACTTCTAGGTGTTCTAAAACGCAATCTTTGTAAATTCTTCGCCGTACATGATCCATTTCGTAAATGTGTAGTTGTAGTGCTGCGAAAATAGCAAATTTAAATTAGATCATTCTGTACATCTCACATTTATGTATGATGGAAAATATATTATTTTTACAAACCTTAATTTCATCAGAATTAAATATTTTACTATTATATTCTCCTTAACACGGTTTCGTTATTAATTTTAATGTAATTGCTTCCTGTCCTTGACATTTGTTTAAATATGTCAAAATTGTTATTAAAATTATGTTTTTGTTTGGTACACAGGCAAGATGATATATGTAAATAAATTATATTATATATTCATATTTACAGTTATTTAGAATTATTTGCTAAATGTTTTTATCGTAGAATTGAAGATTGTACCATTATATTCAATTTTAATTAGTAAAAGTTGCTAAAAAATTATATTCAATGAATTTTTTTCCAAGAAAAACTGTTAAAAGCTTGTATAAATAATGTTTCCGGTTATCCGATATACACTAAAAACTAATGAGCTCTTCCCACATTAGTATAGAATGGGTATTCAAAATTTTAAATTTTTCTGATTGATAGTATTTGAATAATCGTGTCCACAAGATCCACACACACAGACATACAGGGTGTCTCTTAAATAGGGGGACATGGCTTAACCACAGATTCCTGAGGCTAAAATAAGACGATTTAACCAAACTTGCTTCTACCGGAAAGTGTACCATTTAGCCAGAATTCTGCTTCAAAGTTCTTCGAAAAAAAAAATCATTTTGCTTATAATAACTGAACGCTTTATACGATTTGGATGAAATTTGGTATGACAGTTTATATGGTTATAAGTCATCTTTTAAGGTGATACTTGTTATTAATAGTGAACCACTAGTGTATGAAACTTAGGTGTCCCAACATTAATTAGACCGTAACTTTTTAATGGCAATGCCGAAAAGGTGAAATTATTTTTTTTCGGATAGATACATTCAATAGTAAACTTTTCTTTCTCTGTGTAATTTGTGATATCTGTTACGGTTCACACAGAAAAAAATCTGATGTGGCCAGCACATGACCTCCCGCCAATTCCATGTTTAAAATATCAGTGGGCTTTAAGTAAAGTATCACTTCCGGTTGATCGTTTGTAAATAAATTCTAATTTATTAATAGAAAAGTCTGTAATACGAAAGTTTGGATTATGTTTTATTGTTTTATTTATTGATTTATCATATAGGTATGGTTAAAATCTAATATGTTGTTTCAAATTATATATGAGTTTTAAATACCAAATTTGAGAAGTTTTGGATCATATTTTAAAAGATTTGAAGGAAAAATCGTTACACACACATTCTTATAAAAATCTGCATCAACTTCTAGGTGCTCTAAAACGCAATCTTTGTAAATTCTTCGCCGTACATGATCCATTTCGTAAATGTGTAGTTGTAAATTAATATTAATTCATAATGCTGCAAAATAGAGTAAATTTAAATCAGATCATCCTGTACATCTAACATGTATGAATGATGTAAAATATATTATTTTACCATTATATTCTCCTTAACACAGTTTCATTATTAATTTTACTATAATTATGCTTCCTGACATTGACATTTGTTTAAATATGTCAAAATTGTCATTAATTTTTTTTTTGTTTGACGCATAGGCAAGACGATATATGAAAATAAATTATATTATATATTCATATTTAAAGTTGTTTAGAGATATTTACTAAATTTTATTATCGTAGAATTGAAGATTGTACCATTGTATTCTATTTTAATTAATAAAAATTGCTAAAAAAATATATTCAATGATTTTTTTACAAGAAAAACTGTTAAAAGCTTGTATAAATGGTACTTCCGGTTTTCCGGTATACACTAAAAACTAATGAGCTCTTCCCACGTTAGTATAGAATGGGTATACAAAATTTCAAATTTTTCTGATTGATAGTATTTGAGTAATCGTGTCCACAAGATCCACACACACACACACACACACACACAGACACACACACATACATACCTACAGACATCATTGTAAAAATGTTAAAATCGGATTCTGGGGACATCAAAACGTGGTTATTCACTAAAATCTCTATATGCGTTTTTTAGCACGATCCCTATACCTCCCTTACCTAGGGTAGCGGGAGGTAAAAATAAAATCTTAGTCTCTGTATTGCTAAATTTTTAAAATTAATTTAATCTAGCAGTCTATTCAAATGTCAAACAAGTAATTTTTAATTACAGTAACAATTGTTTTACGGGTTGTCAAAAATTTTCTTCGCAATATTCTAAAATTAGTAACATCCGTTTGTTCGGCCTAATAATATTTTACTACCATTATTATAAATAAGACGATTACATAACTCAGCTTACTCCTAAACACGTTGTAAAGATTGACAACTCATTACTGTTATTAAAAATTACTTGTTTGACGTTTGGATAGACCGCTAGATTAAATTTATTTTAAAAATTTAGCAGTGCAGACACTCAGATTTAATTTTTTTCTGTGTGAACCGTAACAGATATTACAAATTATACAGAGAGAGAAAAGTTGACTATTGAATGTATCTTTCTGAAGAAAAATAATTTCACGTTTTCGGCTTTGCCATTAAAAAGTTACGGTCTAATTAATGTTGGGACACCTAGGTTTCATACACTAGTGGTTCACTATTAATAACAAGTATCACCTTATTAGATGACTTATAACCATATAAACTGTCATACCAAATTTCATCCAAATCGTATAAAGCGTTCAGTTATTATAAGCAAAATTAATTTTTTTTTTTGGAGAACTTTGAAGCAGAATTCTGGCTAAATGGTACACTTTCTGGTAGAAGCAAGTTTGGTTAAATCGTCTTATTTTAGCCTCAGGAATCTGTGGTTAAGCCATGTCCCCCTATTTAAGAGACACCCTGTATATGTACATACCTTCAGACATCATTGTAAAAATGTTAAAATCGGATTCAGGGGACATCAAAACGTGCTTATTCACTAAAATCTCTATATGCGATTTTTAGCACGATCCCTATACCTCCCTTATCTAGGGTAGCGGGAGGTAATAAAAAAGTTAATAAGGATGCCCCTCTTTCTGTAGTATACCCTCAAAAAATTAAATCCTTTTTATCCTTGTATCTCTTTTATTAGGTTCTCCTTCACAACCCGGCAGAAACACCACGCGTCAGCCAACAATACTTTCGAGCTCCTCTTAACCAAGAAGTCATAGTAGCTGTTCATCCAAACATGATGACTACTTCAGACGGTCTCAGAGATTACGAACCATCTCGTCGGTCTTGCTACTTTAACCACGAAAAAAATTTGAGATTCTACAAAGTTTACACTCAGCAGAATTGCGAAGTAGAGTGCCTAGCCAACTTTACTCTCAACATGTGTGATTGCGTGGCTTACTACATGCCGAGTAAGTATGGGTTGATTTATTGAAAAAGACAATGGGGGTTATTTCATACTTTTTTATATTTTTTACCTTCCAGAAGAGCATAAATTAAATTTTCTCATGTCGTCACTTAGCAATGCGGCAGCACTTCTCTCCAGTCTCCAGTGCTAAATCTAATAGTACTATATAATATTTAACAATCATATTTGCCTACAATAAATGTCTTTTATATCATAATTTGACAATTATACACGAATTTCTTTGACATAAACGTCATTTTATAGCCCGCGGGCCTCCTTATAGCCCGCCGGGCTCAAGGCCGGCTCAAGATATATGGGCGCCCTGAGCCAAATTAGATTAGAGCGCCCCCTCCCCCCTAATCGTTAAAAAAAATTATATCCTGAATAAAATGCTAAATTTGCGACCTTTGGGCACTGCAGCTCGCTCCGCCATATTGAAAAAATGGCGACCAAAATCAGTTTTTTAATAATATCTCCTTTCTAGAGGGAACGAAGTTGGCGCTCGCCATTTTTATCCAAGAAAGATTTTTTACCTATGATGAACTATCAAAGAGTTACATTTAAAAATAATTAACCAAAATTGCAATTTTTTAAAGAAATTTGAAATACACAAAAAATTGCAATATTACGTAATTAATATTTACTCTAATAGCTTTTAATACTTATAACAGTTTGCATTCGTCGTGGCATCGAATTAAGTAATATTTCGATGATTTTAAAGTTACTTATATTTCCTGTTTCTTATAACATTTTGCATTCATCGTGGCATCGAATTAAGTAATATTTCGATGATTTTAAAGTTACTTTTGTCAATATATAGGTATTTCCTGCCACTCTAACATGTTCAAAGATGGAACAACGCGTTTTAAAAATTTAAATTCGGTATGAAATTCTTTTATATAACGCATATGTATATTACACGATTTTTACCGTTGGGCGATTCGCGAGTAACTTTAACTTAATGAAATTCTTCTAATATTTAAACATCTGAAAATTTCCCATGTTTCCATCCAAAATTTTGACACGATTAAAAATAAATAATATTACGTAGATAATAGTGAAAGAGAAATAGGTCGATTCACAGATACTATTTAAGTTATTAAATAATTTCATGAGTTTTAAGTAGTTAGTAAATCGCGAAAAACTTATCTGAAAAAATTGTGTAATACATGATATGAAAAAGAATTTCATGCCGAATTCAAATTTTTAAACCGCGTTATCTTAATTTTAAACATGTCAGAGTGGTGGGTTACACAATAAAACAAAACTAACTCTGACAGGTTCCAGAATTTAATATAATACTCGTACAGGTACAGTATAGTAGTTTTTAGATTTTTTGAGCGCCCCAATAAGCCAGGCGCCCTGAGCCAGTGCCTAAGTGGCTCACGCCGTGAGCCGCCACTGGCCGGGCTATAATGCAATGTCAAACCAAATTATAACGTACAATATAAACAATTTAAACAGGCAACATGAAAAGTTTTTATTATAAATCGAAAAATGCATGAAAATGAAAATTAATTTTGTGATATTTATATGGAAAGCACGGAGATACACAAATGACATAACTAATAAACAAACAATAAACTGTTGTTCTCCGCTTTCATTGCAACACTAGATACTGGATGTACGAGGACAAATTATTTTCGATACAATTTTTCTATCACTCATAATTTGAAATTTTGTATGTACCACGAGCGTAACTTGCTTTTATGGTCTTTGACGTGTTTTTATCCCTCGGCTTACGCCTCGAGCTCAAAATCCCGCAGCAGGCCATAAAAGCCTCGTTACACTCTTAATACTTCAATAACTATAATCCCTATTCACACACTCCATTATAAAAACTTTTTCTACTCCCACATCAGTAAATTACCAATGATTTTACACACTATCTGTCAAAGAAGCAAATAAAATTTATTAAAAATACTTTATTAGGAGGTGGAAATCGCGAGCGTTATTATTTTGAATGTATATTACTAGACGAATTTTATACGGAATTAATTTATTTTATTCACAATCATTATAGTAATATACCTAACCTACCTAACCTTTTGGAGGTTGGAAAATACGTCATTCCTAACTTTAATGACAATCTCTTGGGTTGGATATAACAGATTTCACTTCCATTTCTTGGGTTGGAAATGTTTATGTATGGGTTGCCTAGCAACATTGCCGTAGATCCCGATAATTAAGTAGGCTAAACAAATTTTAAGACAGCTGTCAAAATATGAATAAAACTAAAGGTTACAATTTATTGATTTATTTTGAAAATTATTGATTTAATATGAGGATGATTGTGAATAAAATAATATACATAACCTCGGTGGGAGTTTCATAACAGCCTCGCGCATTATCTCACCTCGAGGCTTCGCCTCTCGGTAATATACATGACCCCTCGGCTGTAATGAAACATCTCCCACCTCGGATGTAATATACTAATAAACTTGTTACATTGATTGCAGTATGTTGTGATAACACGTTAATAACATAATATAATATACGTATTATTTTTTATTAAAAACGCATTCATTCCACTATCTTTTAGAATAATCTATTTTGGCTCTTTCTACTACATTACAAATTGCATAATTATAAACACATAATGTACCGAAACAGTTGTAAATGTTCCTTATATAATATATTCCTTCTCTCCTGTTTATGAGCCATAACTGCCAAATAAAAGACATGTTGAGGAAATTAGTTGAGCTCATTTTAATTTTAGCTTGATGTCTTTGTTTGAACACACTTAGTTATAATTATTTTACATTAATTTAATGGATTATATATGGGGTCCCGTGGCCGCGTGCCTGAAGGTCTGGTCGCGAACCTGGGGGAACCGGGTTCATTCCCGACAGACGCCAAATATTTCCAATTTTAAATGGCACAAAAGTGACCCCTGTGGTGTACTCTCCACACCATCTATGATTGCCCGTGAGGTGACGCCTGGTAAGCGCCCACACGGTACAAATATGTCATCATTACCGATATCTGCGATAAAGCAGATTGTGGCACACTCAGAAATGAATAATATGCCGTGATGATATATTTATTTTATTTTATTTATTTATACAGTGTGTCCCATTTAGAGATGTCACCATTGGGATCTCGAGAACTATAAGAGATACGATGTCGGTTAAATGGAACTTTTTGTGCGCCTTTGGGTGGCCATCTAAGATGTGCTTTTGTTTTTCCAAAAATTCTCATAGGGCACTAGATAATGACGAAAAACTGAATATTGTTGATTTTTTCTTTTTCAAATAACTTCTAAACTATTAGTAATTGAGAAAAACGTTTCAAATACAAAAGATAGATATTTTTATTAACTAACCAGTGGTGTACGAAATAAATTTTTATATCCTTAAATTTTCGAGATATATCACAAACTTATATTTTTTTAAATGGAACCCATATCTGATTTCAGTCTCATAAAAATCATTATTTTTTTCTCTTTTCAATGATGTAAGGGTTATTATGTTTTATATTTGCTTTGCTCCTAAAATTTAATTTTTCTCTTTATTTTCCTGAACTTTCTTATTATTTTCCAAAAAAAACATTTCTATTTTTATTAATTATATTGTATTTGATCGAAATAATTTGTTTTATGCCTTTATTACTTAATATTTTCATTCTAGACTCATAATTACAAATTACACTATAATGTGCCAAGGGCGACCAGCTACAAAATATTATAAAAATTAGTTTGATACGAGTTTTGAGCAAAATTTTCTAACGGAATAAATTATTTAAATACAAGGAGTATTTCTAAATAGAAATCTACCAATATTTTCAAAATAATTATAAATTTAATACAAAATAAGGAATAAAATAATAATTTTGAAAACAAAACAAATATAAAACATAATAACCCTTACATCGTTGAAAAGAGAAAAAAATAATGATTTTTTTGAGACTAAAATCAGATATAGGTTGCATTTAAAAAAATATAAGTTTGTGTTACATCTCAAAAATTTACGGATATAAAAATTTATTTCGTATGTCACTGGTTAGTTAATAAAAATATCTATCTTTTGTATTTGAAACGTTTTTCTCAATTACTAATAGTTTAGAAGTTATTTGAAAAAGAAAAAAATCAACAATATTTAGTTTTTCGTCATTATCTAGTGCCCTATGAGAATTTTTGGAAAAACAAAAGCACATCTGAGATGTCCTCCCAAAGGTGCACAAAAAGTTCTATTTAACCGATATCGTATCTCTTATAGTTCTCGAGATCCCAATGGTGGCACCTCTAAATGGGACACACTGTATATTTTATAATATTTATTGGAAAATGAAAATATTTATTTAGTAATACATGTTTTTCTTTTTTCAGGAGCTAATAATACACCAATTTGTGGATCAGGAAAAACACATTGCATGGCTCTTGCACAATGTAAGTTTATTATTGAAAAAACGTTAATTTTAATCAAAATAATATTAATAAAACATATAAATCTCTGGATTTCATCGAACTTTGAGTCTTCATGATACCGTGTTAAACGAATGTGCACCGTTTTGTAATAGGTTTGAGTTTAATTCTGTAAATTGTAACAATATAGAGCGAAACCGTTTTAAGTACAATTTAAATTATATAGATTGTAGAAGATAATATAATAATTATTGTTTTCTCTCAGTGAGACTTTTGCTGCGAGAAGTAGAAAGTGAGTTAGCCGAAAAGAAAGCTGATGAAGAAAATAGAAAATCAGATCAAGAAAAATGCGACTGCTTGCCTGCTTGTACTTCACTGTCATATTCTGCTGAAACGTCCCAAGCTGACTTCAACTGGGTCAAAATGTTTGAAGCTTTTAAGGCTAATTTCAGCGAGTTCCCAGGGTAGGTAAAACTAAATACGTCTCCACATTTTGTTAGATTCCAAATGTACTGCTAAATCAAAAAATTCGGGAATACTAACGCAATTGTAAAAATATGTCATATTTATACTTAAAATAAATTTCCTAAATTCCAATTATTCATTTTCGACAGCCAATCATAGTTAAGAATTTAATATAATGCGTATTCCTCAGTAATTATTATTGAAAATTACTGTTGTTTTTTAGTAAATAAAAGAAAATGAGATTAAGTTCAAATTTAATTTTGCATAATTATAATGATATTCCTATTGAGATTATTGTTAAATACGGGCCAGTACATAGGCGCCGACTTTGAAAAATTTTGTCGGGTGCACTTACTGAACAAAAAATTGAAATTATACATATATAGAATGGTGCCCGAGCACAGTTGAACATTAGGACTTTAATATTTTCTGCTTCCCTAATAATTTTTTGAAAAAAATCTTTAAATTAAAGTTGTTGGGCACAAAATTCTTCACTCAAAGAGATGGAGCCATGCAATTTCATTGCTATTGCTTCAGATGAACAATTTTATGCTTTACAACTTTTCTTTGAAGCATTTTTACCTAAAATAAGGAAGCAAGAAATTACGAAAGTCTGTTTCTACATCCTATATTCTGCTGTGCTGCTTCTAAGGGTCAAGTGCACCCGACAATATAATTTGTCGGGTGCACTTGACCCTTAGATCATATAACTTAACTAGATACGAGAAAACATATAATCCACAATGCAAGTTAGTGATATGCATAGGATTAAGAGAGATGGAATGAGGAATTATGTAAGAGTAAAAGAGATGAAAGACCCTTTTGAAGATAGCGTACTGCGCAAAATCATAACGCGTAATTTTCCGTTGCACGTGCGTCTCAAGCATAGACAAAGAAAGATATATACTAGACCGAGCTTCCATCATGGCGGCAATGTCCAGCTTTGTGCCGAATTGAATAAATATCGAGACGCTAATTCTAGCAGTGGCGGCTCGTGAGGTGAAAAGTAGGTGAAGAGATATTTAAGAATGAATGTCGGAGGAATAAATTTCAAATATATATATTTTAAACCAAAAAAATATTTATAAACAAAACAAAATTATATTTTTTAAGTCATACTTTATAAATTAGCTCAATACGCCTATCCTTCAAAAAAGTTTTTGCAAATAAAAGCTACCACCAGGAAAATTTATTGTACCAGGCAGATTTAAAATGTAGATTGTGCGTTCTTCCACAGTTTTTAACATTATCATCTATTCATCTAGAGAACTGTTTCCAATAAATTGCATATAATAACATTATGCAGATTCATTCTGATGATTTAAATATACAATGTGCAATATGTTAAAGAGTTATAGTATTAATATTAACAATAAAATATTAAAGTGAATTTATTTTCACTTAAAAATATATTAGTATTACCTTCCAAATAAGTTAAAATTATAATAAATAAAATAATAACTATTCAAATTGTTTTAACAAACAAATTACAATGCATCAATTGCAATGCGGAGACGAGGTGCAGAGTTCGAAATGTGGTATTCACCGTTCGCTTCTGTAAGCGGAGGGGGAAGCATCGTTGCTATGACAACCATTCTATCTAGCCAATAAACGCTAGCTGCGCGCGCAACTGTGAAGAGTTTATTCAAAATTTGAATTACTCTTCATGTAATGCGGGTTGCGGACGATCAGTTTATATAATTTTTAGTAGATAATTTGATTTCTAAATTATATTAATGTTTATTTCAGGCTTTATAATACAAAATAAAAAAAAATAATGTGAAATTAATTTTTTTAAAAATATTTTGTTTTCTGAAATAGCAGGTGAAGTTGCTCTTCACCTTCTTCACCCGAATAGCCGCCAATGAATTCTAGTGTAAATTCTACAACATAATGAAAAAAAGTAACTATGCAGTAACTTAAATTACGTATTTTACATTATTTCTTCATTTCAAAATAATAAAGCTTAGTCGCCCAATAAAAAGTACGAACAATATTTAATTTACATTATTTTTATAATAATTATAATAAATATTTTCTTCAGTTGTAGTGAATTTTATTTATTTATGTTGGCAGCCCAGCAATCTGTCATTTCTGTTAGTGAGAGTTTTTCAATTTTATTTCTTTGGTTAGTATTTGTTTACAAAGCTTGTTTCGCTATTTGTTTTACGTACAAATATATTTTATTATTGAATTTGATTGTTTTCAGTCTTTACCGTATACATATGTCTATATTTTGTTAGTTTCAGTAAACATATTTTTCATATTTTTAAATTTCCCGCCTTTCTATTAGCGTCTCGTTATGGCGCCCATCGATTCTATTTGGCACAAACTTCTAACATTGTAAACTCGGTCTAGTATATATCTTTCCTTGTCTATGGTCTCAAGTTTCTTGACATCCGCCTCATTTGAATTTGAGATGAGACGTTGGTGCGAAGGTTCGTCAATTATTCAAGTTTTTAATTTGTGTGTTTCTTGGTGCTTGTTTAACTTTTGGACAATGAGTTGCGCTTTTTGATGCAGACAATACAAATTGAATATAATGGCACGATCTTCAATTCTACGATAATAGCATTTATTAAATAACTTGAAATAACTTTAAATATTAAATTATAAAATAATTTATTTTTGTACATCACTTTGCCTCTGCGTCAAACAAAAACAATACTTTAATAACAAATTTGACATATTTAAACAAATGTCACTGTCACGAGCAATTACATTAAAATTAATAATGAAACCGTGTTAAGAAGAATTTAGTAGTTTAAATATGATTCTAATGAAATTAAGGTTTGTAAAAATAATATACTTTCCATTATACATAAATATTAGATATACAGGATAATTCGATATAAGTTTGATGTTTTCAGCATTATATATCAAACAGCTCTTAATAAGAACGAGATTTCAAAGTGTCAAATAATAGTTTGCAACTACACATTTACGAAATGGATTATGTACGGCGAAGAATTTACACAGATTGCGTTTTAGAGCATAAGGAAGTTGGTGCTGATTTTGACAATAATGTGTGTGTGACGATTTTTCCTTAAAATATATTAATGATCCAAAACTTCGCAAAGTTGGTATTTTCTTACAGATTTTTCAGGAAAAACATAATAAAATATAAAAAAAAATTTCGTATTACAAACTTTTCTATTTATTCGAACAAAGTAGATTTTGTTTACAAATGATCAATCGGAAGTGATACTTTACTTAAAGCTCATTGCTATTTTAAACATGAAATTGGCGGGAGGTCATGTGCTGGCCACATCAGATTTTTTTTTCGTGAAATGTAGATAGATATAAAGTCTAATTATAATAATTAAATATATGTTCAACACTGTTTAATTTTGAATTGAATTATTGCGCGGGTCATTTCCTATGAGTTTGCGCGCTGGGCTATTTCGAATATCTCGCTATCTCTCTCAATCCTACGCATATCACGCTCCGCGTATCTAGTTAAGTTATATGATCTAAGACTTGACCCCATGCACCTTACAAGTCGGCGCCTATGGGCCAGTATGCTTTGTAAGAAGAACTCCTGTAGATCTGTATCCCAACGAGCTATAAGTAAATATAGAGTGGCGGATGAGCGCTGCTGGCCGTACACACTTGGACGCCATGTCTACTATAACCTGTCAGGCAGGTTGCAGCCTACCAGTAATATTTCTGAATTATTTTTAACGAAATAATTTACCTTTTATGTTAGAATTATAAATATGAATAATGCAATTTGTGGCGAAAAGTTTTATTCTGACATATATCATATTTCGAAATAAATAAATAAATTAATACATATTTAGTTTCACAGATATATAATATGGATGATGTGAAACTATTGATAAATTAATATAATTTAAGAATTTTTACTGTGAATCCTTATTTTGTTATAATATTTTACGATAATAAATAACAATTAATATGAAAAATGTAACTGCATTAATACAATATATTGAAAAAGTAGCAAGGTAGGTAGATAGATACATAAAAACGAAAATAGTGAAAATTAAATTATATATTTTATTATGACAATAATAACGTATATAAAAAATATTAACATATAAAATACAATAACAAAAACATTCTTTAAATAAAATAAAATTGTGAAAATAATCACTACATATATGAAATAGAAAACAATGTTTTTATTGACCTTTAAATATGATTGTTTTGGTCAAAAATTGTCGAATGTTAGTTCCTTGAATATCTGTAGAAACACTCCTACTATTTACATAAAAAATTGATTACCTATAATAATTGTTCTTGTATTTATTTTAATTACAACAGAAATTTTTTTCAACAAAGAAAATTTAATTGTAATAATAAATATCAGTAATTACATAAAAATAAATTGATTATATTCGTTGTTGGATTTAGGCGACAAACTATTATCAGACTACAGGCGGTAAAATCGTAAATCCGTCGCGAATTAAAACTTTGAGTTAAAATTTTTGAATATAAAATTTACCTGTGAAACGACTTGCAACTATTTCTAATTTGTCTGTTTCCACACTGAGGAACAAGACACTTTGCGGGCATTTTTAATAAATAGTGCAATAAGCGCTGAGAAAAACAACGTATAGCGTCTGAGCTGAGCGCTCAGTTATAGTAATGGCCGCCGACCTAAGCATTCAACTGTGTACGGGTAAAGTACGCGTTCAGCATGCGATGCGCCACTCTATATTTACTTATTGCTCGTTGATTTATCCTCTGTTAATACCTTCTACGCTTCTAGCTCATATCTTTGTGTCGATTATAAAAGCCCGAACTGTACATATATGTAATCATCATTATCAATATCTTCGTATAAAGCATATTGGCACACTCATTAATATCGAGGGCAAGGTGCCGTGATGATATATTTACTTATATTTTTATTTAAGATTTATTTAGAAACCTATTTACCTATGTAATACGAGATATTACTGTATTTTAATTCTTTTTTCTTCATTTCAGAATTCAGATGACTCGAGTGAACATATTCTTCAAGGACACAGAATTCATATCCTCCATTCGAAGCGAGCTATACGGTCCTACAGACTTTCTTGCTAGTTGCGGAGGTCTGTTAGGTCTTTTCATGGGCTTTTCTTTAATTTCTCTCGTAGAAATAATATATTTCTTAACTCTACGTATGTGGTGCAACATCAAAATGCATGGAAGAAAGATGTGGAATCAATCTAGAATTAGTAACAGAAAGAACGATCCTAAAGAACAGAAGAGCAAATAGATATTAAAATTTAATAATATATCGATGTCCTGTGTCTTATTATTCAAACATTGTGGCCTTTATAATTACGTCATATTTTTTTTTTGTTGTACTACAAAACACAACTATCAAAGTTAAATGTACCTAAATGTTTTCTTAGTAACCGCATTGTTTTCATGGAATAAATTAGCAATGCCATTGAATTCTCAAAATTCATAGTACATAGTATTTGCATGATCGTAGAAAAAGTATTGGAAAACATTAATTATTAAAAGAGTAATTTTTAATATGGTATCTACAATAATGGGCTACTTGCGTGGTACTGAAAATCCGATTTCTATCACTATATACGTAATATTATGTTGAAAACATATACCTATAAAATTATAAATTTTATTTTAAAAAAAATATTTGTTTTTTAGTAAATTAAGAAAGAAAATTTTCTGTGACGTCATTATATTGAACAGGAGAAGGAACCCATGTTTAAAAATGTAACGTATAGATGACATGGCGTGCGAGAAAGTTTTAATTTGAATTTGACATTAGTTCATTTTTGTCTCTCGCTGGGCTCTCAAATATATTAATTACTTCACAAATAAACACATACATAGGTAGTTACATGTAATTTAAAATAACGATACGAAAAAGACAAACTAAAATATTAACCTCCAAACTACTGTTGAAACGTCAAACAGGAGATCCACATTACCCATAAAACAAACGCTATGGCTTTACGATCATTCATTGGTGCGGCGTAATTCTACGTCATACATGGCGGTAATTCAAATAATCAAATTTCATTATTTTTTTTCTGGCTAATTAATAAAAATTTTGTCAAAAGAAAGAATATGGGTAGCAAGTTTTTACCTGCTCTTCAAAAATATTAAATAAAAAAAGGTACGCAAGTAGCCCATTGTTTATTTTATAAAACATATTAAGTGTTTAATATAAAAATAATAATAAATTGAGTATAATATCAAATATACGTACATACATATACAAATCTGAATGTGATACTATTGTAAGAATATAGATGTATTAATATTAATGGAATCTAAATGAAATAAACATATTAAAATATAGAAATTAACTTAATTTTTCTCATATTCTGGTAGAACTGTTCCCATAGATAGTAAATCTGGCAATAATATTTGTTTAACATGCTTTCTACAAGAATTGGAGGCCTTTAAAACTGACCAATCACTTCATAGTTCAAAACACTGATTGTCAAAACTGCCGTTAAACGTTTTTTTGCATAGACGTACAATTTATATTGTTTTTTTGATATTCTCAAAAAGTTGACTGCTAATAGCCTTTGGCGGTTGAACACCCATGTCGAAATCCTGCTTGTTCGACACGTAGCGAGAGGTAAAAATTAACATGTATTCATTTTTGCCATTTTTGCATTCTTATTATGGCTATATTTCAATAAAATTAGTATAAAATGTTACATGTATTTTTCTCAAAAAATCTTTATATAACGGTATTAAAGTATTAGGCATTTACGAAAATTCTACCGGTAGATACCGCACATACCGTTTGCGTTTGAAAACACAAGTGGTTAATGTTGAAAAATCAATATTCGACTGTGTTAGGATGGAGGTAGATACAAAGTAAGAAATCTTCGGACTTTCAGTCAATTAATAAAATTTATTCACGCCGACGTTTCGACTATACTATAGTCTTCTTCAGGGCTCTAAAATATGATATAAAGGCGAAATAATAACATATGAACACAAAATAAATATAAATTACAAAAATTATAAAATATAGACTTACAGAATGGTCAGTTGAAACAAGGAAACCACATGTGGATAAAATGACATACAGCACGGACAATTAAATAAAT
Organism: Ophonus ardosiacus; assembly: GCA_943142095.1. Taxonomy (NCBI): domain Eukaryota; kingdom Metazoa; phylum Arthropoda; class Insecta; order Coleoptera; family Carabidae; genus Ophonus; species Ophonus ardosiacus. The sequence goes on from OW964836.1 coordinate 29,745,111, forward strand.
AAATAAATAAATATGAATAAATAAATAAATAAATAGTTAAAACCAACATATCACAGAGAGAAATTCGTCTAAAATTAAAAAACTTGTCTTTGGTGAGTGCAATATTTATGGAACTATAAATAACTAGTAACGTGTAAAAAATTTTTTTTAAGAATAATCAAAGTTGAGGACTAATGTGGATAATTTTCGATTAATTACTGCAGGACCAATAGATGAGTGGGAATTGATTGGAATCAAATTTACACAAACGGTTAACGTTAGAGATGTTATTCATAAAACAAGATAAAAACAACATTAATTCACAAACAGATATTGAACATCTTCGCCTAATATACAATAATTTAATTAATATTAAAAACAAACTTAAAATATAAAATTAAAAACAACACAATATTAAAATTTACACGGATGCACACCACATCATCTGCCATCAAGGAGTTCACGGTCCCACATCAGAGTTCTCACACCCACTCATCTATTGGTCCTGCAGTAATTAATCGAAAATTATCCACATTAGTCCTCAACTTTGATTATTCTTAAAAAAAATTTTTTATACGTTACTAGTTATTTGTAGTTCCATAAATATTGCACTCACCAAAGACAAGTTTTTTAATTTTAGACGAATTTCTCTCTGTGATATGTTGGTTTTAACTTTATTTATTTATTTATTCATATTTATTTATTTATTTATTTAATTGTCCGTGCTGTATGTCATTTTATCCACATGTGGTTTCCTTGTTTCAACTGACCATTCTGTAAGTCTATATTTTATAATTTTTGTAATTTATATTTATTTTGTGTTCATATGTTATTATTTCGCCTTTATATCATATTTTAGAGCCCTGAAGAAGACTATAGTATAGTCGAAACGTCGGCGTGAATAAATTTTATTAATTGACTGAAAGTCCGAAGATTTCTTACTTTCCTGTATCTACCTACAAGTGGTTAATAGTTACCGTGTTCGAAAATTGTATCATATCTACCAGATCCATCTACCGGATCCATGATTTGTGGATCGAGTAATTCAGTCGGTAAATGCAGCAAATGAAGAATCTAACCTCAAAAAAGGTAGAGATATCAGATAACAAGCGAAGTTGGAATCAGAAGTAGATTTCAGAAGATAATTATGTTAATACAGAAGACGAGACGAGATAAAGTTTAACTACGTCAAGTCAAATTTCAAATCTGTTTCATCTTTCAACTGCTTTTCATAGGTTGTAAATCTACCCTGTTTATCACTTGCGTTCTAAAAGTATCTATCCTGGTCTGCATCCTGATGAACAGCTGTTTATCGGTATATACCGGTAACAGTTCACCGGTAGAATTTTCGTAAAGGCCTATTATATCACTGAATTCAGAATTAAATTCTATAAAGAATGAGCAAATAAAAAAAATCCATATTTTGATAACCGCTTCAGTTTATCACTGAAATACCCATATAAAATAGAAATTCTTTGCTAATTTCACCAACTTCGTATCTCTTGTAGTTCTCGAGATCGCAATGGCGGCCACTTAAAAATGAACAGCCTGTATATTTGTATTATTTCTTTGAAGCCGCAAACATATACTATTATTTTCTTAATAATCCGAGGGCTTGTCTGTGACAACGCGGATCCATAGAACATGTTTCTGAAAGCAGCTAGTGTTCCTAGTGGAGAAACATCAAGTGATAGATTAAGACCCGCGAGAGGTCTGGGGGGCTACTTGCGATCGTAAGCTAAGCTCCCATAATGGATCTGGGACCCACAGGGCTCTGGGAGCTCAACATGTCTGGGACATATGTTGGTGGCTATGGAACCGCTGGCGGTGAAACACCACGTATGAAAAATACCAAATAAGAGGCTGAGATCCACGAAAAGTCTGAAACCTACTTACGATCGTAAGCTAAGCTGTCATAATGAGTCTTGGACCCATTGACCTCTAGGAGGTCGAGTTCTGGGAGCTCAAAATATCTGGGACATGCGTAACTATGGTACCGCTAGTGGCTGAGAAGTAACTATTCACGAAAGTCGTATTCCAGCAAATGGTCACTACTTTGAATGCACACTTTAGCGCATAGGGGTATCGGAATCCACGAGATGCTAAGCCGCATTTAATATGCGGGGCGCCTGCCCAAGTCTGGGACTTGGCAATGACCTTAATCCATTTTAATAATAACATTGGAATCGCTATGGTGCATATTGCAATGCACAATTCTTTAGGTAATTAGTATATTACATCCGAGGGCTCATGTATATTACCGAGAGGCGAAGCCACGAGGTGAGATAAAACGCGAAACTGATGAAACTCTCACAGCGGATATTCACATTCATCCTCATTTTAAATCAATAATTTTCAAAATAAATTAATGAGTTTTAATTTTATTAATATTTTTGACAGCTCTCTTAAAATTAGTTTAGCCTACTTAATTATAGGGAAGTACAGCAATGTTGCTAGGCAACCTCTACATAAACATTTCCAATCCAAGAGATGGAAGTGAAATCTGTTATTTTCAACTGTTTCAACCCAAGAGGCCAAGAGATTGTCATTAAAGTTAGGAATGACGTATTTCCAAACCTCCGAAAGGTTAGGAATCGGTATATTACTATAATGATTGTGAATAAAATATTATTATCTTTCTTATTTGAAAATATATTTTGTCTTAAATAAATTCAAAAAGGTACGTTATTGTTATGTATTTCACTTACAAAATACATATTTATGAATCTATTTGGTATATTAAATTACGGAATCACATATGCAAGTAAAATAAGTGTAGACATCCACTGTCTTGTGTCGGAGACTGTAAGCTAGCCAGGTTAGCTACTAGTACAAGTAACTAAGTTTAGTTACTATACCAATGCAATGTAAACCCGGCTTAATACATTTATAACAGCACGTTTGATGAGAGGTAAAATATGTCAATATCACAAAATCTAAGGTTGTATGTATTCATTATTCGATTTACTGGAGAGTTAATATGCTTATTAATAATACAAAACGGTTCTTGAAATAAATTATTTGATCGTGTGTTTCTGTTTGAGGTGTAAATATTGAAATAAAGAATAATACTAATCGCGCCGTCACAGGGTGCGATGCGTGCGTCGCACACGGGCGACACCTAGTTAGGGGCGACACGGCAAGCAACATCGTATATATTCTAATAAGACTTAATTTTATTAATTACTTGTTTTAAAAACTGATTAGGCAGACATACATTCATATTGCATGTGCAGTATGTAAATTATGTCTATTGGATTTCTCATACCTATGGGTAGACTACCACTAAAGATCTAGTGATCTAGAGTCTCATCTTCAGCTGGGTTGAGTCGAATCGAATTGTTTTGAATCTGAAACTAATTGACTGTCATTGACTGTCCTGTATTTATATTTTCGTAATACCATACCGTTATTATAAATTAACCAAAAAAGTTGTTCACTATGACAGATATAGAAGAATTTTATTATTCCTAAATGTTTTAATTTTATGTTATTGCGAAAAATCTTGAACGCCACACGGCCGATATGCAAATAACGAACTCGACTGATTATAAGCCTCAGTCGCGTCCGTTATTTGCCTCATATCGGTCTAATGACGTTAATAACTATTTGCAGAATGACAACTGTAATACCCACGCGTATAGCCAAAAAGGTTACTAATATTAAATTGACAAATTGCAAATAATTTTGTTAAAACGAAATATTTAAACAAACCTGATTTGTTACCGCAAAATCTGGCATGTCTTATTGAACGTACGCATTTGACTACGCCTACTTGGTGGATTAAAATGGGCGCCGTTGAAATAATGGTGTCCGTTGACGGCCTTACGCCGTGGACAGCGTCGTTCGCATCGTATCGACATAAGGTCTTTTCCACAGATTACCTATAAACCTACTGTTCTAGAATAAGTCGTTTGTCGTTGTCGGATGTCGTACGGGTGCGCATTACGCTAAAATTTGGCGGCAGGCAGAGGCGTAAATAGCTTATGGCCAGAGCTGGGCAAGTTACTTTTAAAATGTAACTAGTTACAGTTACAGTTATCTCCAAAAAAAAGTAACTAAGTTACTTAAGTTCCAGTTACTTTGGTGAAAGAACTAAGTTATTTACTAAGTTATTTAAAAGTAACGTAGTTACTTTGAGTTACTTTCTAACTACTTTTAATGACGTGAAGTGTAGACTTGGACTGTTGACTTAGTTATTGTGTAGGATACATATCAGGGAGTTTTTGCACTAACTACGTTAACCTAAATTTTAACGTTATTGCTTGGCAACACCCAATCAGATTATTATTGTTAATGTCAACGGACCTACAGGACCTTATTACCGCCTAGGCCCACGAGGCTACGGCCTAGGGCCCGCTTTGACAAGGGGCCCGCAGGGCCCGGTTGCTGTGATTTTTTTAAAATTTATTAATTTATTTTTCAATTTTGATTTCTTATACCAACATATAAAGAATCTACTTTCTTTCTAACATGACATGACCATTATAATGTATAAAACATGCAGACATTATTTCTACCTAGACTTATTAGTGGATAATGATTAATTTATTGGAAACCTCGGATCAGACGTCGATTTTCAATCTGAGGCGCGGGGCTCACATATATAAGAAATTTTGATGAAAAAGTATCTTTTTATAAATATTTGGGGCCCCGCTACGCTAATAACATATTCCCGAGAACCGGCAAAATCGCCAACCGTCCCTAGAAAGGAGTAACAAAATATTACGCTAAAATTTCACCTCAAACTAGAATCGAGCATGCGGTACTGTATAATTGATCAGCTTTTCTCTCAGCAGGCAATTTTATTTTTTTCTTTAATAAATAAACTTACATTATAATTATACAAATATTTGGGCCCGAAAAAAAATTTGGCATAGGGCCCAAAAATCTGATAAAAAGGCCCTGCGGACCTACATTATAATATAACATAAAAATTAAAAGTGACATTTTATCTTGTGAGAAGGGAATTTGCAAAAATGAGACGAATTCAAGTCTTGCAACCCTTAGAACAACGAACAAAATACACTATATTTTGTATAACCTGAAAATTGGAATAATTTTGATGATTTAGTGGCAGCTTAATTATAATTTATTAAAACGTATCATTTGTAAGCGAGGAAAATATTTGAAAATAATATATTTTATAAGTCAAATTTAACATTTAGTGACTTTTTAATTCTAGAATTAAATGTTAAAATAATGTGTTATTTTAAGTTTTTCTGTTTACCGTACAAAAACTCTATTATTTATGAATGTAATTATTTTATTATCTATTATGGCTTGAAATCAATCAACAATAATATTGAATTTAATTATTACATACATTTATTTAAAACAAAACAGTTTTAGTTTAGTGTTTCTAAAAAAGGCATTAGCCTCAACAAAATATTTCTTAGAAATTTAAATCCCCCCGTTACTTTTTATGACTAAGTTACATTCCACTTTTTAAGTTACTTTGACTAACTTAAGTTACATTCTAGTAACTTAAGTTACTCAAGTAACTAGTAACTAAAAACCGGAAAGTTACCAACTACTTTACCGCAGCAAGTTAAGTTACAGTTACAGTTACCATATTTTAAAAAGTAACTAAGTTACGTTACAAGTTACGTAAAAGTAACTAGTTAGTAACTAAGTTACTAAAGTAACTAGTTACTGTCCAGCTCTGCCTATGGCCGATATGGCCGCGGCCATAGGAGCCACATTGAAAAGGTGCGAAAATGATTAAAATGCGATTGATATTGTGATTGAATTTTGAATTACATGCCATACTTTATCGACTGTACTCAATATAGTTCCCCGCATAATGCAAATAATAAATAAATTTCCAGTGGGTACCCTATTTATATTTCCTCTACTGTAGACATCTAGCGTCGAGACGTGTAAGCAAGCGTCCCAACTTCCCACCCTCTTGTTGTATTAGTTATTGTTTGGTTGAATCAACGAGCTATAAGTAAATATAGAGTGGCGGATGAGCGCTGCTGGCCGTACACACTTGGACGCCATGTCTACTATAACCTGCCAGGCAGGTTGCAGCCTACCAGTAATATTTCTCAATTATTTTTAACGAAATAATTTACCTTTTATGTTAGAATTATAAATATAAATAATGCAATTTGTGGCGAAAAGTTTTATTCTGACATATATCATATTTCGAAATAAATAAATAAATTAATACATATTTAGTTTCACAGATATATAATATGGATGATGTGAAACTATTGATAAATTAATATAATTTAAGAATTTTTACTGTGAATCCTTATTTTGTTATAATATTTTACGATAATAAATAACAATTAATATGAAAAATTTAACTGCATTAATACAATATATTGAAAAAGTAGCAAGGTAGGTAGATAGATACATAAAAACGAAAATAGTGAAAATTAAATTATATATTTTATTATGACAATAATAACGTATATAAAAAATATAACATATAAAATACAATAACAAAAACATATTCTTTAAATAAAATAAACAAAATTGTGAAAATAATCACTACATATATGAAATAGAAAATAATGTTTTTATTGACCTTTAAATATGATTGTTTTGGTCAAAAATTGTCGAATGTTAGTTCCTTGAATATCTGTAGAAACAGTCCTACTATTTACACAAAAAATTGATTACCTATAATAATTGTTCTTGTATTTATTTTAATTACAACAGAAATTTTTATTTCAATAAAGAAAATTTGATTGTAATAATAAATATCAGTAATTACATAAAAATAAATTGATTATATTCGTTGTTGGATTTAGGCGAGAAATTATTATCAGACTACAGGCGGTAAAATCGTAAATCCGTCGCTAATTAAAACTTTGAGTTAAAATTTTTGAATATAAAATTTACCTGTGAAACGACTTGCAACTATATCTAATTTGTCTGTTTCCACACTGAGGAACAACACACTTTGCGGGCATTTTTAATAAATAGTGCAATAAGCGCTGAGAAAAACAATATATAGCGTCTGAGCTGAGCGCTCAGTTATAGTAATGGCCGCCGACTTAAGCATTCAACTTTGTACGGGTAAAGTACGCGTTCAGCATGCCATGCGCCACTCTATATTTACTTATAGCTCGTTGGGTTGAATGCAAAGATATAGGTTATACTCGAATTTTTAGTCGTAATTTTGTGAGTTTCGGACTATATCATCTTAATCTCTGTGGATATATATTTTTATTATAAACATTCTCAAATATTACTGACTGAAGATCCTTCTTATGGCGACGGCTAGCATGACATCTTTTATTTTCATATTTTCCTTAATAATGTGGTACAAAATTTTGGGGAAAATAAACATTGTAAATAATCAATTGCAAACCAAAGCACAGGATATAACGCGTTCTTCCAAATTACTAAAAGAAATATTGCGTCTTCAAACAATTTAGTTATATGGAGGTACACCATGAGTTACTGCACCGAGTGACTCCAAGACTAGTGATGCCACAGTGAATACTCACGGCCCGTAAGTAATATTTTATATTGTTTAATAAAAGGCGCATTTTTGTTGGCTGGCCATAGGTGTCTTAATTCCTAGTTACGCCTCTGGCGGCAGGGTTGTCGGATGTCGGCTGTTGGTTTGCATATTGGTCATGTCCTATCTTTCTACGACAACGACACTGAACGACACGACAACAGCAGCGTAAATATGGAGCGTTAACAAAATCCATACACATACACACACATATATATATATATATATATATATATATATATATATATATATATATATATATATATATATATATATATACAGGATGTCTCAGGACGAACTTACGCTATCTATATTTTAAATACTATTTAATATAATTTAACGAAATTTGGTATCTAGGGATTATCCAATATGCCCGTTTTAACTAAAATATTTTGAAAGCAGTAGCACTTCCGGTTTGACCGGAAATTGACCTCAACTTTCTTATTTTAAATGGAATACGCTATATTTTATTTTACCATTGAATGCAGCGCAAAATTTTACATATGAAGCAATAAAAACATTTTACTCATGATCAACTACTTCCGGCGTTATTCAACTTTTTTTGATTTTTTGTCTGAAATCCGGCACATTTTCAAAACTCTGTATATCGGGAACGAGATCGAATTTTTATAATCTGAAAAAAGCCATTTAAAAAAATTGTCTTTTATGAAGTTTGTCAACTGTAATTTTGGTGTAACGTACCCGTCACATTTTTATAAATAATCGAGGATTCTTTTATGGATAATGCAGCTTAAAGTCTCCTTTATAAAAGACGCCGGAAGTAGTTGATCATGAGTAAAATGTTTTTATTGCTTCATATGTAAAATTTTCCGCTGCATTCAATGGTAAAATAAAATATAGCGTATTCCATTTAAAATAATAAAGTTGAGGTCAATTTCCGGTCAAACCGGAAGTGCTACTGCTTTGAAAATACTTTAGTTAAAACGGGCATGTTCGATAACCCCTAGATACCAAATTTTGTTAAATTATATTAAATAGTATTTAAAATATAGACAGCGTAAGCTCGTCCTGAGACACCCTGTATATATATATATATATATATACACACACACACACACACACACACAGACATCATTGTGAAAATGTTAAAATTGAATTCTAGGGACCTTAAAACGTGGTCATTTACTAAAATCTCGATATGTGATTTTTAGCGCGATCCCTATATCTCCCTTACCGAGAGTAGCGGGAGGTAAAAATAATATTTTTGAAATTATTCTCATAGATTAAGGTAAAATTTAGCAGAGAATGGGACTTTGAGAGTTTGATAATAAAAAATAAGGCAGTTTTTGCCAAAAATTATAATTTGATGCAAAAAATGGGAAAAAAACAACTGTTATTACAGAATACTATACACTGTTTGCATCGTTATTAATGTAAATACAATGTTAAATATTTTAATGAATCGTAAAATTCACTTCCTTCTATTTCTGATGATGACACAAATAACTGAATAAAAACTGATACGGACTTGTAGAACATGTCTGTACAGAAACAATAACAATATGAGACTTTGGTCATTGGTGCAGAAGTGGAGTAAGTTTAAACGTTAAAGTGATTTATTCCATTCATGCACAAATCAATATATGTTTTGTATGCTTATAACTCTGTTGAATTTCATTCGATTTACGTTCTATTTACACCTACTAAAACAGCGCAACGAGTACTACGAAACCTAGAACAAATCTCTATTTAGCCGAATGAGTTACGCTTTTTTTGCATCATGGTCTTCAATCACATTTCACGATCAATTTTGATAACTTGACTTTTGAATTGAATAATGTTCAGACTAGGGCTGTCAAAATCGGCTGAAATTGCTAACCGGTTAACCGTCGGTTTACAGACCGGTTAACCGAAAAACCGAATAACCGGTCTCAAGTCAATAACCGGCCGGTTTTTTTAACCGGTCAGAAAAACCGGTTTTTAACCGGACAAAAAACCTGTTTTAACCGGTCAAAAAACCGGTTTTAACCGGCCAAAGAACCGGTTTTTCACCGGTCAGAAAACCGGTCTTTAACCGGTCAAAAAACCGGTTATTAACCGGTCGGAAAACAGGTTTTTAACCGGTCAGAAAACCGGTTTATAACCTTTCATTTGGTGCATGTTCAAAAGTTTCCTCAAAACGTATCGAGTTTTAAGGGCACCGATAACTTTTTGGAAACATCGTACTTCTTCTTTGGGAAATAAATTTCAGTAAACTTTGCAAAGTTTCCCTGTGTGAGCTAAAATTATTACAATTTATTGTTTAGCAATGGTATATGATATACGTATACAGTGTGTCCCATTTAGAGGTGCCCCCATTGGGATCTCGAGAACTATAAGAGATACGATGTCGGTTAAATGGAACTTTTTGTGCTCCTTTGGAAGGCCATCTCAAATGTGCTTTTGTTTTTCCAAAAATTCTCATAGGGCACTAGATAATGACAAAAACTGAATATTGTTGATTTTTTCTTTTTGAAATAACTTCTAAACTATTAGTAATTGAGAAAAACGTTTTAAATACAAAAGATAGATATTTTTATTAACTAACCAGTGGCGTACGAAATAAATTTTTATATCCGTAAATTTTCGAGATATAACACAAACTTAAATTTTTTTAAATGGAACCCATATCTGATTTTAGTCTCAAAAAAATAATTATTTTTTTCTCTTTTCAACAATGTAAGGGTTATTATGTTTTGTATTTGTTTTGTCTTCAAAATTATTATTTTTTTCCTTATTTTGTATTAAATTTATAATTATTTTGAAAATATTGGTAGATTTCTATTTAGAAATACTACTTGTATTTAAATAATTTATTTCGTTTGGAAAATTTGCTCAAAACTCGTATCAAATTAATTTTTATTTTTTGTATCTGGTCGCCCTTGGCACATTATAGAGTAATTTGTAATTATGAGTCTAGAATAAAAATATTAAGTAATAAAGGCATAAAATAAATTATTTCGATCAAATACAATATAATTAATAATAATAATAATAATAATAATGTTTTTTTGGGAAATAATAAGAAAGTTCAGGAAAATAAAAAGAAAAATTAAATTTTAGGAGCAAAACAAATATAAAACGTGATAACCCTTACATCATTGAAAATAGAAAAAAAAATATTGATTTTTTTGAGACTAAAATCAGATATGGGTTCCATTTAAAAAAATATAAGTTTGTGTTATATCTTGAAAATTTACGGATATAAAAATTTATTTCGTACGCCACTGGTTAGTTAATAATTATTATCTTTTGTATTTAAAACGTTTTTCTCAATTACTAATAGTTTAGAAGTTATTTGAAAAAGAAATAATCAACAATATTCAGTTTTTCGTCATTATCTAGTGCCCTATGAGAATTTTTGTAAAAACAAAAATACATCTGAGATGGCCTCCCAAAGGCGTACAAAAAGTTCCATTTAACCGACATCGTATCTCTTATATTTCTCGAGATCCCAATGGTGGCAGTTCTAAATGGGACACACTGTATATGGTATGCGAGCAGTATTTTCGATTATTATTAATATTTCACCAACTCCGTATTGATTCGGAAGGTTGTTGAAATGCTGTATTTAAAATTGTTTTCGATGTTGCTCATATAGATCATCCTGTCTAATACAACTTATCACGTGACTAATGAATTATTTCCTATTTCGATGTAATTTACTTTTATTTCAAAAATATTATTGAAAGAAATAATAACATATTAAGGTTGGTAACATTGACAGTTTCAATAAGCATTTGAAATTTATTTATTTTGATATATGGCATTTTGTCAAGTGCTATTTAGACGTTAGGTTATAGTTAATTTTTTTTAAAAATAGAGTGCTATAAATCGGTTAGAAACCGATTAAAAACCGGCTATAAACCGGTTAAAAACCGGCTATAAACCGGTTAAAAACCGGCTATTAACCGGTTAAAAAACCGGCTATTGACCGGCTAAAAACCGGCTATTGACTGGTTAAAAACCGGCTATTGACCGGTTAAAAACCGGATATTGACCGGTTAAAAACCGGCTATTAACCGGTCAGAAACCGGCTATTAACCGGTCAGAAACCGGCTATAAACCAATTAAAAGCCGGCTACAAACCGGTTAACCGGCTAGCCGAATATTTCATTATTGAAAAACCGGTTTCCGGTTAACCGGCTAACCGGTTAACCGAATACTTTTGACAGCCCTAGTTCAGACATACGTTTCTGTGTTCATAAACTACTCCGAATTAAGTTTATTTATTTATTTATTTAATGTAATTTATACGTCACAATTTTCCTATAAGGATTTGATGGTTGACTTTGTCAAAAGCCTTAGCAAAGTCTACGTAAACAACATCCACTTGAAAATTATCATATAACGCATTCAATGTAAATTCAGTAAAATTAGCTAAGCTGGTCATAGTAGCTATCTTTCTTGAAACCATGTTGAATCGGATATTTTTACTTCCTTGTACGAAGTACAGCAAGTATTGTAATCGCGAAAAATTTCGGTTTCTAGATTTCAACGGAAATATCCATTTTGACCATCCCTGAATCCATTTTGACTAATTTCGTCGTGACGTCTGTACATACGTACGTATCTCGCATAGCTGAAAAACGGGAAGCCGTAGAAAGTATAAATTTTGCATTTACTACTGTTATAATATCTAGTTGTGCACCTCCCTTTTTGGTCATTACATAACTTTCGGAAGTAATACTTTACTTGAAGCCTATAATAGATTTTAATGAAAAACTATATTAAAATATAATCCAAAACTTTTCAATTTTGGTATATAAGACTTTTATATCAATGGGAATAACATTGGTCTACCGGAAAGTGGTACTTTACTTGAAACCTATAATAGATTTTAATGAAAAACTATATTAAAATATAATCCAAAACTTATCAAATTTGGTACATAATACTTTTATATCAATGGAAATAACATAATAGATTTTAGTTAAAATAGTCGAACCGGAAGTGATACTTTACTTGAAGCTGTTATCAGTTTTTTTTTGATAAAAATGGTGTTATTTTCATTTTAATAATAAATGCTTCAAATAAAAGTTTTAAAGAATTGAATTCTGCGTCAAAAACATCAAGTATGACTAAATTAGCTCTTTGTATAAGCGAGATATGTAAATTTAAAAATTATGTAATTTTTGGTTTCTGTAATTAAGTTTGCTATGAATTAGCACAAAAAATAACAAAAAAAATAAAGAATTTAATGCCAACGTCAAATTATGTCAAATACGTGCAATTTTATGATTGGGTCTGATAAAATACATATTTTAATTATTAACAAAATATATGTATAGTGTAACAGGCGTACAAGGAAGTCATGTGGTGTCCACATCAGATATTTTTATGAACCGTATTGTAAATTTGATTACAGAATTTTTTTTCAAAATTTTTGGAAATATTAGGCAATATGGCTATTGGACTATAGTTGAAAATGCTATGAATATTCGTGTTGTAAGTTTGACGTCAGCGTCGCTAGTGAACTTGCTTGGAGGGGATTGACATCTGTCAATCTCTTGTTTACTTTGTAATATTTTTGCGTAATTTCTCTTATATTTGTGTTATTGTTATTTATTTAAGTGTTTTGCGATAAGAATATACAATACTTTTGTATATAAGCATCGTTTTCATATATCTAGTATTGATATTGGAACTTTTATAGTAGGTAATACTTACAAGGTTATGTAATAATTTCATTGTGATATTTTTATATCATTTCAGTTTCATTGAATATTCAATAAACATCGTAGTTGTTATTATATTATTATAAACCTATGTTTATATAAAAATTAACACGAGATTGACAGATCTCAACACCCACCAAAGAAGTTCACTATTTAGTCCCTAGAGGCGCTGACGTCTAAACTGGCATTGCGAATTGCCTGACTTCTGAATTGGAATGATACACGTAGTTTTTAATAGGGAGGGAAAAGTATTTTTTCTGAACATACTGTATAATATTATAATGTATTGATTTATATACGAGTACAAAAAGTTTGCTTAATAATAAAAAAAATAAAAATGGTGAAATTCGTATTTAAATGAACTTGATAAAGTTATTATGTAATAAAGTATTAAGTGAGGCTAGCTACAATAGGAACATATTTTATTTTTAGATTATCATACTAGATCAAATTTAGTTAATATAACTTACTAGATTTTTATCTGAGTATTTAAATAGAGTGGTATTTATTTATTTATTAATGCATAAAGAAGTTCTGAATTACATTAGTAAATTTACTTGTCCCAATTTTTAAAAACAAATAAATATTTTTATTCATTTTTCATAAAGATAAAATATCTAAACGACAAATAGTCATCAATTTTTAAAAACAATTCGATTATTGTTTATATTTAGAAAGACATAAACTACTGAGTCATTAATATCGATTGAATCTCATATGCAAAGGAAATGTCACGCTTGCTTCATTTACAGCGAAACAGACATGTAGAGTAGAACTTCCGTAAACGTATTAAAAATATTAAAACATGAAAATTCAGTTTGTAAAGTTTGTGAAAAAATATTAGAATGAAGAACAAAGTAGAAGTTTCGCTTACGTCTAATTCAAAGAAAAGTGGAAAGTCTATGAAAAAAGAAATTATGAAAATGGGAGAAATTAAGGAAAAGAGGGAAATCAAGAAAATGGAAAGAAATATACTTTTGGAAAATTTGAACGATTATTGTCAAACATCTACGCTGCACGGGATGAGTTATTTAGGAGCAAAAGATAAAAGTTTAGCAGAAAAGTAAGTGAATTTTTATAACTTTTTACATTTTAGGGTCCCTAAAATACGAGTTACTAGTTTTAAGATGATATCTGAACGTGTGTGTGTCTGTGTGACGATAACTCCAATAATTTAGAGATGCACTCGATCTCGAGCTTTGGCCCGGCCCGAAGCCCGCCTCGATTTCGAGTCGATCATCGAGCCGGGCCGAAGATTATTTTTATCGGGCCGAATCGGGCTAATCATTTGCAAAAGTTGAGGCGAGTCGGACTTTTAGTTTTGGCCCGACCCGAAAATTCGAGCTTTTCGGGCCGGCCCGAAAAATCTTATAGTTTAATCAAATGCACAGTTTCCTTAATATTTTAATGGAAATGGATGAAGTTGAAAAGGGTCAAAATATGATTTAATAACAACATACTTCACATTTTAATAATAAAAATGTTATTTTACTTAAAAAAGTCAAAGTTATTCATTAAAGCATAATAATGCTATTGTCATGTTGTTATTATTACTATTGTTACTATTCGCATAAAAAGTGATTTTTATTTCTACTATAATGATTTCTTGTCTTATTTTTGAGTAGAAATAAAGTTAGATAAAAAAATCCTTATGTAAAAATGATATCTTTTTGTATAAGACTTGTGAAACAGTTTAAATTTTCGAGCGCCTTTGGGAAACAAAGTGTTAAATACTCGTAAGTCTGTAATTTTTATAACAAACTTACACTAGAAGTGTCTTTTTTTTAACAACTTATGTTAACTAATGTCGAAAGTTATAAGGGGCACAAAAAAAGTTAAACATTTCGCCTCACATAAAAATCTAAATTAGGAATGTCGGATGCACCCAATTTCAAGCTTTGGCCCGGCCCGGCCGGAAGCCCGGCCCGATTTCGAGTCAATTTTCGAGCCGGGCCAGCTAATTTTTTGTCGAGTCGATCTTCGAATTGGGCCGGCAATTTTTATTTTCGGGCCGAGTCGATCCAAACCTCAAAGCCCGGTCCGGCCCGGCCCGAATGCATCTCTACTCCAATACTACAATTCTAAAAATTATAATTCTTCGTATTCTTCTTTACATGATTGTGAAGAGCTAATTAGAATTTGGTTATAATTGGTCAACCAGAAGTTCCCTTATCTAAAGTTCTTAACAGTTAAATATAATTTTTTGATATTTTATGTGATTATCAATATGATAGAATATCTTATTGTCTATACGGTTTGATTATACATTTTCCTTCATATTCAATAGATACAGAGTTAAAGAATTATAAAGAGATTAACTTTCATAAATCAGCCAGCTTTGCTATAATCATGGAAACAGTTGATATATTCAAATAATTCTAATTGACAAATGTCAGTGTCAAGTGCAATTTCTATAGTGTACGTTCGTGTTATAATTTTAGTGGATTTATAGAATCTTTTCCGAAGAACTTTCGGTATGGAATTTGTAAAAAATAGTATATGTTCATGTTACACTTTTACTGTATATATATAGAATCTTTTCTGACGAACTTTTGGTATGGATTTGTATAAAGTACATAAAATTGACGGAAGGTAATGTGCTAGCCACTTCAGATTTTTTGATGATTTGTTTTCGAAGTCCATTTGCACTAAATTAATTATTTACTAATGGGCTACTTGCGCACCTTTTTTTTATTTCATATTTTTGAAGATCAGGTAAAAACTTGCTACCCCTATTTTTTCTTTTGACAAAATTTTTATTAATTAGACAGAAAATAAATAATAAAATTTGATTATTTGAATTACCGCCATGTATGACGTAGAATTACGCCGCAACAATGAGTGATCGTAAAGCCATAGCGTTGGTTTGTACGGGTAATGTAGATTTCCTGTTTGACGTTTCAACAATAGTTTGAAGGTTAGTATTTTAGTTTGTTTTTTTTTTGTATCGATATTTTAAATTACATGTAACTACATATGTGTTTATTTGTGAAGTAATTAATATATTTGAGAGCCCAGAGAAAGCAAAATGTCAAATTCAAATTAAAACTTTCTCGCACGAAATGCTATCTGTAAGTTACATTCTTAAACATGGTTCTCTTCCTTGGTTCAATATAATGACGTCACAGAAAATTTTCTTTCTTAATTTACTAAAAAACAAATAACTTTTTTAATATAAAATTTATATTTTTATATATGTTTTCAACATAACATTACATATATAGTGATAGAAATCGGATTTTCAGTACCATGCAAGTAGCCCATTATTCCTGGCAAAAGAATTATGCACCTACCTTATAAGCAATAAGTATTTATTGCTTCAATTAGCACACCAGCAATGGGTGAAAGTTGATAAATTTTGTTTTTTAAATCACGCAGGAAATAAATGTTCTCAAACTTGCGAGTAAAAAAGAGTGCGGAAAATAATGTAACATAAACTTTTTGTTTTGTTGTCATGAAAGTAATTTTCATGATCGTGTAAAAATTACATTTATATCAACCCAAGAGTAGATGTTATGTTAAAAATTTGAAACACATTTCGTATTTTTTCGCATATTTGCGAACGATTGCAGAATAGTTATTTACTTATCAGGGCAGGGAAGTTCGTCTTTTCATGACGAATTATGGAGATTGTTTGTCGAAGTGTAGCCGAGACAAAGAACCATAATGTCATGAAATATTTTGTCTGAAGTTGTATAAGAATTCAAAATTACTGAATGGTACATGTAACCTATTTTCATTTAACAGGTAAATCACATTGAAAACTTAAGGAACTCTATTTAAAATTGTACAAGAATTTAAAATAACTGTACACTAAACATCATTTTTACCTCCCGCTACCATTGGTTAGGGCGGGAGGTATAGGGATCGTGCTAAAAATCACATATCGAGATTTTAGTAAATGACCACGTTTTAAGGTCCCTACAATCCAATTTTAACATTTTCCTGATGATGTCTGTACCTGTGTATCTGTGTATGTGTGTGTGTGTATATGTATGGATTTTGTCTTCGCTCTAACTCAAGTACATTCAGAAAATTCTAAAACCTTGTATTTCGACACTATTCTAACATGGAAAGAAACCATTAGATTTTGGAGTAAATCAGATAATCGGAAGGCATTTCACTTAAAGGTCATAATGGTTTTTCTTCAAAAAATATATCATTAAATGCCATTTTTTCGCATTTTATGTCATTATTAAAATTAAAGATTAATGAATTTTCTACAGGTATACATTAATACTGTTTTTATATATTTTACAGAAAAATTTAAAAAATAATCTTTTTTATTAATCCCGAAGCCTAAGATAAACACAATTCCTTTGTTACACAGTTCATATTCCAAATGTATGAAATGACAGGTATATGTCACTGTCAAAAAAAACTAATCACTTCAAATTAATAATGGTGACCTTTTAAAAATAAAAGAGTAAATAAAGCAATAGTTAATGCAATGAAATATAGTATAGCTTGCAGCATTAGTAAATACGTATGTATTTAAATTAATAAAAATTAACTAGCGGGAGGTTCTGTATTGGCCACATCTGACTTTTTAATTTTATAGTTGTAATTCATATAAAAACTTAAAATGTATTTGTAAAAATAAATATGGCAACTTTGCATTTTACTTCCCTGCCGATTTCAAGGCAGAGTTGTTATATCATTTAATTTTCGCGCCGTAATAGCCCAAAACGAAACAAATTTACCGTGCTTACCGATATGTCAACTGACGTTTATGACACATAACAACATAAGTCACCGTTTT
This sequence comes from Ophonus ardosiacus, assembly GCA_943142095.1. Classification (NCBI taxonomy): domain Eukaryota; kingdom Metazoa; phylum Arthropoda; class Insecta; order Coleoptera; family Carabidae; genus Ophonus; species Ophonus ardosiacus. The sequence continues at coordinate 29,763,013 of OW964836.1, forward strand.
TTTAAAACTTAGGAGTAAGCAACGACTTAAGTCGTAAGTTGATTTGAAGAAACCGATCAATAATTATGAAAAAATAGTTACTACCTACATAAATTTATAAAATAATAGTAGTTTATGTATCAAGTGAGTAAAGTTTGTCATTATTTGTCGAGAGCGAAGATTGAATCCTGAGGGCGTAGATTGAGGGATTCAATCTTCGCTCTCGACAAATAATGACACTTTATTCTCGTGTTATATACAATATTTTATATACAAACGGAAAAGAAGAAGAATGAAGCACATTTCTATAAACGAAGAAAAACTATTTATTTTAAATTTAATTTTACAAAAATCATTATATTTTTTTCCAAAATAAATATAATTGAAAATATTTCTTATCTGTTAATCAATATCAATTTAACAATAGACTTGAATCACTTTTTACCTAGGGAGCACTTTATTTCCCTTGGGAGTACTTTATTTCCCTAGGGAATATTTTATTTGACATTTGAAATTAAGTTATTTGGCAACGCTAGCAAAATACTTTCGAATTTGTAATTCTCTTGTTGAATCAATCTTACAAAAAGTATAGTGGAGTTTGCGACACGAGCCGCAGGCGTCATCTTCAAGCATTTGGTCCAAAATATACTATTTTACAAGCCTAAATAGTGGCAGTGTGATTTTTTTTTCAAATTTATTGTTGCTTACTCTACATTATCTTTATATTATAATGAATAATATAAAAGCATTATGGTCAGAAAATATCCTGCAATGTATTTCGAACGATTGCGCAATATATGGGTGACATACATTCATAATCATTAAATATAATTTTTCCATTGTCTATAATAATATTTATTTGCCATAAGATTCACATTGTAATACACGGTAATACAATTGGCTTGTCAATGAAATAAGACAAATACATAGATAAATATAAAGGTACACAAGATAGTAAATAAATAGCAAGTAATTAATAGAGAAAATATTTACATAATAAAAACATAAAGCAAATAAATTTGTACATAAAAAAGTTAAATAAAATAAATGTGGCATGAAGATATTTAATTGTTGAAAAACTCGTCTATAGAATAAAAACACTTTTCGATCAAAAATTTTTTTAGTTTTAGTTTTAATTTATTCAAGTTTTGTAAAATAAAATACACATATCTACTCGTGCATATAACTGTTGTATATTTTAAAATTGAATAACCAATGAAACATTTTCATAGCATAATAATTAAATATTTATTTATGGAAAACAGGGAAAACTAACATTTTGATGCATTGCTGATAAATAATACTTTACATATGACTGGTTAGAAAAGGTCGTCTGCGATAAGGATTAATGTAGTATGTCAATTATGTCATTCATTGTAAGTTATGTAATGAAAAAATGTGTTGTGTAATACACTAATTATCTAACAAAATTTAACTCAACAAAAAACATGACTTTCGTCATACCTACTACGAAAACATATCAGTAAGCCGCCTCGGTGGTCGTGCGGTTAAAGGCAGCGCTCAAGCGACCTTCACTGCTCGGCTCCGGGGTCGTGGGTTCGATTCCCACCAGAGCCTTGGTTGTTTGTGTATGTCCTAAATTATAATATACTCAAATAAAATTGCCATTGTTTTATTGGCAGTACGCGAGAGTTTACATTCAAGTGCTGGTTAACATAAGCACCGGATTGAAATATTTATGCCCGTATTCATAGTCGATGCTCAATCTCGTACTTGAGTATTACTTCGCCAAGCATTACTACGGTCGTTCTCGACCTCAAGCACATTATGTTTCATAGTTCAAACTTCGTGAATTCTCGGTTATCTGTAGTTTACTTGTAAATTTTATTGTTTTTCTCTCAAATCGTATATTTGACATCTATATATAAGTCACAGGTTACTGATACATGAGTCATATCACGAACATATCTTTTTGAAGCAACCCTTTTTCATCGCTATTATTAAGGCTTCTTCTACTATGTCTGCAAATTCTAAAAATTGTTGATTATCTTCATAGATTCATTATTTAACATAGGTGCCATATGTGATGGTAATGACAGTTTGACAGTTTTTTTACCTCCCGCTACCCTTGGTAAGGGAGGTATAGGGATCGTGCTACAAATCACATATCGAGATTTTAGTAAATGACCACGTTTTAAGGTCCCTAGAATCCAATTTTAACATTTTCACGATGATGTCTGTATATGTGTGTGTATATGTGTGTGTGTGTGTGTGTGTGTGTGTGTGTGTGTGTATGAGTAAGAATTTTGTCTTCCCTCTCTCAAATACTATCATTCAAAAAATTCTGAAACCTTGCATTTCTACCCTAATCTAATACGGAAAGAAGACATTAGATTTTGGTGTAAATCGGATAAACGGAAATGGCACTTTACTTGAAGCTCATAATGGTTTTTCTTCAAAAAGTACCATTTCTTCGCATTTTATGCCATTGGAAAATTACAGTTTATTTAATTTTGTAAATTCAGTAAATGAAAAACTCAATTTTTGTTAAACAAACAATAAACCACACAAAGTTCAGAGGACTAAATTTCGTAGGTGAAATTTCATGAAATATCAGGCTATGAATCGACCGTTACTTTGTTGTCAGTGAAATCTAAACCTCTAAAGCACCGCTAGTTTTATTAATTATTGATATGACAATTATGTATGTCGGAGACTCGGATCGGGAATTTTGGGCGTGTGGAGAAGACATTGTTTATTTTATTTTAATTATAAAAGTTCTTTTAAATAAATTCTAGTTAAAGACTATTACACACATTTACTTTAAACAAACAAATACGATTTATAACGACTAATATAAAAATAACTAATAAACGACTAACACGACTAATAATTATTAAAATAGCTTTCAGAACTCATATTATTAATTGGAAAAATACTACCTTTTTTTTAGTTTTAGTTCCGTAATTTATTATTTTAACCCAACGTTTCGGCACCATAAACTGGTGCCTTCTTCAGGGGATACAATGACACATTTTGAAATAACAAAAACAACAAGTAACCAAGGTAACAAGAAATGTTCATAAATGTTACCTTTTTTATGTATACAATTTTTTAGACAATATATGCATGTCCGGCAAAAACATGGACGGCGAACATGCAACTTCTCAAGAAAAGAAGAAGACACCGAGAAATGATTCATCCAGATAAATTAAAAGAAGAGATGAGTGAAATTAAAAATATTTTTATGAAGAATGGATATTCTGTGTCTTCTATTGAAAAATGTATTAAAGCAAAAAGAACAACAAACAATGAAGAAGAAAGGAACGTACTATATGCATCACTTCCTTATGTTAAAAACGTAACGGACAAGATTGGTAGAATTCTTCGTAAGAAAAACATGAAGATTTCGTTTTCACCATATGTTAAACTTCGTCATATGTTGAAACAAGTGAAAGACGTCATCCCTCTTCAATCATCAGGGATTTACAGAATTCCATGTGTCTGCGGTAGAGTTTACATCGGCCAGACTGGTAGAACTGTCTCTACAAGATTGAGCGAACATCATCGATCGATCAGATTGAACCAGCCTGAGAAATCGTCCGTTGCAGAACATGCCTTGGAAGAATTGCACCAAATTAAGTTTGAAGATACAAAAATAATTGCAAGACCTACTCGACTTAACAACAGATTAATTAGAGAAGCCATTGAGATTTATAAAACAAGAAATATCAATCTCAATCATTGTGACGGATTAGAACTTAGTCGCGCTTGGCTTCCAATATTAAATATGTTGTAATTTGTAATATGTATACAATTTTTTCTAAACTTTTTCTCTCATCTGTTAATAAAGAGTACGGCTGCGGTATTTCGCTACCGATAAAGCGTCTCTGAGTTATACAGATCATTTCTCTGCCAGTTTTTGGGACGGTTTTTCCTCTGGCAAAAGGAGATTTTTTCTTGAGAAGTTGCATGTTCGCCGTCCATGTTTTTGCCGGACATGCATATATTGTCTAGAAAATTGTATACATAAAAAGGTAACATTTACGAACATTTCTTGTTACCTTGGTTACTTGTTGCTTTTGTTATTTCAAAATATGTCATTGTATCCCCTGACGAAGGCACTAGTTTATGGTGCCGAAACGTTGGGTTAAAATAATAAATTACAGAACTAAAACTAAAAAATAGGTAGTATTTTTCCAACGACTAATAATATGAAAATAACAATCTCAACACTTCGCTGAGTTCATTCCACTTCTCTCAATCACTGCGTGAACTGTATTGCATTGCACTCATCGCCTTTTGACTTGATTTTGTTCCGCCCGCACACGGCTTCGAGGAAGTCCCAATTAAAATGTTCTTGACTCAGAAATCGGGGAAGCCCTTATAGGAACCGCCTAGGCCGTCATGTATAAACATGAAATAAATATACTTATTTTAATTTCTTGTAAAATGATATAAATATAGTGAGGTATGGTGCAAAAAATATAGTTGGGAATTGGGACCATAACCTTGTTCATACTAACATTACTTCGTTCTTGCATTTTAATATAGTTTATCAGTTAGATAGCCAAAAAAATCATCTCGTACACTTCTTGAGTAAGTGTTCTGTGAAACATTTATCACGCGTTTGTCCACCTTTTTGAAAAAGGAATATAAGATTAATTGTATTGCTCCAGATTATTTGATTCATTGTAGCATATCAGTTCTTTGTAAAATCCAAATTTTATTATTAAAACTATTCATTGTAGCATCAGTTCGTTATTGCGTACTTCACTGTATAATGTACGACGAAAAATCTCAGGTACCCCGAGTCGTACAGCGCAATTTTCGGTCTGGAAGGCATGCCTTCTCGGCCGAAAAACTGCACATACGACTCTTTGTAAACAATGGGGTCATACAATATATATATATATATATATATATATATATATATATATATATATATTGATTTTTTTTATATAATTAAAAAAATACATAATTTTATACATATATACTTGAAAAATATGTAATATTCTTATATTTTTCATTCATGATTTTCTTTCTAAACATTTTGAGTCTTATTTTGTGACGTCATGGGTTTGTACTCACATACAATGATAATCACGCACACATGTACTCGTGCACGTACTGTACATGAATGTCAGCGCAGCGCAGAGCTGTCACATTTTTCGAACAAAACCAACATTTTCAAAGTAAATATCTTTGCAACAAGTTGTTTTTGTTTAAATGTAAGTACAAATAACGAAATGTTCTAATAAATACAAATTATGTGTGATTTAGATATTATTATGGTTGTATAATATTATTCTGTGCCGTCTTGCGAGAACATCTCGTTGAGAAGCAAAAATAAAGTTTTTGTTCGTATTCCTAAACCTCGAGATTAATTTCCATAATTAAATTATTCAATATACAATAAAAACAAAAGCACCAGTACAAAATAACTTGCTGTCACGTTTGCTTTCAAATCAAATAACATAAACGTCAAACGTAGTTCCATTTTGATTCGATAGGAGGGACTACGGTCACGGTCGCAAACCCATGACGTCATTTGAAATTTAATATAAACTTTAAAAAAATATTTCTGTAAAACTAGAAACTTATGTGACATAAAATATATATTTCTGTAAGTGGTTTTAAGTATACTTTCAGAAAAAAAATAAATTGGAAAATGTGGTATGACCTCATATTTTTTCTTGTTTTAGAATATGGTGGATAATAATGTTTATGCTAAGCGTGGCTGCTTGCACCTATCTTATAACCAAGACATGGATCAAATGGAAAACCAGCCCAGTAATATTGAGCTTCGAAAAAGAACAGGTCCCTATATGGGAAATACCATTTCCTGCTGTTACAATCTGTCCCATAAATAAAGTTAAACAAACTGAATATAACTACACGAAAATATTCAGGGATTTTGAAGCCGATTTAAGTCTTGATGAGTAAGTGAAAACTTCTTCAATCTGGTGACACCATAGACAAAGAAAGATATATACTAGACCGAGCTTCCATCATGGCGGCAATGTCCAGCTTTGTGCCGAATGGGCTACTTGCGTACGTTTTTTTTATTTCATATTTTTGAAGAGCAGGTAAAAACTTGCTACCCCTATTTTTTCTTTTGAAGAAATTTAAATAACTCTTGTCTTGTTTTACTCTTGCAAGCAAAAATCTTGTCTTGCTTGCAAGACTCTTGCGTATTTCTTGTCTTGCATTTTCATATCAATAGGAACAACATATTTAAATCGGAAGGGATATTTTACTTGAAGCTGCGAAGAGATTTTCGTGAAAAAATGTATTATGCTATAATTGGAAACTTTTCAAATCTTGTATTTAACACTTTTATATTAATGAGACCGACATATTATTCTTGTTAATATTAATAAACCTAAAGTGGTACGTTACTTGAAGCTCTGGACTGATTTCCTTGAAAAAATATCTTGAAATAATATTTCAATATATAAACAATGTCAATCATATTATGATAAAAAAACTTCTCAAATTTGATTTTAAAACTCGTATATGATTGAAAACAACATTAGATTTTGAGTATATATGATAAGTCGGATGTAGTTCTTAACTAAGAGCTCTTAACAAATTAAAAAAAAAAAAACTTGATAAAATATAATACAAAATTTCTTATTAAAGACTTTTCTATTTATTGGAACAACAAATTAGATGTTGTTTACAAACGATAAAGTGATATTTAACTCCAAGCTCATTGCAATTTTAAACATCGAATTAGTGGGAGGTCATGTGCTGCCATATCAGATTTTTATCTCTAAATCTATAGAAGATATAATAAGAAAATTTAAATCAGATTAAGTACTTAATGCTCTTTATTATTTTTTGTACGATAAATGTTCAAAATATAATATTTAGAAGATTTTTTTAAGAAACTACTACTTCCGGTTGTCAATGGGCTACTTGCGTACCTTTTTGTTTATTTCATATTTTTGAAGAGCAGGTAAAAACTTGCTACCCCTATTTTTTCTTTTGACAAAATTTTTATTAATTAGCCAGAAAAAAAATAATGAAATTTGATTATTTGAATTACCGTCATGTATGACGTAGAATTACGCCGCACCAATGAGTGATCGTAAAGCCATAGCGTTTGTTTGTACGGGTAATGTAGATCTCCTGTTTGACGTTTCAATAATAGTTTGGAGGTTAGTATTTTAGTTTGTCTTTTCCGTATCGATATTTTAAATTACATGTAGGTAACTATCTATGTGTTTATTTGTGAAGTAATTAATATATTTGAGAGCCCAGAGAGAGCAAAATGTCAAATTCAAATTAAAACTTTCTCGCACGCAATGCCATCTATAAGTTACATTCTTAAACATGGTTCTCTTCCTCAGTTAAATGTAATGACGTCACAGAAAATTTTCTTTCTTAATTTTCTAAAAAACAAACAATTTTTTTAAAATAAAATTTATATTTATATATAGCGATAGAAATCGGATTTTCAGTACCATGCGAGTAGCCCATTGAATAATATCGAGACGCTAATTCTAGTGTACATTCTACAACATAATGAAAAAAAAAATAATAACTATGCAGTTAGAGATGCACTCGATTTCGAGCTTTGGCCCGGCCCGGCCCGAAGCCCGCCTCGATTTCGAGTCGATCTTCGAGCCGGGCCGAAGATATTTTTTATCGGGCCGAATCGGGCTAATCATTTTCAAAAATCGAGGCGAGTCGGACTTTTGATTTTGGCCCGGCCCGAAAATTCGAGCTTTTCGGGCCAGCCCGAAAAATCTTATAGTTCATTCAAATGCACAGTTTCCTTAATATTTTAATGAAAATGGATGAAGTTAAAAAGGATCAAAATGTTTTAATAACAACACAGTTCACATATTAATAAATAAAAATGTATTATTTTACTTCAAGAATTCAAGGTTATTCATTAAAGCATAATAATTACATTGTGATGATGCTATTATTATTGTTATTACTCGTATACTTAAATAAAAGTGATTTTTGTTCCTATCATAATGGTTTCTTGTCCTATTTTTGAGCAGAAACAAAGTTAGATAAAAAATCCTTATGTAAATTAAAATTCTATTTTTTTTATATAAGATTTGTGAAAAAGTTGTTTAAATTCTTTGGTAAACAAAGTGTTAAATACTCGTAGGTCAGTAATTTTTATAACAAACTTACACTAGAATGGTCTCTTTTTTAACTACTTATGTTAACTAATGTTGAAAGTTATAAGAATGTAGAGGTTTTTTATAAGTTTGACACGAAAAAAGTTAAACATTTTGCCTTAACATAAAAATCAACATTAGGAATGCCGGATGCACCCAATTTCGAGCTTTGGCCCGGCCCGGCCCGAAGCCCGACCCGATTTCGAGTCAATTTTCGAGCCGGGCTAGCTAATTTTTTTCTCGAGTCGATCTTCGAGTCGGGCCGGTAATTTTTATTTTCGGGCCGAGTCGATCCAAACCTCAAAGCCCGGCCCGGCCCGCCCGAATGCATCTCTATATGCAGTAACTTAAATTACGTATTTTACATCATTTCTTCATTTCAAAATAATAAAGCTCAGTCGTCCAATAAAAAGTACGAACAATATTTAATTTACACTATTTTTATAATAATTATATTAAATATTTTTTTCAGTTGTAGTGAATTTTATTTATTTATATTGGCAGCCCAGCAATCTGTCATTTCTGTTAGTGGGAGTCTTTCAAGTTTATTTCTTTGATTAGTATTACAAAGCTTGTTTCGCTATTTGTTTCACGTACAAATATATTTTATTATTGAATTTGTTTGTTTTCAGCCTTTACAGTATACATATGTTTATAATTTGTTAGTTTCAGAAAACATATTTTTCCTATTTTTAAATTTTCCGCCTTTCTATTAGCATGTCGTTATGGCGCCCATCGATTCTATTTGGCACAAACTCTTAACCACGAAGTAAACATTGTAAACTCGGTCTAGTATATATCTTTCCTTGTCTATGGGTGACACTAATTTTAATGGGGTTCTATACCAATTTTTACCTCTCGCTAAGAGAAGTATTGGATTAATGCTAAAAATCGCATATCCAGATTTTAGTAATTAAGCACGTTTTAAGGTCCCTAGAATCCGATTATAACATTTTATGATGTATGTGTGTGTGTGTATGTGTGTGGATGAATGTCTGGATCAAGTTGGAAGAACCATTACTCAAAAACTATAATACTTAAGACCTCTTGAACTACGTATTCCTCAATCAGATCTTAATGGGAAGAGCTAAAAAGGTTTTGATAACAGTTGGACATTCGGAAGTAGTAGTTCCTTAAAAAAAATATTCTAAATATTATTTTTTTACATGTTTGTTCATTGATGTTTTATCGGTGGGCGGGCAAATAAGACTCGCAAATCTCGCTTTTATAACCAAGCAACCAATCAATGCTTAGAACATGTAACATTAGACCAATTATTAATCGACTTCAATCGCTTGTAGTTTGCGATCTAATTAATATTTGCACAATTTTTTTCACCAATACTCCTTAATATGCGTATATTTTTACTTTCTTATCTAAGATAGTTAAAATCTGATTACGGTATAGTACCCCATTTTGTGACAATTTTAAATTAAACAAAATAAAATGACTATAATTTCATTTCTAACTTTAACAAATAACAAAATAACATTACTTAAATAAAATTTATTCATTCAGTCATACACAATTTTTTTATAGTTTATTATAAAATGAATAACGTTTTTTTATGTATTTTATCCAATATCGTAACATAAAACAATTTTATGCACGGACATATCGTAATTTGACAGTTATACACGAATTTCTTTGACATAAACGTCATTTTATAGCTCGCGGGCCTCATTATAGCCAGCCGAGCTTTAATGAAACGTCAAACCAAATTATAACCTACAATATAAACAATTTAAACAGGCAACATGAAAAGTTTTTATTACAAACCGAAAATTTTTATATTCTTTAATGAAAAATGAAAATTAATTTTGTGATATTTATATGGAAAGCACGGAGATACACAAAATAAAACTCAAATGGCATAATTAATAAACAAACAATAAACTGTTGTTCTCCGTTTCATAGCAACACTAGATACTGGATGTAAGAGGACAAATTCTTTTCGACACACTCATAATTTGAAAATTTTCGTCCATGCATCAAGTTTTGTATGTACCACGAGCGTAACTTGCTATGGCCTTTGACGTGCTTTTATCCCTCGGCTTACGCTTTGGGCTCAAAATCCCGCCACAGGCCATAAAAGCCTCCTTACGCTCTTAATACATAAATAACTATTAATTAACTTCCTAATTAGTTTCTACTAATACGAGTATAACAACTTCGAATAAAGTTCTGTAGTTTTATTGAAAAGTTTTATTTATTAATAATAGTTATTTATGATATGAGTAGATATATTTTTTCCGCAAATGGATATGTCGTTAATGGCATTCAAATTTTTTCAACATGTATGTAGCTATCTTTAATAGTATATTACTAACCGAGTGGAAAGTGTTTCATTGTTGTCAATGGCGAAGATGTTTACTAAATCCCGAGACATAATGAAACCTTTCACCGAAATTTGTATACCATTTAATTCAGAAATTTTCAAAAAATAATATTTAGAAGATTTTTTTAAAAGAAACTATTACTTCCAATTGTCAAATTGTTACCAAAATCTAATCAGCTCTACCCAGGAATGTCAGATTGAGGAAACTGCAGTTAAATATTTTTTAAGTCTTATAGTATTTGAGAAACCGTGGTTCCAACATCCACACACACATACACACACACACACACGGACATAATCGTAAAAATGTTATAATCGGATTATAAAGACCTTACAACGTGCTTATCCACTAAAATCTAGATATGCGAATTACAGCATGATTCCAATACCTCTCTTAGCGAGAGGTAAAAAGGTAGATTACTAGGAATAGTAGACTATATTTTAAGCAGTAAACTGTCAAAATTACAGTATAATTCACTAATCCAAAAGTGAGGATTAACTTAAACTTTTTGAGAATCGAGCAGTTATTGTTTACAATAAATTTACTGAAATTATTTTCAGAGAGAAGAAATTTTGGGATATAAGTCTAGTTTGTAGCTTATCAGAAACGTTCGAAGGAGATATTGAAATTAAAAGTAATAATACGTTTACGGATGAACTCGCTGTAGACAATATTCGAATGGTAAATAAAATAATATTTATTTGTAGTACTAGGTCTCCCAAGCAAAATAAAATTCTTTCTTGAAGATTTTGTTAGGATTTGGGTAGCACGCTCCAGGAATGCTTACAGGATTTTAACATTTCATAAAAAAAGAAAATATGAATGTAAGCCCAGCACACTTAATCATTTAATCCTTCGTTCGCACACATATTTTTTTTAAGTGCACGCATCCCGAACTGGTGTATATTTTGCCCCAAAAATAAAATTCAAAATCCTTACGTAAATAAAAAATTAAAAATAATATAGAACTAAAACTTAACTACATTATTAACCGGTTTTAATATACAACTAATTATCTTTAATAGAATTTACTGTTCGCAAACTCTACCCCTATGCTCATCGCACATCAATAAGTGGCAATAAATACAAACTTTTTTTGTTTCACGGTCTTTTTGGCGTGGACAGAAAGCACAACGCACATTTTAGTTTAAAACTGGTACATGAGTTGTTGTAGTGGTAGCACGCACTTTAGAATTCTATCAAATGAGGCATTTGTTTTCGCTTTTCGCCACGAAGCGAAAATTTGGTAGCATGCGTGTCTCAAAATATTCGCCTGCAAGCGTAGGACTTGAGGCGAAAGTGTCAAAGTAACGTCATTATTTTGCTACAGATTTATTCATAGGCATTTTATATATAATTTATACATTTATTATATACAACTGTCATAATATTTCTTATTTTAATAGTATAAAATCCAATAATTTCCGAATCAGAAAGTTAATATAGAACTCTAAAGTGCGTGCTACCAAGATTCGTAAAAATAAAATCGTATTCGCCTGCTTTCTATGATAGAATTCTAAAGTGCGTGCTACCACTACAGGTTCGTCGTCAGATATTATATTTCTAATCACATCTTTCAAACCCTTTCTCAACGTACTACACTGAAATCACATTTTTAGGATGAGATCATAAGCTAAGTTGTTCAGAAAATCTCTTCTGTTCATCGTTTTGTTATTATAACACAAAGTATACAGCACCAATATGTTGTCAATAACACGATAAGTACAGGGTGCCCATTTTAAAAGTTCCCGCCTTAAAGTTTAAATATGGGCAAAACAGAATACATTTTATAAGCCACTTGGTAAATATTAGTACTTTAAATCGAATAATCACAACAGGTATAGATCAATCCAGAACAAATGAATTTCGTGAGGGACAACTGTCAGAAATAAATTTACTCAATGATGGAGCCATGGCAAAAATTATGGTTTAATTTTATGAATGAATTGTATCAAAATCAAAATTGCTCGATATTTATCATAAGATATACAGGGTGTTATGTAAATAAGTGATCAACGCTTAACCCATGGTAGAACTGACCCCAAAGATAGTAAATCTGGCAATAATTTTTGTTTAACATACTTTCTACAAGAACTAGAGGCCTTTAAAATTGACCAATCACGTCATAGTTCAAAACTTTATAGAAAAGTAAAAATCAATGTGTTCTCTGGAAAAAATATTGATTGTCAATCTGACGTTAAATGTTTTTTTGCATAGATGTACAATTTATATTCTGTTTTTTTGATATTCTCAAAATACCATTTACCTTCACCAACCAAGAGTATGTAGACATGCATATGGTTTATGGCGAGACATTGCAAAATAGTGGTGCTGCTGTAAGACGGTACAGAGAATTATCTCCAAATAGACGTATACCGCATTACTCTGTTTTTATCTGAAAAAGAATAAAAATTGTGCGTCTATGCAAAAAAAAAAAAACATTTAACGTCAAATTGGCAATCAACATTTTTTCCAGAGAACACATTGATTTTTACTTTTTTATAAAGTTTTAAAGGCCTCTAGATCTTGTAGAAAGTATGTTAAACAAAAATTATTGCCAGATTTACTATCTTTGGGGTCAGTTCTACCATTGGTTAAGCGTTGATCACTTACTTACATAACACCCTATATAATTAAATAATTTTTAAAAATATTCAAAAGTGAGGTTAAAATCACTCCTGTGGAGGGCAGGTGACGTCATTCTGGAATGGTCTATAAGAGCAAAACAAAATTTTAAAAATCAAGGCACTTATGAAATATAACATGGGTTATCTATTTTTAAACTTTAAGGCGAGAACTTATAAAATGGGCACCTTTATATCTCTGCAACAACAAAAAAATTACATAAACACCACACTGGGGTGTTTTATACCCTAGACCAGGGCTTCTTAAACTTTTTTCATTCACGACCGCATTTATGGACGCGAGTTTCTTGGCGACCCTATATAAATATAATAAAAAGATAAATTAATATTTTTTGATCATTTATTTATTAAGTAACAATATATATATATATATATATATATATATATATATATATATATATATATATATATATATATATATATATATAGATATATACATATGAAAATATATAGTTTTAGAATTCGTTTTGAGACACACAAAAATCTAAAATTAAAAATTGTATGCAAAATTGTATTTATTATAGTTACAAAAATTATATGCCTTATTTTATATCGAAATTGCCTTTTTTGCAATAACATAAATAAAAAGGGATTCTGATCGTCTTTGTTCGCTCGAATGTATTCTAACGCAGTCGTTGAGTGGTTTGTATTAAATTAAAATTAAAGTAAAAAATTTAATGAGATGGATGTGCCTGTTTTTTATTGCATAACAAATTAAATCTTGGTGGAATGTTTCACACTGCTGGACGTGAGACCTCTTCAACATTTCTAGGGCCTAGACCAAATTTTCATCTCAGCAGACAGTGTAATAATTGAGTTCTGAATACCAGGGCATATAGCGTTGATATTTTTACACTGAAGCTTATAGAAATGGCACACTTTTAAAATTTTAGTGGGGTACTGTATACACCAGTGTGAGGGCGAAGGGTTAAATTTATAAAGCCTTCAGGAACGGTCAATAGATGGCATTGCTGTACGAACCAAATGTCAACCATTTAAATTTCTGAACCCTGAGAAACATTCAGAAAGCGGCAGAAAAGTATACGAAGTGCTAAATAGTGAAGTTTTCACTTCTAACTTGCGGTCTTAAGCACACACAATTTTTTTAGTCATTTTGATCAGTACTTTATGCCCTCAAACAAATTACCCTACTCTTTAGTGATTCTCATCATTGGCCCAGTCCCCTTAAAAAGCGTTAAAAAACTAATGTGTGGTTGCCCCAATGTAACTTAAATTTTAATTGTTCCTTAAATAGACGGTATTGTATCGAAATGGGCCACTTAAAATTCAAGCCTTGTTGGTGTAACTGGGATAGATAAAGGAACATACTTACATTCTGCTCTATATTTTAAAGGTTGCTCCATCATTAGATGGAACTATATTAGGAACATCTTGGGAAAATAAGATATTCGAGGATAATACTTTATTTGCAGAACAATTAACAGAAGAAGGACATTGTTTTACCTTTAATTCTTTAAGCCAGAAGGACATGTACACGAAAGAATTGTAAGTAATAAGTAGTATATTACATAACAAGTTCCAGGGTGAACTTTTATTATATGCAAAGATATATTAAGCCGGCAAATTTTAAGAGGTGGTAAATTTCATTTAAATAAACTCAAATACTTAACTACGGGCGGTAAATCATAAATATGTCTTTGTACCTACTTTCATTTAGAAATAAACCTTTTTATTCATAACAACGCGACATTATACTTTAGACTAGGAATGACGATGGGTACCCGGGTACTTGGAACCTACCCGATAATAATGTACCCGGGTATAAAATTTCTTACCCGATTATCCGAAATATACCCGTTGCTCGTTAATTACCTGATACCCTTTAATTACCCGAACAGTTTTCAGCTGCCGGAAAGATTGTATCTAAAAGAAGAGCTTTTTATTACCATACCATAGGTAATTAATATAATTTAAGTTTTTTATAGAGATACAGTATATTATTTATTTGTATTACTTTTCATTTAATAAATATATGTAAATAATAATTATGAATTTTATTAAAAAGTAAACTGCCTAATATAAGGGTATCTAGTAATTAAAAAATTAACGAATTATGTATATGTACTTAAAGTATAATGGGTAATTAAAGGGTATCGGGTAATTAACGGGTAAAGGGTACTATCCGGGTAGTTGTTTCAGGTACTCGGATACCAAAATTATAGAACCATGTCAACGACTTGACACATACTTCAGGTTTGTTAACAAAACAACTGTTGCCAATGCCAATATATTGATCAAGCTGAAAATTTTCTGACAGCCATATTCAATAAATCTGCCGACACTGTTTAAAATTATTTAATATGATTTGTTTTTTAACTTGTTTCTAGAAAAACACTTTTATATAATGGGGTCAAATTTATTGACTATGACTTAATTCAATATATTGGCACCTGTTATCTTGTTGATACCGGTGTTAGAACCAACGGCGATATTAAATAAAAACCAACGTGTCACTGTCAATTATCGCAACGGGGAATCGAACCCCAACCAAATATTTTAGACGCAACTGTTATAACCACTGCACTACCGAGACATTTACAAATCTTTTGATATTGCATAATAAAAAATCTGTTGTGGCCAGCACAAGACCTCTCGCCATTTCCATATTAGGCTATATAAGTATTGTATTGCACTTCGCTTTCGAACCGTAGTTTTATAACAAAATATTATAGAACATTACACAATTATTGTTTTTTTATTATATTTAACATGTCTTCTGCACACATATAATTCTAATTATATCTATTTTTCATTGTATGAGGAAGTTTCTAATTGTTAGAGATTGTTCCAACTCATTAACTAGATTGGCGGTATTTCTGATGGATATATGCATTTTACCACAATTTTACCTAAAATTTCAAATATTTAATTAATAAAACAATAAGAAAAATTAAATATACTTCGCAGTAAAAGCTATCAGAATGTCACTAAAACTGTTAATTTTTGACACTGACTGACATGTGTCATTTACAAATTATGTTATAAACATTGGAATTTGTCAACTGGTTTCCTTAGTGCCGTAGCCTCTGCGATTAGTTCACTCTATAAATTATAGTGTGTTTATCTCTAAATCTATACAAGATATAATAAAAATTTTAAGTGTATGAGATGGAGAATTTTATGTTCTTCAATATTTAATAAAAAAACCTACCAAAAAATTATATTGAGAAGAATTTTTCTAAGAAACTACTACTTTTGGTTGTTCAATTGTTACCAAAACCTTTTCAGCTCTTCTCAGGAATATCAGATTGAGGAAACTGCAGTTAAATATTTTTTAAGTCTTATAGTTTTTGAAAAATCGTGACTACAACATCCAGACATACATACACACACACACACACACACACATACACACACACACACACACACACACACACACACACACACACACACACACACACACACACACACACACACACACAGAGACATCATTTTCAAAATGTTATAATCGGATTGTAGGGACCTTAAATCGTGCTTATTCAATAAAATCTGGATATGCGAATTTTAGCATGAATCCAATACCTCTCTTAGCGAGAGGTAAAAAGTGAAACAATTATTTATTTGACAATTTTTACAATTTATTGTAATTTTTGCGATATTATTAAAGTAATTAATATTAAATAATGTACAAGATGTAATGTACTATTATCATGTTCAATAGCATGGCTTGATTTATTGCCAGACCTTTGTATTTACCAAAAACTGCTTCCCATGTTAAACCCCTCCATGTTAAACGCCTATGTTTGCTCATAAAATAAACGCTTCAATACATTGCTGTCAAACATCCATACCGTAACTATGGCAATGATATACCCTATGTTTACTGATAAAATAAACTCTCGGTATATTTAGTTTTGAATTTAGTGCAGTTAATGACGTCATGCCTGAAACTACAACTACATACTAAAACTGAATAATACTTGGCTGACTCGTCCGCCATATTGGAGCTAAAATTAACGTTGTAGTTGTAAATTATGAAATAAAAGTGGATTTTACAAGTTTATGTAGTAACTGTTTTTTCATAATTATAAATAATTTCCTTATTTGTCATATTATGTTTATTTAAATAATTATAAATCAATACAAACATTACGGAAAGTATTCGCGTCTCTGGAGCTGTTCTAAAGCCCCTTATATAATTCAAGCTTAATTTTGACGAGTTCAATAATTATTTCAATTTTCTGGAGCCCGACCTTAAAAAAATTGTCAAAATTATATTATTTTTTTGCAACCTAACCTAATAATTTTCTTTTCTTCGAATCTGCTGGTAATCTTTGAAGAATTACTTGATGATTGTAATTTATACTTGCCGTCAAATAAATATGGACTGATGCTCAACTTTTTCTCTTCTCCTCACCCGGTCCCTTTCTCTGCGATGTTGCCGTTTCTTCATAACTTAGCATCTTCAACATGACAAACGGAATTGGTAACAGTGTAGAAATCTCCAGTCCATATTTATTCGACGGGAAGTATAGTATACTAAAATAAAACAAATTAAAATATTTACTTATGATATTTGCACCATTTCTTAAACGATTTGCACACCAACTAGTCACTAGTAAGCTCCAATATGGCGGACAAGTCAGCTGCAATGTGCCTGTATTATTATATCTATACTTGCCGTTAAATAAATATGGACTGGAAATTTTTACACTGCTGCCAATTCCGTTGGTCATGATGAAAATGCTCAGATATGAAGAAGCAGCAACATCGCAGGGCAAGGGACAAGGTAAAGAAATAAAATTGAGCATCCAATCCATATTTATTTTACGGCGAGTATAGTAGTGATACCCAAAACTAGTTGTCAAAACACATAATTACTTGAAAATAAATTATTAAAAAAAAATCTGTTGTGGCCAGCACAAGACCTCTCGCCATTTCCATATTAGGCTATATGTATATGTATTGTATTGCACTTCGCTTTCGAACCGTCGTTTTATAACAAAATATTACAGAACTTTACCCAAATATTGTTTTTTATTGTATTTAACATGTCTTCTGCACACATATAATTCTAATTACATCATTTTCATGTCAGAGATTGTTCTAATTCATTAACCAGATTGGCGGTATTTCTGATGGCATTTTACCACTATTTTACCTATAATTTCAAATATTTAATTAATAAAACAATAAGAAAAATTAAATATACTTCCCAGAAAAAGCTATCAGAATGTCACTAAAACTGTTGATATTTGACAATGACATGTGTCATGTTATAAACATTGGAATTTGTCAACTGGTTTCCTTAGTGCCTTGGCCTCTGCGATTAGTTTACTCTATAAATTATAGTGTCTTTATCTCTAATGCCGCAATTCTGAACAAATCTGTAAGTCTTACAGATTTGTTAATCTGTAAAAAATGAACAAAATCGCAACGAAAGGTGCAACTCTTATGTATAACTTTATATTTATCAACAAAAATAGATGCGTTATTGTCATACACACACATACACGTATCCGCGCGCACACACACACACACACACACACACACACACACACACACACACACACACACACACACAGACATCATTTTTAAAATGTTATAATCGGATTGTAGGGACCTTAAATCGTGCTTATTCAATAAAATCTGGATATGCGAATTTTAGCATGAATCCAATACCTCTCTTAGCGAGAGGTAAAAATGAATCTAACTTGAGAGATATATCGTTATAGATTTGTTATTATTCCGCCGGTCACTACCTTGTAGGTATTACGTAATGTAGAAAAATACACTGCTTAAACTATCTTTTACAGGAATCACAATATCGTGTATATAAATCACAGTACACCGAACAAAGGTTGGACAATGGAAGATGGATATTCAACTAAAATGCCCATGAACACACACCCACGAAGAAGTGTAAGAGATGGTGAGACATTTGGTTTGACTGTGACGCTTCTAACTTCATTAAACGACTTGGATTGGGTTTGTGGTTCACCCATGAGTGGATACAAAGTAAGGAATCAACACAATTAGCGATGGGGTACCCAAAAATAACGAGAATTATTTTCTGGCGGGTGGTATGGCGCTAGTTCCAACTTTTCGCGGAATGTGTATTTAGGCACCTTTTTCGATCCGTTGCCCAAAAACAAGGTGACCAAAGCCATAAGTTCTGTTTCTTGTTAGGGAAGGAAATCAGCAGCAATGATTGGGAGAGTTTACAAAAAAATCCGAATCGATTTCTTATTTTTCTTTCAGTTACTGGCACATACTTAAATGATCGGCTCTCTTGTCGTTGGAAAGCATACGTGGAACGAATTTCGCTGACACGTTTCATCTTTAAAATAAATTAGGAAAAAGTGAAAAGATGTCAGCCACCGGGATTTGAACCCAGAACCACTGTCTTGCCGGGACAATGCTCTACCAATTGAGCTATGGCGGACTCTTCTCGTTGGTTCACAGTATCTTCCACAAATGTTAGACTGAAAAGATTCTCTTTATGAGAATACTAGCGTCACGTATTGATGTGGGGTTATGGTTCTGGGTTCAAATCCCGGTAGCTGACATTATCTTTTCACTCTTTCCTAATTTATTTAGAATATAGAGGCTGCATACTCTATGTTCATTTCGTTTCATCTGAGTCACATGACATGTTTTCCGTCATTCAACATTAAGAAATTTCCTAGTTACATGTCTATCACAGTGATGATAAGAAACAAAGAAATTATCACCTTATTTACATTCGTTGCAAAGGGATTTGTTTTCTTTATTTACATTGACAGTTAATTTTAACAAAAATTCATTATATTCTCTCATTAAATACAAGCTCGAAATATGATTAATAATCGACGATATTGCTCGTGAAACCGAGTTGCAGATTTCACGAGTCCGAAGGACGAGTGAAATGTGAAAATATCATCGATGATAATTATATTTATTTATTTATTTATTTGACAACATCCTACAGGCTAAGCCCAATAACAGGACTGCAAAGTTCAAAGCATGAGAAAATAAATATCTACATAAAATATAAAAATACAAACATGTTAAAATATATAAAATACGACGTAATGTTTACATTTTTTACAAATAGATTACAAAATGTTTTTACAGAATTGATGAGGTTTGTATTGAAAAACTTCAACATGTGCAAATTTTTTGTTGTAAATTAAACACATACGGTGTATGGGAGAGGAGAACAATATAGAAGTACTGGCTGATGGGAGATAAAAGCTTAAGTTAGAGCGGGTACAAAGAACAGGAGAGTGAATATTTAGATAACTTAGGCATTTAGGATCATCAACTACATTGTGTAACAGTTTTGACAAATAAAATACAGAATTAATCTCTCTGCGCTCAAAAAGACTCTTTAAGTTGTGAGACTGCAAGAGGGAATGGTACGAAATATTTATATCAGGGTATATATTATGAATTCTAAAATGTATGTATCTTAGAAATTTTTTCTGAATAATTTCTATACGATTCTGGTGGACTTCATGTACCGGATTCCAAATAAGGGAACAGTATTCTAATTTAGATCGAACGAATGAATAATAGAGTGTGAAAATAGTGCTAATTTTATTGAATTGACGTGAATTACGTATAACAAAGCCTAAAGCTCTAGAGGCATTATTACATATGTTTACAATGTGTTGCGTAAATGATAGCTTCTCGTCAAAAGTTACTCCTAGATCTTTAATGGTTTGGCAACGAGTAAGAAGATGTTTATCTATGGTGTAATCATATTTTGAAAATTTATGTCTCCTAGTGTAAGACATACACTTACATTTGTTGATATTAAAAAATAAATTATTGGACAAACACCACTTGTGTAAACTGTCAAGATCATATTGAAGTAGTTGGCTGTCATCAATTGAATTTATCGGACAAAATATCTTTAAATCATCGGCAAAATGTTATATTACGTATGACTATATTATTCATTAAATTATGTAAAAATAATTAATTATTAATGGTGCACGAATATACGAACCTTTGAATATTCCTACTTTCGTATATTCATTTATTACGTTGTCAATGTCATTTTGAATTCTCGTTACACAGCGTATAGAGTACGATCTTTTTTCAAACGCAATACCTACTACACAAGTGAATCTAGTTTGACTTTGAAAGCAAAAATTATGCTTTTTGTCATTTTGTGCTTTAAATAGACATCTGAAATGACACTCTCAGCTCTGAATGCACCGGAAAGAATAATTAAGCGCACTTATTGTTTGACAGCAAAGCCTTATTGAAATAAATATTTGACAAGTAAATATTTAGTTATTTATCACAGATCCAGAAACTGTATTGCTGCTACTGTGAGTTTATTTAGAAATACGAGTATTTCAATATAATATGAAAAAATATTATAGTATTACGTAGCATATACATTACTTCTGGTGAGTGAAGGTTGAAGTAAATGTATTTGTCAAAGCACCAATAAATTATTTCGAATTTTCGAGTATTATTGTGCCGAAGACAGTTCCGGTATTAAAATTAGCGACTGAGTGAAAGTATCGAGGCAACACGTTTTGTATTATTGAAAATTTTCAATCTTCTTGTTGTATAATATATGATGATTCCATGATGATCAAACATGAACTTATCACGGATTTTTCAGTGCTTTCGCCCATTCTGGAAGTCAACGGATACCCCAGCCGAGGTTGATCTTCTTGATATTCGAACATTTACAACGAAAAAACCATTTGTAAACCTTTGCTTGACTGAAAACTTCCTCCACCTAAGCTCTCCAGTGCATTGCGACGGTTTCCGCTACTGATTTTCCAAAAAGGAAACAAAACTTTGTGCCATTGCAAAATCGCGGAATACCTACGTCAAATAACATTTACGAAAAAATCCACCAGAAAATTCTCGTCACTTTTGGGTCTCTCTTTGCATATTATTCCATTGACTGGGCGACGTCTACCGTGTTTTGTGACTGGCGGAAGTACTATACGAGATTTAGACTATACTTTCACTTTCTCTAACACTATTTAAAAAAAAAGAAATATTAACCTCATCATTTGACATTTTTGTTAAAACCATAAAAAAAAAAATAACGTACATTTTATAATGAAAATATAACATAAAAAAAACATTTTTTAATAATTATTTTGGGAGATATTTGAATTTATCAGTGTTACTGTGAAGTCACACTATTGTTAATGGTGGAGAACCCCATTTGATAATTGGGGCAGTGGAGGAACAACGTGCCAAGGAAAACTGGTTTGATTTGCAAAACATTTGCGTTTTCCTATATATTTTAAATGGGTGAATTGAAAAAAATACTTGGCTTTGAATTACAGAATAATATTCTGTAACAGTTTTCAGTTACAAAATGTGTCATTTCCATAGTAGTGTTCTAATCTTTCTTCGGTATTTGTAATTGAATCGTTCACGGTTCTAAATGTTAGAAAATAACTGTATAAATACAGTTTATGATATAAATTTGAATTGCTTTTTTGTTGTTTGTTTTCAATTTGTAGAAGAAACATGGAAATAAGAATTTATAAGAAAATACTATTTTTCAGATAATATTACACAACCCTGCTGAACCTCCAAAAGCAGCTCAACGTTACTTTCTCGCCGATCTAAATAAGAAAATGGTACTTATTGTTCGACCAGATGTAACTAGAACTGACAAAGATGTCCGTTCTCTCTCTGTAGAAGGAAGAAAATGTTTCTTTTCTGATGAAAAAACTCTTAGATTTTTTAAAATTTATACTCAAAGCAACTGTAGAACAGAATGTGAAGCTAATGTTACGAACTACTATTGTGGATGTGTCCCATTTTACGTACCACGTAAGAATTATAATTTTAATCTAATTTAGAATAATATCGAATATACCTTTTTTTAATTTCTTTTTATAATATTAACTTTTTGTTTGTCATTTAAGTGAAAAAATGTCATTTTTTGCATTAGTGCGTTTATGTGTCACTTTTTAACACTGTGGCAATGTGCCGGTGTAGTGGCCGTGCGCATTAAGGCGCCATGTCTCTATATGTTCTGATCGAACCTGAGGTTCCTCGTTTCGAATCCACCGGCCGGTTAAGTGCGTACTCACCATGTCACCATAGCAGAGCTGGGCAAGTTACTTTTAAAATGTAACTAGTTACAGTTACCTCAAAAAAAAGTAACTAAGTTACTTAAGTTCCAGTTACTTTGGTGAAAGAACTAAGTTATTTACTAGTTACTCATTAAAAGTAACTTAGTTACATTGAGTTACTTTCTAACTACTTTTAATGGCGTGAAGTGTAGACTTAGACTGTTGACTTAGTTATTGTGTAGTATATATATCAGGGAGTTTTTGCACTAACTACGTTAACCTAAATTTTAACGTTATTGCTGGGCAACACCCAATCAGATTATTATTGTTAATGTTAACGGACCTACAGGGCCTTATTACCGCCTAGGCCCACGAGGCCACGGCCTAGGGCCCGCTTTGACAAAGGGCCCGCAGGGCCCGGTTGCTGTTTTTTAAAAAAATTATTAATTTATTTTTCAATTTTGATTTCTTATACCAAGATATAAAGAATCTACTTTCTTTCTAACACGACATGACCATTATAATGTATAAAACATGCAGACATTATTTCCTAGACTTATTAGTGGATAATGATTAATTTTTACTTTGACTAAATTAAGTTACATTCTAATTTCTGAGTTACTTTAAGTAACTTAAGTTACTCAAGTAACTAGTAACCAAAAACCGTAAAGTTACCAACTACTTTTCCTCAGCAAGTTAAGTTACAGTTACAGTTACCATATTTTAAAAAGTAACTAAGTTACGTTACAAATTACGTAAAAGTAACTAGTTAGTAACTAAGTTCCTAGAGTAACTAGTTACTGCCCAGCTCTGCACCTTAGGCATGTTTCTTTGGATTGTGATTCGTGATAAAATTGAACAAAGTGAACATGATCAAAAAGAAAATTGTTTCTTCGTTCGTTATTCGTTTTCCCTACTCTTTCATTTTGTGATCACAACACGCCATTCCCCTTTTCCTTCTAAATCAGTCTTTTTGCATGATCACTGTGATTGAAATAACAAAAGATTTGAAAATGGCGGAAAAAGCAAGCAATGAAATATTGGAATGTGCAAATTTATGTCTACATCAGAATCATCCGAACTATTAGAAGTTGAATCAGTAGATTCAACATTCATTATTGGTTTCGATTTTTCTAATATTAGATCCTGCAGGTACAAAATAGTTAAAGACACTTGTTTTCATATTTTACTTCACATTCCGTACCAAAAATATTATTTCTATTTCAGCACAATCCATATTTAAATTATTTTCGATTTGAGTATTACTTCAATCAAAACAGCTGATTTATCATTTGACGTTTGCCGCTAGTTCGTTCGATGTTGTGTAGGTTTCGCGTCGATCGAATTAATTTTGTTGTTTCTTTGGAATTAAATTTAATCATGATTCGAAGGAATCATTATTGAACAAATCATTATTTAGAAAATCATAATCACAGTCCGAAGAAACACGCCTCATATCGGGCATTAATCGCACTCGCATGCGATGATCTGATCAGTCGCCCATGTTAAACATAGCTGGTGCTAGCTGTAGAAGGAGTACTTCCGATGCCACACTGGTTGCATAACACTGTAACGCACGGTTTAAGTACACCAATTGCTCTAGTACTATCGGTCTCGGAAAACCAGTGTCTACGGTAATTAAAGACGTTGCCCTACAAGAGCTGTTGTGCCATAGATTTATCCATGGTTCTACAAGGCCTGGATAGTTGAAATTTATTTATGAGACAATGTAACAAACATATCTGTAATAATATAATAATTCATTAAGGGTTTGGTAAATGTTAATCTGAATGGAATTAGAAAAATTACCTTTTTGCAATGAAACTTGATTGGCGTAAGAGCTATAATTAATAACTAAGCGCAATGCGTAAAATTATGGGGTCCCGTGGCCGCGTGCCTGAATGTCTGGTCGCAAACCTGGGGGAACCGGGTTCGATCCCGACAGAAGCCAAATATTTCCAATTTTAAATGGCACAAAAGTGACCCCTTTGGTGCACTCTCCACACCAGCTATGAGTGCCCGTGAGGTGACGCCTGGTAAGCACCCACACGGTAAAATATATCGTCAACATTACCGAAGTCTACATGTGTTGTAGATACTGGCACACCCAGAAATGGGTAATATGCCGTGATGATATATTTATTTTATTTATTTAATGTGTGAAATTGTTTACCATATGGCAACATTTACTACTATTTCTAGCTTTACATAGGGATAAATGCTTAAGAACTAAGAGCAATGCGTAAGAACAAAAGATTGCAAACTTCTAACCTGAACTGTTAATTGTCAGTCTATTTTATATTATTATATTTTTTTTTTCCGTATGGATACAGATACAGAAAATTATGTATAACATATTAAAAAAAAAGAAGAATTGCTGCTAAACAACAAGTACAAAAGGACAAAATTGTGACATTTCTGTTGAATTAGTCACTAAACAAAGTATTTAGAAATGATATCCTAATAAATTGTTATAATGCATTAAGCTTTATGCACTTGTCATTTTGCATTACGTATTAAAACATTCGGTGAAAATGTAGAGAAAAAATAACCCTTACCTACTTGATACATTACAGTCCAATACTATGTAAAGAAAACTTGAAATATTTTCCCCGCAATAAATGTGTTAATCACTAGTTATTTAATGTAAATACATCAACAAAATTTGTATTTATTCATTTATACCATAAATTAAATAACTATTATCTTATTAAGTTCTGTATATATTTAAATTTAAACCAACGTTTCGGCCGCATACACTGTTACCCTCTTCAGGGGGAAAAAATACCATAAATAAATAGTTACAGAACAATAGCAATAAGTAACGAAGGTAAACAAAAAATACATAATAATAATATAAAATAAACTTTGGTTACTTGTTGCTAAAGTTCTGTAACTATTTACAGTGTGTTCAGAAAAAAACCTAATTTGGAGTTTATTGGAGGCTATGAACACAGAAACGTATGTCTGATCATTATTCAATTCAAATTTCAAGTTTTCAAAATTAATCGTGAAATATAATTTTAAGAATAAAAAATAATAAAGAAGGATACAGAATATTTCCATTCACCGTTTTCTAATTTATTTCTATTTCTGAAATAAAAAATCATAAGAAAAGTTTTGATTTCTTTACATAACATTTTTGACAATATCTCGTGTCTAACGGACCAGTTTCATTGAAAATGAGACATCTATTAATATATTTTTGAACTAAAAATTATATTCCTAAGGTATGAAGTTCAAGGTTACAATGAGCCCTCTATCAACATTTTTGTGAACTAAAAGTTATATTCTTTTCCTAATATAAAGTTCAAGGTTACAACTGTCAACTGTTTACAAGTGGCGACGCAAAACCATGGGGACGTATTATTTTATATGCTTATTCTTTGCTTTACACAAATTAATATTAATCAGGATAATAACAACTGCTGGACAACATTTTTACTAGGTTTTCTGACAACTGTCAGCTGTCACAAACTAGTGTGAAGTTGTAATAATAGAATACCTCGCACTTCACAGGGAACATCGGATCTCTCACTTAAACTACGCAAGCATGCGCACATCAACAATGAAAATGGTCCATTGACATGTAATTAAATACTTTCAAATTGACATACGTTTTATTGTTCATAACCTAATTCGGGATTGCATGACATACACGAAAACGTATACATAGCCTTATTCAAATCACGACTTACGCATTTCTCGAGTCCGCAAATCTAGTCCATGAAGTTGGCGCATACCGAAATGCTCAAATCTCGACATGTGCACCGTTCGACAAGATGGCTGACTAGTACACTGTGGAGTATAAAATTAATTAGGATTAGGTTATGTTATTGGTAGTATTTTTTAAAAAAATTGTACTCCGAAGTGTACTTGTCAGCCATCTTGTGTAACGGTGCCCAAGTCAAGATTTGAGCATTTCCATACGCGTCAACTTCATGGGCTAGTTTTGCGGAGTCGAGAAATGCATAAGTCGTGATTTGAAGAAGACTATGTAAAAGTTTTCGTGGGTTGAGACCCTAGCCCCTAATTCGAGTTAGGATTTTTGAATACACTGAATGTCATTCATGTTGTTTTCCTTGAAGACGGCAGCAGTGTATGCGGCCGAAACGTTGGATTGAATTTAAATATTTACAGAACTTAAATTAAAAGGTAGTATTATCTAACTATTATCTTTTTTAGGTGATAAAAATACCCGTGTATGCGGTTTCAACAAAACTGAGTGCATAAATAAAGCACAAAGTAAATAATTTCGTTTTTTAATTATTCAAAAGAATATATATTATTTTATTTTCTAGATGTAATGTTGGACCTGAATACTAAATTCCCAGATATGCATTTCAATTATGGTTTAAAAACGGACATTCTTCGTGACATTTTTCGTGCTTGTAAATGCCTCCCAGCTTGTACAACCTTGGAATATTTGGCGGAGACTTCACATACTGAACTTCACATGTTGGATTCTTTATTAGCGGGAGGAACATTTGACGAATCAATTACTGCAGAGTAAGGCTTATTTTCTTAAACCTTTCCGCTAAAATTTGTTGTAGCGGTTTACAATATTTTTGACTAACAGTCATAATCGTCTTTATTTATAAAAAATAGGACGTTTCGGACAATGTTTGTCCATCTTCAGCAATGGGGAAGTTTAGCGATTATTTTTTATTTCTTTATTCCATGGGAAATGACTTGAAAAATGATGTAACATGTTTTATTTTTTTCAAAAATGCCCAGATTTTCCGGAAAAGCCGATTTTAAGCTGTGATGACGTCGGTAGAGGCTTGGCGCCTTGTCGACTTAAACACTGACGCACGCGGTTGCGGTTACCAGTGAAGCGCTTTTACGCTTTGTTACGACCTACGTTCAAGTGGTTCGATTTCACCGTTCTGTCTGAGTTTGCGCATAACTGACTTGTGACGTACTTAGAGTTTACCCAAAAAATATTATTTATAATAAATGGAGCAATAATAAAAATATTTGTGAGAAAATAGTATGTTATGTAGAATTTTTACCATGCTAAACTTCCCCATTACAAAGTGTGTGTTTCAATATATTATAAAGTTTCATTATGAGTTACACATTTTTGTGAATGCCCAAATCTTATCTAGAATTATAACAGAGTCTTTTTCAACTACCAAAGACTCTCTGTTATAATTCTAGACAAGATTTGGGCATTCACAAAAATGTGTAACTAATAAAGAAACTTTATAATATATTGAAACACACACTTTATAATTGCTGAAGATGGACAAATATTGTCCGAAACGTCCTATTTTTTTATAAATAAAGACGGTTATGACTGTTAGTCATAATTATTGGAACCTACGGCCTGTTTTTTCCTAAACTGAAACTTTTACAACGTTCCCGAATCACCCATTTCTAAATATTTTTTTAGTAGTACATATCATTTAAAATAAAATAAATATTTCGGCAGTAAAATGAATATTTGACCAGTAAACAAATATTTGAGCAGTAAAATGATTATACGGTGTTCGGTGTGAGTTTTATGCAATAAGTAAGATTATGCTATAGTTATTTAAGTATTTTACTGGCGGTAAGTTCAGTTTACCGCTAAAAGATGTTTGGTGATCGGATATTTTGTACCTTTTTTTATAAAATTGATCGAATAAAATAATAATAATAATAATAAATTTATTGCCCAGAGTTCATACATAAATGCACAATAAAGGATAGTCAAAAAAAAGAAGATTACATATATTGATACATAGAGTAATAAATATTGTTCACAGCTATGAATTTTCGAAAGGTGGAGTATCCATATACTCTTTCACACTATAAAAACAATGGTTAAGCAGATAAGACTTTATTTTTCTTTTAAATTGTGTAATATTTAAAGTTTTTAAAGAATGATGTAAGTGATTATATAAATTTATATCTATCGAGTTCCTCTTAATATTAATAGTATTATGCTTGGCATTCCGCAATAAATCTGCTGATCTTGTGTTGTAATTGTGTATATCACAGTTTTTTGTATAGTGAGACAGATTAGTATGAATTTCAACAAGTGTGGCATAAATATATAAACATGGCAAAGATAGAATTTTTGATGTAATAAATAAATTTCTACAAGGTTCTCTAATTGAAACATTGTGTAGTAATCTAATAACTTTTTTCTGTAATTTAAATACTTTTAATGCATGTACTGAATTACCCCAGAGAATAATAGCATAATTGATGTGGCTATGAAATAAAGAAAAATAAACAGTTTTTAATACATCAAAATCACAACTATGCTTTAGTCTTCTGAATAAGTAGATGACTGTAAGAAGAATATTGCACACTCTGTCCACATGTACAGACCAATCAACATTCTCATCTATATGTACACCAAGGAGTTTCACCGAGTGTCCACTTCCAAGACCTCTGATATGTGAAATTATTAGTTTTTGAGTTTTATCTATATTTAATTTTAGATTATTAGCTGTAAACCAATGCTCCACATCAATTGTTGTCTCTTTAATTTGATTATGCAGTGCATTTATATTATTATTTGTAGCAATGAGAGTTGTGTCATCTGCAAATAAAACACATTTTCTAGGTTGTAGGAAAATACTCAGGTCATTTATATACAGTATAAAAAGTATGGGTCCCAGTACTGAGCCTTGAGGTACCCCATATTTTATTGTAACTAGATCAGAATTTTCATTATTATTGCAAACACATTGTTGTCTATTTTGTAAATAAGATGTAAACAGATTTAGAGCTATTCCTCGTATTCCATACATTTGTATCTTATCTAATAATATTCTATGAGACACACAATCAAAGGCCTTAGTTAGGTCACATAACGCTAAAGCTGTATGTTCACATTTATTCATATTGAACACTATTTCTTTGACAACTTGTACAAGTGCTTGCGTTGTCGAAAGGGATGATCTGAAACCAAATTGGTTTGAATCTAAAATATTATTAGCATCCAGATATTTTACAAGCCTTGTTTTAATTAATTTTTCAATTACTTTTCCTAAAATAGGAAGTATTGAGATGGGGCGGTAATTACCAGGATCAGATATATCACCTTTTTTAAAAATTGGTATCACTTTAGCAATCTTTAAAGCGTCAGGAAAAACTCCTTCTGTAAAACATTTATTTATAATAACACAAAGGGGATATGAAATTAAATCTGCAATAGATTTCATGATTTTACTATTTAATAAATAAATATCTAGGCAAGAAGAATTATTTAAGTTCATAATTGTGTAATAAATTTCATTTATACTTGCGGGATAGAAAAATAAAGAATTTTTTACTGAATTAATATTTCGAAGTAAAGTATTTTGATCATATTTAGATAGTGGTAAGGATTCAATTATACATTCTGCAGATGAGTCAAAAAAATTACAAAATTGATTAGCAGTTATATTATGAGTACTCTTATCATTATTTTTATTTCTCTCCGAGTTAATCAATTTCCAACAATCTTTCGATTTGTTAGTAGAATTCATTATAAAATGTTGAGAAGCGATTCGCTTATTTTCAGTTATTTTTTCTCTATAAAATTTTCGTATTTTATTGTATGCATTTAAGTACACAGAATTTTTGGTACAGTTAAAAAGATCTTTCATCAAATGTAGAGTATTCCTTGTTCGCTTTAAAGAGTCAGTGAACCAATTTATTGGTGATTTGTTCTTGGTTGTTTGTATTTGTCGAACTGGAAAATTTTCAACAACTAGATTATTAAGTATAGCTAATAATCTATTAGTTAATACATTAATATCGTAGTTAGTGTTAGTATCATAATAATCACTCCAGTTAATGTTCTCTACTGCAACTCTGATATTTTGCAAACCTGAGTTCGTAATTATTCTTTTATAAGTAGAGCCATGTAATTTCTCCCTTGTGTGGATTATAATATATTGCCCTCCATGATCAGAGATACCTGGATCATAAACACCGGCCTCGCAAGTGTCATTATCCAAGTTTGTTAAAATGTTGTCTATACATGTGGCAGAATGAGAAGTTATTCTTGTATATTCATTTATTTTGATTCTTAAACCAAATGAAGTTAGTATATTAGTAAGCTCTAATAAATTATTTGACTTAACTTTGAAGTCTACGTTAAAATCTCCAAGAATAATTATTTTATGAAAACTTTTAAATAAATATGCTATTAATGATTCTAATTGAGTTAAAAATAATTCAAATTCACCTGCTCTATATACAGTAACAACAGCAGTTTCATTATTGTTGAATGCTATACCACAGAATTCAGAATGCCAATCCAAACAATATTTATGTAGTTTCAAGACTTTATACTCCAAATTATTTTTTATGAAAATGGATACTCCACCGTGCCCCATATTTTTTCTACAATAACAACTTGCAAGTTTGTATCCTAAAATATGGACTGTATTAATACAAGATTCGTTTAGCCAATGTTCTGAAAAACAAAATACATCAAAATTATATTTGTCAGCAAATATCGAAATCATATCAATTTTATTATTAAGAGATTGCACATTTAGATGAAAAATACTAAATATTTTTTCACAATTGAAAATGTTACTAAGATTTGTACTTTTTATATTAAATATTAATTTATTTGTTTGATGTTTGCTGATTGTCACTGGGTTTGGACTTTGGGCGGTTTCCTTTGAAAAAAACGAGTTACATAAGTTCCATATGGCCATGTGTCAGGGCTCATAGCTTTTTCTAAGTTTTTAAGATCCAAGATTACTTTAAATGACGTATAATACTCCGGATATTTGGAAGTAATTTCTGCACAATCTACCTCTGGAAATTGTTTTTTTAAAAAAGTAATTAAATCTTGAGGTTGTGTCCCTGGCTTCATCCTTGATACATATAGAAAGGCTTTTTTCGGTACGGTCTCAATGGTTGATATAGATTTTGAATCACCTACAATTGAAATTTGTTTTTTCGCTCTTTTCCTTCTCACAACATCACTCCATTTTCCCTGATCTTCTTTTGGAATAATTGGATTTGTGGTTAGGGTATTGTTTACATTGTCCATGCTTTCTGTGTTTTTGCTAACAGTAGTTTCAGTTTCTGTTGTTATCGGCGCGCTATTGCTCACATTATTATTATTACTTATTAAAGATGCCGTTGCCTGTCTTGGTTTGGAATTAGGATTTTTATGTTTTATTTGTAGGTCATCGACGTTTGGCGTGTTATTTAAATTATTGCTGTCTATATCGTTATTACTTTTTTGGGAAGTTGATGGTTTCTTATTTAATTTTATAATATTTTCAGTTGTTTTATTAGACCTTGGTTTATTGCTTTCATTTGACAGCAACTGAATAATGAGTTCTTTGTCATTAATTATTGCACACTTATCCTGTATTATTACATTTTTCTCCGTAATAATCTCTTTAAGGTACATTATTTCCATTTTTAATTGGTTAATAATTAATTTTTGCTCACTTACTGTATTTGGAGCGTTGTTCACATCTTCAGTTTTTTCTTCACAACATTTGGTTGTGTTATTTACTACGAGAAGATTTCTTTTTTCGCAACAATATCTGTGAAGTACTGTTTCACAATTATCACATTTAATTGTATTACTTGCAGCTGTTCTTTTACAAAATTTGCAAATACTTTTTAAGGCGTCTTCAGATACGAGATTATCAGTTTCAGCCATTTTGAAATTTAAAAATATTGTCAAAATTGATACTACAAATAGTTATACAAAAGGCCGCTAAAGGCAATGGCCGCGGTCAGCAGTATTCCTAAATTGGTGAAGCCCAAACAGTCGATGCACGCCATTAATAAAAATTGAATAAAAGAAACTAGATGTGTGACGGCATGTACTAGTATGGTGGTATAAATGGAATGGCAGAAGACTTACGTCATCAAAAAATATCCCTAAAGTAATAACGTCATATACTATTAAATTTACATGGGATACTAATTTATAAGGCGCTAGCAGTCATGCGACTGTTGGTTTTTCTTGAGAAGCAGATATGGGGACCCGTGACAGAATGACATCTAGCAATATAAATGACAAACGTCATTATTTTTCATTCCAAATTTCATGATTTTCCAATTTCAGGTGGTTTATCTTCTGACTAATGATTCAAGTTTGCGTAGTTATACGATTTTGGTCAGCTGTTTTATTAAAAATTAACCTTGTAATTTGGAAGTGAAAACGTCATTTTCTGTCATATATGATTGGCGAATTTTCATCTGAAGAGTCATGAATTAAGGTAATTTTCTTCTACTGATGAAGACAATCTGGAAATGTTTGACGAAAATCCGAGGTCAAAGAATGAAAATTATTTAGAGGAAACAGTAATAGTAATCATGCACATACATAGATGTCAAATGTCATTATTTTTCATTACAAATTTCATGATTTTCCAATTTCATGGGACTTATTTAACTCGCCAAGTAAAATCTATACACCTGGTGACGAAGAAACCACGTGAACTTACAAAATCTGGAAATTTTGATTTAAAATTTATGACATTTGTAAGTTATGTACATAATTACTATCTATCATTCTGACACGGGTGCCCATATCTGCTTGTCAAGATTCGCTTATTTGCAGGGCATCTGTTCCTCTCTAAAAAATACATAATTTAAAGATTGATAACAAAAGAAATATTTGAAAAAAAATACCTTTTTAACGGCATTCAAAGGAATTAATGGCCCACAATTCCCCTTCGAAATAGTTCATGACATTCATGGTTAGTTTCTGAAATTGCTTTTATGCATTATTATGGATGTAAACTGACAACCAAGTGACAATAGTGACAGGATGGATATTCGATCGATACAAAATTTAATGTAAACATCATCATGCCGACATATAGAATAAAACTAAACTACAATTATTTCAAATAATTTTAAATTCCGTAAAAGGAAGAGATTGACTTAGAAATACTTGTAAATTTCATTAATATATAATTTTCTTTATACCTACTAGTATTTTTCTTTCTTCTATATTTAAAAATAAATCATTTCTATAAGTTATTTTTCATTTTATAAAGTTTTTTTCAGGTCGATGACGCAAGTTTTCTGTCTTTTCATTTTCACCATACATTTACATAGGTTTTAGAATCTTTATGAAAACAGTTATAGGTACAGATTACATAGAATCTTATTTCAAACTATTATGGAACTATTAGTTTAAAACGATTTTAAGATTAAAAATGGTAGGTATAAATTTTAACATTTAAAGTTTGTTTCAGAATTTCATTAAGACTGTTTTCCTTTATTTATTATTATTTAGAAAAAGTAATGGAATGAAAACGATAACATTATTATTGACCTAGGTCAATAATTTTGACACTATTATTGACCTTGGTCAATAATTGATCTTTAGATATAAAAAAATAAATTCACGGATCACTAATGACTCAATAATGATATGTGTATAGGCTAGTAGTGAAAAAACTTCTTTTATTCATAACTTTATTTTTGAAAATTAAATAATGCAGTGTGTTAAAAAACCCAACTCCGAGTAGGCTATGAACAAAATAACGTATGTCAATTTGAAAGTATTTAATTAAATGTCAATTTGACACGAGATATTTTCAAAAATCTAAAGAAATCAAAGCTTTTCTTCTTGAATACTTATTTAAAAATAGAAAACGGTGAATGGCAATAATATTCTGCATTTTCTTTATTATCTTTTCTTATTAAAATTACATTTCACGATCAATTTTGACAACTTGAGTTTTGAATTGAACAATGATCAGATACACGATTCTGTGTTCATAGTCTACTCCGAATTAGGTTTTTTTTTTATGAACACACTGTATTATCATTTTTTATTTTTCTTTCAGACAGAAAGCAGCTTTAGACGAGGGGGTGTTAAGTATTACAAAAGTGCACATTTTTTTCAAAGAATCCCAATTTTTAGCACTCCAACGAAGTGAACTCTTTGGTCAAACAGACTTTTTCGCAAACTGCGGAGGACTGCTTGGACTTTTTATGGGATTTTCACTCTTATCTGGACTTGAGATTATTTATTTTTTTACGATTCGTCTATGGATCAAATTTAGGAATAGACGAAGGCAAAAATAATTTATCAATTTAATATTGTACTATACTTACGATTTTTTTTTTTATTAATGCTAATGTGATATCCTAATCCAATGTTTTTTTTTTAAATTAGTGTATAAAGAACAAAGCATTATGCCATGTCAAAGTAAATGAGAGTGTAATAGTTATTTAACTATCAAGTGTGATAATGAGAGCGATTATTGATTGAAACATTTGTTGAGATCATTAATCGTCAATGGGCCCATAAACCATAACAAAAAATAATAAAATGTACACTTTATTGTTAAAGTACTACTCAGTAAATAACAATTAAGATAAAAAACATTTTTTTTTAATAATTGCTTTGCGAGATATTTAAATTTGTTTCCAGGATACAGATGACGTCACACAATTATGACTTTTTGATACCATGAATTGCTTTAAAATTAAACGAACTTTCATTTAAAATTTTAAAAAAATGGTAATGGGCCTATTGTAAAATCTAATTTTATACCATAACAAAAAAAAAAAAAAATAGGTTAGTAAGCTCTGACACGTCTTTGTTTCTGTGTTTGGGTGTTTGTGTGTTTATGTGTTCATGTGATTATGATTGGCAATTGTTCAGCAATGGTATATGGTATCTACGATTACGTACTAAATTAATTTACGTTTACTAATAAAAAATCATGCATTAATAGCGGTCATTAATGAATGATTTACTATACATTAATATAACCTATTAATACACGGTCAACTGAAATATAATAACGACTGGTAGTATTTACTCTTAATCATAGTTAATTAAACTGTGATTAATTTGTTATATTAATCATACTAACTTATTTTTAAGTAGTAATCATGGTAAATTAAGGTTACTAAAATTTTTAGTAATTGCATACTAGATTCTGAATTTTCCTATTTATGTAATATATTTACTAATGTACTGTACTCATGTGCAGGATTTGGAAAAATCGATTTTATTGGATGAAAATCCAAAAAAAATATTTTTTGTATTTAAATCATATTATAATAATATAAAATGTTTTTAATAAAAGAAAATATATCTTTTCAATAAATATATTTTTTAATTATATTATAGCAAACTGTTATTTTTAAATGATTATTTTTATACAGGATGTTCATTTTTAATTGGTCACCATTGCGATCTCGAGAACTATAAGAGATACGAAGTTGGTTAAATTAGCAATGAATTTCTATTCTACATGGGTATTTCAATGATAAACTGAAAAAAATTCGGCAAGTGATTCTCAAAATATGGGTACCAATTTTTCTATTTTAAATGCTCATTCAATAGAGCTCTTTATTCTGAATCCAACAATATACAATTTTCATACCCTTACATAACAAAATTTTCGAAAAAAATAATTACAAAATTTTAAATTAATTCCTTTTAAAATATGATATTGATAAGTGTACCGTGACTGAAAAAATGCATATTGCGCTACTGAGCGGCGTAGCGCTAATTTCAATTTAAACAGTACATTGTTTAATAAAGTAGAGGATCAAATTTATATTTTTATGATACATACATACATACATACATAAAATCACGCATTTCCCACTTAGTGGGTTAGCAAAAACCCGAAAATAATAAGAAAAGGGATGAAAGCAAGAGCTCCACAGAATCACTTAACTCTTTAAAAACATTCTTCTTCCGCCTTGCCCAAAATCATCATAACATTCATTCAAGAACATATTATTGCGACCGATTTTCGGTAGCGAATAACCGCATCCGGACCACAATAATAGTTACGCAACAATCATCTTTCGCTACACACTCCTGTACAAACATACTTCATTCTTCTCGTCCACATAAAAGTTCAGCTGTCTCTTCATTCTCACAAAACATTCTTACTAACCATTTTTCTTTACACCACAATAATTACGAAACAATCATCCTTCGCAACACATTCCTATCCATGCATACTTCTTTCACCACAGCCACATTCATAAACGTATTCATACATAATAACATATTAAAGTGACCGATTATATTTTTATGATAATTAATTTAAATTTAAAATATAGTGATATGAAATAATCTGAGGGGCACTGCCCCCTCTGCCTCCCTGGACGAGCCGCCACTGGTAGTATTGGATTTATCTTCGGAGAAATTTTTGTCATCATAAATTAATAAAATCGTATTCTACTCTAGGGAACCTGAAACGTGTGCTTATTCATTAAAAACTCACCACCGAATTTTATGACCAAAGACAATACCTACCTTACCTAAAAGTGAATGTAAAAGGGTTCATTTTCAAATATTATTAGTGTTAACACAACATAACATAGCATAGCATAGCAAAACACAGAATTTTATTTGGGGGTTTTATAACTTGACATAAGACAAAGGAAAAACACATATAGAAGAACTGTAGGAAGAAGTACCTGTCAAGAATTTTAACTTTATTCTTGTTTCGTTTCCTACACTGTTAGCTTGTATTTTTGTTATATTATTTAATAATGGATAAACGTTAATAAAGCAAACCAAACACAAAACACAAACAAAAAATTCCAAACAAAGTTTGACACATAACCACAAAAGAAAAGGAAACGAAATATTCACATCTCTTTTATCTACTCGAACTATTCCGAAGTTTGCCAAACATGCAAGAACATACGAAAAACATAGCAAAAATTGAACTTTCGTCAATTCCCTATGCTATGCTATGCTGTGCTATGTTATGCTATGTTTTCTATGTCAGTTATAAATGCGTATACGGAAGTCCATATGTTGAAATTCAAATATGAGCTGTGCTGTGCTATGCTATGTTATGTTGTGTTTACTATGTTTGTTATAAATCCACCTTTAGTTGACAAGTAAATTAACTGAACGTACATGTTGCCTAGTAATGTATTTACTTTTCACGCACTAGTGTTTGAAAAGTGTCACTATACACATTGATAAATATGTACTTTACGCACGGTTGTAGAAAAAATATTTCTGACAGTTATTGACAGATTATATTAACTTTTCGCGTTATATTATTATTTAAAATTATATTTATAATAAAATTATTTATTTCACTTACATTTAATTTAACTAGCCTGATACAAATGCAGTAAAAAGTTGCAATACTTACATAATGTAACAGTTATAAAGTGTTTCACGTTTGCACCAATCATAAGCCGAGAAATGTTTTCCTTATACCATGCACATACTACACTGCATTCTTAAATCAAATAGAGTGTAGATAAAATTATAGTGAAATTAAAAGATTTACAAAAAATGATATTATTTTAAATGCATTACAAGCTTTTGATCGCACAGTTGATTTATTTCTAAATAAAAATAATTTAACACAATTAGCAAAACTGTAGGTATAATATAAATTTTGTCTGCGAAGTAACACTCGTACATAAACTTTTTGATATAGATGAAAATAAAACATCTAACTATAATAGAGTTACTATTATTTATAGAACAATATAAAGGAGCTTTAGAATGTATTTATAATTTGCTAGAAATTTGTATTTTGATGCCAGGATCAACAGTACCGTGTGAAAGATCATTTTTGTCTTTAAAAAGAATAAAAAATTACTTATTCAAGAACAAAAATAAAAAATAGACGTATTAGTATTCGCATCGCAGTATTGAAATAGTTATTTATGTATCAAGTTTTACTTTTATCTCGAATATGAAACTTAGTTGCCGAGGCCGTAAGACCAAGGAAAATAAATCATAATCTGTTCAGAGCTTCAAGTAAAGTATCACTTCTGGTTTAACAATTTTAGCCAAAATCTAATATGTTATTGTCAATGGTAATTGACATAAAAGTCTTAAGTAGTAAAATTTAAAGAAAATATCTGATGTGGACACCACATGACTTCCTTGTACGCCTGTTACACTATACATATTTTGTTAATAATTAAAATATGTTCCTTATTATAACAGACCCAATCCCCAATCATAAAATTGCACGTATTTGACATAATTTGACATTGACATTAAATTCTTCATTTTTTTGTTAATTTTTGTCCTAATTCATAGCAAACTTAATTACAGAAACTAAAAAGTACATAATTTTTAAATATACATATCTCGCTTATACAAAGAGCTAATTTAATTATACTTGATGTTTTCGACGCAGAATTTAATTCTCTAAAACTTTTATTTGAACATTTATTATGAAAATCAAAATAACACCATTTTTTTCAAGAAAAACTGATAACAGCTTCAAGTAAAGTATCACTTCCGGTTAGACTATTTTAACCTAAATCTATTATGTTATTCCCATTGATATAAAAGTATTATATACCAAATTTTAAAAGTTTTAGATTATTTTTAATATAGTTTTTCATTAAAATCTATTATAGGCTTCAAGTAAAGTACCACTTCCGGGTAGACCATTTTAACTAAAATCTATTATGTTATTCCCATTGATATAAAAGTGTTATATACCAATTTTGAAAAGTTTTGGATTATATTTTAATATAGTTTTTCATTAAAATCTATTATAGGCTACAAGTAAAGTACCACTTCCGAAAGTTATGTAATAACCAAAAAGGGAGGTGCACAACTAGATGTTATAAGAGTCTTAAATACAAAATTTTAACTTTCTACGGCTTCCCGTTTTTTAGTTATGCGAGATACGTACGTACAGACGTCACGACGAAATTAGTCAAAATGGATTCAGGGATGGTCAAAATGGATATTTCTGTTGAAATCCGGAAATCGAAATTTTTCGCGATTACAATACTTCCTTTACTTCGTACAAGGAAGTAAAAAGTAAACTGATATGTTTCAAATAAAGTACTACTTCTGGTTATCCAATTTTACCCTTAATCAAATCAACTTTTTATATTAATGCAGAAGAGTTATCGAGGAAGAAAAAATCGTCACACATACACACACCAAATATCGAGCCCGTTTAGTAGTAGAAAAAGAGCTAAGAGCAGTATTCTCCTCATGACACCATTGATACCTTAAAATGAACTTTGTGCTAATGAACAAGCACATTATTCTGTCAATTACCTTTTTTTGTTTTTTTTTATATTAATACATTTTTGACCATTAAAAAATGTTCCTGTATTATTTTATGAATTTTTTTCCCTCTCGCTAAGAGAGGCATTGGAATCATGCTAAAATTCGCATATCCAGATTTTAGTGAATAAGCACGATTTAAGGTCCCTATAATCCGATTATAACATTTTTAAAATGTGTGTGTGTGTGTGTGTCTGGATGTTGTAGGGACGATTCCTTAAAAACTATAAGACCTAAGAATTGTTTAAGTATGGATTCCTCAATCTGACATTCCTGGGAAGAGCTGAAAATTCTTTTGCATATAATTTTTTGGAAATTTTTGTCATTAAATATTGAAGAACATAAAATTCTCCATCTAATACACTTATTTTTACTATATCTTGTATAGATTTAGAGATAAAGACACTATAATATATAGAGTAATCTAATCGCAGACGCTAAGGCACTAAGGAAACCAGTTGACAAATTCCAATGTTTATAACCGTAGCCTACGTTATTAAATACAAGACCGGGAAACAAATCAATTTTTGTTTAAAAATCTGGCGAAAAACTCTAGTTCCAAAACCGCTGATGAGGGCGCGACTTATTCCCGCTGTCATTCAAATGTCATTATTAGACTGTCAAAAAAATATATTGATATTATCAATTTAGCGATTATAAC
Organism: Ophonus ardosiacus; assembly: GCA_943142095.1. NCBI lineage: Eukaryota > Metazoa > Arthropoda > Insecta > Coleoptera > Carabidae > Ophonus > Ophonus ardosiacus. The sequence continues at coordinate 29,803,733 of OW964836.1, forward strand.
CAATGTTAAAAAAGACAGCCATAAATCGCGCCAAAACGGCGAATTTGGAACTAGAGTTTCCGTTTGACAGATATTGTGATGTTCCCGGCCTTGTATTTAATAACGTAGGCTACGTTTTAAACATAGTTTGTACATGACACATGTCAGTGTCAAAAATCAACAGTTTTAGTGACATTCTGATAGCTTTTTCTGGGAAGTATATTTAATCTTTCTTATTGTGTTATTAATTAAATATTTGAAATTATAGGTAAAATGCACATATCCATCAAAAATACCGCCACTCTGGTTAATAAATTGGAAGAATCTCTCATATTTAGGAACTTCCTCAAACAATGAAAAATAGATATAATTAGAATTATATGTGTGCAGAAGACATGTTAAATACAATAAAAAACAATATTTGGGTAAAGTTCTGTAATTTTTTGTTATAAATCGACGGTTCCATAGCGAAGTGCAATACAATACTTATATAGCCTAATATGGAAATGGCGAGAAGTCTTGTGCTGGCCACAACAGATTTTTAATAAAGATTTTGATATAAAGCATGTGATCGCCCCCCTCACCCCCTTATTTTTTTCCTGAACCCTACTGCCCCCCCTAGATATCAGAGCTTGCGCCGCCACTGGAGGCTTTTAACCATTTTCCATAAATTTTCTATATAACTACGTACCTATTAAATATTTTAAAATTAAGATGTATACAAATATTCTTGTTGTAAAAACAAATCATAAATTCTTATGTTTTAAACATCCTAAATATAAAACAGTTGCAAATATTTTTATTGATCGTACTTTAGTGCTCTTGATTCACATTTAGTTCCAGTCCACATCTCTTGGCGCCTGTACGATTCACTTCGCGCCACCACACAAACATCAAATGATTGCGTTTAATAATAGTCAGTTAGCTCCGAGGCGTTCAAAGAGGTAATTTAGGTCCGAAAGTATAACAAAGATCGCAGTTCAAATGAAGAATAATGTAGATACGGAGTGCTCGCCAGAGAAAAGAAGTAAAGGAAAAGGTGAAATCATATCAGAATTATTCGATGATTATTGCGCGAGTACGAGTTTACACGGAGTTGGGTATTTGGGAGCCAAGGACAAAAGTTTACCTGAAAAGTAAGTATAAGTTGTTATTAAAATCTCACTAATTATTATGAATACCAGAACACGAATAAAATGCTTTATAGGAAATTAGCAAATAAGGTACTAATGATTAATGCTACATGAAATAATTTAATTTTAAAATTTAACCAGTGACAACTCGCCGACAACACAGAAAAAATATTTCTTAGTAACTTTATTTGTAAACCTTCTAAATATTGTGTTAAAAATATTCAAAGTTTTGTTAAAAAATTTCTTTATCCACAACTGTCAAATAATATGCACAATGAGCCTGTTTCACATTTTTCAAAAACTATTTTAAATGAAAGTTTATGCAGTGATTTTCAACTATAATATCCCGAGGACATTGATAATTATGTAATAATTTTATGACAGTTACCGAAAGCACGTTGCTTGGTAACAGCCCGACGCCGAAGGCGGAGGTAGTGTTACCTGAAAGCAACGTGCTTGAGGAAGTGTAATAAAATTATAAGTATTTATCAATGATCGAGGGGTATTCGGTGAGAATTTTTTTTGCGGTTTTAACATTAAATTTGCCTAAAATTTGTATTTGACAGAATTTTTGTGTCTAACATAGCTCAATAGATGTCACTAGTAGCTATGGACATGAATGTGGCTATGAATATGTTCAGTGTGAAGAGTGCAATGAGAATGAGACCTCTTTGAGTGAGACCAAAGAGAAGAAGATAAGACATAGTAGAGATCATAAATATTCTCCACGTTTAGTTTTTTATTTAATACATTATTTTTTGATGTATTTTCTTCTATAATTTTGTTGATGAAATCATCATTTTCATTGACAGCGTGAAAATGACATTTTTAAATTAAAACAATTAATCTTTAATTATATGTCAAAAAGTATTTGTTACTTAGCAACTTAGTGACATAAGTGATAATTGTCTTAGGATAATTATCAGTGTAAGTTTGTTTTGATTGGTTACTTTCGCACACGTGGTCAGCAATAAAGGGATTCAATTGGATAATTTTTTAACCAAAAAATTTTCAGTGTAAGTTTGTTTTGTTTGGTTACTTTCGCACACGTGATCAGAAATACAGGGATTCAATTGGATAATTTTTTAACCAAAAAATTTTCTTTGTAACAATTTTTATTTTAATAATTTGTTGTTATTTGTAGAAATAATTAAATAAAAAGATTGGTGTCCTGAAAAACTACCCCCCACTCCTGTGACGTAGAAGTACATACATTACGTCATTAATAGCTAATAGGAAAATAGTTTTTCCATCACCTACGTTTATTCATATTATTTATATAAATAAACGTAGGCTTATAGTTTGTCACATGTTAATAAAAAATCATTTAATTTGATATTTGACGCTGACATTGCTCATTGTAAATGAATAATAATTAGATTCAAGCTAAGTCGGACAATTTACAGAAGGCCCAACGTCAACAGTAATATGCGGTCTTACTACCCTTGTATTTTTTTGTATTAGTCTTCTCTTTTGCATCAGCCGTCATAGTTCTATTAGCCATATTGCAATTAAATTGGAAGAAAGATAAAATCCAGTACGCTACGACACTCTACGATTATTATAGAAAGCAAGTCGGTACTGCGAACGACAAACGACTTACAACAAGCGACAACCGACGAACTACTCAGTTGTAGAATAGGCCTAAGCCTAAGACTTGTTTTAAAATAGCTGTAGGATGCCCTACGCGTGCGCACTACGCTGTTTGACTGTATAGGACTTGTCGGATGTCGGCTGTCGGTGTCGGATTGCATGTTGGTAATGTCATATTTAAATTTGAATTTGACATTTCTAAAAACAGTGTTTTAGTTAAAACCGTGATCATACTACTAGCCCATGTGATTTTTGTAGAAAGCAATGTCGTGTGCTTCTAACGTCAAACGACTTACGACATGCGACAAACGACTGAATTGTAGCACGGCTTAAGCAAGCGTACTCATACGAGCTCTCAAAGCTGTCGTTAGCTGTCGACGTGATAACACCATAGGATCCACTTTTGTGATCAGTAGCGGAGCCACTGTAAAAATGTGTTATAAATGAAATACTTGTTTCGAAGTTGGGGTCCCGTGGCCGCGTGCCTGAGTGACTGGTCGCGAACCTGGGGGAACCGGGTTCGATCCCGACCGGCGCCAAATATTTCGAATTTTAAATTGCACAAAAGTGACTCCTGTGGTGCACTCTCTACGGCAGCAGAGTGCCCGTGAGTTGACGCCTGGTAAACGCTTGCACGGTACAAATATATCATCATCATTACCGATATCTGCGACAAAGCAGATTGGTACACCTAGAAATAGGTAATATGCCGTGATGATATATTTATTTATTTATATGTTTCAAAGTTGAATTTATTTGCATAATATTATTTTGTATTATTTGTGATTGTATTAAAAGAAATATATTAGATTACTAACTTTAATTCGAAATAATACACGGAGATTGTCATGTCGTGTTACGTTTGGGTTTGGCCCGTATATAATATACCTAATTTAATAGTATTAATTAGGTAGTAATAATATTAATGTTTACGAATGCTTCACTTCATATTCATTTTATCTGTTGTTTACTGTAGACAAACTTCAATTAATTTAATGTCCAAATCCCATGACAATAAAGCAAAAATTTCAGCTTTTCATTATATCAAAATATATAATGTAGTCAGTACAATACCTCCCGCCATTTAATTTTTATTGATTTAAAAACATACCTACATATTTGTATAAATAAATAAATATATCATCACGACATATTACCTATTTCTGGGTATTCAATCTGCTTTATCACAAATATCGGTAATGATGATGACATATTTGTTGGTGCTGGAATAGGATATTAAAACATATTATAGAATGCAACCTTTTGAAGCTCGAGTTTGAAATTAGAGCGCGTAACAGCGAGTGTGCGAACGAACGAGTGCAAACATTCTTCTGTAACAAGTGTTTTTACTTCTTTGTACGAAGTAAAGGAAGTATTGTAATCGCGAAAAATTTCGGTTTCCAGTTTTCAACGGAAATATCCATTTTGACCATCCCTGAATCCATTTTGACTAATTTCGTCGGGACGTCTGTACGTACGTATGTGCGTATGTACGTATTTATGTACGTACGTACGTACGTATCTCGCATAACTGAAAAACGGGAAGCCGTAGAAAGTTAAAATTTTGTATTTAGGACTGTTATAACATCTAGTTGTGCACCTCCCTTTTTGGTCATTACATAACTTTCGGAAGTGGTACTTTACTTGAAGCCTATAATAGATTTTAATGAAAAACTATATTAAAATATAATCCAATACTTTTTAAATTTAGTATATAAGACTTTTATATCAATGGGAATAACATAATAGATTTTAGTTAAAATGGTCTAACCGGAAGTGGTACTTTACTTGAAGCCTATAACAGATTTTAATGAAAAACTATATTAAAATATAATCCAAAACTTTTCAAATTTGGTATATACTATATAGTACTTTTATATCAATGGGAATAACAAAATAGATTTTGGTTAAAATTGTATAACCGGAAGTGATACTTTACTTGAAGCTGTTATCAGTTTTTCTTGAAAGAAAATGTTGTTTTGATTTTAATAATAAATTATTCAAATAAAAGTTTTAGAGAATTGAATTCTGCGTCGAAAACATCAAGTATGATTAAATTAGCTCTTTGTATAAGCGACATATGTATATTTAAAAATTATGTACTTTTTGATTTCTGTAATTAAGTTTGTTATGAATTAGGACAAAAAAATAACAAAAAATAAAGAATTTAATGTCAATGTCAAATTATGTCAAATAAGTGCAATTTTATGATTGGGTCTGTTATAATACATATTTTAATTATTAACAAAATATGTGCATTTAGTATAACTGGCGTACAAGGAAGTCATGTGGTGCCCACATCAGATATTTTTATTTTATTTTCTCTGTTTCAGCTTTTATTTACATTATTTTTTATAAAATTGGTAGACAATTTACATTAAGGGAATTTTTTGAAAGAATAGTTATAGATTCGTAGCAGTGATTTGTGTTTTTATTATGCTCGTTGCCAACCTATTTTGAATATTTAGTGCAGTCATATTCCAAATAACAAAATGCCACCAAAAGTCGTTTAAGAATGAAGTTTTTTCTAGCATCAATAAGCGTACTAGGATTAAGAAACAGAGGCACTATATTGTTTCCTTCTTCGAGCATATACTGACTAGAGGCCGCCTTACGGTGTATTATCTTAATATTTGTACTACCTTTTTTTACAAAGTAATGACTAATTGCTGCTTTTGAAATATGTAAATCACCTTTATTTCCAATAAATTTCAGTCTCGTTACTCTTACGTCATTATTAGTACGAAACCTAAAAATTACACTTTGTTTAATATATTATTTGTAAAAAAAATCCCAGTTACTTACACATGAAACGAAATATCCGTACTTTCTTTGTATTTTTCATTACAATTTGATATACTCCGAGATAAACTCACAAACTACACGCAAAAAATAAGGTTTGGTTGTAGTAAAATGACAAGCAGTGACATATAACACAACAAAACACTGCCCGTAATTCACTATGATTTCCGGCCCCCCGCCTACATGTCTTGCGATCACTTCATCCTATACATTGGTATAGGGAATTACTTTTCTAGTCAGTATATGCTCGAAGGTTTCCTTGCATTCGTATAATAACTATAACATATAACTATTTTTTTCATTTATTATTTTCTTTTTAAAACGCTGCCATTATTAATTGACATTGACATTTGTCTGTCAGTTACATATATTTGGATTCTGAACTGTGTAATTACGGAATTCTGTTTACCTTTAACACATAGGCTTCGGGATTTATAATAGTTATTTATGCAACAAGAGTGTAAACAAGTTTTATGACATGAAGTCAAGTATTTCGTGTCGAGGCTTGCCGTGCCATGAAAATTATTGACCGTATGTCATAAAGCTTATTTACACTTGTTGCATACAAGATTTTTTATACGACTTTAAAATACATTTCTGAAACAAATTAGAAATTTGACAGACAAGCAAACGATAATTTGAACACACCAGATACCGAGTTTACATTTGACAGATAACAGATCTGAAGTTGAATACTGCAGTATTCAGTTAGTATCACCAACATGAATGTATAGACGAAACTAAATTTAGGTAAAAAACTTAAAGTGTAAAGTAAATAAAATACGAAATAGTTTACTTTACACACTATTTGCAGTGTGTAAAGTACCAAGTTTACACATCGGAGTATAAAATAGTATATTATGTGGCAAGTGTGTGAAGCTGAAATTTTTACATGAGGGTGGAAATTGCGACACGAGCCGAAGGCAAGTGTTGCAAACCACCGGAGTGTAAAATAGGCTTCACACACGTGTTACATACTATACTTTGTCTACGACCTTGCAATAAAATATATTTTTTCTTCACATTTTCATTCTTTTAACGTACAGCCTCTGTATTATCGACTTGTGTAATCATGGTTACCAACGTTACGGGTGTTTAACAGCTTTGTTTTATTAAAATACAATTCAGTTTGTAATATTTAAAATAATGAACGGTGCGTGAAATGTTACTTCACGCACTGTGTGCAAAAAATCAAACTTCACACATAAAAATTGATACGTGAAGTATTCACTTCACGCACGGGAGTAGAAAAAATAATTATTATATAGAAAAAGTATGATGCATACCTGTGGAAAAGTAAAAGTATTCTGAGTTTCAAGTAAAGTTTCATTTCCGGTTTTCCGGAAATGACACTCACAATCTAATGGCTTCTTTACATAAATTTTTCGAGTGAAATATTTTACCAACATAAACCCCTTGTGCGTGGCAAATACCTGAATATTTACACATGTGCAGTATACCCGTGTATTGCACATGTGATTGTGGTCATAGGAGGTCTGACGTGAGTTCCAGTACAGGTTAAAATAAATATTAATGGCTCTATTCTGAATAAATCTGTAAATAACGAACAAAATCGCAACGAAAGCTGCCGCTCTATAGTTTCATATTAATCAACAAAAATCTGTTGTGGCCAGCACAAGACCTTCCGTCAATTCGATGTATTTTGTACAAATCCCATACCAAAAATTCCTTGGAAAAGATTCTGTATATCACGTAAAATCGTAACACGAACACATACTATTTTTTACAAATTCCATACCAAAAGTTCCTTTAAAAACATTCTATATATCCAATAAAATTATAATATGAACATACAGTATGTAAATTGCACTTGACACTTTCTTCTTCCTTCTTCTTCAGCTTCGTCCAACGCATCTTCTTCACACAGTTGTTTCTCTCTCAAGTCTTCTGCGATACAGTCCTTCTATCTTCTCTTTGGCCTTTTGAAAGTTCCTGCGGCAAGGCTGCAACTGCTTGTCACTTGCGAGGAACACTATGACATATCTCTTTCTCATCCTATACTTTACATATTTGGTTTTGCACTTGACAGACATCTGTCAATTAGAATTTTTTGAATATATCAGCTGTTTCCACGATAAATGGCAAAGCTGACTGATTTTTGAAAGTTAATCTCTTTATAATGCTTTAACTCTATATATATTGAATATGAAGGAAAATGTATGTATAATCAAACCGTATAGAAAAGAGCATTTTCTTTAATAGTTATAATAACATAAAATGTCAAAAATAATATTTAACTGCGTTTTTTTAAAGAAAAACTGTTAAAAACTTCAAATAAGAGAACTTCAGCTTTTTATATGGATGTAAAGAAGAGGAATACAAAAGAATTATAATTTTTAGAATGGGGTATGTGACCATAATCGAATTTCAATATATAAGTTATAATATTTAAAAACAAACCTCTTTAGCTTCTCATTATAATAATAAAAACTAAACATTAGTTTGTAATAATATTGTATTAGCAATTTATGTTTTGGAGAAGGGATCTGTGACTTCAGTAGGGTAGAATGGTAGAAGAAGACAATTAGACTGAGATAGGTATGTTGTGATAGGTTATGTAATGGCGAACGTGACAGCTGCTGTCACTTTCGCCTACTACAATATATCTATCTCAGTCTAACTGTCTTCTTCTATCATTCTACCCTACTGACGTCACAGATCCCTTCTCCAAAGTTTTAATAATTATTTTCTCGTAAACTACGAATAATTAATCAATTTAAAAAAATACGGGTATTTTATTTTTTGGTTTAGTATCATATATGTAAAAATCAAAATTTGGTCACATACCCCATTGTAGTATAAGAGTTATCGTTGGAGAAAAATTTGTCACACACACACACACACACACACACACACACACACACACACACACACACACACACACACTACATACATCATCTTAAAAATAGTAAATTCGTATTCTAGGGACCCTAAAACGTACTTATTCATTAAAAACTCACCATCGAATTTTTTGACCAAACACAATACCTTTCTTACCTAAAGGCCCTAAAGGTGGCGGAAGGTAAAAATAGATGCGTTTTTGTCAGTTTTTTGCAAATTTACAGATCGATTGTGAAATTTTCAATAGTTACATCATGAGTGCATTATATAGTAATAGTGTTGCTACAAAGACGACATAAGACGTGATTTGATGTTGGTTCGGTCTTGTCTTGGTCTTGACTAAAGGCGGATAATTCTCATTTATAATTTTTAAATATACCTATTCATACAAAAGTAGACGACAAAAATAAATGAAAATGAACGCATGCGCACATATAAAAATACGTTGACAGATGATGAATGTCATAGCCCCACTTTCATTGGAATAAAGTTTATTAATGGACATGTTCAACAATAGTAACAACGAAGAAGTTATGAGTAAATGTAAATGAAAATGGCTGCATAAATCCGCTTTAAGTTTAGACTACATTGGTCTCACCGACCAGAAATCTAAAGATCTAAAAATTGGTCTTGTCGGGACAAGACTTGATGTCAGTCTTATTTTGTCTCGAGTCTCTACAGCTCTGCGTCCGTCAACAAATTATTTATCATCGTATCGAATAGTGTATAAAAATCTACAACTAGCAATACAACTATTGCGACTCAAATATTCCAAAAAAAGTTTGTTTTCTAAGAGACTATGAGTATCGTCAACTATATAGATCTGTTCAAACAACTAATATGAAAATATAAGTATATGTATACCTTTTTCCCTATTCTGTGCTAGTAGTAAATAATATAGAATATCCTTTGTTAATGGCAATACCTGAATATTTTTTCGAATGCAAGAGAAAAAATATTCTGATGTAGAAAACTATATTTATCATGCAAGAGTGACACATTGGTAGAATATTGTTTTATATTCACGGCGACGGCCTACCTATTAGATATTATTAGTAAATTATGTAATTTACGTGATAGATCAGCTAATATGTCTTTCAATCAAACACAAGGCTAAAAATAAATTATCTACGCATTTACGTAATTTTTCAATTACAAAATTATCACTAGGAAGATCAAGAATAAAAAGAGTTGAATGCTAGAATACTTCGAATTTATATTAATATATTATTTATTATTGGTAGCATACATGAATTTTTGAATGTCTGAAATTATTTATGACGTCATAGTCCCGAGCTGGTTAATGCTTCTCAAACATTCTATGAATATATTTTCATTTATTTTTATTAAATCTTCTTTCCCTTGCCAAATTAATTAGTAATGAATACAGAAATAAAGAAAAATGTTTAAAATAAATAAAATATTTCAAATAAATAATAATAATAATAATTTATTGCATGAAACATTTTGAAAATGCTTTAGGATGACAATAGTGTTACTATAGTTTCTAATTAATATTCAAAAAAAACTTTTACGATAACCTATTAGTAGCAGTGGGATTCTGAAACCAGCGTTAAATAACGTTCGGCGTTAAGTAGCGATAGTAACGTTCACGTTTCGGAGTTAAGCTGGTATTCTGAAACTCTGGCGTGAACGTGGGACGTTAATAACGCCAGCGTTAATACAGGTCGCATACATTCGTGTGATCTTTCCCTTTTTGAATTTTCAACCAATAAAAACTCATTAAACGTAACAAAAACTGCACTTACCTGTCAATTTAAAAAGTATATGTCAAACGTCAAATAAACCTACGTGCATTTTGTGTTAACATATTTCTGGTATATTAATAAAATTCAATTATTTGATAAAAATGGTAAACAACACGGTTTATTTATAGTTTAGTATTTTACAAAAAATAGAAAAAAAACAAGAATTTATAATATACAAGATTGGAGATTTGCGGAATTTTTTACACTTTCACAGAATAATGTTTTTAATATTATAAATAATATTAGCCAATGTGCAGTCAGTACATTTATGAAAGAAGGGAATTTCAAAATTGAAATTGAATTTACGGATAAGATTTCCAATAACTACTGAAGATAAGCCAGTTATAAATATTTGTTCTAGTTAGAATCATTTACTATATTAGTATAGGTACGAGGAAACAATTCCAATGGTGTATTGTTGTAATCAGTATTATTCTTTGTTGTAATCACACACAATTTTGTTCATAATAATACGAATTTCTTCTTATAATTTATACTAAAAAATCACTTTCCTTGAAAGTATTTATAGTTGTATTAAAACATAAATGATTATTACAATCAAAAGATTTTTCAATTTTTGCCAGTAACATAAAATTGCTTTCCTTCACTTGACTTTTCCTCATAAGTACATCCTCGTCTTCAGCAGTTATTTTCTGTGTCGCATTATTGACCGATAATTCTAATCTTGATACTGTTGTTTGTAATTTGAATACTGTAATTTGAAAATTTTATATTACAAGGTTATGTTAACATTGTTTAATATATAAATAATAATCATTACGTATAACATGAATAATAGTACTCACTGTTAATGAAATACATTTTGCAAGTGTCTGAAGCAGTACACAAAAAATATTATGGCTATTCATACCATAAAACACACATGTACCTAAGCCACCGTTTCGACGGTTCACGCTTTAATATTCCCAGCGTGAATTAACGCCGGTCAGCGGCGTTAACGTTAAATAACGCTGAGTTTCAGAATACCACAAGTGTCAAAATCGTCGTTAATTCACATTAACGCCAGAAGTTAATTAACGCCGAGTTTCAGAATCCCACTATAGGTTTCCGACGTCGTAAGGGACTATTACGTCATGTTTACAATAATTAATCTTTTTTATTATAACAAAGTAATAGCTCTGTTCGATGAGAAGTGCTTGAAGTGCAGAGCAGAATAGTGCAGTGCAGTGTAGGGTACACTAGTACAGTCTAATTCTTGTGGTTTCATAAAACACACTAGTGTATATTTGGGCAAGTTTGCTCAGCTGTGCTGTGAGTAATCAATCATCACTTGATTCTTCATCAGATTCAGAGACAGATATATTAATTAATTCTTTATATAACAAAACAAAGAGAATATACTATATCTGAATCCATTATTTTAATTTCTCAATGTGTAAAATTTTAGGTTAATAAACAGATATGTAGATAGGATAGAATTAAAATGTCTACCGAACAATATTTTGCTACCCCCACTCCTAGTCTGCACTTTCTACACCACCTCGCGAGTCAGGTCAGAACCGTGAGCACTAGTTCTTAAATTTTTTGTCATCGAACAGCCTGCCAGAAGCTGCCCGTTTCTCATAAAACATGTTAGTGTAAGAAAGTTAACACTAGGGCGGCCTAGTGCATGTCATCGAACAAAGCTAATATTTTATCATTTTCTTTATACTAAAATTCTTAATGCTATCTTATAATAATTATTGAAGTTGTGGCGTTAGGAATTCAGCATGACTACGTTCGAGGGCGCTAAACTCGCTTTACCCTACACAGGTCTTCAGCGGTCCTGTGGTTAACTCATCAACATCTCAGCATACGGTCCCAGTGTCTAGACAGAGCATGGTTTACAGCATTACTGACGAGACGAGTCCACGTAAGCATTCCCGGGACGAAACGCAACTCGCTTTTCTCTCGGACGCCACAAGTCCACGCAATCCGGCGCCAAAATTTACTTTTTCTTTGCAATGGTAGAATACCCCATGGGTTGAATCTCAGACCAAATATAAATTAGGCGCCGCATTCCCTATGCTGCGCAATGGTTTGTTGTGAAGCCATTCCTTCCTGGTGAGGGGTTAGGTGGGGATAGGAGGGAACGAGGCGTTTGTTTTGTATAGCGTGTTGCTTGCCTAGTTTGTTATTATTATTTTACGTGCGAAGGTGATTTTGCAAGGTTAGGTGCGGTCAAATATAAATATTTGATAACGTCATTGTAAATATATTTTTTCTTTTTCAAATCACTTAATAGGTTACAAAATACAAGCTGCTGTTACTTTCAAACTAATTTATATTTAGTCTGAAGGTTGAACCCTGTAGTCAGTTAAAAACATGCTATATTTTTATAAACCAGGACAATCAAAGTATAACTTAATAATATATACTTAATATTTCATATTTACTAAATCAAAATTTTTGAAGTCGTAAGCGCTGATTCATAAATGTGATTTTACTATCAACTGAACTCACTATTCTTTTGTAAAAAAAAATAAATTGTATTGTTTTATTAAAAATTCTTTGTCATTTAATAAATAAAAAGTCGTGAAAATTAGTATAACACAAGTTAAATTTGCAAAAATAAATTGGCCCTATTCTGTAAGTCAGTTAATTTTTCGCAAGTCGTTAAATATTTTCACCAATCAAGTACGTCGATAAATAAATATTTATTGGTTAACATTGTAACCAGTTGCTAAAAATTAAACACTAATAGCTATACTTGACGTTTGATGTGCGCTCCAAGTCAAATGTAACTATTTTCAATCATAAAACTAACATTTTAATAGCTCCGCACAAGCAGGGGCGGATTAACAGTTTTGCCGCCCATAGGCACTCAGAAAAATGCCGCCTTTTCATAATTTTAAAATATATTTCTGACAGAACAATAACGTAATTTTCAAATATTAACCAAAGATAATATAGATATTTGAATATCAGAAATGTTAAAATATATCTTTTTTTATTTTTAAACTTTTCGCATGATTTATTTTTGTTAAAATATAAAATGGGCTTAAATAGGTAATTTTAAGGCTAAAGTCTGGAATACCTAACCCTCAAGAATTTTATTTTGATGGTTATATATAGTTACAAAAGTATTATAAACACGAAATTTCACAAAAATTATGGCGCTGAAAACAATATTTATAGTGATTTAGGCATTTTTTCAGAAAAGGTACGGTTAAATTCCTATAAAATGAATATAATTATTCGAGTTACGTCAAATTGTGTTCTGTGATTTAGGTTATCGTTACATTAAAGTATTTATTGAAAATTTTCAAGCGAAAAAGTCACATTTTTACAAACATAGCCTAACATATTTATTTACATTACATTATATGTAGGCTGACCATATGTACTTATTTTAATAGGACAGTACTTTCTTTTTGAATGATGTCCTACTGTTCTTAAAAGGTTAATTAAGTACACGTAAATGTACTTTTTTTTAGAGCAATAGTTTGATCGAGTCAAACTTAATGTAATTAGCTATGTATTTGTAAATATATATGTTGCGTCTTACACTGGTCAGATTCGGCGTCGATCGAGTAAAGTATTTTCGTTCTTCCCCCTTATCACCAAATATTAGTTATAACATTAATTATTTAAGTATTTTATTCATTTCTGACTTGTTTAAAATTTTAAAGCAACAACAAAAAAATTGTTTTAACATGTCAGTGTCTCGAACAAAGTTTTATTTCAATCTAGAATTCATTTTTTGTTTACCTGGGGCAAGCGCATCAAATGCTGAACTACTAAAATGTTCTATTTACTCCAGAGCAGTTCTCAAATTTTAAAGGCGATTTTAAATTCCCAAAAATACTGGTATCAAAAGACTGGTACAAACATGATGCGGAATGTAATAGGATTTTTTTTGTAACAATCAATTATATTATTTTGTTATATTTTATGAAACATTATGTTTTACTTGACTTATATGTGCTTATTAATAATTACTTTTTACATCAAAATTGAACTAAAACGAAATAAATTTCTCATTTTTATTTTCAATTCTGCCTATAGCATTTTTGTACTTTTTTTTCTAAAAAAATTATGGTCACTCTAATTATATGTATATCCGAATTTCGTCCAATTGAATTTTGTACGATAGGTTTCCGTTATAATAAAGTATTTTTTGAAAATTTGCAAGCAAAGAAGTCATAATTTTCACAAATATAGCATTTAGAATAGGTAACGTCTGACTTATTTTTGCAAAAAACATAAATATATGCTTCCGCGCTTTAATTTTGCATTTTTTTTTATGTATTTTAGCTAAAAGAATGGAATTTCAAGTGGTTATTCTACAATCCAGGCAATTTTAATAAATGTATTATTATAATTATCGATATCATAATAATAACGAGGATGTCAAAATTAAGTCTGAAACACGATGTCAATTACTTGGACATTTGTTGAAAATATAGTACATATTCCATTAATTAAGTACCATAGAAAAACAGATGATAATTACAAATTGACCGGAATAATAATAATATACCTATAAAAAAGCTTTACTTTATATGAATTTGTTTCAGAGATCATCGATATAAATGTTTTTGTTGCATCTTTTGATCGGCAATTTTTAATAAAATTATACATTTCTGATTAAAAAAAAATTGCCGCCCACGAAAATTTGCCGCCGTAGGCACGTGCCTACTGTGCCTATGCGTAAATACGTCACTGCGCACAAGTCAATATAAATTTATTAATAACCTTCTTTATTTACTATGTAATAAAATTAGAAACACTAACCATAGATCTCAAGCCAATTTAATTAAGTTATTTTTCATATTAGTGCGCAGAGCTGGACAGTAATTAATTGCTTTTGGTAATAAATTACCAATTAAATTACATTGTCCCTCAGTTTAATTTATAATTATTAATTACTCTGTCAAAAAGTAATTGTACTCAAATAAATTCGAAAAAGAATTGAAAAAGTATACAGTAATTACTATTCAGAGCCAAGAAGTTAGGGAATCCCCGAGAGACAGATACATCGTAATTTCTCTGTGTTTAATTTATGTGGCATACAAATAATAAAATTAAATTAAGCCACTAAATTAAGAAAATAAATTAAAATGACGTCGTTTATACAGTAAATTAAAATTAAGAATTTTTATGTTTGACATTACGTATAAATTAAGTTTTATAATAAAATTAGAAGTTACCCCTAAACTTAAAATTAAATGAAAAAATAAGCGAAATACGTATTTCGAGAACAGAGTTCTCATCTTCAGTAAAAATTACGCGAAATAGTATTAAAGAGGTAAAGGGAAAGTAGGATTACTCAACATGTAAACCATGCCAGAGGCCCTACGAACTCTTTTATTTGAGAGTAGGTTAGGATTACTCAACATGTGAACCATTACATGATATTGTTATTGGTATAATAGTTCATCATTTGTTTGTTTTAATTCCGTATCTATTAATTATGTTCTCAAAATTATACTAAACCAATTATTTTCGGATTAGTTAAATTATTATTTACCGACGTCACAGTTGGCTTTGACATAATTTAAAAAAAAATGGTTTAAAATGGCTTTAAAGTAAATAATTAAAAATATGTGTAAAACTGAAGCAAATAATATTAGAAATAAACAAATGATGAACTATAATAGTTTTTTTTTCATTCGTTTTTTAATAATTTTCAATTTTTTCACCCCAAAAAATTAATAATTCATGTGTAAAACAAAAGAATGTAGTCTTGTTAAATATCATTGAAAAGCTTATAAAATAAGCAAAAAGATGAGACTATTTTCAATATAGGTTGTCATTTAAAATATCATAAGTTTGTGTTATATCTCGAGAATTATGAAATTTTCAAAAAATATAATTACGCCATTTTATTTTACCCGAAAAACGGTACAAAATTTGTTAAAACAATTTTTTTGAAATGAGCGAAAAACAAGATTTTGCCTGTAGGTCAGAAACAAAAGAAAATCGAAAATTCCTGTGGTAACTATTAAACTTTTCTCGAAAAGTTGACCCTGGAATGTGCAAACGATTTTGCTCTATCAGTAATATTTCCCGAGATACCCTAAATACAGTGTGTCCCATTTAGAGGTGCCACCATTGGGATCCCGAGAACTATAAGAGATACGATGTCGGTTAAATTGAACTTTTTGTGCGCCTTTGGGAGGCCATCTCAGATGTGCTTTTGTTTTTCCAAAAATTCTCATAGGGCACTAGTAATGACGAAAAACTGAATATTGTTGATTTTTTCTTTTTCAAATAACTTCTAAACTATTAATAATTGAGAAAAAAGGTTCAAATACAAAAGATAGATATTTTTATTAACTAACCAATGGCGTACGAAATAAATTTTTATATCCGTAAATTTTCGAGATATAACACAAACTTATATTTTTTTTAAATGGAACCCATATATGATTTTAATCTCAAAAAAATCATGATTTTTTTTCTCTTTTAAATGATATAAGGGTTATTATGTTTTATATTTGTTTTGTCGTCAAAATTATTATTTTTTCCTTGTTTTGTAGTAAATTTACAATTATTTTGAAAATATTGGTAGATTTATATTTAGAAATACTCCTTGTATTTAAATAATTTATTTCGTTACAAAATTTTGCTCAAAACTCGTATTAAATTAATTTTTATAATATTTTGTATCAGGTCGCCCTTGGCACATTATAGTGTAATTTGTAATTATGTATGAGTCTAGAATAAAAATATTAAGTAATAAAGACACAAAATAAATTATATCGATCAAATATACTATAATTAATTAAAATAATAATGTTTTTTTGGGATATAATAAGAAAATTCAGGAAAATAAAGTGAAAAATTAAATTTTAGGGGCAAAACAAATATAAAATATAATAATGATTTTTTGAGACTAAAATCATATATTGGTTCCATCATTGATTATATATACTATCGTAAACTTGAATTTATATATTATATATAAAATCAATGGTTCCATTTAAAAAAATATAAGTTTGTGTTATATCTCGAAAATTTACGGATATAAAAATTTATTTCCTACGCCACTGGTTAGTTAATAAAAATATCTATCTTTTGTATTTGAAACGTTTTTCTCAATTAATAACAGTTTAGAAGTTATTTGAAAAAGAAGAAATCAACAATATTCAGTTTTTCCTCATTATCTAGTGCCCTATGAGAATTTTTGAAAAAACAAAAACACATCTGAGATAACCTCCCAAAGGCGCACAAAAAGTTCCATATAACCGACATCGTATCTCTTATAGTTCTCGAGATCCCAATGGTGGCACCTCTAAATGGGACGCACTGTATATTAGCTAAAATGAATTTAAATAATTTAACAAATGATTTAAAAAACATTTCATTTGATTGTAATAGTGCGTTAAACGTTGTACATAGGTCATGCCAAAAAAAGCTTGCACCTTTGAACGAATGAAAGCGGTCCGTACGCGTTAAACCTTTTCTTTCGACCCTCTACACGTAAATAATTATAGCTATTTTTTTTTTTTCAGAGTATGGTGGATCATCGTCTTTATTCTAAGCTTGATATGCTGCTGTTATCTTATAACGAAGACATGGATAAAATGGAAAACCGACCCAGTGATTTTAAGTTTTGAAAAAGAACAAATTCCAATTTGGGACATACCGTTTCCCGCAGTAACGGTTTGTCCTGTGAATAAAGTTGAGAGAGACGTGTACAATTACACGGAAATGTTTAGAAATAGGAACAATTTAACAGATGAACAGTAAGTATATTATTTAGTATATGAAACACATGAAAATATTCCACTTGCAAAGCTCAATATAAATAAATATCGTAAGTTTGAAACACGCACGAACCGTAGGCGAGTGTTTTAATTCGTCTGAATGAGTTACGGCAATAGGCTATTCCACGATATTTTTTTAAAATTTTTTTCTTGAAGTACTTAAAAATATAAGACCACATGTGAAAGTCCGAGTTAAAAATTCCTCCAAATAAGCGAGATATTAAGGTCCGAATTTTAAATTATCTTTGTGACGTAGGTAATGTGGATATCCCAGAAGTAAACAAACAGTGGTTCACAAGCCACGAAAAAATGTTAAACTACAAAATAATGTATATTTAAATTGTAATATTATAATTCATTATTAGAGACATAAAATAAATTATTATACTTAATTTATTTCATCTATTTTTCGCATTGTATAAAAAAAAGAACGAAATTAGAACGTCACCCGAACAGCAACCGAACAGATCCGAGACACCCGAAGAAGTATATTCTTAGTTAGGGCGAGGCTTCTCAAAACCGGAGGTCATACTTGGATCCTATTTGTTCAAACACTCGTACACATGTCCTGCATCATCAAAAGCAAAACTCCCAGTTCTTCTAGAAGAAATAATTTATAATAAAAGAAATATGGTTTTCCTTATCCTTTAAACTATTATCGTTCATATTTTCAATAAACTTTTACTATTTTTGATTACTGTGGAATAGCCTATTACACGCCTGTAGAATACCTTTATCTACGAGGTTTCAGTAACAAATTACACTTTTCGGTCTGGATAAATTCACAAATTTTAATATTTTGAATAAATATGACATGTCATAATATCACAATAGTTACAAAGTCAACGGTAGGTACTTAATTTTTAAGCAAACGTAAATAATTGCTACTATGATTATAGTTTGTACAGAAATCTATCGTTATTACTCTCTAAGCAGGTCTACTGTTCAGGATTTAAGCTTGATTTATGACGGGGAAAGGACAGGTACGTATTAAATATTTTCCTATTTTATTTTACTTTATTCTGAAATAATGGAACAATTTTTACCTCTCGCTAAGAGAGGTATTGGATTCATACTAAAATTCGCATACCCAGATTTTATTGGATAAGCACGATTTAAGGTCCCTAGAATCCGATTATAACATTTTTAAAATGATGTCTGTGTATGTGTGGGGGTGTGTATGTGTGTGTGTGTGTGTGTGTGTGTGTGTGCGTGTGTATGCATGGATGTTGGAGGGACGATTCCTCAAAAACTATAAGACTTAAAAAATATTTAACTGCAATTTCCTCAATCTGATATTCCTGGGAAGAGCTGAAAAGGTTTTGGTAACAATTGAACAACCGGAAGTAGTAGTTTCTTAGAAAAAATCTTCTAAATATAATTTTTTGGGAGTTTTTTTTTTATTAAATATTGAAGAACATAATATTCTCCATCTAATACACTTAAAATTTTTATTATATCTTTTATAGATTTAGAGATAAAGACACTATAATTTATAGAGTAAACTAATCGCAGAAGCTAAGGCACTAAGGAAACCAGTTGACAAATTCCAATGTTTATAACATAGTTTGTAAATGACACATGTCAGTGTCAAAAATCAAGTGACATTCTGATAGCTTTTTCTGGGAAGTATATTTAATATTTCTTATTGTTTTATTAATTAAATACTTGAAATTCTAGGTAAAATTGTGGTAAAATGCATATATCCATCAGAAATACCGCCAATTTGGTTAATGAATTGGAAGAATCTCTGACATTTAAAAACTTCCTCATACAATGAAAAATAGATATAATTAGAATTATATGTGTGCAGAAGGCATGTTAAATACAATAAAAAACAATATTTGGATAAAGTTCTGTAATATTTTTTTATAAAACGACGGTTCGAAAGCGAAGTGCAATATAATACTTATATAGCCTAATATGGAAATGGCGAGAGGTCTTGTGCTGGCCACAACAGATTTTTTTCAAAGTTCAATTTATTTGCGTAATATTATTTTGTATTATATGTATATATGTATGTAATACACGGAGATTTTCTTGTCCAGTGTTACGTTTGGGTTTGGCCCGTATATAATATACCTATTTTAATGATAATGACACAAATAATATACAAAAACAAAACTTGAAACATAATATAGTAAAAAAAATCTAATGTGGCCAGCACATTACCTTCCGTCAATTTTATGTATTTTGTACAAATTCCTTAACGAATGTTCTTTGGAAAAGATTCTATATAACCAGTAAAATTTTAAAACGAACATAACTATTTTCTACAAATTCCATACCGAAAATTCGTTCAAAAAGATTCTATATATCCAATAAAATTATAACACGAACATATATTATGTAAATTGCAGTTGACACTCACATCTGTTAATTTTTTTTATTCAATTTTGACGTTTTAAACTGTCATTATTAACTCCATAACAACAACTATAAGTAACACTTTTTTCACATGTGAATTAAAAAATTTTTTTCTGTCTACCTCTACGAAAAGTGAAATTTTACGTACTTATTTTCGGACGAAAAATGACACTTTTCTGAACGTTATCACTTTTCGTCCGCAAATCTTTTTCGTACGCTAAGCCTACTACGATTTTATGATTATTGTAATTGTGTGTACTACCGGAATTGTAAATAACAAATATCAAATGAGCAAATTTTATTTTAATGATAAATTTAATTTAAATATGTGCGCAATCAGTAATGAAATTAACTATACTAAAAATTATTAATTTTGACATGACTAATTGTTAATCTAAGATGCCGCTGGATAGAGTTGTTTTCGAGGTTATTTTGTTGGTTTTTTTTTCACCTGTCAAATAGTGTTGATGTGCCTGTGAGTGTGTCTTCCTTCAAACTAAAATAGAGCTAAGAATTAAAATTTTGTGAAAATGGCAGAAGATATATATTATCCTATCATTATTCATATAATAAATAAGGTTTTACGAATTTAAAAAAACGTGTATTTATTTCTAGATCTATTACGTAAAGTAAGGTAGACAGAAAAATGTAATATGTACCTCGGCAAAAAATGCATACTGTAGCCTCAAGCTCTGCTGTAATATGCAATTTTTTGTCCTAGGTACATAAATAACTATTAAATCACTCTCACAAAATTTTAACTCACTCTGGCACTCTGCAACAAAAAATGCACTTAAAAATAACATCAAGAACGAAAATAACACTTACCACATAATTTATCAGACATTATCAACCCTTTTCATTATTTTTTAAAACATAAATGACAGACAATGAAGCTTTTCAAATATGTGACTTGACGTCTATCAGCGACGATTGTCATGCTTAGCCTACTAACTGATCAATTTTTTATTTTGTCAAAATTAAGTATTATGATGGTTTTTATTATTATTTCGTCAAAATTGAATAAAATATTGTACAAACCACGTGAGCTAAGAATGTTTATTCACTCGAAGAATTTAACTCACTCGCCCTTCGGGCTCGTGAGCTAAACTTTCTTCTCATGGATAAACATTACCTTAGCTCACTTGGTGTGTAAATATCTATTAATTTTTTTTTTTTAATAATGTATTATTATATTATTATTATTATTATGTTTTCTGGAACAACTGCCGAATTTGGGCAACCAGAGCGTTCAGCATAGTACGTCATGCTATCCCCAGCTGTGCGCGGTCTACCACAGGCTTAGTAAGTCAAAGCCATAACGGTAAAATTCTGTACAAACTATACTATACAGTGTCCCACACTCTATCTTCAGTGTAGCAGAGATAGCCAATGTTATTGTTATGGACGTTTTCTGTACCATGTTGCCAAATTTTCAATGTAATGTAATAGTGAAACATTAATAAATTTTCATTGCTATACCACAATTAGTTAACACTGTACAATTTAAGTTTTATGAGGGACTCTTATATACCCAAGGGCTTATTGGAATCACTCGAAATTTATCTGCAGTTCTAAATAGTTTTATTTACAGGGGCGCGAAAAGATGCGTTGGAACCGGGGAATAAAAAAACATGCTGCAGCTATTTGTACATGTAATATGTATTATTTCAATGCAATATTTTAAAAGCGCCTGGCATACTAATCTTGATCAAATGCATTAGAGATTAAAATATTATAAATTCAAATTGAAGATTATAAAAAAAGATGTAAGATATATGCAGTATTTCTATCAAGTCTAAATATTAGTAAATTATCAAATAAGAAGATATAAATTAAATAAAAAAATAATGCTTAATAATTGTAACTCTTTATGAGTTCATTATATAATATGTCGACATAAATAGCATAAAACATAAAAAAATATTCTTCATCAATATGACATTGTTATAATGTATCGTAGGAGGAACACAAAAAATTAGGGATTTCAATTCATCATATCTATCTGCTCTAATCGGCAAGCATGGTGTTACAAAATATAGTGTTAATTATTTCATGTAGCTCTATATCTCTTCGTAGAATGGAAATATGTAACATAGGGAATTTATATTGTTGACGAAGATTGTAAAATGTCCAATTAAGTACAAAAATGTTTTGTATTATTTACTTTATATTGACTAGAGTTTATATGTTAATTATTTTCATTTACCTATGCTTGTTATGTTTTTATACCATACTTATATTTTGTGTTTGTATTATTTTATATTTTTTGTAAATTGTTAAACTGACCAGTTTATTATTTATTTATTTTTCTTTTCACCCACCAGTTTAGATACACTGAAAGTACACCAGTCATAAATACATTTAATGAAGTACCCGGAATATTTCATCTCTTTTTGGGCATATATTTTGCTCTTTCTATCTTGTAGTCTAACAGCAGGCAAATTTGGCAACATGGTACTCCATTAGACCCTATACTGAACATAGAGTGTGGGACACTGTATAGTATATGATTAACTATGTCCTATCCTATGAAATAATTTAGTTTTAAATTTAATATTGTAACATATCAAGAAATAAAAGTATTATGTATGTAAAATTAATAGGAGTAGATAAAGTAATAAAACGAAAAGAAAATCTATTATAAATAAATGGATTTCATAAGTTGAGAATAAAAATATTTTTTATTGAACATATATAAAACAATAATTATTAAGTCGCGGCTTCTTAAAACTTTTATTAATGTGTGTTTTGTATATCACAAAAAGGTTATGTATTTACAGAATACCTACATATATTATCGTTTGTGTAATGGAAAAGTTTTAAATTGATTTTCATTAGTTAATTAAAACATTACGTTAGTGAGTATATTGTTAACATATCCATTGGGATTCAACAGCATAGGGTGTAGATGATAAATTAAATAGATGTAACACAGTTAATCTCTTAATGCAATACAAATTAAAATATTATCTTTCATAAATTCGCGAATATTCGTAATTTTTTCACTAATTAAAAACTCATTTACTATATTTATTATATTAGTAAACTTGCACTTGTTTAATTCCGCCCGAGAAAACAATGGGGTATTCCACTGCATTTTTACTTCTCGCTAAGAGCTCTCAAGCATCAAATTGAAACGAATTATATAATTCAATTTTTGTTGTTCTAAAGTGTTGCCATACAAATCAATGGATACCACTAGTGTGTCATTCGGAGTTGTATTTATGTGAAGAAGACCTAAATCCTAAATATTAAATGCCAAAATGCTACATCGGACACAATCTAGTAATATTACAATAATCGAAACATGCAGACACATCATTCGGAAGTGGAACATCTTCAATATCATCCATTTGAGGACTATTTTGATCAGACATGCGAAATTGCATGAATAATAAAATATTTTTGACTGTTATTAACAGGTTGACAGATGATGTGTCTTTTGTATTTATATTAAATTTTTACGTTATACCTATATTATCCGTTATTTCCAATTGTTTATACAAGACTAAAATTATTTGTTTTATTTATATTCAATTTAGTTGTACATAAATGCAGAAACAAGTTGCAGTACCATAAATATTGGGATGATTTAAAACTGTCTCGCGTTTGCACCAATCACAAGCAGTAAAATGTTGTCCCTGTACTATGCTACACAGCAACTCCAATCATAAACCAGATTCAGTACGAGTATTGACCACTGTAGAGAATCGATATGACATCTGGTGACTAAATTTTAAACTAGTGCATGACGGTAGGTGCGAGCAAATACAACAAATGTTTGCATACATTTTTTAAAAGTATTTCTTTTATACGAAAATGAATGTTGCAAAACGCGGTAAAAGCAATATTATGTGTTGCGTATAGGGGTGTCATTCGCTTATGAGTAGGGAAACTCATTTAAGTTTCCACATTTTTCCAAAAATAGGTAAAAATAAAGTGACTATAACTACAAATGCAAGCATTCAACAAATATTGGATAGATTTCAAGCTTGGAAGTATGTTTTACGTTCTGGAAAACAAATTTCCACGTATATAAGAGTATGTTCGAGACATTTTAAAGACAGTGGCTGGTAGCACAAGCCTTGTTTTAACTAAAACACTGTTTTAAAAAATGTCAAATTCAAATTTCAATATTTAATTTCACCCTTATGCGTATAGAACGATATTTTTGAAATATTTGTTTGAATATAAACTATGTTCTGCTTTAAAATTATATTTTGATAAATTGGATATTATTTATTTTTATTATTAAATAATGAAATTTGACATTTCTTAAAACAGCGTTTTAGTTAAAACAGGGCTTGTGCTACCAGCAAATGACTTTATTCTTCCAGGTATTATTTTTAATAATTATATTTGAAACATATTTATGATTATTTAAATTTTTAGAAATTCCTTCTCAACGGAGAAATAAAAAAAATGCTGTATCATATTTGTGACGACAGAGCACTTGCTTGAAGACAGAGTGATATTACATTTATAATTTCTTGATAACTATCGGTAATTCAACATAATATAATGTGATTCGCATTCAGAACTTCTTCGCCTGTTTACAAGATTAATATTTTAAATAAAGTAGTAAATGAACATTATATACAATCATACCTTCAACAATATTCCTAGAATGATCAGTAGCCTTTAGAAGGTCAAATATCTTAACAATACTTAGTTTCATTTTCAAGAAACACAAGCAAAATTGTATCATATGACAGTGACAGATTGTACACCTACCGTCATGCATCCGCCATATTGAAAATGCTTGCAGCGCCTCTATCGGTTATTTCAATTAAGAATACAGGGTGATTTTTTTCAAGGTGTCCATAGGAGATTAACATGGGAACTCAGTTTTTCGCAAACCATTGCCCCTCGATTTAACCTACGGCAATGGTTATGGTGTCAATACAAAGATAAAAAATTTCCCCATCCGAAAATACCAAATACGTGGAAATTATTTAATATTTTAGGCCCATAAATTAGTTTTAAAATTTATTCATTTTCCTATTAATAGCAGTAACCATGCCAAATCTGAACAAAAAGATAAACAGATGCTTGACATTTTATCTGTGAGAATAGGTTAATTGACATTGTCAAGAGACATTACTTCTGAGTTATGTCAACCTATTCTGACAGATAATATGTCAAGCATTTGTTTATCTTTTTGTTCAAATTTGGCATGGCTACTGCTATTAATAGGAAAATGAATAAATTTTAAAATTAATTTATTGGCCTAAAATATTGGATAATTTCCACCTATTTGGTATTTTCGGATGGGGGATTTAAAATATACAGACTGTTATGTCATTGTTACTATAATATTGTATATTCATCTACATATGCTATATGAACAAATAATACTATTTTTTATTGCAGATATAAAGAATTCTGGGATATATCTTTAGTTTGCAATTTACAACAATATAAAATTCATTTTAATTGCACACTATTCACTACAGACGAAGATGCAATTGAAAAAATAACTGAGGTAAATATATGAATTAAATTAACTATGGTGAAAATGAAATGGCGGAAGATTTACGTCATCGACCTGAAAAAACCTTATAAAATGAAATATAACTTGTACAAATTATTTATTTTTAAATACAGAAGAAAAAAATAGTATATATACCGGGAGTTTATTTTATCAGTAAACATAGGGTATATCATTGCCATAGTTACGATATGAATGTTTGACAGCAATGTATTGAAGCGTTTATTTTATGAGTAAACATAGGCGTTTAACATGGGAAGCTGTATTTTGTAAATACAAAGTGTCCGCCAAATAATCAAACCATGTTATTGAACATGATAATAGTACATTACATTTTGTATATTATTTACTATGAACTGCTTTAATAATATTGCAATAAATTACAGAAATTGTCAAATAAATAATTGTTTCACTTTTTTATTATGCAATATGAAAAGCTTCACGAATGTCTCCGATGGCGCAGTGGTTATAACAGTGGCGTCTAAAATTTTTGGTTTTGGTAATTATTTTATTTTTTTTCATAAAAATTGTTGAACTTTTAAAAATCAATTTCCATATTACAATCATTTAAAAATAACAATTACATTGTAATAAATAGAGAAAATAATTGAGAATAATTGATTACAATAATCAAAATATTGATACAATAACAATGCATTGTATTTTCTTTTGATATTAATAAAAATAACTGAAATATAATAATGCATTGGTATTACATGTTTTGATTATTGTAATCAATTATTATCAACTATTTTCTCTTTATTTATTACAATGTTATTATTATTTTTAAATGACTGTAATACGAAATATAACAGAGATTTTAAAAAGTTCAACAATTTTTATGTAAAAAAAATAAAATATTTACCCCAACCAAAAATTTCAGACGTCAATGTTTATAACCACTGCGCCATCGGAGACATTTGTAAATCTTTTCATATTGCATAATAAAAAATTGAAACAATTATTTATTTGACAATTTCTGTAATTTATTGCAATTTTTGCAATATTATTAAAGTAATGAATATTAAATAATGTACAAGATGCAATGTACTATTATCATGTTCAATAGCATGGCTTGATTTTTGGCCATATACTTTGTATTTACAAAAAACTGCTTCCCATGTTAAACGCCTATGTTTACTCATAAAATAAACGCTTCAATACATTGCTGTCAAACATTCATACCGTAACTATGGCAATGATGTACCCTATGTTTACTGATAAAATAAACTCCCGGTATATATATATATATATATATATATATATATATATATATATATATATACAGGCTGTCTCAATAAGCTTGCTCACTATTGGTAACTTTTTTATTTAAAGAGATACGGAGGTTGATTAAATGAGCAAAATTGTGCCATTTTATATTAGAAAATTGGTCATGTAGATAAAATAAAAATTGTGTCAGCGGTTCCCAAAATTTGGGACAGAATACATATTTTTTAAATGGAACTATATTTTTTATTATTTTATTGGAAAAATTAATTTTTTCTCTTTCCAATAAGGTAATGTTGTTTATGTACAATTTTTTCAAGTAAACGAGTTATTTACGTTTAAAGATAAAAATTATCTTTTATTAGTTTATTTAGTCAAGTAAACCATGGAAACATTTGTCTTTTATAAAATTATTATTTTATTAACTTATTTTATAATAATAACAATACAATTAAAGAAAATATTCAAATTGAAAGCCATTATTTCTTTCGCACATTTCAGCTCTTTTGGAAAGAGAGCCGACCGTTCTACGTAACTGGTGTCTAGATATAACTTTCCATATAGCAAGATCATATATAACTTTTCTTTATTTGTAAAGTTATTAAACATTATTAAACACATAGAACTTTACGGGAGAAATTATTAAACGTCAAACAAACAAAGAATCAATTGTTTCCACGGCTTACTTGGCTAAATAAACTAATAAAACAGTTTACAAAATTTTAATTATTAACCGTAAATAACTCGTTTATTTGAAATAATTGTACATAAACAACATTACCTTATTGGAAAGAGAAAAAAATGTTCTTTCCAATAAGATAATAAAAAATATGTGGTTCCATTTAAAAAATATATATTTTGTCCTAAATTTTGAGAACCGCTGACACAATTTTCATTTTGTCTCCATTACCAATTTTCTAATATAAAATGGCACAATTTTGCTCATTTAACCAACCTCGCATCTCTTCAAATAAAAAAGTTACCAATAGTGAGCAAGCTTATTGAGACACCCTATATATATATATATATATATATATATATATATATATATATATATATATATATATATATATATATATTAATGAAATTTACAAGTATTTCTAAATTAATATCTATTCCTTTTACGGAATATAAAATTATTTGAAATAATTGTAGTTGATTTTTATACCATACGTTGGCATGACAATGTTTCATTAAATTTTATATCGATCTAATATCGATCATGTCTCTTAGTTGTCAGTTTTCTCTGCGTTAAGTATTTGTAACTTGTGCTATAGTATTACTTGTTTATTTTAATATGTAATAGACTATAATACATCCATAATAATGCGTAAAGAATTAAGAAAGCAATTTAAGAAACTAACCGTGGATGTCGTAAACTTTTTCGAACGGAAATTGTTCAATGGTGGGCCATTAATTCCGTTGAAAGCCGTGCAAAAGGTATTTTTTTTTCAAATATTTCTTTTGTTATCAATCTTGAATTAAATTATGTATTTTTAGAGAGCAACAGATGCCCTGCAAATAAGCAAATCTTGGTAAGCAGATATGGGAGCTCGTGTCAGAATGACAGCTAGTAATCATGTAGGTACATAACTTACAAATGTCATAAATTTTAATTCAAAATTTCTAGATTTTCTACGTTTTCTTTGTCACCAGGAATGTGAACTTTACTTAGCGAGTTAAGTAAAACACATGAAATTGGAAAATTATGAAAATTGGTACGAAAAATGATGACACTTAACATCTGTATACAGAATGTCCCAGATTTAAACGGCATAACTTGAACCATGGATTAAACACGTAAAAATATGGTGACAAGTTCATTTGAGCAAATGCCCGTAAATGCTTTGTTTCAGAGATATTCATGTTTTTCTTATTGGAGCAGCGCTACCTTAAAAATCAACTTTATAACGAGATATCAAATATTATCTTATGAAGTTATGACATAGCAAGTAATTTAATGATAGGTAAATGATTTGGCTATTACCTACTTTCGATACAAAATTTAGTTTGCTTGGTAAGGGCAAAAATGAAAATTATCGATGAATTCAAACAAATTTGTTATTTATGTACAGTAAAATAATAACGATTTTTTATAACATTTGTTCAAAATGTTCACCTGTAGCAATCAAACAGGCACGACAACGATCTGCCAGATGTGGTTTCGCAAACTTGAATAATTTTTCTGCGTAGAGTATCCAAATTATCTATCGATTCATCACAAACTCTTTCTTTTATGGCACCCGAAGCAAAGAAATCTAAAGGTGTTAGATCGAATGAACGGACTGGCCATGGTAAAAGTCCTCTGCGACCAATCCACCATTGTGGATAGTGTAAATTTAACCACTCTCTTGGTTGTCTCCCATAATGTGCAGGGCAGCCATCTATCTGTACCCAAGAGTTTCTTCTTATTGCTAATATAACTTCTATTGAAATCATTATTTAGAAAGTTGTAGAACCTCTCTGAATTTAAACGATGTGGCAAAAAGAAAGGGCCTATTAAAATATTTTCAATAATACCTAGCCAAACATTACATTAAAATTCATAATGGAAATTTTTCTCTTTAATTGCATGAGGATTTTCATGTAACCAAAGATGAGAATTTCTTTGATTCAAAACCATGTCACCCGAGCAATGTCACGCAGCGACCAATGCAGTGGCAGATCGTTGTCGTGCCTGTTTGCTTGCTACAGGTGAACATTTTGAACAAATGTTATAAAAAAATAGTTATTATTTTATTGTACATAAATAATAAATTTGTTTGAATTCATCGATAATTTTCTTTTTTGCTCTGACCTTAGGCAAGCAAACTAAATTTTGTATTGAAATTAGGCAATAGCCAAATCATTTACTTATAATTAATTTAATTATTGTCATAACTTAATAAGTTAATATTTAATATCTCGTTATAAAGTTGATTTTTTAAAGCAGCGCTGCTCCAATAAGAAAAACTTGAATATCACTGAAACAAAACATTTACGGACATTTGCTCAAATGAACTTGTCACCTTATTTTTACGTGTTTAATCCATGGTTCAAGTTATGCCATTTAAATCAGGGACACCCTGTATAATTACTACCTATCATTCTGACCGTAGACTACGTTATTAAATACAAGGCCGGGAAACATCACAGTATCTGTCAAACGAAAACTCTAGTTCCAAACTCGCCGTTTTGGCGCGGCTTATTCTCGCTGTCATATAGCTGTCTTTTTGACGTACGTGTTTTGTGGTTATAACCGCTAAATTGATATCAATATATTTTTTGACAGTCTAAAAATGACATTTGAATGACAGCGGGAATAAGTCGCGCCCCCATCAGCGGTTTTGGAACTAGAGTTTTTGGCCAGATTTTTAAACAAAATTTGAGTTGTTTCCCGGCCTTGTATTTAATAACGTAGGCTACGTTCTGACACGGTCCCTCTTATCTGCTTGTCAAGAAAGACCAACAAAGTCACATGACTTCTCGCGCCTTATAAATTAGTATCCTATGTAAACGTAGTAGTATATGATATCATTACTTTAGGGATATTTTTTGATGACGTAAGTCTTCTGCCATTCCATTTTCACCAGATTTGCACCATAGGATCTATGAAGTGAAATTAGTAATTATTGCTAATCCCAAGCAAATCCCATCTTATCGCCGGCTATGAAAGTCAATTAATACCGTTCCACTCAAACTTCAAACATCCTATACTATTTTATTGTTTTTAGGTTGCTCCATTTCTTTCATATTCCATGTTTGAAACTAAATGGCAGAACCAAGAATACGAACAAGACAAATTATTTTCGCAACAAATTACTGAAGATGGACTCTGTTACACTTTTAATTCTCTAAGTCAGAAGGATATGTTCACAGATGAAGTGTAAGTACATGTATAAATTTATTTCTTTCCTTATTCGCTATTGGCCACACTATATATATATATATATATATATATATATATATATATATATATATATATATATATACAGGGTGTTAATACTAAGTCGTTATACCCGAAAATGGTAGTTAGAACTCATTAAAACAAACAACTTTCCTTAGTTCCAATTTTTGATTTGGTGCCCCGGTTCGTAGTTATTGGAGTTCTTTTGTTTTTCGAAAAATCGTCATTACTCCATTATTTTAAAGACTATTGAAAACAAATTTTCTTCCAAATTTACCTTTAGGCTCTCTAAAACATTTGGCATTTATAATTATTTTTTATTTTTTCAAATGACAAAATGGCGATCGATCAAAAATTTCAATACATGATTTTTTGATAACCACTCCATCGATTTTCGAAAGTAAAACATTTATAAAATCCTTAAACTGTCTACTACAATATTTGTCATAAACATTTTTTTCAATCTATCAAAAAAAAGTTTTAAAATTAGAACTAAGAAAAGCTGTTTGTTTTAATGAGTTCTAACTACCATTTTCGGGTGTAACGACTTAGTATTAACACCCTGTATATATACAGTATGTCCCATTTAAAAGTGCCACCATTGGGATCTCGAGAACTATAAGAGATACGATGTCGGTTAAATGGAACTTTTTGTGCGCCTTTAAAAGGCCATCTCAGATGAGCTTTTGTTTTTCAAAAAAATTTCATAGGGCACTAGATAATGACGAAAAACTGAATATTGTTGATTTTTTCTTTTTCAAATAACTTCTAAACTATAAGTAATTGAGAAAAACGTTTTAAATATAAAAGGTAAATATTTTTATTAACTAAGCAGTGATGTACGAAATAAATTTTTATATCAGTAAATTTTCGAGATATAACACAAACTTATATTTTTTTAAATGGAACCCATATCTGATTTTCATCTCAAAAAAATAATTATTTTTTTCTCTTTTCAATGATGTAAGGGTTATTATGTTTTATATTTGTTTTACTCCTAAAATTTAATTTTTCTCTTTATTTTCCTGAATTTTCTTATGATTTCCCAAAAAAACATTATTATTTTTATTAATTATATTGTATTTGATCGACAAAATTTATTTTATGCCTTTATTACTTAATATTTTCATTCTAGACTCATAATTATAAATTACACTATAATGTGCTAAGGGAGACCTGATACAAATATTATAAAAAGTAATTTGATACGAATTTTGAGCAAAATTTTCTAACCAAATAAATTATTTAAATACAAGGAGTATTTGTAAATAGAAATCTACTAATATTTTCAAAATAATTGTAAATTTAATACAAAATAAAGAAAAAATAATAATTTTGAAGGCAAAACAAATATAAAACATAATAACCCTTACAGCATTGAAAAGATAAAAAAATAATTATTTTTTTGAGACTAAAATCAGATATGGGTTCCATTTAAAAAAATATAAGTGTGTGTTTATATCTCGAAAATTTACGGATATAAAAATTTATTTCATACGCCACTGGTTAGCTAATAAAAATATCTATCTTTTATAATTGAAATGTTTTTCTCAATTAATAATAGTTTAGAAGTTATTTGAAAAAGAAAAAATCAACAATATTCAGTTTTTCGTCATTGTCTATTGTCCTATGTAATTTTTTTTGAAAAACAAAAGCTCATCTGAGCTGGCCTCCCAAAGGCGCACAAAAAGTTCCATTTAACCGACATCGTATCTCTTATAGTTCTCGAGATCCCAATGGTGGCACTTTTAAATGGGACACACTGTATATATTCAGTCGCTATAGTTCAAACATAAGAATTTTGTCATGATCGCTTAAAAATACCATTCATTGCCACCGCCACTCGAATAGTAGATAAGTAAGAAGATGATATGTCAAAGAAAATTCTTATTTTTGTAGACGGTTGCAAAAAAAATTCCATGCAAATTTGCATTCGGTTCAGAATTATTAATTTCCCTAATACAAAAATAACTATATCAAAAACTATTTAAGGTGTTTCCTCTATTGTAGTAAAATACCATTAAATCATACGTATTATTTTTTTAGGAACAGTACGTTTATAGGTCACGAAACACACAACACAATATGGGACATAGAAAAAGGTTACAAATCCAAAATAAAGAAAACAGATTATCCCAGGCGGACAACAAAAGATGGACTTACATCTGGATTAAGTTTTATGCTTCATTATATGACAGAGAATATTGACTATGTATGTGGAATGCCAATTTCTGGATACAAAGTACGTACCAACATTTTCAGATTTGATATGTCAATAAACCTCACTCTTTAGATATAATGGGGTATGTGACGAAATTTTGATTTGTATTTTCAATTAGACAATAGCTATTTGTATATTAAGGTCCATTTTCATAATACGTTTCATGTTCACTGTAACACTAGAATTTAAAATTAAAGTTGTATTCGTTTTCATGATTTAACTTTAGCACTTTAGCTGGCACTCTAGCATTACTTTAAATTACAATCTGGTGACCCGGGTTCGATTCCGGCCAGTGCAGACTATAGTGACTGTATATACATAGTGTGGCCAACCGCCGCAATATTTAAGCAAAATGCGCGGGAAATTTGAATTCATATGATGTGATAACTAAACAAAATTCGATAAAAATTTAATGAAAGAGCATATTAAATGGAAATAAAATATTTATTTTCATTTTAAATCCTTTCGCAGAACTATTTTCACAACCAACCGCCACGCAACCAGGCATCTAAAATATATACATTAATATTAGACATTTTTAGTAATTTTGACAGTTAATCTAAAAAAGATGTGATGTTAAAAAATATGTATATATTACTTTGAGTTATAAATATACAAATACACGTGTAATTTAATTATTTGCACTATCTAAAATATAAATATAATATAATTACTATCAATTCACGTATAATTCACATAATAAATCTCAAAATGTCACTTTGTCGGCATAATATCCGCCATATTTAAGCAAATTCGCGCCGACCAATAAAATCGATCCCCCTATTGACCACACTATGTATATACAGTTACTATAGTGCAGACTATTAATCGCACAAAAGTGATCCCTGTGGTGCACTCTTCACAACGGCTATTAGTGCCCGTGAGGTGACGCCTGGTAAGCGCCCACGCGGTAAAAATATATCATCATTATCTATGTCTTCCTGTATTGGAAATGCTGGCACCCCCAGTAATGGGTAATATGCCGTGATGATATATTTATTTATTAAAATTACTCTTACGGCCGAATTCACCATTCCTTGATCGTGAGTTGATCCACAGATCAACACTGATTCTGAATCAATCCAATTCACCATTAAAAATCAAGCTAATCTACTAAACAAAATCAATTATCAAATGATTCGTCCTATTCCATGAATCAAGCTTTGATCAGATCTTTGAATCAAAATTTGCACATTTATAGCTATGTTAGAATTCTGGCTGTTGTACTCATTTGTAACTTTGTATCATGCTTCTTCTTCATCTTTATTTAAAACCTCAAAGGTTTCATTATTTTTAAATATACTTTTATTTCTTTCATTTTCACTATATTTAAGAACATTCCTTTATTAGAATCTATGTAAATTTCTACCTATATCAAAATAAAAATATATTATTATAGAAAAATCATAAAATATATTTTACAAATCAATGGGCTACTTGCGTGGTACTGAAAATCCGATTTCTGTCACTATATACGTAATGTTATATTGAAAACATATATAAAAATATAAATTTTATTTTAAAATAATTATTTGTTTTTTACTAAATTAAGAAAGAAAATTTTCTGTGACGTCTTTATATTGAACTGGGGGAGGGGAAGCATGTTTAAGAATGTTATCAATAGATGGCACGACGTGCGTAAAGTTTTAATTTGAATTTGACATTAGTTCATTTTTCTCTCTCTCTGGTCTCTCAAATACATTAATTACTTTATAAATAAACACATAGGTAATTACATGTAATTTAAAATATCGATACCAAAAAGATAAACTAAAATACTAACCTCCAAACTATTGTTGAAACGTCAAACAGGTGATCTAGATTACCCGCACAAACATACCATTACTATGGGCTGGCACCACGCTGTGGCTTTACGACTATTCATTGGTGCGGCGTAATTCTACGTCATATATGGCGGGAATTGAAATAATCAAATTTCATTATTTTTTTTCTGGCTAATTAATAATAATTTTGTCAAAAGAAAAAATATGGGTAGCAAGTTTTTACCTTCTCTTCAAAAATATTAAATAAAAAAGGTACGCAAGTAGCCCATTAAAAACTTACATATTAATACTTTTTAACGGAAAGTACAATTACCACAAATAAAATTATATGACAGTTACATTAACTGTCAAAAACCAAAACAAAACTGTGAATCTGTTGATCATGATTACATTGTACAGAAATCATCGACCTTTAAACTAATAGACGCAGCGTACGAACAAAACGCTTGTCCCGCCATAACGGTGCAGACACAGTATCTCTATCCTTCAACAGTACGGAAGTTAAAAAAACGCGGCAAAATAAAAAAATTGATTTGTCCCTACTTGTTATTGCATAATCGCTAAGAGTATAGATTTTTTTTTTTAGCATAATTCGTTTTATATACATATGTATATTATAGGGACAAGACAATTAATAAGAACTTACATATGAAATGACACAGCTGAACCGCGTACATACTGCTGACTGCACGAAATACACCGTTTCCCCATTATTTTGTCGCAAAAGTAAATAGTACACAGTCACGAAATGTCAAATGTAGATTTAGTTATATGCGCAGTATACTTTAACTGAGAACTTCCGTACTGTTGAAAGACAGAATATATATTTCTATCCTTTTATGTTGAAGCATTATTCTAACAATAAAAGAATAGGAGACACTTGGTCCATTAGTTTAAAGGTCGATAACAGAAATCAAGTTGGTGAATTAAAACAAACGTTGATTTACGAATCAGCTTGATTCCCTAATCAGTTGACCATTAATCAACGGAATAATGGTGAATTCGGCCATAAGGGCCGGTTTTTTGATCTCTGGTTAAAATTTTAACTTCTAGTTAAGTAAACAATATTTTGTTGGCAGCAATTCTTGCAACATCCTTATTATTTGTAGTTTACGAAAATTAAATTGTATTAAAAATATTTCTTCTCCAAAAAAAATTTAACATCAGTCCATATTTATTTGACGGTGAGTATAATATACATTAAAAAAAGAGTGTCGTCTTATATAATTCATGGGCTTTTTTGTTGACAAAACGGCCAATGTATTTATTATTATTACTACTATTTTTATTATTATTATTATTACTATTTTTATTATTATTAAATATGCGCATATTTATAGATTACTCTTCATAGCCCGGCCGAAGTACCAAAAGCAGCGCAACAATATTTTATGGTACCTGCTAGTAGAAAAGCTAATCTTATAATAAAACCAGAGTTAACTAAAACATCCACAGCACTGAAAAACCTCCCTCCAGAAACGAGAAAGTGTTATTTTGATAAAGAAAAGTCTTTACGATTTTTCAAAGTATACACACAAACGAATTGTAGAATGGAGTGTGACGCTAACATAACTATGCAATACTGCGACTGTGTGCCGTTTTATTTACCTCGTAAGCAAAATAAATTATTTTTTCCTGTTTTGTACAGTAATGTACTATTTTAATATACTCAAAATCGTAGAGTAATGGGTTACTTTACAACATAACAACCGTCACTGCATAGCAACGGTTTTGTTATTAAATACATTTTGACACAAGGAATTGTTTATTTTTATTTATGTTTTTTACTTCCTTGTACGAAGTAAAGGAAGTATTGTAATCGCGAAAAAATTCGGTTTCCAGATTTCAACGGAAATATCCATTTTGACCATCCCTGAATCCATTTTGACTAATTTCGTCGTGACGTCTGTACGTACGTACGTATCTCGCATAACTGAAAAACGGGAAGCCGTAGAAAGTTAAAATTTTGTATTTAGGACTGTTATAACATCTAGTTGTGCACCTCCCTTTTTGGTCATAGCATAACTTTCAGAAGTGGTACTTTACTTGAAGCCCATAATAGATTTTATTGGAAAACTATATTAAAATATAATTCAAAACTTTTCAAATTTGGTATATAAGACTTTTATATCAATGGGAATAACATAATAGATTTTAGTAAAAATGGTCTATTCGGAAGTGGTACTTTACTTGAAGCCTATAGTAGATTTTAATGAAAAACTATATTAAAATATAATCCAAAACTTTTCAAATTTGGTATATAATACTTTTATATCAATGGGAATAACATAATAGATTTTAGTTGAAATGGTATACCCAGAAGTGGTACTTTACTTGAAACCTATAATAGATTTTAATGGAAAACAATATTAAAATATAATCTAAAACTTTTCAAATTTGGTATATAATACTTTTATATCAATGGAAATAACATAATAGACTTTGGTTAAAATAGTCTAACCGGAAGTGATACTTTATTTGAAGCTATTATCAGTTTTTCTTGAAAAAAATGATGTTATTTTGAATTTAACAATAAATGCTTCAAATAAAAGTTTTAGAGAATTGAATTTTGCGTCGAAAACTTCAAGTATGATTAAATTAGTTCTTTGTATAAGCGAGATATTTAAATTTAAACATTATGTACTTTTTGGTTTCTGTAATTAAGTTTGCTATGAATTAGGACAAGAAATAACAAAAAAAAATAAAGAATTTAATGTCAATGTCAAATTATGTCAAATACGTGCAATTTTATGATTGGGTCTGTTATTATACATTTTTTAATTATTAACAAAATATGTTTAGTGTAACAGGCGTACAAGGAAGTCATGTGGTGTCCACATCAGATATTTTTTAGATGTGTTTATTTCAGAATGTTATGCCGCAAAAATTCAAATTTTAATACGAAAAAATAGTGTACGCCTTCGAGCATATACTGACTAGAGAAGTAATTCCCTATACCAATGCATAGGATGAAGTGATCGGAAGACATATAGGCGGGGGGCCGGAAGTCATGGTGAATTGCGGGCAGTGTTTTGTTGCGTTATATGTCACTGCTTGTCATTTTACTGTAACCAAACCTTATTTTTTGCGAGTAGTTTGTGAGTATATCTCGGACTATATCAAATTGTAATGAAAAATACAAAGAAAGTAAGGATATTTCGTTTCATGTGTAAGTAACTGGGATTTGTTTTACAAATAATATATTAAACAAAGTGTAACTTTTAGGTGTCCTACTAATAATGATGTAAGAGTAACGAGACTGAAATTTATTGGAAATACAGGTGATTTATATATTTCAAAAGCAGCAATTAGTCATTACTTTGTAGAAAAGGTAGTACAAATATTAAGATAATACGCAGTCCGCAATACACCATGGCTTCCGTATGTGTTCCGATCATAACAAACATCGTAAGGCGCCCTCTAGTCTATATGCTCGAAGGTGTCCGCGCGTTAAGTATTCGCTATCACTCGTACTTAACAAATGAAACATCAGTAATTCAATGGCACTCTGAAATTTTCTGTAAATTGCGAATTATAATTTGCATTTTTTTTTTTTTTCGTAATATAAAAAGAAATTGTGATTAATTTTAGTCTCATATATTTTTTATTTACAACTTTTCTGTAAATTTAATAGATAATAACTACCTACAGTAAAATGAAAAAAGAAAAACATTGTATATAACGGATTCTAAGTAGACACCCGGTATATCGTAAATTTCACCCGGTATATCGTAAATTTAAAATTAAAAATTTGAAATATTAGGTAAAATTTAACAGCTCGATTCACAAAAAAGTTTAAGCTAATCCTCATTTTTGGATTAGTGAATTCTATTCTATTCCGGTATTTAAAATTTAATTTTCATGATCAATAAAGGTAGATTCTAGGAATAGGTTAGACTATATTTTAAGATATAAACTGTCAAAATTAGAGTAGAATTCGCTAATTCAAAAATGAGGATTAGCTTAAACTTTTTTGTGAATCTGGCTGTAAAAGTTTACGGTCTTGACGGATGCGGAATACCGATCCTGCGGCGTAATTTGTTCATTTCATTTAATCATTGTTATCATCAGTTTTCTTACATAATTATTCTTCTATAATATAATAACTTTTATCGTATTTTATAGGTGCATACAATACCTCTATATGCGGATTTGCAAGTAATGAATGTATTAAAGAAGTTGAAGGTAAGTAATACCTTTGGTTTTATTCAGTTAGCCAAATAAATTGATGTTTATTCCAACTGAATATTTTTTTAAATTATAGTGTAAAATTTAATTGACCAGCTGAATAAAATCAAGTTTAATTTTTATGTGCTAGTAATGCAACTGGACATTAACAAATTAAAACTGAATTTTTTGTGAAAATAATTCGCCATTTTCATATTTAAAAATAAATAAACGAATTAAACTATTTCAGCTACAATAATCGATGTAGAAATGACACAAAAAGGGACAAACATGACTGAAGATGATAGAGAAAGAATAGAATATACTAGGGGATTATACAATAAATGTCAGTGTCTCCCTTCTTGCAATAGTATACAATATTCCGCAGAAATAACTCACAGCGAATTTCACCTTATACAAAATGTAATAGCCACCGGTATATTTGAAGATGATTTACCACCCAAGTAAGTATAACCACAGACCCAATATATATTGGGTCTGTGGTATAACTCACTCTTTATATAACATACATAGTTGAATTCACCTTAGAGAAAATTCATCCCCTTTACGAACTAAGTTCAGACAAACACTTCATAAAATCTTAATAACTCCATTCTTATCCGGAATACGGTATATATCGTGAGTTTCAGCTAAAATGCAATATTTACTTTTCTGTCATTAATGTATTACTATGGATACCAGTTACACGTACTGTATCTATGAATTAAGATTTTATGCTGTCAAATTTAGTAGTGTCTTTTACTTAGTTTTTATGAGGGTACATAATATCTTGTGTACCTCATAAAAACTATGTAAACGACACTACTAAATTTGACAGCATAAAATCTAAATTCATAGATGCAATTCGTAGATGGTCTTGATCGGACTTCTTTCAAAAATTTTACTGTACATAGATATTTTTAGAATAGTGCCAATCTTTGTTTTGCGTTATTAAATAAATATGTACACTGAATATTTTTTGTTTCTTTTTCACACATCGTATCAATCAAGCATAAAAAATTAAAGAAAATTTTGTAAGAAATCACGGTTGCTTACTTTTCAGGTATCTTATCTGTTATCTAAAATTTTTATCTGGATAAAATGTAAAGTATCTGTTATCCTTATCTAGATATATTGCGCAATATTTATCTTTTATCTGTTATCCAGATAACGAAAATCATTATCCGATTCAACACTGCATATCACAAACATTTCTCAAACATAACCAGCATTGTAACATGTAACCATTCGTTTTGTTTTTTCTTTAGTAAATATCTTTAAAACGTGATGTCAAGTATTTTATCTGGAACGGTGCAGTATGTAGTATGTGTAATTAGTATCTATAGGCCATCCAGCGAATCAAGCGGTTTACGTCATAAATACAATATCACTAGAAACAATGACGTCATATGTTAAAAAGTTTACATGAGCATGTAAAACGGATTAAAATATATATGATCTGTGGGTTGCCTTCATAAATCCAAATCTTTCTTAAAAAGGTAACACGTCTGGTATCATTTTTTTCAGCGAAATCCAATTTTATTTTAAATATTCTGAACGATACTGCTTACGCCGTTATAAATACTTCATTCTTGTAGTATATGCAACAAACTATCTAGTATTATGTGAGATCCATAATAAAATACAGAATACTGCATACCATACAATTTCTCACTGTTTCTGTACATTGCGTATAGCGTTTACCACACGCTGTACATATAGATTTAATTTTCAAATTATTACTAATAAAAGAACGAAATATTACCTCAATATTACAATTCAGTGAAAGTAAGAGCCCACCAAACTATTTTTCATTTTCAAAATAAGTCAATAAATTAACTACAAGCTCTTGAATTTGACATGACAGAGCATTTGACATTTTGTCAATGAACAACAATACAAAAAACAAAATGAAATCACAATACAGGTTGAAAAGTATAATGTAGACATATAATATTTAGTAATATACATGTTCAGAATTACCAATATTAAAAAAATATAATCAAACGTCATTTTGCAAAAATTAACAAAATTTTACTTAATAATAATATTTCCAAATATAATTATTTCTATTAAAGGTTTCAAATACATAACAATAATAAAAAAACAATAAAATACCGTTAATAAAATATATTTAAAAACATAAAGAAAATTTCAAAAATCTCTAAACGATGACGTAAACCGCTTGATTCGCTGGATAGCCTATATAATAATACATCAATGACAAAATAGTAAATATTGCATCTTATTCTTATCGCATCGAAACCATAACATAAATGACAGTATTTATTCTAGCTGTCGTATTATGATGCGATATTTTTCACTTATTCTATGAATAAGCTATTCGAAGATTTATTTCATGGTGAAACCGGGCATTAGATGAAACTCACGGTATAATAAAATTGGCTGTTGGCTGTATCTAGCCTTCCACCGTCTTATTAATCCCGGCTTTTTAATGACGTATGTCGTAGCTAGATTGTAATATCCTCGAATAAATACTCTTCTTTATCATAAGATAATTAATATCCCTTATACACCGCACATGGAAAATCACTTTGATCGCAGTCATAAGGGTCAACATTATAATAATAAAATATTTTCACTAAATAACAAAGTTGCACTTATGATGTGGCTGTTTAAAGTAAACAGACATTGTTGATATAAAGTTTGAAAAGCACAATGGGCTACGTGCGTGGTACTGAAAATCCGATATCTATCACTATATACGTAATGTTATATTGAACATTTTTTCATTAAAAAATTATCCAATTGAATCCTTGTATTTCTGATCACGTGTGCGAAAGTAACCAATCAAAACAAACTTACACTGAAAATTTTTTGGTTAAAAAATTATCCAATTGAATCCTTTTATTGCTGACCACGTGTGCGAAAGTAACCAATCAAAACAAACTTACACTGATAATTATCCTAAGACAATTATCACTTATGTCACTAAGTTGCTAAGTAACAAACAGTTTTTGACATATAATTAAAGATTAATTGTTTTAATTTAAAAATGTCATTTTCACGCTGTCAATGCAAATGATGATTTAATCAACAAAATTATAGAAGAAAACACATAAAAAAATACTGTATTAAATAAAAAAACTAAATGTGGAGAATATTTATGGACTTTTGTATGTCTTATCTTCTTCTCTTTGGTCTCACTCAAAGAGGTCTCATTCTCATTGCACACTTCACACTGAACATATTCATAGCCACATTCACGTCCATAGTTACTAGTGACATCTACTGCGCTATGTTAGACACAAAAATTCTCTCAAATACAAATTTTAGACAAATTTAATGTTTAAACTGCAAAAAAAAATTCTCACCGAATACCCCTCGATCATTGATAAATACTTATAATTTTATCACACTTCCTCAAGCACGTTGCTTTTAGGTAACACCACCTCCGCCTTCGGCGTCGGGCTGTTACCAAGCAACGCGCTTTCGGTAACTGTGATAAAATTATTTCGTAATTATCAATGTCCTCGGGATATAGCTGATAATTATCCTAAGACAATTATCACTTATGTCATTAAATTGCTAAGTAACAAACACTTCTTGACAGATAATTAAAGATTAATTGTTTTAATTTGAAAATGACATCATGACGGTATGATAGTGAAAATAACGCTTCAATTAATAAAATACACACTCACCCTAACAATAAAACACTCTATTATAAATCAAAAATTAGAAATTATCTTTATATTATTATTACTATTAAACGTGTTTATAATAAAACTGAAATGTGTCTCGGCATCTCGTGGTGTCAATGTCAATCTTATTATCGTTACACACTTCACGCTGAACTATATTCCATACCTACTACTGTCATCTATTGGGTGATTTCACCAAATACCCTTCGATCATTGATAAATACTTATAATTTTATCACAACTTCCTCAAGCACGTTGCTTTTAGGTAACACCCCCTCCGCCTTCGGCGTCGGGCTTTTACCAAGCAACGCGCTTTCGGTAACTGTCATAAAATTATTTCATAATTATCAATGTCCTAGGGATATTATAGCTTTAAAAATATATAAAAATATAAATTTTATTTTAATAAAATTATTTGCTTTAATGTCAATCTTATTATCGTTACACACTTCACGCTGAACTATATTCCATACCTACTACTGACATCTATTGGATGATTTTATAATTATAAAAATTTTGCTAAATACAAATTCATCAGAAATTTAATTAAAATTGCAAAAAATTTTCTCACCAAATACCCTTCGATCATTGATAAATACTTATAATTTTATCACAACTTCCTCAAGCACGTTGCTTTTAGGTAACACCCCCTCCGCCTTCGGCGTCGGACTTTTACCAAGCAACGCGCTTTCGGAAACTGTCATAAAATTATTTCATAATTATCAATGTCCTAGGGATATTATAGCTTTAAAAATATAAATTTTATTTTAATAAAATTATTTATTTTTTTACTAAATTAAGAAAGAAAATTTTCTGTGACGTCATTATATTGAACTGTAGAAGGGAACCTTGTTTAAGAAAGCAACCTATAGATGGTATGGCGTGAGAGAAAGTTTTAATTTGAATTTAACATTAGTTAATTTTTCTCACTCTCTCGTCTGTCAAATGCATTAATAACATTACAAATAACCACATAGGTAGTTACATGTAATTTAAAATATCGATATCAAAAAGGCAAACTAAAATACTAACCTCGAAACTATTGTTGAAACGTCAAACAGGAGATCTGCATTACCCGCACAAACATGCCGTTGCTATAGGGTGATAC
Source organism: Ophonus ardosiacus (assembly GCA_943142095.1). Classification (NCBI taxonomy): domain Eukaryota; kingdom Metazoa; phylum Arthropoda; class Insecta; order Coleoptera; family Carabidae; genus Ophonus; species Ophonus ardosiacus. Next base: position 29,847,505 of record OW964836.1, read on the forward strand.
CAATGGCTTTACGGCCATTCATTGGTGCGGCGTAATTCCACGTAATGCATGGCGGTAATTCAAATAATCAAATTTCATTATTTTTTTTCTGGTTAATTAATAAAAATTTTATGAAAAGAAAACATATAGGTAGCAAGTTTTTACCTTCTCTTCAAAAATATTAAATAAAAAAAGGTACGCAAGTAGCCCATTAAGATCACACAAAAAAATTCAAGTAAAATTTTTTGTCAACACCTTGTGGTTAAATGTTTGGGAAGTTTAGAAACGTATAAGTTCTAACAGCGCGGTTGACGAAGAAATTTGAATAAAATGTATTAAGTGTTATTGAATTAGGATTTTCTCTTAGATGAATTCAGTTATTTGTTAATTAGTACATTTCCAATATGTTAAAAAAAATTTTGTAGAGTAATAGAAGAACTGCAAAATGATGTACTAAAAATAACTAAGGTAGACATATTTTTCAAAGAGTCAGAGTTTTACGCACTGAAAAGAAGCGAGATATACGGTAGAGTGGATTTTCTTGCCAATGTCGGAGGACTTTTAGGACTATTCATGGGATTCTCTCTCTTATCTCTTCTAGAAATTTTCTACTTTTTGACTATTCGAATTTGGTTCAAATGGAAAAATAGACATAAAAATATATAAGTGTTTGTATATTAATTGTAAATAATATTTATTATAAATAATATCAGCTTTCAAATTTATAATTTTCTGTTTTAAATATTAAATAAAAAATAAATTATAGCTGATTGCACAAATAGTCATCGAATAATATTACCCTTTTTTCTGCTACCGTTTGGAAAAAGTTATTTCAATATTCATATGAGTTAGGAAAAGTATTACTTGTCCGCACTCAATACGAAAAAGAAAAAGTATAATTTTTATTCAATGAGTACAAAAAGTTGGCTTTAGTTTTTTGTTTTAATTTATTGGAAATATTAACAATTACATTTTTACACTTATTCCAAACGATGGCAGAAAAATCTTTTGTGCAACAAGTAAGAAAATATATTTTTCAATAATTAATGAATACCCTTCGCCTCGATTAAAAATTTCACACCTAATTCGGTAAAAATCACTTTTCCTTACTAGTTGCACAAGTACGGTAGCTACAGAATGATAAAAAATAACTGATTCAGTTGTCAATACATTTCTGCCAATCTTATTATTCCACAGTTTGTACTACAACAGATAAAGGCGGAAATATTAGTGACATGTCATTTTTATATTAATACAAATAGAGGTTATGTCAGGAAATATTAGTGACATGTCATTTTTATATTAATACAAATAGAGGTTATGTCAGAGCAGGGGCCTAACAGTTAATGAGATTTCGAATAATTAAAATTCTTTAAATTATATCTTTATGGGTAATGTGTAAGAAATAAAAGGATGTGTGTAAGAGAAATAACGACCATTCTAATGAAAAATTGTAAATGTACTCAAATTTAAATTTTCAAATATCACTGTCAATAGTGTCAACAACAGGAAATAATTATTGTATCAGTCTTACCAACTTCAAGTAATATTTTATTGTCAACTGAATCAGTTCTTCTTGATCACTCTATTCCACCAATTACTTGAATATTTAAATATACTTAATATAATACAGTGTGTTCAGAAAATAGCTATTTTTAGTACAATTGAGCAAAGTATGTCTTTTTCTCACGCGTCCGGAAATTGGTCGCACGAGCGGGAGCGTGTACACCAACTGGACAAGTAAGAAAAAGACATGCTCACGTGTGCTGAACATGATTTTTCCATAATCTTGAAATACAGTTTTTCTAAAATACGAAATATTGTACTTTTTTATTAATGAAAAACTCAATAGTACATATGTTTATAACTGAATTTAATGTAAAGTTAACTACAAAAAATATAACAAAGGTTATCAACATTTATTGAAAATATGTAGTAGTGCCGGTTTATCAATATCTAGTTAAAATTTTATCTAAGAATTAAATAAACAAAACTAAAACGAAATTAACTGTCAAATGACAGATTTATCATTATTGTCAACAAAACGATGCAATATTTAGAAGTTAAAATGTTAACCAGAGATTGAAAAACCGACTCTTAGTCATATTATTTACTGGGAATGTTAATAACATTTTTTTGTTATTAACTTCATTTATTAACTTTTTCTATTAACCTGTAGATATACATACAGTAAAATTTTTGAAAGAAGTCCGATCAAGGCCATCTACGAATTGTATCTATGAATTAAGATTTTGTGCTATCAAATTTAGTAGTGTCTTTTACTTAGTTTTTATGAGGGTACATAATATCTTGTGTACCTCATAAAAACTATGTAAACGACACTACTAAATTTGACAGCATAAAATCTTAATTCATAGATGCAATTCGTAGATGGCCTTGATCGGACTTCTTTCAAAATTTTACTGTATATAATTGTTAATGCAATGAACTTAAAAGTATTTATTTTTAAATCAAATTGTTATTTGTTCATGTCCCTGTACTCTATTTCAATCTATTATTCAATCGTATTGTATGTTTACTTCTCTTCCAAAGAGCTCAATAAGGTATAAAACGAAAATGAAAAGCGTAATACCTGAAACAATATAGTTATTTATTATACGAGCATGGAATATAACATATTAGTCACAAAAGACAAAGATTAGCCATGATGCCAGCAGAGTGGCTAATTTACTTTAGTGACTAATATGTATAAAAATGAGATGTTTGACATTTGACAGGTATCACACATTACATAGAGAGCGAAAAGTCTACTACTGAATGTGTCTTTCTGAACAAAAAAAAAAATCATGATAATTTTACGTTATCGGCAGTATCGTAGCAAGGGGGGGAGAGCGGAGGGGGCGGTCCGCCCTGGGCGGCACTTTTTTGGGGACGGCACTTGTAATTTATAACAACTTATAATATAAGTAAAATAAAATATATACCCATACAGTAATATTTCTTTTCATACTCTAATAATTCAAATTCATATAAATAATACAATAGGGCTCTTGCAAGAATTTTTATATGACTTCTAAGTATTAAATTTTAAAAGATATTGTTCTTTAAAGAGCCTCAAATTTAAAAATATCACGAAATATCCTTTAGATATTTTACAATTAATTTTTGAAATTTGGATAAAATTTTGAATAAGTCACGTGATCTGAAACAGAATGTGACGTCAGAACACATACATCTTCAGCGGTTCTAATTGGTCCGTTTATAATGTAAAAATTTTTGTGTTTGGTGTCAAGTGTATTGTCAAAGTTGTCAAACAAATGTCAAATTTTTAACATTGGTTCAAGTTGTATAATATGTAGGTAATAAAAAGTTCAAAATAAAGTGAGTAATTTACGATATTGTATTGTGCCTTCTTACAAAAATACTGTTAGGAACAAACCTACTATAGAGTTTATAAATTTGTCAAAAGATGCGATGGAAAGAAAATTATGGCTAGAAGCAATAGGTTGAAGAGCTGATAATGTCAGAAAAATCGTGTTTTCATGTTTGTGAAGATCATTTCAATTTTCATCCACCTTCAAGATAACAGTATATTTTTGTTGCTTCACTTTATGTTTAGGGCAAACTTTACATCTTCTATACAGATATTATTTCTCGACATAGATCTGCATATCCTATAGCAGATTCAATGTAAGAATCATAACCAGAACCTTAAAGTAAAATATATTATCAATTTATATAGTAAATTCAGTTCTTATATTTTATTTTATCTCAGATCTTTAACACCCCTTATTTCGGTAGCAATAAAACAATCATTCTCTGATATAAATTCAGCCACCATCCAGCTACTGACCTTCGGTAAATTGTCCGATTTAGCTTGAGTGTAATTATTATTCATTTACAATGAGTAATGTCAGCATCAAATGCCAAATTAAAAATTTTTTTATTAACATGTGACAAACTGTAAGCCTACGTTTATTTATATAAATAATATGAATAAACCTAGGTGATGGAAAAACTATTTTCCTATTGGCTATTAATGATGTAATGTATGTGTTTCTACGTCACAGGAGTGGGGGGTAGTTTTTCAGGACGCCAATCTTTTTATTTAATTATTTCCACAAATAACAGCAAATTATTAAAATAAAAATTATTACTAAGAAAATCATTGCATAAACTTTCATTTAAAATAGTTTTTGAAAAATGTGAAACAGGCTCATTGAAATGTATACACCCGAGTTGGGCAGGTAAACGCAAATTCAGAAAAAAGTTAACTCTGCGAAAGTTTTGCCATCTTATGGGGAATTGCAAAACTAAAATAGATTGACCACCAAATTCACCAACCGTTAATCAAGTCTTGATTCTCTGATCAACACTGATCTGTAAATCAAGTTCTGCTTTACCTTGGAGATCAACAGTTTTAACAAAGCAACAATGTCAAATTTTGTTGATCAGAGAATCAAATTTGATTCAGGGATGGTGAATTCGGTTGTGAGAGGCGGTAAAGGTGGATTTATAAGTTGGGTAATTGCTGCTTATTTCTGTACCTTGGTGCTTAAAGGACCAATGTCAAAAAATGCCGAATTTGAGTTATATACAGCAATGAATTCTAGAACATATTAATCTAACTCCCCAATACTTCGAAAAATTATTGCATGTACGAGAATTTTAAATAATTCTAAAAATGAATTTACGGTTTCCTAAAAATTAACAGAACGGACAATCTTGCTATATTATTTACATAACTGCAAATTAAATTAGTGATGAAATAAATTTTAACAATTTTAGTGACAATTTTGCAAACAAAAAACAAGAAAAATAAAATTTTGGGATAACTTATCGACGTAGCAATAAAATGTTACGGTCTAATCAATGTTGGGACACCTAAGTTTTTATACACTAGTGGTTCCACTAATAATAACAAGATGACATAACTATACAAATTGTCACACAAAATTTCAACCAAATCAAATAAAGTGTTCCGTTATTACAAGCAAATTTTTTTTCTTTTTTTTTTTCGAAGAACTTTCACGCAGAATACTGGCTAAACGGTACACTTTCCAGTAAAGGTAAGTTTAGTTAAATCGTCTGTATACTCTAAAAATGTAGTATGAGTAGAAACATGGATTTTTTTTGACATATTGTAATACTTTCATTCGTCATGTAGCTCCATAAATAACTATTTGTCTTTAGCCACTTGCACCACAAATAATTATTTTAACTATAACTTTTCTACAAACATACTTACATCGACAAAACTAGGATAATCTAGATTAGCAAATCCGGCTGCTGTTATTTTCACTTCTTTATGTGCCCGTTGTATAATTAAAGTCAAAGCATGGCGAATTTTTAATTCAGTAGTTGTGTACCAAGAAGAACAATATGCTGCATCGGCTACTCGTAAGCTCTGTGAAAAATGTCCTCATTACGTATAATATATGATATAATAATTTTCATATATTCGCTCTACCTCATAAATTAAATTGTTAGCAATGGCACAAAGAAAGAAGAATTGAATTAGATGAGCAACAGCAAAAGACAACATTTTAGTGAGATAATTATCATATTGAGTTAGAACGAAGGTTGATACACAAAGTGCTAAGGCACTGAGAAAGAACTGTATTAATATTATGACTCCATATATGTTTTGCAGTTTTCCACAAATACTAAAAAATAAAATAGTTATGGTACTCGTTTATTGAAGTGTTAAGAGTATGGAATGATAATATGTATAAAGTAATTAAAAGTTATACACAGGGAAGAGGAACGCCGTACACATATGGTTGAATGGCGAGAGAATAGAACAAACAAGTTCCGTCAAAATCCGAAGCTTAGTAACTGTAAGGAAGAAATTAGGACTGAATTCTAAAATATCTACCACCCTTGAAATATGAATTTGAAGCATTGAGGTAAGATAAAGCGCGAGCCTATGATGAAACCCCCGCCGAGGTTATGTATACTATTTTATTCACAATCATCCTCATTTTAAATCAATAATTTTCAAAATAAATCAACGTCAAACTTTAAACACTCTTTACGTCACAATTAGACAAAATACGAGTACGTAAATTTGAAACATATTATAGTATATTTTTAAAAAGTTTTATGTAAATTTTAGACAGTTTTGTACAGAAATAAAATTTGAAAAGGCATTTAAAATTAAACGGCGAATAAAAAAATTTGCAAAACTAAAATTTCATTTTCTGTTTATTATTATTATTATTACTATTATTATTATTATTATTATTATTGTTATTATTATTATTATTATTATTATTATTATTATTATTATTATTATTATTATTATATTCTTGCCCAACCGGCTAAGAATCTACAAATTATATATATTTTACAATAAATTGTGGTACTACATCATAAAATAATCCCCCGTTTCTCAATGAGTTCATCCAATCTTGTCCCGATCCTATACCATCTAACAGAACCGTTTCTTTTCTTCCTTCTCTCGTAACTTCCCTGCACGAAATCCTTAAATGCCTGATAGTTTCGTCTTCTCTCCCGTATAGCCGCTCATGCGCGACAAAGTAGTAAAAACGCTCGCTGTCCAAATTTCTAAGTATACAATGTTGAGAAATGTCACTTGTCTACATTCTTAATGAAAATGTTTAGTTAGGAACTAATGGCACTGTAATTACACATTTATCACGTTCACAAGTCAATTTGACATATGTTCTGTCGGTATTTAACATAACCTAACAAAATGCCACACTGCTGTGAAAATGAAATAGGGCATTCATTTACAAAAACGAAAGTATAAAATGCTTAGATTAGATTGAATAAAAACTCAAGAAGAATGAAAAATAACGATAAAATAAAGTTAAATATAAAATAAATTGTGTGAACAGTTATGTTTAGTAATAGGAATGATTGTACACAGATGGCGGTAGGATAGTTGCGAGTCGTACTGACATCTGATCTCTAGTTAACTATTTCTTTTGATTACAATAAAGTTATTAGTTATTTCGTTACTTAAATAATTGCGAGAAGTCAGTCAATGCACATACATGTCTATATAATCACAAATTCCTTGAAATATTTGTTAATTTTTTCAGTGTGACAGGCGTGGCAACTAACCACACATTTTGCTACAAAAACTCATCAAATCATCACAAATCCTTGCTTCCACGCTCTAATTTTGTTTTTTTTTATGGAATAGATGGCTAATGTAACGATATAATCATTTAAAAGCCTTTTTAAGTTTAAACCGTATCTTTTGTATTAGCCAATCGTTATTTATTGAGCAGTACTGTAAGTATAAAGTGTACATTTTATTATTTTTTGTTATGGTGGAGGACCCCATTGTGGCGACTGTAGAAAAAATCTTGTGTGTGTTTCGAGCGCAAATGGACATTGTCGATTTCGAGAGAATGCCGCGCGACGAAGGAGCGCGGCAACAACCTCTCAATCGACAATGTCGCATTTTGCGCTCTTAATACACAAATAGCTATTTTGACGTGTAAGTGCACATTCTTTATACGTCACAAACCCCGTGATTCCTTTTAGCGCCATGGCAGAACAAATAAAATTTGAATTTTTTTTACATTATTCGTTATTTTTTTAGCATAATCCACAATACTGTAACATTTACACCTTTTTACTACAGTTGAAGAAAGGAGGTGGAGATTGTGTGACAGCGAACAAAATATATTGAAGCATTATGCAAGAAAGTTGAGAAAGAAAGAAGAAAAGAAAAGGTTCTGTAGACGATTTAGGGCCAGGACGAGACTGAATAATATATGTCATGAAAAAAAGAAAGGTTAATAGATTATATAAAATTGGTATAAATATAATTGCAGATTTGATATCAATTTGACAAGAATAAATATAATATATATATATATATATATATATATATATATATATATATATATATATATATATAAATTATTTAATACAATTTACTGAAAGAAATATAAATAGGTACTTACTAAATAACTTTATTGTGATGCTCAATACACTTTGCTACCAAATCAAATTGTTCACTGACTTTGAAGTTTCTTCGTGGATACCCTCTATTTAAATATCCTAGATTATTCAATCGTCTATTTATTACTATATCTTGCCCCGTTCCAATAGATAGTAATGTAGTTTGCAATAGTTTAAATTGTGCAATGCAGTTAGATACTAGAGCATTAAAAAAGAAATCATGAGTAGCTATTGTATGAATTATTGTATACATGTGGAGAATGAATTGCCATACTGTTATCAACTCGAACCTAAAAGAAAAATGTATTTGAAAGAGATTCAATCATTTTTATATTTTACAGATTTAAAATAGAAATTAATTATTACAGTTCGTTATATGAATCAACTACCTATTGACAAAATTCGGATGTGACCACCTGACCCTGACCAGAATATTATCTCCCGTCAATAATTTCATTTTTATTGTAAATAAATACTCTATTTAAATAGGCATATGTAGTTCCTCTAAGTCTAGAGAATTAAATTTGACTTTTAAATTAGTTTCCTGATTGTTGTAGCTTAAACTTTCTTTCGTAATTTCGGGTATTAAAAGAATCCCATCATTTCAATTCTCAGCACTCTGTGAGGTATAGTATGCGCAGCAAATGCACGATGAGTTACTTGCGCGTTCTAGTTAACATACGGATGGTGGCCAGCTTTTACACAGTGGAGCCGGGTGGGGTCTAAACCATTGGAATGATTATAAATAAAGATTTGACTTTGAACCATAATAACCTATGTTGAAGGACGTCACGTTATTTTTAAACAGAAAAGTACGGTACGAGACGACAGAGCTTAAGGAGATGCATACCTAATAAAAGAAAAATGTATAAATTAGCAATAAAATATTTAATATCATACGTAGTACATCAGAAGTTTTAACGCAGTTCGCGGCGTTATTTAAATAAATACAAAACAAAAAGAAAATGGTACGCCTATGCGACGCGGTAAGTGAAAGCGTTAGCCAACAGTAGCGCACTGAAACAAGAAGTAAACAAATAAAATTCTAGGTTATAAAAGGATTTACATCCACAAGAAATAAACCATAATAACGTCCACAAGGTAGCTAATTGTTCAAAATATACATGTACATGTAAATTTTCGTTAACTGATATCAACTTGCCGCTCAAATAATTAATGGGGCAATAAAACAAGAACGCAAATGTGAATTTCAAGAAATACGGCATAAATAAGGATTACAATAATCTAATTGTAGATTAGATTAATTCCGGAATATAACCAAACGGTAAAATAAATCGTAAAAGATAAAATGTAAAAGCCTGAAAATAACGATTTAAATTAGTGTCTCAGGTAAATGAAACTCGGGGTTAAGAAGTACTCTGCTTTTGCAGAAATACTGTGTTTAAAGGCTGGTTTTTGTAAGCTATAAACTTATGCATTTACCTTAGCATTAGCACTAAACTTTACATTACGCTGTCTGATTCATGTACTTCTTAGGGTCAACCAATAAGAAGAGGCCGGTAAGGTCACTTTTTGTAAAATCGACACGTCTTTTTTATCATAAATATATCTACATTGTTCCATTAACTGTATTATGCCCAGTTTCATAACCGCTTGTTAAATCTTAACAAGTTGTTAAATAATTTAGCAACTGATTAAGTTTGCTATTTTAACAATAGTCTCGGATCTTGTTAAATTTTTAACCAGTTGCTATTTATGACATCTGTCACATATGTGTAATCAGAACAAAATATTTATTTTGTCCTTTCCGTCATAAATTAATTTGCAACAAGTTTTCGGAATCTGATGAGTCTGAAGAAGAATTTTTTGAAACTGATATTCGATTTCTGCAAAGAGAAAGTGTATTCAGAGATCGGAGAAATCCTTTTGAATTTTTTGATGATGTACAATTTAAAATGAGATATCGGCTATCTAAGGACACCGTTCTGTTAATTTTGGATCATATATATGAAAATTTGACATCATACACTGAAAGAAATCATCCAATTGATCCAATCCATCATTTATTATTAACCATAAGGTTCTATGCAACTGATACTTTCCAGTCTGTCAATAATAACATTTATTATTAATAACTATGAAATTGGTTTTTATATTACTAAAAAATACAATAATTCCCTAAACAAATTTTAACATGCATGTTGACTAACAACAGTTTAAAATTGATTTCCTAATTTCATGAAACATCATAAAAATTAAACAAGTTGTTAATTTTTAAAAGTTGTTAACAAGATTTAATAATCGTATATGAAACCGGGCATTAGTTGATCTTTTTCACTCACACTCATTTTTAGTCAGAACAATGTGACATAACTCTTCAAAAATAACAAAATGATAAATGTCAAATTGACAGTCGTAAATATCTCCAGAATCAAGCTGTCGTCCACGAACATATACCTACTCTTCTGATTGGTCGGCATTAGCATTAAGACTTAAAATTTAGAAATTGACATAATCTATATGGTTACGGCATAATACTAAGGTTAAGGTTATAGCTACATGTGTAATTGAATTATTAATGCAAAGTTCAAATGCTAATGCTAAAGACAATTCTTGAGTTTACAGCTTACATAAACTAGCCTTAAATCCCAAAACCTCCGAGGGAAAAAAAAATTCCAAATGAACTCAAGTAAAAGATTTTCGAAAAATTACAACTCACTGCAACAACCAAAAGGGCAGCAGGATATATACACTAGGACCAAAATTATGGGAACGTCAATCAGCAGGTTGTCTAAAAGAAAGGCTCTACGAAATGAGGTCATACAAAAAAAAAATGTATTGATTTTTTTTATATAATTAAAAAAATTACATAATTTTATACATTACATGAAAAATATGTAATACTCTTATACTTTTCATTCATGATTTTCTTTCTAAACATTTTGAGTCTTATTTTGTGACGTCATGGGTTTGTACACACATCCAATGATAGTCACGCACACATGTACTCGTACACGTACTGTACATGAATGTCAGCGCAGCGCAGAGATGTCACATTTTTCGAACATAACCAACATTTTCAAAGTAAATATCTTTGCAACAAGTTCTTTTTGTTTAAATGTAAGTACAAATAACGAAATGTTCTAATAAATACAAATTATGTGTGATTTAGATATTACCATGGTTGTATAATATTGTCTGTGCCGTCTTGCGAGAACATCTCGTTGAGAAGCAAAAATAAAGTTTTTGTTCGTATTCCTAAACCTCAAGATTAATTTTCATAATCAAATTATTCAATATACAATAAAAACAAAAGCACGAATACAAAATAACTTGCTGTCACTTTTGCTTTCAAGTCAAATAACATAAACGTCAAACGTAGTTCCTTTTTTATTCGATAGGAGGGACTACGGTCACGGTCGCAAACCCATGACGTCATTTGAAATTTAATATAAACTTTAAAAAATTATTTCTATAAAACTAGAAACTTATGTGACATAAAATATATATTTCTGTGAGTGGTTTTAAGCATACTTTCAGAAAAAAAAAAAAAATTGGAAAATGTGGTATGTTCCCATTGAACTGTAACAACTGCTACAATAGTGTTTTAAAACATAAGTTATAAAAGGCAACTTATTCTAGTACGAGTTTGAAAGAATGAAGCTCATTTTAATTCCGAAACAGAGAAACTAATTCAAACGTCAACTTTTATTCTTTTATCGAGAATATTTCTTTACCTAGGACTAACGTTCCACTCAAAGGGAAACGTAGATTCCAGTGGAAGAATTCTGCGCCCGAAAACTAAGTGAATAGCCACATAATCCCATGCAGAAAGAAAGGCACTACTCAGATATATGCAGACCATAGCAGTTATAAGACGTGATCCTTGGAGAATTGCACGTTCTGTAGCTTTATCTGTTATGTTTGCTGGCCAAAATTCCTATAAATTTAATTACCTATATGTTAAAATGACACATAATTAAGTATATACATTTTTTCCAACACTATTTTGGAAACTACACATTCCACAACTGAAAATTATGTTATCATTCCAACAAACCGTATGGAATAATTCCGCACACCATTTTAAATAATTCCACACGGCTTTCGACCAATCAGAATCTGTTTAGCTGCATATTAGCGCGGTATCACAGAACAAACATCTATACAGAAGCGACAGTCAGGGAGAGAAACAAAAATTAGAGAGAGAAAGAGTATGCCAACAAATTTAAAGGGCTAATCGGATAAAATCGGATTGTTTCGGCATATCTTCGTATCTTACGATTCTTTGTTCTTTTCATTATCTCGACATGAACATTTTCCGGTAGGGGTCAATAATAAAAGTATATTGAGAAACACAAATTGAAATCTAATAAGAACAAATATGTTATATTCTCAACAAACGATAGGAAAAATCGGTATCATAAGGAAAATCATTATATTTCACATATTCTGGAAGAGCTGTTGTCTCAGCTTGTCACGCCCATGTATTTTAGGGTTATGGCTAATTCAAGCAAACCAAACACGTCTTCTCACTTTTGACATATGTCATTCTGTGAACTGTTTGTGAATTTTAGAAGTGATGTTAGAGTCTAATGAAATGGATAAAATGAAGAAAGTAGAATCCGGAGGACTTGTTTGTTCATATAAGGACTGTATAAATAGATTTAAAAAGTGGAGAAAAGGAAAAGTAAGTTTTTTTCGTTTCCGAAAGATCCAGAAATGTAAGTTTTGTAAAACGACTACCATATCATGTAAAATGTATATTCATTTAATAAATATAGGTGTACGACTACCATATCATGTAAAATGTATATTCATTTAATACAAATAGTTGTAAAATGTGGCTCAAGGCCTGCGGAAGAGAAGATTTGATGGAGAAGGATATATGGGACATATTCATCGAGTCTGACGTTTGTGTTTCCCACATCAAAGAGAGAGAAAATTTGTCAAATTCAGGTATTTGTTTAATAAAAATATAATTATATATCTGATTTCTGTTTAATTCGTTAATAAAATTTTAATACTTTTATGTTTTAATTTTTCTTTTACCATTAAAATAATTTAAATTTCGCGCGTAAATTTGCCAATAAATTTAAAGTTCAAGGTCATAAACGTAAAATCGCAACAACAATGGTGCCAACAAGGAGTGTCGCTTCTGTATAAATGTATTCTGTGGCGTAAGTACAGTTAATACTGTCAAGAGTAACAAATTTAACAATAAAATCAGAACTAGTACATTAAAAAACTAATATCATAAGGCAATCTGTTAACGTACGATTTTGGTAATGGTGATTTGTACGATACGGGCGCTTACCAGGCGGTACCTCAAGGGTTCGAACCACAACGTTAGTGCATTTCTGCAAAATAGTTAACTCTCCTACCCTACCTTATCTATGGTGTGCCAAATCTCCCTCAAATCCTTTTTATAGTAATTCAGCAAGAATATCTTCGTAGTAGTTTGTATACTCGCTGAAACCGTCGTGCAGGTACTTCCCATGATAGCGAAATCTGTGATATGTTGAAACATATATGTCATATGCCCAGCGAGCATACAGAAAACGTTGATAAAGTTGAGAAAGGAAAGAAAACGCCACATGAATCCAGTTTGTAGAGGGCTGAGGCATAGGTAGCTCAACATAACACGAGCCATCACCAAGGGGTAGCTGCCAGCATCGTGCAGACTGATTACTAGAAGAAAAAATACGTGTTTCATATATAAAACGGTCAACTAAATTAAAATAAATCATCTCATATTCATCAATACAACGTTGACAAATGAAAAGTTACAAAAATTACGAAATATTGACTCACCCCCATTATCAAATTGTAATAACTTGTAAAGTTGATATACAATAAAGAATTATTATTATTATTAATATTATTATATTTATTATTATTAATAATATTATTATATTTATTATTATTATTACCTATTATTATTATTATTATTATTATTATTATTATGGAACAGTACTCAAACGTACAGACCATACAAAAATTCTGGGGTTACATGTTGATCATAATTTAAATTTCAGTCATCATTTAAATGTTAAACTGTGTGCAGCCAGATTAAAACTGCGACAGTTGTTTCATTTAATCCACGATCTGAGTCCTGCAGTGAAACTGAAACTTATAAATACTTTGATCCTCCCATTGTTTGATTATTGTGCGTGCACTTACATTCCAAACCTCACACAAACGGATAAGCATAGAATAACGCTTTTTCAGAACTCATGTCTAAGATTTGCGTATCGAGTACGAAAGTATGATCACATATCGGCGTATCGCGCTAAATCACACATGCCATCTGTAGACAACCGTCTTAAATATTTATATTTATGTCTTCTACATAAAATTAATTTAACTGGTACTCCTACCTACTTATATAACAAATTCATACCTAAAGTTTACAATTACCAACTGAGAATCAAGGATTTATATATTGTTCCATCCTTCAGAAAATCTAAATCTAAAAATTCATTTTCCTATTTGGCCCCATATTTATACAATAACGTACCCGATCATCTCAAAGTGCTCACTCTAAATTGTTTTATAAAGCAGATTAAACCCCTAATAGAGTATTAAGTTTGCTTAATGCCTCAATGTATGCCAACAAATGTGATCATGTAATGTTTTTATGTTAGTATATTTCCACGTCATATCCTTAATTCTGTTGTATGTATTGTGTAATACTGTGTCTACTAGCTATATATGTTTATCTAATTATCATTGTATGGTTAGGTGGAAGAGCAGCTTAGGCTGAACCTCGCCTTTGATTCTAAATCAATAAAGTTCATTATTATTATTATTATTATTATTATTATTATTATTATTATTATTATTATTATTATTATTATTATTATTATTATTAATCTAGACACCACTGCTTTAGGCTGTGTCCGATGTTGCATTTTGGCACTTAATATTTAGGTCTTTTTCACATAAATACAACTCCGAATGACATACTCATGACATACTGGTTTGTATTGTAATACTTTAGAACAACAAAAATTGATTATACAAAAAAAAATATATTAAAAAATTATTATTATTAATTATTAAAAAATTATTATACAATTATTATTAATTTATGGGGTCCCGTTGCCTCGTGCCTGAGTGTTTGGTCGCGAACCTGGGGATACCGGGTTCGATCCCGACCGACGCCAAATATTTCGAATTTTAAATGGCACAAAAGTGACCCTTGTGGTACACTCTCCACGCCAGCAATGAGTGCCCGTGAAGTGACGTCTGGTAAGCGCCCGCACGGTACAAATATGTCATCATCATTACCGATATCTGCGATAAAGCAGATTGGCGCACCCAGAAATGGGTAATATGCCGTGATGATATTTATTTTATTTTATTTTAATTATACAATTCGATTTAATTGATGCTTGAAATAAAAAGTTTATATTATATTTTATAAAATAGAACCTAAGAAGCTATTCTTTGCCAGTAAATTTGACGTTTTGTACAAAATGAACATGATCTGTTTAATTAGTGCACGTCAACTTCAAGGCATAGTGTGCTCCTGCAAAACCCTAAAATCTAATTCCTAAAATCATAAACAATCACTAGATTTAGAGCATATAAATTTAGGATTTAGATATTAGAGTGATAAAAGTGCAACATCGGGCACAGCCTTACATGCCTATTCTACTAAAAAAATGTATAACGATATCGTTACTGAACGACTGTCGCTAAGCATTTGGTTAAACGACTTTAATAACGACAAATACCAAAAACCTATTCTACTAATCATATCGTTATAAATTATCGTTATCAGGATTATAACGATAATATCTAACTTCATGTATATTTTGACAGAATAAATTTTTATATGTTTTTCAATTTAAATTTGACATATCGATTCATTGTTTGTTTATTTAATTGAATTTGACAATGGATATAAAGAAAAGGGCTTCGAGGACAACTCAAAGACAGTATGAAATATATGTTGAAGAACTGGAAAATAACAGCTCATTAAGAATTAATAAATTGTCCACTGAAGAATTGGAAGAAATATGTAGAAGACTTACAAGTCATTTAAATTCTTTGGGACCGGGTAAAAGGATCTGATGTATCACGCAGTGTACGATTATATAATCCGCCATCCCTATACAAATATATAATTTTTAAATACATAGATAATGTATCTATATTCTATATTATATTATATATCAATATATTAAATAATATTATCTAAGGGTAGAAAAAAGAAAAAGTTTTTTCGTTGCAGAATGTATTTGAAAATTATTTATTTATTATTTATATTCTGCAACGAAAAAACCTTGGATTTTTCTTTTTTCTACCCTTATCAACATTCAGAACAGCCTGGAGTCCTTCGTCCGCTAAATATTATCTAAATCTAAATTTTTAAATATATTTCTGAAATATAAATAAAATGTCTAATACTAAAAAGTATAATATATATAATTAGTGTACAGATGTGAATAAATACTCATCTTTGCAGAATCTCTTTCTCAGCTACAATTAACAAAATATCTTCTTCAGCCATTTTTACTTTTGTTCTCAAAATATGTCTAACTTTACGACTTCAACGATGCATGTGAACTTGTCGTTATTAAACGATATGAAACAACGATATGTAACGATTCGTAACGATAAATAAATTAACAGAATAGGGCTTTGGCAAAAATCGTTATCATAACGACTTATCGCCTAGTATCGCATAGCGATACATATTTTTTTAGTAGAATAGGCCTGTTAGTAAGACAAAATTATACAATATTTTTTAAAAACATACCGACAAACTGCCAAAGTTCCAAGGTTTTAACAAAAAAACAAATGATAATAGTACAATAGCGAACTCTAGGTCAAACAATGTTTAATAAAGTATTACGAAAACACTCCTCATGTTTCACAAGATTTCAGCGTCTGAATCAACCTTTCTGTCATCATCAGACGCCGGCCGTGCTCAGCTAGTAACCACAGACGCGTTTCGCTCTTGTTGGAGCTCATCAGTACGGTATAACTGTTGTCTTTTTGCAGAGACAATTCCCAACTGAGCACGGCGAGAGATATAATTATTAAACATTGTTTCACCTAGAGTTCGCTGTTGTACTATTATTATTTCAATAGCTGCCAGTGCTTTTTGGCGATTCTTCGATAGATGGCTCTACATGTGGTTACATTTACCTCTTAAGCCAACTATCTTATATGAGATGTTTATACCTCTCGCTGTGCTCAGTTACAATTGTCGACATTTACACCATACTGATAAGCTCCAACAAGAGCGAAACGCGTCTATGGTTACTAGCTGAGCACGGCCGGCATCTAATGATAACCGAAAAGTTGATTCAGACTCTGAAATCTTGTGAAACATGGCGAGTGTTTTCTTAATACTTTAAAAAGCAAATGTTTTGATGTCCTCTCTAACTTCTGAAAAATTGTCAGTATATTTTTGAACCCTTTTTGTATGTGTATATAATTCATTATTATAAGATTGACTCAGGAAAAACAAGGTTTCAAACACCAAATACTCATTTTATCACTATTTTTTATAAGTGCAATTTAAATTTAAAGTCTTTAAGGCTCATTCACATCTACGAAAATAATAAATACAAATAAAATTATAAATAAGACTTTGTGGTTGGTGTTCACAGCTTCGAAAATAAAACGTAAATTAACATCAACTGTCATTTAATTAACAAGCAATAATAACAACAACGTCATACCTTTTAAAGCACTGTACGCAATCATATATGCGAACCTTTGTATTGATACAGCTTTTTAAAAGTATATTTAAATTGAAATCCTTCTGCCAGAAAGCAAATTCACAGCTCAAATGACAGTTATGCTTGTGCTTATTTTTGTGTAAAATATTTAACATTTGCAAATCCTTGAGTTTATGTCTTATGTTTAATTTTATTTTCGAGAGCTGTGAACACTTTCATAAGAATCTATTGTATATATCGTTATTTTTATTTTTATGTATAATTTTATTTTTATTTTCGGAGCTGTGAATGAGGCTTTAACTGAACGATTTTCCTTGTAACCAAAGGAATAATGCTGCGGCTACTTTTCAGCGACTGGTAGGTAATATTTATTTAAATTAGAATTTGTTTTTATTAAAATATAATAATTATTTTTTGTATTATAAAAATAAAATAAGGATTCTCAGAATAAGCGCGGAAAATAATTGTTGTCCTGACCTCTTCAAAACACTACACGTAGTCACTCATTTCATTAAGGAAGCAAATTCATCTTATAAAATTACCTGTAATCTTGTTAAAAAAATTATTTTTAAAATGATATCGCGAAGAAAATTATAGCAGCCTGAACAACCGCCCGTTGTGAAAAAATTTCTACATTGGTCCATGAACTATAAATACGAAAGTTTATTGTTGAAGTACAGAAAACAGTTCAAAAAATATTTCAATAATTATTATAATAACTAATTCATTAAATTAATATTTAACTTATACTTACCCATGATGACAATGATGCGAAATAATGAAAAATAAATTCTCATTTAGAAAAGAACTCAATTTTCTTCTTTTTATAAGAATCTTTGTAGCATTTATCGATTACATAATTATTTCTTGCAATTTTCTTAATTAGTACTTGGCAAAAATAATTGACATGTGAATTTTCCATGGAATTTATTAGTGCAAATTAGACAATTATCTACATATAGAGATATAGTACATTAAATTATTAAACATTAACAGCTCGATTCTTAAATAAGTTGCAGCTAATCCTCATTTTTGGATTAGTGAATTCTCTTCCAGTATTAAAATTTAATCTTCATAATTTTATCAAAAAAGGTGGATACTAGGAATTAGACTATATTTGAAGATATATACTGTCAAAATTAGAGTAGAATTCGCTAATCAAAAAATGAGGATTAGCTTAACCGTTTTCAGTGCTACAATCAGGGGCGGATTGGAGAAGTAAATCGGCCCGGGCGATTATTCTTAGGCCGGCCCTCTTCAGAGTGAAAAAGATATAATACATGGTCGTATATGTACACTGCTGGAAAAAAAATCGGACACTTGGTTTTATATATTTTTATTTTTGTTATTATCTCGAGAAATGAAATGATTCCAGATATTGATTTGCACTTCTATAGGACACTTTTTAAAGCTCTTTCGAATGGCGATATTAATTTTTTTGTCACTACTGTATTTTGCGCTACACTACCAAACAAAATAATACATTCCTAAAATGGCATCCAAATATAGAACCTAATTAACCGACTTCGTACCTCTTATAGGTCTCGAGATAATAACAAAAATAAAAATTAAAAATCAAAGTGTTTGAGTTTTTTATCCATCAGTGTATAATAATTTTTATTTATGAAAATTATCACACTGTTATATGTATATATATTTTTAGTGTCTCCATACGGTAAGTAATTGTATATAATGTATTTCAAAATTGTCCAGAAACACGTTACCGGCTTAGGCCTATAGGATTGGTTTTGATATTCAAATTTTCCCATGATACCAACATAAAAAACCCTAGTATTTAATATTTGGAACGAAATACATTAGCAATATTGTCTGGGGTAAAAAATGTATATAATTTCTTTTTGATAACTCGACTTTAAAATTACTCGAAATTCTTGGTAACTTAAATCGAAAGCTGGAATCCATCAGATACAGAACTTCGTTAAGTCGAATATTTTGGGGAAATTCCTAGTTCTTTTTATTTGGTTTGAATTGGAAGTTTGAAACTGGACGAAAAATTTATATGTGCAAGAAGAAAAATGTTTACTTTTTTTGATAACGCGAATTTTTTTCTGGCATACTCGTATTCAATTTCGAATTATCGAAGTTCCACGAAAAAATTACAACATGTTTTCCAAATATAAGAGTAATTGTTCAAAATTTACATTTTTAAATTATAAAAAATATATTGTGACTACATTATTTAATTGAACGCGGCCAACCGGCCCTTTGGACCAATCGGCTCTTCGGGATTTGCCCGATCGCCCGATAGGACAATCCGCCCCTGGCTACAATGTTGAATATATCTACTATTAATTATATGTAAATAGTGTAGATTTAGATGCTTTATAAGTAGAATGTATAATTTGTTTCTATATACTTGCAGTCCCTGGAGGATTGCTTCCCTTAAAATATCAACTACTAAACACAGCAAATACCTAACGTACATAGGTATCTAATTTTCAGTTAAATAATATATTTAAAAAATCTGATGTGGCCAACACAAAATCTACCGCTATTTAATTTTTACATACATACATACATACATACATACATACATACATACATACATACATACATAAAATCACGCGTTTCCCACATACTGGGTTAGGAAAAACCCGGAAACAATAGTAACAATAAGAAGAGGGATAAGAGTAAGAGCTCAGCTGACTCACTTCACTCTTTAACAACATTCTTCTTTCGCCTTGTCCACAATCATCATAGCTTTCATACATAAGAACATATTAAAGTGACTGATTTTTGGTAGCAAATAACCGCATCCGGACCACAATAATAGTTACGCAACAATCATCCTTCGCCACACATTCCTATCAATTTTAATTAATTTAAATACATACTTACGTATTTTTATTTTTAAAATGTCACTATTATTAATTTGAAGTGTTTAGTTTTTTGACAGTGACATTTACTGTCAGTTACATTCATTTGAAATATGAACTGGGTAACAAAGGAATTGTGTTTATCTTAGGCTTCGGAACTAAAAAAAAAATATGATGTGGCCAACACAAAACCTCCCGCAATTTAATTTTTATTAATTAAAATGCATACCTACGTATTTATTAATGCTGCAGACTGTTCCATTGCATATAAGTATTGCTTTATTTACTATTTTCTTTTTAAAATGTCACTATTATTAATTTGAAGTGATTGGTTTCTTGACAGTGACTTAATTTTTATTAATTTACATACATACCAACATATTTACTAATGCTGTAAACTATATAAGTTCCTTTGCATATAACATATAAATATTGCTTTATTTACGATTTTCTTTATTATTTAATGTCACTATTATTAAATTGAAGTGATTTGTATTTGACAATGACGTTTACCTGTCAGTTACATTCATTTGAAAAATGAATTGTGTAACAAAGGAATTGTGTTTATCTTAGGCTTCAGGATTAAAAGAAAAAAATGATTTTTAAATTTATCTGTAAAATATATAGAAAAAGTATTAATGTATACCTGTAGAAAATTCAATATTCTTTAATTTTCATAATGACAACATGCGAAAAAATGGCATTTAATGTTATTTTTTGAAGAAAAACCATTATGAGCATCAAGTAAAGTGCCATTTCCGTTTGTCCAATTTACACCAAAATCTAACGGCTTCTTTTCTTATTAGAATAGGGTAGAAATACAAGGTTTCAGAATTTTCTGAATGATAGTATTTGAGTTAGAGCGAAGACAAAATCCCTTCACATACACACACACACACCCATACATATACACATACACACACACATACATACACACACACACATACATACACACACACATACAGACATCATCGTGAAAATGTTAAAAATGGATTCTAGGGACCTTAAAACGTGGTCATTTACTAAAATCTCGATATGTGATTTTTAGCACGATCCCTATACCTCCCTTAACAAGGGTAGCGGGAGGTAAAAATGAACAGTGCTCTTTTTATTGAACTCATTTAATAATCCGAAACGGCGTCTTAGTTGCACTTACGCCATCCCTTTTGGAACGCAATAAAGAACTCCGGCGCTTTTACAATGTTGAATATTCTCTAGAATGTCTTTTCACATCATGAAAGGTGAAAAACCAACTTTCACAGACACAACATGACTTTCGTGAGCGGAGATCTACCACAACTAATCTAGTCACATTTACACAAATTTTAACTGAAGTAGTGGATCGGGGTGGTCAAGTGGATGTAGTGTATACCGACATACAGAAAGCGTTTGATCAAATAAATCACAGTGTACTATTGCAGAAACTAAATTCATTTGGTGTCAGTGAGTCGTTAATAGCACTATTTACATCCTATCTAATAAACAGAAAACAAATCTTTCATTATAATGGTTACAAATCTAAAACGTTCCATGTTCCATCTGGAGTGCCTCAGAGTTCGAATCTAGGACCACTACTATTTACAAACATAAATAGCTTAGCATAATTTCTACCAATGCTAATGGATATTTACCACTGTCTTTTATATCTAGAGCTAAATAAAATGTTAAAAACTATTTTTCTCTTTTAAAATTAAACTTACCCATGTTGAGTGATGCACAAATTAATTTTTGAGATATTAGTGAGTGAAACATTTGGTTTCTACTTATACCGTGAGTATTTTTTAACGTGAAACATTGGGTTTGTCATATCCATGGTTACGATTTGACATTTGATTGACAGCAATGTATTTGCCCGTTCCATTTAAAATGAAACATAGGGTACGAATTTAACATTTGATAAGACGTCAATATAGCTTAATTTTGTTTAAATAATTATTCCTGCTTTCCAAATTAAAATTAGTTATAGAAAAAAAAAGTGTGCACCTTGTGCCCGAGTGGTTTTCTGACTCGGCTAAATTTCTTACAAGATTTAAATATAATGTTTCTGTCAAATTCATTCCCCATGTGTCATTTTAAATGAGACAGACAAATACATTGCTGTCAATCAAATGTCAAATCATAACTTATAGAAAAATTCCACGGTTATCTGTCATATTGACAAAATGTCATTCGAGGTTAATTTACCGGTTAAAATACCGGTTTCTAAAAATTAAATTTAGATGTAGAAAAAATACTGTGTCAGATTCGTTCCCTATGTTTCATTTTAAATGTAACGGGCAAATACATTGCTGTCAATCAAATATCAAGTCGTAACCATGGATATGACAAACCCAATGTTTCACGTTAAAAATACTCACGGTATAGGTATACAAATTATATATTGCAATTATAAATTATATATTACGTATAATTTTCTGCATCCGTGTAGTCTAATATTAAAATTGCAAATAGCGAATTACTACAAATTGCTTTACTGCTATGTGCACTATGTTATTTTATATATTTTCAGTTTTCTGTTTGTCTATGAATGTTTTAAGAAGGGTAGAAAAAGAAATTGATGAACGCAGTACCTAGAAATTATTCATGAATTACAATAATGACATTATTGTGCAATTAACTACAAAAATATTGATTATAAATTATTTTTGTTCTAAAATAATTTTTAATATATTGACGGGTAACATGAATGCGGCATAAAGTTCTATTTTAAATTTATGTTGAACTGCGTTTAGTTAACATTGTTGGTATAGTAAATGAAACCAAACATTCTTAAAACCGTATTCATGTTACCAATCATTGTTTTATTACTATTATTTAGACATACTTCAATAAAACTCAGGATATTAAGGTCTGCCATGCCAAGAGCTGTAATCTTTTTACTTTTTTGGGCCCTTTGTAAAACCATTATTAATCCGCTTCTAACACTTGGATGAAATTCGCGATCCCAACTACTGTCAAATGCTGCATCCGCTACTCTTACTGACTGAAATATACATTTAAATTTAAGAATCTAAGTTCCTAACAAAATATAAAATATTACTTGTTAACAATTACTCAAATTCTCATCATCATATAAAAATTTTACCAACTTTCTTGTAAGATCTAATTTACCTAGATGAAAGTACAAAAGTGTACCAAAACGTCGGTTGAGCAAGCAAGAAAATGTTGTATGACAGAATACAAGTAGGATTGTTACATAAACTATACTGCATTCGTAAAATCTCTTAAAATTATAATAGTATATTTAAAAAACAAGTTTTATGAAACAATTTTTTATCGTTCACGTCAAAATTTAGAAGCGAGTCCTGGCGAGTTTTCTAAATGACAAATGTGGAACAAAGTTTTATAAAATGAGTCCTTTATATTATTTTTTCATATTTTGTGTTTTTTATATACTAAAATGTTTAAAAAAACTGCTATATTAAAATTAAACCAACTTGATTTAGCGAAATTTGTATGTTAATCAAACCTTATTGGAGTCTAAGGTTAAATAGATAATACGTAGTTAAAAATTCCTAAACAACAAAAAACGGTAAAACTAGTTACGTATTTCGGCAACCAAGTAACAGAACAGTTTTGGACATATGGTATGGTTGACATATTAAGTAATCTAAATCTACTCTGTTTTTCAAAATTGTTTTTTGTCCTCTGGCATGGTTGACAAGTTGAGTAACCCAAAACTTATCTGTTCTTTATTGATGATGGCAACTTAATTGCCGAAATACGTATTTAGTTTAGCGTTTTTAGTTAAGGTTGGGAGATTTTTTGACTATTAAATTTGTGTGTTGATCTGATCATAATTAATTGTGATCTACTATAAATGTTTAATTCATATAAATGGTGTCACTGGATCAAGGAGAAATTAAATATACGAGGAAAGAATATGTGAAAAATTCATAAACATCTTTTTGCTTTTGTTCAGAAAATAAATTAAAATTGTTCATTACTTATTTATATATGTTCAGTATTATTTGTTCAGCAAAAAAACATAACCTTACTTAAAGCATGAAATTTGCGCCTGCGAAACTTGGTTTTGAAATTAGAAGAAAACTCAAAAACGACGCCTGGCACCACGACGTCGATGGGCGTCGATATATATTCCAACACTCGTCGAAGTTGAGTGATTTTGAGAATTGATGAATACTCAAAAACGTCAATATAAATTAATACTGAACATTCAATTTTATTACTAAACATTTTATTTAAATACTGAACAAGTATTATTTTACTGAACTTTTTTTATTTTACTGAGCATTTATCATTAATACTGAACATATATGAAAAATACTGAACATAAAATACTGTTCATTTTACTAATATACTACAACAAATAAATTATTCCCTTACAAACGGAAAAGCGGAATACCTGATACATTATTTCGTTTCCAAATAAACAATATAATAATAATTGAGCGAAATGTCCTATTGTAAAAAATACTAATTTCAAAAAATTTACACCGTCCACCTACAAATATCAAAAAATATATATTCAAAATACTATTAGTTTGTAACATTATTTACCAGATTTACTAAAAATACTCCCAAACATAATCCAGAAACGCTTTCGACAAATTGGCAAAATACAACAAATGAAAACGTTTTTTCAACAATATCTATAAAACTTTATAAACTTGTTAATATTATTATTTTTCTTAAAATTACATATTATAACTTACTCTAATATTTTGATGTGATGTATGATACAATGTACCAACAAATAATCTTCCTCCTTTATATAAAATTTAGTATCTCTTACAGGAGTATTATTTGCCAATAAAGTACGTACTTCTTTTTCTTTTTCTGTACCGATTTGGGAAAACACATTCTGCAGCATTCTAAACTGTACTATTATTTGTACCTACAATTCCAAATGTACAAGAAAATTCTTTTGCAAAATATTAATATTCACTATACCATCATTGAAATAAAGAGGAAATCGTGAGTTCCAACAACAAAACAAACCCCATATAAGCTCATAAGCCACTGCCAGACGTACATAGCTTCATATAGAGGGCTAATACTCCACTGAAAAGGGTAAATAGAAGCTAAAGGAAGGTCTCTTGTTCCTAATAATAGCGGAGGTATTAAGAGAAGAGAGCAACAAAAGAAAATTAGGATATAAAAACTGATCATGAGGAATTCAGACCATTTTGCTAGTTTGTTCAGTGAAGTCCGTAGCTGTAAAAAAAAATTTATTAAAGTGCTTTCATACGAGGGCTGTTCTGAAAAGTTTTATTAGTAGGCTTTGGAAAGCAGTGGCTCTTCTTTGAATAGTTATTAGTAACAATTATTAACATTCAAATAGCAATTACAGAGTGATCAAAACAGGCTGATTCACTTGGCAATAACAAAAAATTGGTTGAAATTGGTAACACTGATATAAAAATTGTTTTCTTGTTGTTAACAATGACATTTGAAAATTTAGATTTGGGCATATTTACAATTTTTTATTAAAATGGTTGTTTCCCTTAGCACGTACTTTTATTTATCACATTACCCATAAGCAATAATCTAAATTATTTCAATCACTCAAAATCCTATTCGCTGATAGATCTCTGCTCTGACATAGCCTATTTGTATTTATTGTCAAAATGACAAGACACGTAGGGCCGTAGTCAGAACACGGTTTTATCCTCGGTTCTAAGTCTGTTTTATGTAAAACCAGGACGAAGTGTTAAAACCAGTTTAAAACCAAGCGTAGTCAGAACGTGATTTTAAGTCGGTTCTAACAAAAATCAAGATCAACGGAATTTTGATCTGGCAACGTTGAAAACAGGTAACGTTTGAGGTTATAATTGACACAGGAAAGAAGTAAGAAGTGAGGTTAAGCATTTATAAAATGTTAAATACGGAATAAAAATTTATTATTAAAATATATAATTCTGTTTTTCTTTAAGGAAAAACATGGAGAAGAGGATAGAAAACTGGCTACCAGAAGATAAAGAATTGTTAATTGAATGTGAATGAATGGAAAGATATAATAGAGTGTAAGAATGAATGTAATATTATAAAGGAAAAGCAGAAAATATGGAAGCGAATAGAGGAAAAATTTAAAATTAATGGTTACAATATATATACAGTGTGTCCCATTTAAAGGTGCCACCATTGGGATCTGGAGAACTATAAGAGATACGATGTCGGTTAAATGGAACTTTTTATGTGCCTTTGGGGGGCCATCTCAGATGTGCTTTTATTTTTCCAAAAATTCTCATAGGGCACTAGATAGTGACGAAAAACTGAATATTGTTGATTTTTTCTTTTTCAAATAACTTCTAAACTATTAATAATTGAGAAAAAAGTTTCAAATATAAAAGATAGATATTTTTATTAACTAACCAGTGGCGTACGGAATAAATTTTTATATCCGTAAATATTTGAGATATAACACAAACTTATATTTTTTTAAATGGAACCCATATCTGATTTTAGACTCAAAAAAATTAATATTTTTTTCTCTTTTCAACGATGTAAGGGTTATTATGTTTTATATTTGTTTTGCCTTCAAAATTATTATTTTTTCCTTATTTTGTATTCAATTTACAATTATTTTGAAAATATTGGTAGATTTCTATTTGGAAATACTCCTTGTATTTCAATAATTTATTTTGTTAGAAAATTTTGTTCAAAATTCGTATCAAATTAATTTTTATAATATTTTGTATCAGGTCGCCCTTGGCTCATCATAGTGTAATTTGTAATTATGAGTCTAGAATGAAAATATTAAGTAATAAAGGCATAAAACAAATTATTTTGATCAAATACAATATAATTAATAAAAATAATAATGTTTTTTTTGGGAAATAATAAGAAAATTCAGGAAAATAAAGAGAAAAATTAAATTTTAGGAGCAAAACAAATATAAAACATAATAACCCTTACATCATTGAAAAGAGAAAAAAATATTGATTTTTTTGAGACTAAAATCAGATATGGGTTCCATTTAAAAAAATATAAGTTTGTGTTATATCTCGAAAATTTACGGATATAAAAATTTATTTTGTACGCCACTGGTTAGTTAATAAAAATATCTATCCTTTATATTTGAAACGTTTTTCTCAATTACTAATAGTTTAGAAGTTATTTGAGAAAGAAAAAATCAACAATATTCAGTTTTTCGTTATTATCTAGTGCCCCATGAGAATTTTTGGAAAAACAAAAGCACATCTGAGATGGCCTTCCAAAGGCGCACAAAAAGTTCCATTTAACCGAAATTGTATCTCTTATAGTTCTCGAGATCCCAATGGTGGCACTTCTAAATGGGACACACTGTATACAGTGTGTCCCATTTAGAAATGCCACCATTGGGATCTCGAGAACTATAAGAGTTACGAAAAACTGAATATTGTTGATTTTTTCTTTTTCGAATAAATTCTAAACCAGCGGTAATTGAGAAAAACGTTTCAAATATAAAAGATAGATATTTTTATTAACTAACCAGTGGCGTACGAAACAAATTTTTATATCCGTAAATTTTCGAGATATAACACAAACTTATATTTTTTTAAATGGAACCCATATCTGATTTTAGTCTCAAAAAAATAATTATTTTTTTCTCTTTTCAATGTAAGGGTTATTATGTTTTATATTTGTTTTGCCTGCAAAATTATTATTTTTTCCTTATTTTGTATTAAATTTACAATTATTTTGAAAATATTGGTAGATTTCTATTTAGAAATACTCCTTGTATTTAAATAATTTATTTCGTTAGAAAAATTTGCTCAAAACTCGTATCAAATTAATTTTTATAATATTTTGTATCAGGTCGCCCTTGGCACATTATAGTGTAATTTGTAATTATGAGTCTAGAATAAAAATATTAAGTAATAAAGGAATAAAATAAATTATATCGATCAAATACAATATAATTAATAAAATAATAATTTTTTTTGAGATATAAAAATAAAATTCACAAAAATAAAGAAAAAAATTAAATTTTAGGAGCAAAACAAATATAGAACATAATAACCCTTATATCATTGAAAAAAAAAAAATAATTATTATAAAAATTAATTTGATACGAATTTGGAGCAAAATTTTCTAACCAAATAAATTATTTAAATACAAGGAGTATTTGTAAATAGAAATCTACTAAAATTTTCAAAATAATTGTAAATTTAATACAAAATAAAGAAAAAATAATAATTTTGAAGGCAAAACAAATATAAAACATAATAACCCTTACATCATTGAAAAGATAAAAAAATAATTCTTTTTTTGAGACTAAAATAAGATATGGGTTCCCTTTAAAAAAATATAAGTTTGTGTTATATCTCGAAAATTTACGGATATAAAAATTTATTTCGTGCGCCACTGGTTTGTTAATAAAAATATCTATCTTTTATATTTGAAACGTTTTTCTCAATTACTAATGGTTTAAAAGTTATTTGAAAAAGAAAAAGTCAACAATATTCAGTTTTTCGTCATTATCTAGTGCCCTATGAGAAATTTTGGAAAAACAAAAGCACATCTGAGATGGCCTCCCAAACGCGCACAAAAAGTTTCATTTAACCGCCATCGTATCTCTTATAGTTCTCGAGATCCCAATGGTGGCACTTCTAAATGGGACACACTGTATATATATATATATATATATATATATATATATATATATATATATATATATATATATATAATGCAATAACATAAATATGAAATTAAATTCTAAACTGCTAAACAGTTTATGTCAAAACTTTAATGCTCATTCACAACTACGAAAATAAAGGCTCATTCACTGATTCGAAAATAAGAAATATAAATAAAATTATAAATAAGACTTTATGGTTGGTATTCACAGTTTCGAAAATAAAAAGTAAATTAATATCAACTGTCTTTTAATATATTTATAATTAACAAGTAATATAATTCAATATCCGAAAGACTAACTACTGGATTAATTCGTTCACGAAATCTGATTCTTGTTCTTCTGTGCCTTACTACTTCTTCTACTTTATGTAATTCATCAATATCAGCAATAATATTTTCTACGCCTGCCATATTTTTTATATAATACACCGGAAAAACGTGCTGGGTCTTGGCTCGGTTCTATGTTGACATTGCTACTATGGTAACTAGACCTAGAACCAGCTAAAAATCGTGTTCTGACTACCGATTTAGAACTGAAGTCTAGAACCGAGGATAAAACCGCGTTCCGACTACGGGCCATAGTATTTCCACTTTCACCTGGTGTTGCGGAAACTGTAGAATAAAAAGATGCCCAAAATTTCTGGGGATCTTTGCAGAATTGTATTGCCATCATTTCTTTTTAATCACTCTGCACTTATTCTTATTAGGACAAGGGTAAACGTGAATGAGAATGGAAGTATCCGGAATTGTATTTCGTGCCATGATTTTGTAGGATTTCAGAGGAAACTTAGGGCCTGTTTTTCAAAAACTGTTCATATTTTAACTAATAGTTAAATAAACAAAACTGAAACGATATGAACTGTCAAATGACAGATTTATCATTGTCGAATGAAGAAGTGCATTGTAGCTAGGGATGAAAAAGTTTTATAGTTTTTTTTTTACTAAAACTTTTCAAAACAGTTCTCGTATTTATGCAATATGTAGTCAAGTATTTGGGAAAACCGTGTGTCATTGGTCAACTTCATATGTCATTATCATTTTATTATAGCTATACAGTTAAATATAATAAAAGAACAGCAAATATATAAATATTTACCTCTTCTGGTACAACAAACGTGGGCCAAAAGTCCTTGTACACAATCCTACACATCTCTCTCACATTCTTCGAGTTGAAATACAAGCTACTCAGCTTCACTATTCCTTGAAAAGTCGTCGACACAGTTGCACAAGTATCGGCCATTGTGGCCACATCTGTTATATGTTTCACCATGTATCCGACATGGGCTACCTGCATCACTGTCATATTGATTAACAGAATGTAGA
This sequence comes from Ophonus ardosiacus, assembly GCA_943142095.1. Taxonomy (NCBI): domain Eukaryota; kingdom Metazoa; phylum Arthropoda; class Insecta; order Coleoptera; family Carabidae; genus Ophonus; species Ophonus ardosiacus. The sequence continues at coordinate 29,877,794 of OW964836.1, forward strand.
ATCCTGCTCTGGATAGCAAAGATCCGGAACTAGGAATGAGAAGGGTTCTCATGGCGGTCTGGACGGAGCGAATCATCCGACGAGGGGTATCAGATGGATGGATGAAGTAACGAGAACATTTTCTTTTCATGTTGTTGTTTAGAGTAAAAATATCAAAGATATAAATAATTTAAAATATGTACTGTGCATTTTAAGTATACGTATATAATGCAAAAACGAATTTAAGAAACAACAATAACTCTATTCTATAATGTTTATATATAAAGCACATGGGTATCTGATGTTCGTACATGAAGTAATGAATATATGCTTTTACATTTTCCTTTTAATACATTTTTTTGTATTACATTTCGATATCATTTATTAATTATTATAAAGCATTAATTAAATCAGAGCATGCACACTATTATTATACTTTCTATTTATAAATCTGTAATAGAATGCAATATTCATTGATTTACATATTAATTTTTAATTAGTAAATAATTTATAGCTAGTAGATAAAAACTACCTATGTTATAATTATATAAATGTTAATTAAGAAAATCTCATATTTAGTTCATGCAATATGTAGTTTTCCCTAAAATATAATTCAGAAGTTTAGCAAATTAAATCCTAAAACCTAGACAAACCAGTTCCACACATAATAAATATCTACGTAATATTGTTTATTTTTCATTTTATCGAAATTTTGAAATGAGAAATGAATCGATTTTCAGATGTTTAAAATATTAGAAGAATTTCTTGTGAATTTAAGTTTTTAGTTGTTAGTAATTCGGGAACCGCGTCTTATTGGTAAAAATCGTGTAATTCATGTATGAAAGAGAATTTCATACCGAATTCAAAATTTTAAATTGCGTTGTGCTATCTTTAAACATGTCAGATTGGTAAATGAACAAATAAAAAATTGTAGGCAATCGTTAACAAAAATAATTTAAAATTCATCGAAATATCACTCAATAAGTTGTAACACAAACTAAGGGCTACCTACCTATATCGCACACAAAGAGCTATCCGGGCTGGTCACGGGTTTAAGAGGAAGCTAAGGTCGAGGTTCGAATGATAATCTTGTATACCAACCAAAGTAAAACTGACTCAGGCCAATGCCTATATAAAAATTTACTACCACAAATTTATACTTCGGGCGCCAACACCTTGAAAAAAGATGAACCTTGAGAAGGAGTACTCAAGGAAAAGGTAGGAATACAACACTAATAAAATGACAAAATTTACTATCACATGAATAATATATTAATATACTAAATTATTACTACAATATTAAATACTTCTATTATTAATAATAAATAGTGTTGGTTGCGTTGATGGATGCTTTATAAGTAGAATCGTGTGTAATTTGTGTTAATATATGGTGAACATTTTCATAACAGGTAAATTGTACTCGAATTACCCGTGCTTTTATAAATGACAAAATAAATTTACTTCCATAGTATAGTTATTTCTATCACTTCTCTCTAAATTTATTAGATGAATTTAATTTATTGTGTTTATTATTTTTAACTTAAAATGGATTGCAATTAACAATTTAATATAAAAAAATTGCTAGTTCATGTGTTGAAAATACTCATAAATTGACAGAATAATATCAACTTCAAGCATAAAATTCCCTAGATCACTATAAAAATGTTTCTGGACGATTTATTGTCAGTTACACCGCTTACGGCCAGTTTCTTAGTCTCCAGTTAAAATTTTATTTTCTAGGTAAGTAAACAATATTACATCGTTTTGTTGACAGCAATGATAAATCTGTCATTTGACAGTTCATTTCCTTTCAAATTGACAAAAATTCATCGATTCGAATTGTTAAATAAGTTTTTATAAATTTTACTGCCAAAATTTCGATATGTACCCGAATTTGTAAAGGCTGGTTTATGGAAGCTGTAAACTTATGCATTTACTTTAGCATTAGCATTAAGCTTTGCATTACGCTGTCCGGTTCCTTTACACTCATTTTTCGTTAAGACAATATGACAGAAATATTAAAAAAGAACAAAATGACAAATGCCAAAAATATCTCTAGATTCAAGCTGTCGTCCACAAACATATACTCTTCTGATTGGTCGACATTAGCATTATGACTTAATATATATATATATATATATATATATATTGTGACGTAATTGATAAAGTAAAAAATTGACAAAAAATTTTGACGTGATTTTCTGAGGGAAAATCACGCGTCACACTTACCCGCAGCAGCTCGAGGGTTGGTCGTGGTTGCGCGAGGTCGAGAGTTCCTAAAGGGTGGTTGTGCAGGGATGAAATGATGGGCGCCAGTTATGTCGGGTTAAGTGAAGACACAACAACTCAAAAGGTTACAGTAAAATTTAAAGTTTATTTAAAAAAATTCGCAAATAGTTTTTTAAGATAAATTTTAATTAAAATTATTAGTTGCAAAAAAAACAACCCGAAAAAAATATGGTCGTACACACCTGGTTGAAGACCTGATTTGGGGTTACAAAAAAATGATGGATCCTAGAGATGAGTGGGCCGCTGGAGGGGGGAAATCTGTCGCACGGCGTCGTGGTACGTTCGGACCGACTGCCTCGCTGATGATGGCTACGATCTGCCAAGTCCGCCTCGCTGATGACGGCTACGATATGCCAAGTCCGCCTCGCTGATGACGGCTACGATATGCCAAGTCCGCCTCGCTGATGACGACACGTTATCCAGCTCTCGTCAGAGCAGGTTCACGCTGATGGTGACGTCAAAACTACACAGGGCGGCGTCCAGAGCACGTAGGGCTTAGGCGTAGTGGTGATCGCTCTAAGTCTTAAGAACGGCACTTTCAGGCAGCGAGTGTGTATAGCTTGCGGAAGCGGTCTCTCGTCTCAATGTGAACTTTGCGGAGATGATTCCCCGCCCCAGCGATCCAAACAACTCATCCGGACCGGGACGTTGAAAAATCATAAATAAGACCATAAATTTTAGGCGTTGATACAAAAAAATTTAGTACAAAAATACAAAAAAATCGTATTTACAATAATCGCAATAGTAAAAATATTCCTGATGAAAAAATGTGAAACTACTTGTGAAAAATAATTTTATTTTTAAAACTGTGCACAAAAAACAAGAAAACAGCTGGCCATGCTGTAGTGGACAGTGAGAGAAGAGATTAGAACAAGATAGGGTTAGTAAAATGATTTGAGCTCTAGCTTTAAGAGAAAATTCTCTACTCGGCGGAATTTTTATAGTAACAAAATTATTAATCTAGGTAGCCTAAAAATTACTAGATAAAATAAGATAGATAAACGGCTTACCCAGAAGTCGAAGATACTCTTAGATAGTTTAAGATAAACTCGTAAAAACTTGACGAGCAACAATACAAATTTGTTACTGTGACGTCAAATCAGCGGTAGCCACGTCTGCAACTCCACCGTATAAGTTAGCTAACGAGCTGTATAAAAATGTAGTAAAATTGAATAACAAATTTGATATGTGATCCCAAAAACCTATTAAAGAATTTATATAAATTTCCCAAACAATTTTAGCCAAAATTATAAAAAAATAGATAGATAAATTAGAGATAAATTTTTGGATAAAAATTATTGGACAAAAAATATAATTTATATAAATTTGAACAATAAAAAAACGTGACAAATAGCCAATTTTTAATCCCATTAAAAATATTAAACCCCGAAAAATAAATAAAAATAAAGCGATACAGAGTTACTATAGGTATGGTGTACTCACAAAAATTGAATGCGCCAACCCGGCGCTACAACCCGTGTCTTAGAATGATGCTAAGAACACAAAAAGTTAAGCAGAATATTACGAAACAAAAAAAGGAATTTAAAGCAAAAGTGAAAGCGTTAAACGCTGGGGACCGGTGAACCGTACTGGTTATTGGTTCAGCATAAAAAGGAATAGTTAAACAGAAAAACTATTATCGCCTCGTATTACAAAAAAAAACTTAATTTTGAATAACCATAAGCCAAATGTGAGGCGATGCCCGTTCGGGTTTTTTTTGCCGTGCCGCCACTGCATGCGCTGACGGTGTATGTAAAATTTTGACAAACAACTGATAGGAACAAAAAAATATAATTGAAACTTACCCAATCAGATGTTAAACTAGCCAAATAAATGAATAAAAGATAACAAAAGTGTATCATAACACCGTTGATACAAGATAAAAATAACAGCACTGCAAAATTTGGAAAAAATACAGTCAGCACACACGCAGCTACATCACGTCAAGAAGACCGATCGAATCGAATTCAATTGACAGCATGTGTCGTCTACCGTTGAATTCACGCGGAAACACACAAAATATGTCGCTAATCAAATTGAACACTAAGATTTGAAAAAAAAACCGCGTAACGATTTTTGAAATCGTTACAACAATATATATATTTCTACTCCTATGCTTCAATATACTTATTAAGTATGTCATCTCTATTTGAATGATACTCATTAATTACATAACCAATTTATTGGTTTATAGTTTATTTTTTTAATTATTAGAAATAGTCGGAGAAAAAATAGTGAATGCAACTCATGTATAATGACTATTAATACACTCGCATGATTTACGATACTCGCCATGGCTCATATCGTAAATTCATGCTCGTGTATTAATTACCATTATAAACTCGTTGCATAATATACTATTAAATTAACAAGTTCGAATCTTTTTTATTCATTTTATGGAATGTATAACGCTACTGTCATAAGTTCTACTCTCTTTTGAAGGAATAAATTTAATTTACTTCAGAAGTAAATTTATATGTCGTTTATAAAACCGGCCAATAGTTATTAATATATTTAATCTAGTATTTGTGATTTTCGTTTTGCTGTAATTAAGTATTGCTCAGACGACTTCGAATGCCTACAGTGCTGGTACTCTATCTCTATAGCTACCATATCGTGTAATTTTCGACAATTTCCAATCTAATTTCAATTTCTATCATTTCAAACATTCAGTGCGAGTATAATTGTTATTACTATTGTGTTTGCGTTTATTATTACTTATAAAATGTATTTGTTTAGTATTTTAATGTTATAGTAGTGTAACTATTAGTGCGTTAAAATAAAATAAATAAACACTTAGTACACATTTTTATCCACAACTGTCAAATAATTCAATCGATTTTTATCATTTAATGACCTTCATTACTATTACTAATTAAATAATATTGACAGTTCGATGATATAATATTATTCAATCTATAAGTCAAATTCAAATTTTACGTACCTTTCAGAGAGTACACAAAAAATTACTTTTTCTACAACTGTCAAAAAAACATGACATTTATACATCGTTATGGATACGCGATGTTTGTGTTTTTTTACGTGTGAAAATAGTATATTAAAGAACAAGTTTTATAAGACATGTTTTTTTCGCACGCGTCAAAGTTTAGAAAACGAGCCTTGGCGAGTTTTCTAATTGACAAGTGCGAAAAAAAGTCTTATAAAATAAGTTCTTTATACCATTTTTTAGATTTTGCGCCTTCTACATACTAAAATATTGTAAAAACTGCTAATATTAAACCGTGTCAATTTAAGGAAATTTGCAAGTGAAATGTTGTAGTTGGTATCACTGAACTGACCACATTCAATTATTATCTATTTGAACATTTGAAGGTTAAATTAAGTTAATGTTAAGTAAATGTCATCTAGTACCAACCTTCTAAAACAAAAAAATGCGTATCGAAATGAAGGCCATTACGATACGCAATTGCGTATCGTAATGACTTCATTATGAACGCAAAATCTAAAAAATATTTAAGTATTCTCATATTGACGTCTCAATCTGACTGGAAATAAGTTAGAAATTGTAGCATTTACAGTTTCGTTTCCCTCGGGAGGAGTATCTCTGTCACTGATCTCGTCATAATCCATCGTTTTAAAGCAAAAATTAATAATATAGATAGACCGAAAATACAAATTCGTTGACGTTTTATTTATTTATTCAACATTTGCACGGTCCCTTGGTTACAACACGCCAGGCAACTTCATATTGGTAGCAAATTAATACTATTTTGAATATTTTCCTATAATTTATTTGAATAAATCTAAAATTATTGAATTCTCTTTTTGACAGTTGCAAAAACAATATTGTTTGTATTTCGTGGGCGAAATTTGTGTTTTTTGGCGCGTTCGAATGACTTTTTGCTTCGACCTAACGCCTCGGCTAAAAGTGACGTCCTCATGCGCAATTAAAAAAAAACAATTTATAACATTATTTTCTTCAAACGTCAAAAAAATGGCATCTTTTGAGACTTGATTCACAAGGTAGAAATGAAATAAATAAATATCCATAGCGACTATATAAAATGAGCGAATAAGAAGTATCTTCTAAAACCTATCATATTGCCCCAAGTTAACCTACAAATTGAAATATAAACAGTTTATATTTAACGAAATAACATATTATAAAATAGCAGACTTACATATTGGTAATAAGGTAAGAATAATTAGAATTATAGTGGTAAGAAAAGTTCATATTGTTTTTCAGCGATTCCTCGACATATCACATCCTTGAGCAATATTGTTGAACTTCCATTCAACTGAACAACTTCAAGGGCCGTACATGGCAATACTTCAAATTCTGATATAATTGCACATGAGGAGAATATAAAATTGCATAGTTTTTATTTAAACGTCAAAACGTGAAAATTTTCACTTGAATGTTTGTAACAAAAAGTGAACAAATACGAATGTATCCATAGCAACAGAGCAATTGAAATCAGTAAACGTTCTTCACGTAAAATATTTATGATTATTGTAACGTCAAGTTGCAATTATTTTATTTAATATGTACTTTGAAGAAAAAATATGTGTCATTCGGAGTAAAAGTATCATTGTATGCCTCGCATGTAATTGTCCGACTCGCTATCGCCCGCCGTGCAAACTTACATGCTCGCCACACAAAGAAGCACTTTTACTCCTAATAACACAATATACTATTTTCCACATAAAAATCCACAGTTACACTAGTTTTATCATTTTCATATTTTTATTTTCTTCTTAAGCTTAAACTGTAGCTGAATAGTCGGTTTTACTATTTTCTGCTAAATGTCAAATCACCAGGGCCGTAACTAGCTATTCTTGCGCCTGGGGCGGAATATAAAATTGCGCCCCCCCCCCCCCCCCATTTTTTGGAAATTATCTAAACGGGACTGTGCCCCTATAGGTAGTAATGTTGGTTGCCTAATACAAAATATTTATTTGAAACATGTATATATTATTCAATTGAAATTCATTTAAAAATGAAATTTATGTTGTTACTAGTTTTATTGTATTTTTGTTAAACTATTTAATAAATAATAACAAAAAATAAAGACCGTTAGTATGAATGATGATTAAGTGTGATTAGCGAGCATTTGATTAGCATTGTTTTATCTTTTTCAGTCGTTTATGGATTATTTTACAGAAAAATGCTTCAAATGAAAAACACGTGCAATTAATTTTTTTCTAATTTTTATTCGAAGTATTTGCCTCTAAAATAAAAATAATCCATATTTTTGCTAATCACCCTTAATCACATATTCATACTAACGGCCATAGTTTTTAATACTAATATTCTTTTAAATTAATTCTAATCAGATCTAATGTAATGACAACATTTATAATTAATCATTAAATAGATAAACAAATTTTTTAGCGAAATATGAGAAAATTATTAGTTGTTTAAAATGGATTATGTAAAACTACAGTTCTGTAACAGAAATTTGAAAGAGTATATATGTATGATATAAATATCCTTTTATTTTACATTTTATGATTTACAAATGAAAAGTAATATATGAATCCTTTTTAACTCTTTCTGGAGAAGTTACACACGAGCCCGCGAGCGACCAATGATTTTTATTTTCATTTTCATAATTGTTTATATAATAAATTAAAAAACTATAAAAAAGTCAAAAAAGCATAAATAAATAATATTGAAGATTATGAAAACTATTAAATAACTATAAACAAACACTAAAACAATCCAAAACACAAATTTACAGTTAAATACACAGAACTATTCTCAAATGACATAAACAAAATGGTTGAGTATTCGTCGTATCTTGCAATTTTATCGTAAATTTGCAACCTACATAACTTATAAGTCCAAAATCCCTTTCCCCGGAACACAGGACATTCGTTTCACAACAAATGCCTATATTACGTGTCTATAGTTATATGGTCGAAGAATCGTATTGTCAAGCGGTGGGGCGCCTTACGCGTGAATTTTGAAAGTCAATGCAATACAGTGCATAGAAATACAATATTAATTCGCAAAGTGTACATTTTAAGAGTGTGCTTGATTTATATTTATTTATTTATTTTTATTTTTTTGAGAATTAACAAATGAAGAATTTATTTCTGCGCCCTAGAAACATCTGCGCCCGGGGCAAGTGCCCCGCTCGCCCCACCCTAGTTACGGCCCTGCAAATCACTTCATGATTTTGTTATAACAAAAGATTGCTGCAACAACGATAACTAGATTTGTTTATGTCTACTTATTTTTCAATACAAATAGTCACTAATATGTTATGATTTGACAATTGTAAATAAAGAAGAATTTTTATTCGCATGTAATTGCTATTACTCATTCGAATGATTCACATCAGTCGTCTTCTATTCCGCTACGGGATGCAAACTTCATTCTCGTGAGTAATAGCATATCTTAGATACTCATTCAATAATGTACTATGAAATCCCTTTAAATCAATAAAAAGAAACGTTATAATATCTTGAATCACACTATAAATTTATAGTTCCACTTGTAAGGAACTAAGTAAAGTGTAAATTGAAAAAGAAAGACGCAAAACCTGTAACAAAAACAATGAAAGAATAATATTCATATTTTTTTTTCTTTCTTCTAACATTGACGAAATTTGGATAATCCAGATTCGCAAAGCCTAGTGCTGTCATGGCTTGCTCTCTCTGGGCTCTTTGAATAATCAACACAAGGCCTTGTCTAACACGAATATTTGGCTTTTTGTACCATTCTGAAGCATAAGCCCCATTGGCCACACTTTGACTTTGCCATATTAGTTCGTCTCCAACAGTGCACAAGAAGAATAACTGCATCATGTGAACAAATGAGACTGGCGCCATTTGGAAAACCTGGTTACCAACCTAGAATATCAAATAAAAATCATATAAAACCGTACTGACTGCAGTTTCCGATTACTTTATTTTCTTCTCCACACTAAAATATAAGATTATAGTTTGTGATGTTTTCTCCACGACTGCTTTCAGAACCCGTGAGGGAACGCCTGGAAAACACTCTCATGGTTACGAATAACTACAGATTTCCGCACTTAAAAATGTATAATAAACCGTTTATTCATTCATTCATTCATTCATTCATTCATTCATTTATTCATTTATTTATTTATTCATTTATTTATTTATTTATTTATGTATTTATGTATGTATTTATTTATTTATTTATTTATGTATTTATTTATGTATTTATTTATTTATTTATTTATTTATTTATTTATTTATTTATTTATGTATTTATTTATTTATTTATTTATTTATTTAAGAGAGGTATTGAATTCATGTTAAAAATCACAAATCCAGATTTTAGTGAATAAGCACGTTTTATGGTCCGTAGAAACCGATTATAACATTTTTACGATGATGACCGTGTGTTTGTAGATACAGGGAATTTATTTTAACATGCAACATATGCCGAATCACTTCCATGGTTACTCACTCATGGTTACTCACTATTGTCAAAAAGTGACAGCAATGTAATATTTGTCCATTTTAAAATGCAACATACAAAATTTGTAGTTTTGTATTATCAAAACTAATTTCCAATAAATTAGCCTAGAGACGATTAACAAATAATGAAAACATGAATGTTGTACATCTTAACCAACTTTAGCTTACAAAAATTCATAACTTTCATGTAATAAATGTTTAAAAAAAAGATACCCCCAATCACTCTGAGGCAATATTCTAGTCGGCCGTAATAAGAATTGACACCATTTGTGATGTATTTCCTGTGCTCAATACTATTTATAATGTTGCATTTTAAAATGGACAAATATTACATTGCTGTCATTTTTTGACAATAGTGAGTAACCATGGAAGTGATGAACAATGTTGCATTTTAAAATAAATTCTCTGTATGTGTATGGATGTGTGTGTGTATACGTATCTGTGTGTGTGGATGGATGTTGGAGGGACGGGTTTTCAAATTCTATAAGACGAAAGACCAATTTATCTACGTATTTCTTAATCTGACATTAATGGGAAGAGCTGAAAAGATTTTGGTAACAATTGGACAACCGCAAGTAGTAGTTTCTTTAAAAAAACTAATTAGAATTTTTGTGTATGTACCAAAAATGTTAAATACAATATTTACTTATATAGCATAATATGGAAATGGCGAGAGGTCTTGTACTGGCCACAACATATTTTTTTTTATTTATAACTTCAAAGAAAATTACAAATTGAGAGTAAAAATTTTACCTGAGTTAATACAAAAGAAGAGACGCACATAGCAGCAGCACTAAGAAAAAATTGCAGCAGAATCATGGCTCCAAATATTTTTTGCAATTTATCACAGACGCTAGCAAAATGTATTTATGAGAATTTGAACAAATTTTATCAAAACAAAACTTACTCTAGCACTAGATTATGATGTCTTACACACTTAGCAATCAATTCATATTCTTCATCATCTTCTAATCCTTTATTGTGAAAGTGTGGAAGGCGTTTCAGTTTCTTGTTCAAAATCTTATCTTTCCCTGAACCAATAGTCAATAACACGTTTTCTAATAATTTGAATTGTGCTACACAATTCATAAGTAAACCATAGAAGAGAAAATCATGAGCTACTATTGTATTTACCACCTAAAAGATATCATTCTTTACAATTGTACTCGTAAATAATATTATAATTATTACTAATACAAGAGAAAGTCAAAATATGAAGGTACATATTTGTTCAGAGTGGTGGTTTATTGCTTAATTCTATTTAGAAATGATTTCATGTCAATTTAATATGAGTTCTTCATTACAGATTGCGCCAAAGAAAAAATGAGAGCAGTGATTTTTTTCACTCAGAAGGCGTGACACTATTAGCAGAATGCTAATGCATAAGCAATATACTAAAAGTCGCCGAATATCGAAGCAAAATCTATGAAGGGTTAGATCGTTTTAAAAATTGTCCCATATGTGCTGAAGAGCATTAAGTTATAGGCTATAGATATTCAATATCGAGACAATTGAGCAAATGTGTGTTAGCTGCTTGGAGCTACTGCGAGATCTTTTAAACCGAAAATCATATCCAATAGTTTTAAAAGGCGTAATTTTACTTCAGAAAAATGCTCAATAGTTATATCCCAAGTGCACCGCAAATACCAGAATATTTTCTGGAGTGCACAAATGTGTACGAACGAAAATATTCACTGACATTCGATTGTCGTTGGTCGTAATTCAAGAAATACTGAACGTGATTGGATGAAATATTTCCAAAACCGATTTAGTGGATTCAAAATCTAGGTTTTCAGCTGTTGGTACAAACTCCACTCAGTCCTGACCTGGCTCAAAGAACAAAAAATGTCATTACGGAATTCAAAAGGTATAGGGAGACATTATGTATAGACTTTTTTACAAGACCCCTTTCATTTTTGAATTTCTCTTGTACAAACACGAACCATATATAGATTTAAGATGAACTGCCAAACATAAAATATCTCAAACCATGGGCTTATTTCCCAATTAAAAGGAAAATATGATTCTAAAGGTAAAATCCGCTTTCCATATATCAAATTAGTACTCATAAGGCCCCAACTAGCGAAAAAGGCTGTACTAAACAAAATACTCATGAAACTTATTATAGCACGAGAACCATTACGGATATATTTTTCTGTATCGGGATCTACTAAATTTGCTGGCCAGAATTCTGAGGAAATTGTTTGAAGGATATGAGATAGATCACGAGAATAATAGCTGAAAAGAATAAAAGTAAATTAGTATGGTTCTAGATATCCTTACCTATAATACGCTGACCGAGAAAGCCGATTCTCTTACCTAACAAAGTAGGATTAAAAAAAAAAAATTGGAAACCATTTTTACCTCTCGCTAAGAGAGATACTGGATTCTTGCTAAAAATCGCATTTCCAGATTATAGTGAACAAACACGATTTAAGGTACTTACAATCCGACATTTTTATGATAATTTCAGCGCGTGTGTGTATGTGTTGGATCTATGGTTTCTCAAATACCATAAGACTTAAGACATGTCTAACTGCGGATCCCTCAATCTGACATTAACGGGAAGAGCTAGTTAGGTTTTGGTAACAATTACAAGTACAATCAGGCCCGTGGAGAGCCATTACGGGCAAAATCAAATTAAAAATAATTTCAATGCTAATGTCACAGCACAGCTTCACGGATATAGCTCTACCGGTTTAGTATGGAACTATTTAATGAAACTTTTGGTATTTATTTTAATAAATGTTTTATTTACATACCTTCTACTTGTAATTTTAAAGAAATACGCAATAATAATCTTCTCTCGTAAACTCTGCTGTCTCTCGCTTTTTTTTACCTAATTTTGTTATTTTATATTTTTATTTATAATAAATTGCGACTAAAATTAAACAGACTATGATAATAAGAAAATAATCTAACTCGTTCCCATTATTCATTAAATAACTGACAGTGGTTACCTACCATGACTTTAAATTAAGTTTATTTGGTTACTAATGAAAAAAATTCAAAAATTTTGGCATCTAAAAATTCAAATTTTTGTGCTCTAAAATTCTTTGTATAAAACATCATAAATTTATACGGGGTGGATATTAAAAAAAAAAAAACTATTCCCTGGTTAAATTTCTACGTTAAGAATTGATTAGATACAGCGATGGCGAACCTATGACCCACGGGTCAGAGAGTGTCCCGCGAAACAATTTGAACGTACCCGCGTGGATATTCAGAAACCCAACTAAAGTTTTATAAATTATATATACTCAAAATTAAATCTTTCACAAAGCAAGAAAAAAATCTTAAAATGATGTACTCAGTAGATTACCAAAATAATGCTATGTATTTACTCATAAACTGAATTTAAAAATTTGGAGATTTTTCAGTTGTTTGAATACCAGGATTTTGGAAATAGAGTTAGCAGAATTTCGAAAAAGATTCATGGATACAAAAATTTAAAGAATTATTTAAAAACTAGAAACATTATGCTTACCAAATAACCTTTGATAAATAAATCGAAGAAAAAATTAAAAATATCATTCTACAGATTTTGAATTCTCTAACTCAACAACGTATTTATTTACAGAAAAAATTTAGCAAGTACCACATTAATAATATTCGGATCAACTTATTTCTGCTAGCAACTCAATGCTTTACACAAAATCATCGCAAAGAGACCTAAATGAAAAATAAATAACTGTCGCATGTGTAGAAACAACAGCAATATTTTTGCGAATTATGTATATGTAATTGGGTACCTATATTATTTAATATTGATTTTGTGTTGCTTTTTGCTACTACATTTTAAATTTGACCGTTGACCCGCGAATTTAATTACAAAAAAATATATATTTCGATTCTAACCAATGCCAAAAAATCTGATGTGGTCAGCCCATAACCTCCCGCTGGGTATTTAATCATGAAGTATAAATAAAGCAATCATTATGTTCAAATATTTTTACATTCACTCATAACAATGTTTATTTTACATTTAACAAAAATATCATACACAAAATAAATTTCACAAATATTGGCAAAACTAATAGAAACACTTAACAAAAATCAAAATAGTACTCGCATCTTGACACAAAGCCTTTTCAAACCCGTATTCTGGAAGACAATGAAGCAAATCAATAGTACCTACTTCTAATATTTATGTATGATTCAAAATATATTATTTTCACTAACCTTAATTTTATTAGATTCAAATACATATTATATTATTACTATATTCTACGGTTTCATTATTCATTTTAATGTAATTACTTCCTGACAGTGACATTTGCTTAAATATGTCAAAATTGTTATTAAAATATTGTTTTTGTTTGAAGCATAGGCAAAATGATATATGAAAATAAATTATATTATAAATTTATATTTAAAGTTATTTAGAGTTATTTACTAAATGCTATTATCGTTGAATTCAATTGTACCATTATATCTAATTTTAATTAGTAAAAGTTGCTGAAAAATTATATTCAATGTATTTTTTTCAAGAAAAACTGTTAAAAACTTGTATAAGTGATACTTCCGGTTATCCAATATACACTAAAAACTAATGAGCTCTTCCGACATTAGTGTAGAATTGGTATACAAAATTTCAAAATTTTTTTAAAGAAACTACTACTTAAGATTGTCCAATTGTTACCAACACTTTTTCAGCTCTTGCCATTAATGTCAGATTAAGGAACACGAAGTTAAATTGGTCTTAAGTACTATAGTTTTTGAGGAATTATCCCTCAAACATCCACACATACGCACACACGCACACACACTCATACTCACACACACACACACACACACACACACACATACATACATACCCACAGACATCATTGTAAAAATGCTAAAATCGGGTTCTGGGGACATCAAAACGTGCTTATTCACTAAAATCTCTATATGTGATTTTTAGCACGATCCCTATACCTCCTTTACCTAGGATAGCAGGAGGTAAAAAGGTTCGCCATCACTGGATTAGGACATCCGGTATATTTAAACTGTATAAAATTGTACAGCACTAAATATGTAATTAGAAGAACGTGATGATTATGTTGTGTGAGAAAAAAACCTATAAATGAGGCGCAACAGGTTTTTACTATTTTTACAATGATGTCTGTGTGTGTGTGTGTGTGTGTGTGTGTGTGTGTGTGTGTGTGTGTGTGTCTGTGTGTGTGTGTGTGTCTGTGTGTGTGTGTGTGTGATAATTTTTTCGTCCACAATAACTTTTACATCAAACTTCCAATAATTTCTATTTTCCGAATTTAAACTTTCTGCACTAATTTAAAATGTTGATTAGATTTTGGGTAAAATTGGATAACCGGAAGTGGTACTTTATTTAAAGCCCATAACAGATTTTAATGAAAAACTATAAAGAAATATAACCCAAAATTTTTAAATTTTAGTATATCTATATTAAGATGAACAACATATTAAATTTTGGTTGAAATTTATAAGTCGAAAGTGCTACTTTACTTGAAGCTCTGAACAAATTTTTTTGAAAATTAGTAGATTGATTTAATAGTATATTATACAACGACGCTATAATGGATGCTTTTATTCCCGAGGATGAAGTTTGCACCCCGAGCGAGCGGAGCGAGCAAGGATTGTAATCATCCGAAGTAATAATAGTATATATATATACTATACTTTATATACGACTAATTTAATAAAAAAAATAGTCAATTTTTATATCATTTATTATCTATCAATTTTACATCTATTTACCTAATAAATTTACATCTAATTAAAATGTATATTGCAATTAATAAATTGAATTGATAACGGTATGTTAAGGTTTATGGTGTGATTATCATTACTTTCTAGAGTTGTTATATTATCGGCATTAACCGTATTGGCAGTGGAAGTAGATGGTACTGAATTGGTCATCTGTTTTGCTATAGTTTCTTCAGTATTTAATTTATATTTTATTGATTGATAGAGGTACCCTTCTGCTACGGTTGAAGATTTCCAGCCCCCGTGACTTTTTAAACAAGTTATATCGCCACCTCCGTCAACGAATAATGTTGCAGAAGATCTTCGGTAACAATGACCTGTTTATTGTTCGGGATTTGGCAATTTTAAATAAGTTGCTATTTGTTTTCCCATCAGTGGGAATTTATTCTCTCAAATTCTTTGAATGGTGGATTTTCCTTTTTGGTAATTCAGAAAAAACGAGTTGATTTGAACATGTAATGCCCGAGGATCTATATATTTTTTTTATAATTATATCAAATTGATCTGAGAACAGCAAAAGTTCGTACAACTTTAGTTTTTGTTTTCGGTATTGTTATCAAAAATGTTTTTTCCAAATCCTTAACGTCTTCAACTTTAATTTCATAAAGCTCAATAGAACGACATGCCATAATTCCTAGGATCAGTGCGACCTTAAATATAATAAGTTTTGTTACATTTGAAATGCTTGCTAAAAAACTAACCTATAATTTTACCTTTTGTACAAGAAAAAAATCGTCTGGTGCTTCTGTTATAAATTTCTTGATTTCAAATGCCGTTAAGGTTTTAGATTTTTTAGCTTCAGAACTGAGCGTAGTTTTCCATACTTTTCTAAGTCTACATCGTGGTTTATTTTTAAAACTGCTTTTAACATAACATAGAGTAAAAAGACCATAATGAAGATGATTTGTATTTTTCACCTAATTCAGTAAAATATGTCAATAATATATTTTCTGAAAACGAATTTGTCTTCATTTTAATACGCCAATCCATAAAACTTTGGTATGTTTTGACATAGAAATTTTTAGACTTTTGCGGTAATAAACTATATGTAGTAGCATTCGCTATTTTTGTTATTTCTGGTGGTGTAGAAGATATATTGTCTTTTGTAATACTGTAAATAACTTTAAATATGAATATATAATATAATTTATTTTCATGTATCACCTAGCCTATGCGCCAAACAAAAACATAATTTTAATGACCGTTTTGACATATTTAAACAAATGTCATTGACAGGAAGCAATTATATTAAAATTAATAATGAAACCGTGACAAGGAGAATATAATAGTAAAATATTTAATTAAGGTTTGTAAAAATAATATATTTTCCATCATACATAAATGTTCGATGTACAGGATGATCTGATTTAAATTTGCTAACTGCTATTTTTGCAGCACTATAAATTAATATTAATTTACAACTACACATTTACGGTCTGTGGTGCACTCTCCACGCCAGCTATGAGTGCCCGTGAGGTGACGCCTGGTAAGCGCCCACACGGTAAAATATATCGTCATCATTATTGATGTCTACATGTGTTGTAAATACTGGCACACCCAGAAATGGGTAATATGCCGTGATGATATATATTTTTTAAATTTATTTATAATATACGGCGACGAATTGACAAAGATTGCGTTTTAGAATACCTAGAATATTATGCTGATTTTTATAAGAATGTGTGTGCGACGATTTTTCTTTAAAGTCTATTAAACTATGATCCAAAACTTCTCAAATTTAGTATTTAAATCTCATATATAATTTGAAACATCGTATTAGATTTTAACCATATATGATTAATCAGATGTAGTACTTAATTTGGAGCTCTAACAGATTTTTGAGGAAAAACAATAAAACATAATCCAAAATGTCGTATTACAGACTTTTCTATTTATTGGACAACAAATTAGATTTTATTTACAAACGATCAACCGGATTGATACTTTACTTAAAGTTCACTGCAATTTAAACATGGAATTGGCGGGAGATCATGTGCTGGCCACATCAGATTTTTTTATTTTGACTTATCTTTACCTCTCGCTAAGAGAGATATCGGATTCATACTAAACATCGCATATCCAGATTTTAGTAAATAAGCACGTTTTTGTATGTCTGGATGTTGGAACGACGATTCCTCAAAAACTATAATACTTAAGACCTGTTTAACTACGGATTCCTCAATCTGACATTAATTAGAAGAGCTGAAATGGTTTTGATAACATTTGGACAACCGGAAGTAGTGGTTTCTGAAAAAAATCTTCTAAATATTATTTTTTGAAATTTTTTATTACAAATATTGAAGAACATAAAATACTCTACCTAATACACTTAAAATGTTTATTATATTTTCTGTATATTTAGAGATAAAAAAAATATTATATACAGGGTGGTTGATTTTTCATTGTCCAGCTTATATCTACTGAAATATTAAAGATACAAAAAAAAGTTATATACAAAAGTTGTTTAATACAACTTGATCTATAATTTAGCATAAACAATTTTTTTCCAAGGCGTACCAATTATTTCGAAAAATGTTTAACTTTAATTTTTAAAATAGAACACCCTATATATTTTGACAGAATAAGATTCTTAATAAATTTCTCTTTACAATGATTTGTAACAAGTAAGGATTTACCTTTAAATTATGTCCTATAAAGCAAATAGAAATATGATAAAAGTAGGCTATGATATTCTATTGTTTATAGATGTAACTTCTGTCACACATGAACATTGGATACGTAGGGGTTTTCCTTTGAATAAAATTATGTCTAATAAAGCAAGTAATAGAATTACTAGCATTTATGATTTACAAAATTATTAATACTTTTATTTAAATATCAAGTAGCAATCTGTGACACTGTGACATATGTTACTGGTATAAACAATAGAATATCACAGCCTACTTTTGTCGTATTTCTATTTGCTTTATTAGACATAATTTAAAGGTAAACCCTTATTTGTTACACATCATTTTAAAGAGAAATTTATTTAGTATTTTATTCCGCAACAATATATAGGGTGTTCCATTTAAAAAATCAAAGTTAAATAATTTTCTGAAAAATTAGTAAGCCTTGGAAAAAAATTGTTTCTGCTAAATTATAGACCAGGTTGTATCAAATAACTTTTCTATATAACTTTTTCTTGTATCTTTAATATTTCAGAAGATATAAGCTGGGCAATGAAAAATCAACCACCCTGTATAGAATAATCTTTTGCAATAAATCGCACAGTCTAGACTACACTAAACACCAAGGAAACCAGTTGTCAAATTCAAATGTTTTTAATTCACAGATAAATAACAGTTTTACAGACATTACTGAAAGCTTTTACTGGAAAGTTCATTTAATATTTCTTATTGAATTATTTATTAAATATTTAAAATTTTAGGTATATATTTATACATATTAAAAGTAATAGTACATATATCCTTAAGAACTACCCGTCAATGAATTGGAACCATTTTGAACATTTTAGAAGAGTAGGACAAGATTCCTTATAGAATGAAAGACTAAATATAATTAGAATTATTTGTTGTTACAAGAAATGTTAACTACGATACTTATGTATCAAAACGGAAATGGCGAGCGGTATTGTAAAGCAAGATATAAATTTTGAAATATTATTTAAAAATTTGAATTTTATCGGATGAGACGTAGGAGGAGCTATTGACATTTAGAAATATTATGGAAATAAAAAAACACTAACCACATAAAATGTAATGAAACTATCACGAACAAAACGGTTAACTTTGTGTCAATGACAGAAAAAGTTTTTCTTATTTGTTAGAAATGTCATCAGTCACTCGATCATGTCACAGACCACGAGATGTATTTTTGGTGCTATAATAAATTGCAAGAAAACTTATTTTAGAAAAATTTAAGTTTGATTTTTTTACATTATTACGTTATTTTTACCTCCCGCTACATAGAGATCGTGCTAAAAATCTCATATAGAGATTTTATTGAATAAGCACGTTTTGATGTCCCTAGAATCCGATTTTAACATTTTTACAATAATGTCTGTAGGTATGTATGTATGTGTGTGTGTGTGTGTGTGTGTGTGTGTGTGTCTGTGTGTGTGTGGATCTTGTGGACACGATTACTCCAATACTATCAATCAGAAAAATTTGAAATTTTGTATACCCATTCTATACTAATATGGGAAGTGGTCATTAGTTTTTAGTGTATATGGGATAACCGGAAGTATCATTTATACAAGATTTTAAGTTTTTCTTGTAAAAAATTCATTGAATATAATTTATTAGCAACTTTTACTAATTAAAATTGAATATAATGGTACAGTCTTCAATTCTACGATAATAACATTTAGTAAATAACTCTAAATAACTTTAAATATGAATATATAATATAATTTATTTTCATGTATCACCTAGCCTATGCGCCAAACAAAAACATAATTTTAATGACAGTTTTGACATATGAAACAAATGTCGTTGACAGGAAGCAATTATATTAAAATTAATAATGAAACCGTGGTAAGGAGAATATAATAGTAAAATATTTAATAAAGGTTTGTAAAATTAATATATTTTCCATCATACATAAATGTTCGATGTACAAGATGATCTGATTTAAATTTGCTAACTGCTATTTTTGCAGTACTATAAATTAATATTAATTTACAACTACACATTTACGAAATGGATAATATACGGCGAAGAATTGACAAAGATTGCGTTTTAGAGCACCTAGAAGATTATGCTGATTTTTATAAGAATGTGTGTGTGTGTGTGACGATTTTTCCTTAAAGCCTATTAAAATATGATCCAAAACTTCTCAAATTTGTTATTTAAAACTCATATATAATTTGAAACAACATATTAGATTTTAACCATATATGATAAATCGGATGTAGTACATAATTTGGAGCTCTAACAGATATTTGAGGAAAAACAATAAAACAATCCAAAATTTCGTATTAAAGACCTTTCTATTTATTGGACAACAAATAAGATTTTATTTACAAACGATTAACCGGAAATGATACTTTACTTAAAGCTCACTTCTATTTTAAATATGGGATTGGCGGGAGGTCATGTGTTGGCCACATCAGATTTTTTTAGCAATGTTATAACGTTTTTTACCTTAACTTTTACTACATTAGACCACCCCAATGATTGAGATGTATAATAATCATTTCTTCAAATTTTAATAATAAAATGAAAGATGAAAGTACTTACCTAAGTAAACAAATTCTAGATACTGTTTGAACAGTCGTAGAAACAGTGACGCAAGTACTGGCCATCACTTTTATATCAGTAATGTTGCTTCCCATAAAGTACGTGTGAAAAAGATCCATTATAATCTATTGAAATCAAATATACATATATATTAATGCTAGTACATATTTTATTTTAATTATTATTATGCATACCAAGTTCACAAGCACAAAATATCTGACAAAACGAATTATAAAACTTGTATTTAGGGGCCACAAACATAAATAGCTTAGCATAATTTCCGCCAACACTAATGGATATTTAGCACTGTCTTTCATATCTAGAGCTAAAAAAAAAGTGTTAACAACTATTTTTCTGTTTTAAAATTAAGCTTACCCATTTTAAGCGATGCTCAAATTAATTTTTGAGACAATAGTGAGTGAAACATTTGGTTTCTACTTATATAGGTATACAAATTATATATTGCAGTTATAAATTATATATTACGTATAATTTTCTGCATCTGTGT
The DNA here is from genome assembly GCA_943142095.1 of Ophonus ardosiacus. Lineage (NCBI taxonomy): Eukaryota > Metazoa > Arthropoda > Insecta > Coleoptera > Carabidae > Ophonus > Ophonus ardosiacus. Next base: position 29,898,920 of record OW964836.1, read on the forward strand.
AGGTAGTCTAATATTAAATTTGCAAATTACGAATTACTACAAATTGCTATTCTGCTATGTGCACTATGTTATTTTATATATTTTCAGTTTTCTGTCTGTCTATGAATGTTTTAAGAAGGGTAGAAAAAGAAATTGATGAACGCAGTACCTAGAAATTATTCAAAATTTCAATAATGACATTATGTATAATTAACTATAGATATATTAATTATAAATTATTTTTGTTCTAAAATAATTTTTAATATATTGACCGGTAACATGAATACGGCCTAAAGTTCTATTTTAAATTTATATTAAACTGCGTTTAATTAACATTGTTGGTATGGTAAATGAAACCAAACATTCCTAAAACCGTGTTCATGTTACCAATCATTGTTTTATTACTATTATTTAGACATACTTCAATAAAACTCAGGATATTAAGGTCTGCCATGCCAAGAGCTGTAATCTTTTTACTTTTTTGGGCCCTTTGTAAAACCATTATTAATCCGCTTCTAACACTTGGATGAAATTCGCGATCCCAACTACTGTCAAATGCTGCATCCGCTACTCTTACTGACTGAAATATACATTTCAATTTTAGGATCTAAGTTCCCAACAAAATATCATAAAATATTAAGTGTTAACTATTACCAAAGAGTATAAATATAATAAATATAGTAATATATATACTCTTTGCTATTACTCAAATTCTCAGGCATGCAGCGATAATACGAGTAAAAAATCCCTAAACAACTAAAAACTGTAAAACTAGATTCGTATTTCGGCAACTAAGTAACAGAACAGTTTTGGACATATGGTATGGTTGACATATTTAGTAATCTAAATCTGCTCTGTTTTTCAGACTTGTTTTTGAACCTCTGGCATGGTTGACATGTTGAGTAACCCAAAACTGATCTGCTGTTCGACGTAAGTTTATTGATGATGGTAACTTAGTTGCCGAAATACGTATCTAGTTTTAGCGTTTTTGGTTAAGGTTCAGGGATTTTTTTAACTATTAAATTTGTATGTTGATCATAATTAATTTTGATTTACTATAAATGTTTAATTTATATAAATGGTCTCACTGGATCAAGGAGAAATTACATATACGAAGAAAGATTATGTGAAAAATTCATAGCATCTTTTTGCTTTTGTTCAGAAAATAAATAAAAATTGTTTATTACTTATTTATATATGTTCAGTATTATTTGTTCAGCAAAAAAACATAACCTTACTTAAGGCATGAAATTTGCGCCTGTAAAACTTGGTTTTGAAATTAAAAGAAAACTCAAAAACGACGCCTGGAACCACGACGTCGATGGGCGTCGGTATATATTCCAACACTCGTCGAAGTTGAGTAATTTTGAGAATTGATGAATACTTTAAAAAGTCAATATAAATTTATACTGAACATTCAATTTTATTACTAAACATTTTATTTAAATACTGAACATATATTACTGAACATTCAGTATTACTGAACATTCAGTATTTATACTGAACATTCAGTATTTATACTGAACATGTATTAATTTACTGAACATTTATTATTTTACTGAGTATTTATCATTGATACTGAACATATATGAAAAATACTGAACATAAAATACTGTTCATTTTACTAATATACTACAACAAATAAATTATTCCCTTACAAACGGAAAAACGGAATACCTGATACATTATTTCGTTTCCAAATAAACAATATAATAATAATTGTGCGAAATGTCCTATTGTAAAAAATACCAATTTCAAAAAATGTACACCGTCCACCTACAAATATCAAAAAATATATATTCAATATACTATTAGTTTGTAACATTATTTACCAGATTTACTAAAAATACTCCCAAACATAATCCAGAAACGCTTTCGACAAATTGGCAAAATACAACAAATGAAAACGTTTTTTCAACAATATCTGTAAAACTTTATAAACTTCTTAACATTATTATTTTTCTTAAAATTACATATTATAACTTACTCTAATATTTTGATGTGATGTATAATACAATGTACCAACAAATAATCTTCCTCCTTTATATAAAATTTAGTATCTCTTACAGGAGTATTATTTGCCAATAAAGTACGCACTTCTTTTTCTTTTTCTGTACCGACTTGGGATAACACATTCTGCAGCATTCTAAACTGTACTATTATTTGTACCTACAATTCCATATGCATAAGAAAATTCGTTTGGAAAATATTAATATTCACTATACCATCATTGAAATAAAAAGGAAATCGTGAGTTCCAACAACAAAACAAACCCCATATAAACTCATAAGCCACTGCCAGACATACATAGCTTCATATAGAGGTCTAATACTCCACTGAAAAGGGTAAATAGAAGCTAAAGGAAGGTCTCTTGTTCCTAATAAGAGCGGAGGTATTAAGAGAAGAGAGCAACAGAAGAAAATTAGGATATAGAAACTAATCATGAGAAATTCAGACCATTTCGCTAGTTTGTTCAGTGAAGTTCGCAGCTGAAAAAAAATATATATTAAAGTGCTTTCGTACGAGGGCTGTTCTGAAAGTTTTTAATAGTAGGTTTTGGATAGCAGTGGTTCTTCTTTAGATATTTATCAGTAACAGTTAGTTAGTTAGTTAGTTAGTTAGTTAGTTAGTTAGTTAGTTAGTTAGTTAGGGTAGATGGCAGTAAGTAGTTGTCAACATATTGTTGCGCGAATTTTTACGTGAAACATGGGTATCGTATTCCTATCAAAATAGCAATTAATATTGTTAATTGGAAAAATACTACCTTTTTTTTAGTTTAAGTTCTGTAATTTATTATTTTAACCCAACGTTTCGGCACCATAAACTGGTGCCTTCTTCAGGGGATACAATGACATATTTTTTGAAATAACAAAAAACAACAAGTAACCAAGGTAACAAGAAATGTTCATAAATGTTACCTTTTTTATGTATACAATTTTCTAGACAAAATATGCATGTCCGGCGAAAACATGGACAGCGAACATGCAACTTCTCAAGAAAAAATCTCCTTTTGCCAGAGGAAAAACCGTCCCAAAAACTGGCACAGAAGTGATCTGTATAACTCAGAGACGCTTATCGGTAGCGAAATACCGCAGCCGTACTCTTTATTAACAGATGTTAGAAAAAGTTTAGAAAAAATTGTATACATATTACAAATTACAACAAATTTAATATTGGAAGCCATGCGCGACTAAGTTCTAATCCGTCACAATGATTGAGATTGATATTTCTTGTTTTATAAATCTCAATGGCTTCTCTAATTAATCTGTTGTTAAGTCGAGTAGGTCTTGCAATTATTTTTGTATCTTCAAATTTAATTTGGTGGAATTCTTCCAAGGCATGTTCTGCAACGGACGATTCCTCAGGCTGGTTCAATCTGATCGACCGATGATGTTCGCTCAATCTTGTAGAGACAGTTCTACCAGTCTGGCCCATGTAAACTCTACCGCAGACACATGGAATTCTGTAAATCCCTGATGATTGAAGAGGGATGACGTCTTTCACTTGTTTCAACATATGACGAAGTTTAATTAATATTGTGATAATTGTAAAGAATTTGATATTATCTTAAAGATAAATGATAGCTATTTGTCTTCTTAATAACAATAATACAAATAAAAAATAATAAAAAAAAATTGTCATTAGAGTTCAAAAGAGGCAAGTTTAAAATATTCGATATAATTTTTGTTATATCGAAGATTTTAAGATTATTTTAAGGGTAAAATTGAACAGCTTTTTTACGTATTTCAACAACTAGTAGTGAACCCTCTTAACGTAGTGATCAAAAAGAACTGATTCAGTTGTTTTCCTGTTGTTGACAATGAAATTTTAAAATTTAAATTTGGGCATATTTTTTATTAAAATGGTTGTTATTTCTCTTACCCACCCAAATAAATGTTATTTTTTACATTACCCATAAACAATAATGTGACATAACCTATTTGTATTTATTGTCAAAATGACAAAACGCATAGTATTTCCGCTTTCACCTGGTGTTGCGTAAACTGTGGAATAAAAAGATTCCCAGAATATCTGGGGATCTTTACAGAATTGTATTGCCAACTGCATCATTTGTTTTTGATCACTCTGAACTTATTTTTATTAGGACCATAGGTCAAGGGTAAACGAGAATGAGAATGGAAGTGTCCAAAATTGTATTTCGTGCCATGGATTTTGTAAGTCTTCAGAAGAAACTTAGAGCCTGATTTTCAATAACTAATAGTTAAATAAACAAAACTGAAACGAAATGAACAGTCAAATTTAACAAATTTATCATTGCCGAATGAAGAAATGTATCGTAGCTAAGGATAAAAAAGTTTTATAGTTTTTTTTTTACTAAAACTTTTCAGAACAGTCCTCGTATTTATGTAATATGCAGTCAAGTATTTGGGAACACCATGTGTCGCTGGTCAACTTCATATGTCATTATCATTTTATTATAGCTACAGTGAAATATAATAAAAGAACAGCAAATATATAAATATTTACCTCTTCTGGTACAACAAACGTGGGCCAAAACTCCTTATACACTATCCTACACATCTCTCTCACATTCTTCGAGTTGAAATACAAGCTACTCAGTTTCACTATTCCTTGAAAAGTCGTCGACACAGTTGCACAAGTATCGGCCATTGTGGCCACATCTGTTATATGTTTCACCATGTATCCGACATGGGCTACCTGCATCACTATCATATTGATTAAGAGAATGTAGAATCCTGCTCTGGATAGGAAAGATCCGGAACTAGGAATGAGAAGGGTTCTCATGGCGGTCTGGACGGAGCGGACTATCCGACGAGGGGTATCAGATGGGTGGATGAAGTAACGAGAATGTTTTCTTTTCATGGTGTTGTTTAGAGTAAAAATATCAAAGATATAAATAATTTAAAATATGTATTGTGTAGGTATTTTAAATATACGTATATAATGCAAAAACGAATTTAAGAAGCAACAATAACTCTATTCTATAATGTTTATATATAGAGTACATGGGTATCTGATGTTCGTACATGAAGTAATGAATATATGCTTTTACATTTTCCTTTTAATACATATTTTTTGTATTACATTTCGAGATCATTTATTAATTATTATAAAGCATTAATTAAAACAGAGCATGTACACTATTATTATCCTTTCTTAACTATTTATAAATCTGAAATAGAATGCAATATTCATTGATTTACATATTAATTTTTAATTAGTAAATAATTTATAGCTAATAGATAAAAACTAATTATATCATAATATATATATATATATTATATATATATATATATATATATATATATATATATATATATATATATGTTAAATAAGAAAATTAAATCCTAAAACCTAGACAAAACACTTCTACACATAATAAATAGATATATATTGTTTATTTTCACAGATGTTTAAAATATTAGAAGAATTTCATGTGAATTTAAGTTTTTAGTTGTTAGTAATTCGGGAACTGCGTCTTATTGGTAAAAATCGTGTAATACATGATATAAAAGAGAATTTCATACCGAATTCAAAATTTTAAACTGCGTTATGCTATCTTCATGTCAGATTGGTAGATGAACAATTAAAAATTAGTAGGAAATCGTTAACAAAAATAATTTAAAATTCATCGAAATATTACTCAATAAGTTGTAACACAAACTAAGGGCTACCTACCTGTATCGTACACAAAGCCCAACTAGCACAAACTTCTTTATAAATACTATGAGAATATTAATATATCTAATTTATACAACTTAATGTTATATAATTGAGCACCTAAAATCTTTACACAACTCTAAATCAACCCTTATATATGCAAAATAGGCGCAGTTTATAAAGCTTTTTGATTCTATAAATGTTAACTACATTACCTTACACAACAATTTTAAAACAAATTACCAGTCTTTGGCAATATTCTCAAAGCAATTATATCACTTTTAATAGAACAATTATAAAATTAATTTTTAAATGGCGAATTTGGAGCATTAATAAAATAAGTTTTTAACTGTCGAGACCGTGATTATATAGTTGTAAAAATACTTTGTAAAAGGTTATAAATCTAAAGTTTTGGTATATAAATGATTCCTTAAGATATGTTTATAATACTATTTAGTTTTCTTGCAGATGTTTAATCAGGAGGAATAGTTTTATTATTGTTGTCTGCAGAATTATTTGTAACAGACATAAGAACTAAAATAATGCTCATGCTCATGTTTATAAATTATACAAAATCTGAGATATTTATTTATTCCACTATTAAAATTTGTATGCGAAGTCGAATTTACTGTGAAATATAGGAATATACTCGGAAAAAAATAAACGCGCTCGAGAAATATTATAGATTGAATATTATCAAAAATAATATATTGAAATAATGTAAATATTTTTTTTCTGTTTTAGGTCCATAACTGTAGCTTTTATCCTCTAACACATTTGTAGTAGACTGAAAAAATAAGAAAAGGTATAATTAAGTAAAATTATCATCAAAAATCAATAATTTATTATCTTTGCATGTAAATGGCCGCATTGTTGTCATTATATTTTCATAAGAAATATGGCCGACTAAATTATAAAACATATGTTGCAATTATATAACTATTAAAAATATATTAGTTACTTATAAGGACAATAGGGTATATAAATGCCTTTTTATTATTCTTTAAAGGTTTTAAGTTTCTTTTAAAAAGCATTTTAATTAAAACAACTATAGAGAGTTGATTAATAAATTTATTTTGTTTGATAAAGTAAAACAAAAATATATTTACTATTAACTCCCTGTAGTTGTGTTTTGAAAAGTAATATATCCATTTTGTACCTGAATTTATATATCTCTCTGTATATGAATAAATCGCTAACAAGATTTTAAAACAAATATTGAAATATAGACAGCTAAACTTTTAAAATAATTTCTAGGAATTTAGTCGGTAATAGAAATGTGACAAAATGTATTATAATGATAAGTATTACGAGTAAAATTCTTTTTCCAAAACCATATTTAAAAATTTATGCGATTCTGGCGACATCTGATAACTCTCACGATTTTATTGTGTACACCGATAGAGCCATCAATGTAGCACCATATACTTTTATTACTACTTTATAATTGAAAATTATGCACCTTTAAATTAGATTAAAGTAATTCAGAACACCATTTTGCTTATAAAATAATTTTCTTTTATAAGATAGTTGTAAAAATGTTCTCTCAATTTGGCAATAAATTGATTTTATAATACTATTGTAAAAGCTTTCTTCAAATACTCTATACAACATTAGAGGAAGGAGCTACTACTTTTTTAAATGATGAAGGGAAATACATTGGTAATGACATATCGAATGGCCCATCAGATAAAAAATAAAACTAAAGTTAAAATGGTTTTCTAAACGTACCTTTCGACGTCTTCCTGTTTTATAAGAAGCCTTTTTATTTTTTTGTAGTTTTATAGCTTCTGCATTAAGTGAACATTAAAAAATTATAATAAAATGTCTTTATAAGAAATGACATTTACACTTTATAGCTTAAACAGGTGAAATATTTTATATTTTTTATTTATAAAGGTTCTTAACACTTAATAGTAACACCTTAATAGAGATAACGTAATACTATATTAAAGATTTATAAGAGATTATAAAAACCACTATAAAACTATTATAACAGTTTTTTGTTGTATAGAATATTCGAAGAAAGCTTTTATAAAAGTATTATAAAATCAATTTGTTGTTAAGTTGAGAGAATATTTTTACAACTATCTTATAGAAGCAAACTGCTTTATAAGCAAAATGGTGATCTGAATTACTTTAATATAATTAAAAGGTGCATAATTTTCAATTATAAAATAGTAATACAGATATTTGGTTGTAAGCTGCAGCTTTTCTGCTAGTTGGGAGGGTTATCCGGGCTAGTAACGGGTTTCAGCAGAAGCTAAGGTCGACGTTCGAATGATAATCTTGTAGTGAATGTAACCCAACTAAAGTAAAATTGACTCAGGCCAATGCCTATATAAAAATTTACTACCACTAATTTATACTTCAGGCGCCAACACCTTGAAAAAAGATGAGCCTTGAGAATGAGAAGGAGTACTCAAGGTAGGATTACGACACTAATAAAATGACACAGTTTACTATCACATGAATAATATATTAATATATTAAATTATTACTACAATATTAAATACTTCTATTATTAATAATAAATAGTGTTGTTTGCGTTGATGGATGCTTTATAAGTAGAATAATTTGTGTTAAGATATTGTTGACAATTTCATAACACGTAAATTGTACTCGAATTACCCTTGCTTTTATAAATGACGAAATAAATTTGCTTCCATAATATAGTTATTTCTATCACTAGTCTAGAAATTGCACTTATGCAAGTGCGATCATATTTTGACAGGCCGGAAGTGTAACACAAGATTTTTTGTTCCGACTTCTCTCTAAATTTATCAAAAGAATTTAAATTATTGTTTTTATTATTTTTAACTTAAAATTTCACCAGAATAATATCAAATTATAACTATAAAATTCCCTATCTTTTTGCCAGCCTAAACCAAAAAAAGTGTTTCTGGCCAGTTGCATCGCTTACCTCCAGTTTTTCTATATCCATTTAAAATTTTAACTTCCAGTTAAGTAAACAATATTTCATCGTTTTGTTGGCAGCATTGATAAATCTGTCATTTCGTTTCAATTTTGTTTATTTAACTGATAGTTAAAATTTTAACCAGAAGTTGAAAAAAACTAACCCTTATAGTTAATTTCTTAACTTTTAGTTAAATTGACAAAATCGCGAAACGAAATGTTAAATAAGTTTTATAAATGTTACTGCCAAAATTTCGATATGTTAACTTTCAGTTAAGACTTTAACTAAGCGGTGTAACTGGCCATTAGAGATATGTAAAACATGCTCAATCTATACCGGACGGAGGCACAAAACATGACACTCATTATTATTCAAATTTTCATTGCGGTATAGATTATCATTATGGTACAGATTACCATTATGATACAAGTTAATTTCCTAACCAATTTATTGGTTTATAGTTTATTTTTACCTCCCGCTACCCTAGGTAAGGGAGGTATAGGGATCGTGCTAAAAATAGCATATAGAGATTTTATATAATAAGCACGTTTTAATGTCCCCAGTGTGTGTGTGTCTGTGTGTGTGTGTGTGTCTGTGTGTGTGTGTGTCTGTGTGTGTGTCTGTGTGTGTGTGTCTGTGTGTGTGTCTGTGTGTGTGAATCTTGTGGACACGATTACTCAAATACTATCAATCAAAAAAAATTGAAATTTTGTATACCCATTCTATACTAATATGGGAAGTGCTCATTAGTTTTTAGTGTATATCGGATAACCGGAAGTATCATTTATACAAGCTTTTAACAGTTTTTCTTGTAAAAAATTCATTGAATATAATTTTTTAGCAACTTTTACTAATTAAAATGGAATATAATGGTTTAATCTTCAATTCTACGATAATAACATTTAGTAAATAACTCTAAATAACTTTAAATATGAATATATAATATAATTTATGTCCATGTATCACCTAGCCTATGCGTCAAACAAAATCATAATTTTAATGACAGGTTTGACATATTTAAACAAATGTCACTGACAGGCAGAAATTATATTAAAATTAATAATGAAACCGTATTAATGAGAATATAATAGTAAAATATTTTATTAAGGTTTGTAAAAATAATATATTTTCCATCATATATAAATGTTAGATGTACAGGATGATCTGATTTAAATTTGCTAATTGCTATTTTTGCAGCACTATAAATTAATGTTAATTTACAACTACACATTTACGAAATGGATTATGTACGGCGAAGAATTTACAAAGATTGCGTTTTAGAGCACCTAGAAGATGATGCTGATTTTTATAAGAATGTACGTGTGTGACAATTTTTCCTCAAGCCTATTAAAATAGGATCCAAAACTTCTCAAATTTGGTATTTAAAACTCATATATAATTTGAAACAATATATTAGATTTTAACCATATATGATAAATCGGATGTAGTACTTCATTTGGAGCTCTAACTAATTTTTGAGGAAAAACAATAAAACAATCCAAAATTTCGTATTACAGACTTTTCTATTTATTGGACAACAAATTAGATTTTATTTACAAACGATTAACCGGAAATGATACTTTACTTAAAGCTCACTGCTATTTTAAACATGGAATTGGCGGGAGGTCATGTGTTGGCCACATCAGATTTTTTTAATTATTATGAATAGTCGTAGAAAAAATAGTGTATGCAACTCATGTATAATGACTATTAATACAATCGCATGATTTACGATACCAGCCATGGCGAGTATCGTAAACTTCATGCTCGTGTATTAATAGCTACCGTTATAAAGTTGTTGCTTAATATACTATCAAATTCGTAAAGTTTGAATCATTTTTATTCATTTTATGGCATGTATAACATTACTATCAAAAGTTCTACTGCCATTTCAAGGAATAAATTTAATTTACTTTGGAAGTTAATTTATTTGTCGTTTATAAAACCGGTCATTAATAATTATTATTTAATCTAGTATTTGTGGTTTTTGTTTTACAATAATTATTGCTCTGACGACTTCGAATGCCTATAGTGTTGGTACTCTGTTTCTATAGCTACTACATCGTGTGACTTTCGACATTTTCCTATCTAATTTCAATTTCTATCATTTCAAACATTCATGCCCAGTTTCATATCCGCTTGTTAAATCTTAACAATTTGTTAAATAATTTAGCAAATGATTAAGTAGGAACTATTGTTTCATCAACAAATGCTAGATTTAAACTATGGTTAAATGGTTTGCTATTTTAACAACAGTCTCGGGTATGTTAAATTTCTAACCAGTTGCTATTTATGACATCTGTCACATATGTGTAATCAGAACAAAATATTTATTTTGTCCTTTCCGTCATAAATTAATTTGCAACAAGAAAATTAGTAAGTACAAGTTGCATTAGCTGTGTAATTTAAAATTAAAATATATTCATTACATGAATGTCATAGGAAATATTATTCAACTATGTTTTCGGAATCTGGTGAGTCTGAAGAAGAATTTTTTGAAATTGATATTCGATTTCTGCGAAGAGAAAGAGTATTCAGAGTTCGAGGAAATCCTTTTGAATTTTTTGATGATGTACAATTTAAAATGAAATATCGGCTATCTAAGGACACCGTTCTATTAATTTTGGATCATATATATGAAAATTTGACATCATACACTGAAAGAAATCATCCAATTGATCCAATCAATCATTTATTATTAACATTAAGGTTCTATGCAACTGGTACTTTCCAGTCTGTCAATAATGACATTTATTATTAATAACTAGGAAATTGGTTTTTCTATTACTAAAAAATACAATAATTCCCTAAACAAATTTTAACATGTATGTTGACTAACAACAGTTTAAAATTGATTTGCAAATTTCATGAAATATCATAAAAATTGAATAAGTTGTTAATTTTGAAAAGTTGTTAACTAACACAAGATTTAACAATCGTATATGAAACCGGGCATCAGTGCGAATTTAATTATTATTATTGCGTTTGCGTTTATTATTACCTATAAAATGTATTTGTTTAGTATTTTAGTGTTATAGTAGGTAGTGTAACTATTATGCCCATATTCATAAACACTCGTAAAGTTTCAAAACGGTTCGTTATAATTTTTGACAAATAGAATCTAACTTGACAAATAAAATTTCGATGTTTCTTTCAATGTCGACTGTTTTTATTGGATAAAAATTATAACGAACCGTTTAAATTTTTTACGAGTGTTTATGAATACGGGCATTAGTGTGTTAAAATAAATTTTTATCCACAACTGTCAAATAATTTAATCGATGTCAAATCACTTCATAATTTGTCATAACCAGGTTATAACAAAAGGTTGCTGCCATAACGATAACTAGATTTGATTATGTCTACTTATTTTTCAATACAAATATTTCACTAATATGTCATGATTTGATAATTGTGGATAAAGTATTTTATTCGCATGTAATTGCTATTACTCATTCGAATGATTCACATCAGTCGTGTTTTATTCCGCCACGGGATGCAAATTTCATTCTCATGAGTAATAGCATACCTTATATGCTCATTGAATAATGTACTTTCAAATCTCTTTAAATCAATAAAAAGAAACGCTACAATATCTTGAAACACACTATAAATTTATAGTTTCACTTGTAAGGAACTAAGTAAAGTGTAAATTGAAAAAGAAAGACGCAAAACCTGTAACAAAAACAATTAAACAACAATATTCATATATTTTTCTTTCTTCTTACATTGACGAAATTTGGATAATCCAAATTCGCAAATCCTAGTGCTGTCATGGCTTGCTCTCTCTGGGCTCTTTGAATAATCAACACAAGGCCTTGTCTAACACGAATATTTGGCTTTTTGTACCATTCTGAAGCATAAGCCCCATTGGCTACATTTTGACTTTGCCATATTAGTTCGCTTCCAACAGTGCACAAGAAGAATAACTGCATCGTGTGAAGAATTGAAAATAAGAGCATATTGTAAATTTGATTACCAACCTAAAAAAGAAGATTATAGTTTGTGATGTTTTCTCCACGACTGTATTCAGAGCCCGTGAGGGGACGTCTGGAAAACACTCTCACGGTTGCGAATATCTACAAATGGGGGATTACGGCTCAATCGAATTAAAGGAAAATAGTAAAAAATACGAATGTATATGCTGAGAAACGAATATTAATAAAAAAATGAAATGGTATAATTGAGATATTTCGGAAATAAAGGGTTTTTTGTTATAACGCTTCGACACTAATATGAAAATATTTTGATTGGCGACCGAGAAACCGCCTATACATGCATTACAAATAGAGTGTTATGAGGTGGGATTACTACCAATGGAAGTTAAGAAATTCAAATTCAAAAGGAGGGGCTAACATTCCTGTACTACGGTTTCCAAACAGTTTTTATTTTAACATAAATTTCTTGCATTAAACTTAATAATTTAAATACACTTGTAATTATAAAGTATGTATACTTATAGTGTTATAATATTCATTTATTTTTATGTAAATATAACTTAAAATAGCATATATTTGAAGAACATTTAGGTCCATGATGACAACAGTTTGATATAAAAACACATAAATGTGACGTCACATCAATCTTTTCAAAATTCAGGAGACCATAACTCGCTTATTAATAGGAATTTTTTCACCGGATTTTCATCAATAGTCTTAGTTTTCCTAATATTTTCAGATGAAATTATAAAAAAAAATGGTGTAATCCCCCATTGCCACACATAAACCTGGGAAATAAACCGTGATAATTTATTTATTTATTTATTTTATTTATTTTATTTATTTTATTTATTTTATTTATTTTATTTATTTTATTTATTTTATTTATTTTATTTATTTTATTTATTTTATTTATTTTATTTATTTTATTTATTTTATTTATTTTATTTATTTTATTTATTTTATTTATTTTATTTATTTTATTTATTTTATTTATTTTATTTATTTTATTTATTTTATTTATTTTATTTATTTTATTTATTTTATTTATTTTATTTATTTTATTTATTTTATTTATTTTATTTATTTTATTTATTTTATTTATTTTATTTATTTTATTTATTTTATTTATTTTATTTATTTTATTTATTTTATTTATTTTATTTATTTTATTTATTTTATTTATTTTATTTATTTTATTTATTTTATTTATTTTATTTATTTTATTTATTTTATTTATTTTATTTATTTTATTTATTTTATTTATTTTATTTATTTTATTTATTTTATTTATTTTATTTATTTTATTTATTTTATTTATTTTATTTATTTATTATCACTCTCGCTAAAAGAGGTATTGGATTCATGATAAAAATCGCTCATCCAGATTTTAGTGAATAAGCACGTTTTAAGGTCCGTAGGAACCGATTATAACATTTTTACGATGACGTCTGTGTGTGTGCTATGTGTGTGGATGTGTGTGTGTACGTATGTGTGTGTGTGTGTGTGAATGTTGGAGGGACGGGTTTTCAAATTCTATAAGACGAAAGACCAATTTAACTACGTATTTCTTAATCTGACATTAATGGGAAGAGCTGAAAAGATTTTGGTAACAATTGGACAACCGAAAGTAGTAGTTTCTTAAAATAAAATTCTAATTATTATTTTTTGGATATTTATATTATTATCTACAAATATTAAAGAATATAAAATTCTCTATCTGATACATTGAACATTTTTATTATAAGTTCTTTAGAGAAAGAGAATTATAAATATATAAAATAATCCGTAATGAATCTACAAACCCAAATAACTCCATAGAAACCAGTTGAATAATTAAAATATTTGTAATTGACAGGTAAATGTCAGTGTTAAAAATCCGGAGACATTACTTTTTCTGGGACATATAATATTTCTTATTTTATTATTAATTTACTATTTAAAATTATGGATACATATATTATATACACATTAGAAATACCGCCAATCTAGTCAAAGTATTTGACGAATCTGGAACATTTACAAGAGCAGAAGGAAACTTATTTATAGAATGAATTAGAAAATATAAAAATGTATTAATAATAGATGTAATTAGAATTTTTATGTGAGTACCAAAAATGTTAAATAAAATATTTATTTATATACCATATGGAAATGGCGAGAGGTCTTGTTATATATTTATTTAATTATTTATAGTTTGAAACTTAAAGGAAAATTACAAATTGAGAGTAAAACCTTTACCTGAGTTAATACAAAAGAGGAGACGCATATAGCAGTAGCACTAAGAAAAAATTGCAGCAGAATCATGACTCCAAATATTTCTTGCAATTTATCACAGACGCTAGCAAAATGTATTTATGAGAATTTGAACATTTTATCAAACCATAACTTACTCTAGAACCAGATTATGATGTCTCACACACTTAGCAATCAATTCGTATTCTTCATCATCTTCTAATCCTTTATTGTAAAAGTGTGGAAGGCGTTTCAGTTTCTTGTTCAAAATCTTATCTTTCCCTGAACCAATAGTCAATAACACATTTTCTAATAATTTGAATTGTGCTACACAATTCATAACTAAACCATTGAAGAGAAAATCATGAAATGTTATTGCATTTATGACCTAAAAGATTTTATTTTTTACAATTGTAAACAATATTATAATTATTACTAATACAAGAGAAAGTCAAAATATGAAGGTACGTATTTGTTCAGAGTGGTGGTTTATTGCTTAGTTCTATTTACAAATGATTTCATGTTAATTTTAATATTACTCTGTTACCAGACTGCGCCAAAGAAAAAATGAGAGCAGTAATTTTGTTCACTCAGTAGGCGTGACACTATTCACAGAATGCTAATGCATAAGCAATATAGCAAAAGTCGCCGAAAATCAAAGCAAAATCTATGAAGGGTTAGATCGTTTTAAAAATTGTCCCATATGCGCTGAAGAGCATTCAGATAGAGGCA
Organism: Ophonus ardosiacus; assembly: GCA_943142095.1. NCBI lineage: Eukaryota > Metazoa > Arthropoda > Insecta > Coleoptera > Carabidae > Ophonus > Ophonus ardosiacus. Next base: position 29,914,364 of record OW964836.1, read on the forward strand.
GTAGATAAGATATTCAACAGTTGAGCAAATGAGTGTTAGCTGCTTGGAGCTACTGCGAGATCTTTTAAACCGAAAATCATATCCAATAGTTTTAAAAGGCGTAAATTTTACTTCAGAAAAATGCTCAATAATTATGTCCCAAGTGTACGGCAAATACCTGAATATTTTCTCGAGTGCACAAATGTGTACGAACGAAAATATTCACTGACATTCGATTATCGTTGGTCGTAATTCAAAAAATACTGAACGTGATTGGATGAAATTTTTCGAAAACCGATTTAGTGGATTCAAAATCTAGGTTTTCAGCTGTTGGTACAAATACCACTCTGTCTTGACCTGGCTCCAAGAACAAAAAATGTCATTACGGAATTCAAAAGGTACAGGGAGACATTATGTATAGACTTTTTTACAATGTCCCTTTCATTTTTGAATTTCTCTCGTACATACACGAACCACATATTGATGTAAGATGAACTGCCAAACATATAATATCTCAAACCATGGGCTTATTTCCCAGTTAAAAGGAAAATATGATTCTAAAGGTAAAATCCGCCTTCCATATACCAAATTAACGCTCAAAAAGTGCCAACAAGTGAAAAAGGCTGTACTAAGACAAATACTCGCGAAACTTATTATAGTACGAGAACCATTACGGATATATTTTTCTGTATCGGAATCTACTAAATTTGCTGGCCAGAATTCTGAGGAAATTGTTTGAAGGATATGAGATATATCACCAGAATAAAAGCTGAAAAGAATAAAAGTAAATTAGTATGGTTCTAGATATCCTTACCTATAATACGCAGACCGAGAAAGCCGATTCTCTTACCTAATAAAGTAGGATTAACAAAAAATTAGAAACCATTTTTACCTCTCGCTAAGAGAGGTACTGGATTCTCGCTAAAAATCGCATATCCAGATTTTAGTGAACAAACACGATTTAAGGTCCCCACAATCCGATTTTAACATTTTTATGATAATTTCCGCGTGTGTGTATGTGTTGGATCTATGGTTTCTCAAAAACTATAATATTTAAGACATGTTTATCTGCGGATTCCTCAATCTGACAGTAATGGGAAGAGCTAGTTAGGTTTTGGTAAAAATGACAAGTACAATGCAGAAGTGTGGCTAGAGTTACTATTTATTGGGACTCATTACTCATTAAATAACTGACACTGGTTACATACCATGACTTTAAATTAAGTTTATTTGGTTACTAAAGACAAAAAATCAAAGAATTTTGGAATCCAAAAATTCAGAATTTTGTGCTCTAAAATTATTTGTGTGAAACACTCCATAAAGTTATACAAGGTGGATTATATTTAAAAAAAAAAACTATTCCCAGGTTAAATTTCTACTTTAAGAATTGATTAGATACAGCGATGGCGAACCTATGACCCACGGGTCAGAGAGTGACCCGCGAAACAATTTGAACGTAACCGCGTGGATATTCAGAAACCCAACTAAAGTTTTTCTAAATTATGCTTACTCAAAATTAGATTTTTCACAAAGCAAGAAAAAAATCTTAAAATGATGTACTCAATAGATTACCAAAATAATGCTATGTATTTACTCATAAACTGAATTTAAAAATTTGGAGATTTTTCAGTTGGTTGAATACCAGGATTTTGGAAATGGAATTAGCAGAATTTCGAAATAGATTCATGGATACAAAAATTTGAATAATTAATATTGAATTATTTAACTCAACGTATTTATTTGCTTGAAAAATTTAGCGAATAATACCACATTAATAATTTTCGGAACAACTTATTTCTGCTAACAACTCAATGCTTTACACAAAATCATCGGAAAGAGAAATGGAAAAGAAATAACCGCCGCATGTGTAAAACCAACAGCAATTTTTTTGCTAATTATATATAATTGAGTATATTATTTAATATTGATTTTTATTCTGACACAACGCCAAAAAAGGTTCGCAATCACTGGATTAGGACGTCCGGTACATTTAAAGTGTATAAAATTGTACTGCACTAAATTTGTAATTAGAAAGAGGTGATGAATATGGTTTGTGGGAAAAGAAAAAAAACCTATAAATGGGGCATTCTAATATTTTTTACCTTCCGTCAAAAGGAAGGTGAAGGTATTGTTTTTGGTCAAAAAATTCGGTGGTGAGTTTTTAATGTATAAGCACGTTTTAGGGTCCCTACAATACGAATGTACTATTTTTAAGATGATGTCTGTATGTGTGTATGTGTGTCCGTGTGTGTGTCTGTGTGTGTGTCTGTGTGTGTGTCTGTGTGTCCGTGTGTGTGTGACAAATTTTTCTCCGACGATAACTCCAAAACTACAATTCTAAAAATTATGATTCTTTCATATTCCTCTTCTTTACAACCATATGAAGAGCTGATTAGATTTTGGTTATAATTGGTCAACCGGAAGTACCCTTATTTGAAGTTTTTAACAGTTTTTCTTAAAAAAATGCAGTTAAATATTATTTTTTGACATTTTCTTATTATATTTATTAAAGAAAATACTCTTCTCTATATGGTTTGATTATTCATTTTCCTTCATATTCAATAGATGTAGAGTTAAAGCATTACAAAGAAATTAATTATCAAAAATTAGTCAGCTTTGTTATTTATCATGGAAACAACTGACATAATTATTAAAAAAAAAAAAAAAATTGACAGATGTCAGCTGCAAGTGCAAAACCAAATATGGAAAAAAGTATAGGATCTAAAAATGGTATGTCATAGTGTTGCTCGCAAGTGACACGCAGAGAAAGGCCAAAGAGAAGATGGAAGGACATTACTTAGTGTAGTTAATGTTATAATTTTATTGGATTTATAGAACCTTTTCAAATGAACTTTTGGTATGGAATTTGTAAAAAATAGTATGTGTTCGTGTTCGATTTTACATGATAGTATATAGAATCTGTTCCAAGGACCTTTTGGTATGGGATTTGTACAAAATACATGGAATTGACGGAAGGTCTTGTGCTGGCCACAACAGATTTTTTTACCTTCCGCCATACCGTAGGTAAGGGTTTTCAGTTTTCGGTCCAAAAATTTGATAGTGAGTTTTCAGTGAATAAGCACGAATTAGAATCCCCACAACACGTTTTTGCTATTTTTACAATGTGTGTGTGTGTGTGTGTGTGTGTGTGTGTGTGTGTGTGTGTGTATGTGTGTGTGTCTGACGACTTTTTCGTCCACGATAACTTTTATATCAAACTTCCAATAATTTCTATTTTCCGAATTTAAGCTTTCTACACTAATTTAAAAAATTGATTAGATTTTGGGTAAAATTGGATAACCGGAAGTGCTACTTTATTTGAAGCCCATAACAGTTTTTAATGAAAAACTATATTGAAATATAACCCAAAGTTTTTCAAATTTAGTATTTAAGAATTCTATATTAAGATGAACAACATATTAAATTTTGGTTAAAATTGATAAACCGGAAGTGACACTTTGCTTGAAGCTCTGAACAGATGTTCGTGAAAAATATATTGATATAATCCAAAACTTTAGTATTTAAGACTTTTCTATTAATGAGAATAACAAATTAGACTTTTTCTAAAATTCATAAACCGAAAATGCTACTTTACTTGAAGTTCTGAACAAATTTTCGTGAAAAACTAGATTAAAATATAATCCAAAATTTTTCAAATTCATGTATAATTTGAAACAACGTATTACATTTTGACTACATATATATGATAAACCGTAAGTGGCACTTAATTTGGAGCCCTTAACAGATTTTTGAGGAAAAACAAAATATAATCCAAATTTCGTATTACAGACTTTTTTATTTATTGGAACAATAAATTAGATTTTGTTTACAAACCGATCAACCGGAAGTGATATTTTACTTAAAGCTCATTGTAATTTAAACATGGAATTGACGGGAGGTCATGTGCTGGCCACATCAAATTTTTACCTTCCGTCAAAAGGAAGGTATTGTTTTTGGTCAAAAAATTCGGTGGTGAGTTTTTAATGTATAAGCACGTTTTAGGGTCCCTACAATACGAATGTACTATTTTTAAGATGATGTCTGTATGTGTGTATGTGTGTCCGTGTGTGTGTCTGTGTGTGTGTCTGTGTGTGTGTGTGTGTGACAAATTTTTCTCCGACGATAACTCCAAAACTACAATTCTAAAAATTATGATTCTTTCATATTCCTCTTCTTTACAACCATATGAAGAGCTGATTAGATTTTGGTTATAACTGGTCAACCGGAAGTACCCTTATTTGAAGTTTTTAACAGTTTTTCTTAAAAAAATGCAGTTAAATATTATTTTTTGACATTTTCTTATTATATTTATTAAAGAAAATACTCTTCTCTATATGGTTTGATTATTCATTTTCCTTCATATTCAATAGATGTAGAGTTAAAGCATTACAAAGAAATTAATTTTCAAAAATTAGTCAGCTTTGTTATTTATCATGGAAACAGCTGACATAATTATTCAAAAGAATTTAATTGACAGATGTCAGTTGCAAGTGCAAAACCAAATATGGAAAAAAGTATGGGATCTAAAATTGGTATGTCATAGTGTTGCTCGCAAGTGACACGCAGAGAAAGGCCAAAGAGAAGATGGAAGGACATTACTTAGTGTAGTTTATGTTATAATTTTATTGGATTTATAGAACCTTTTCAAATGAACTTTTGGTATGAAATTTGTAAAAAATAGTATGTGTTCGTGTTCGATTTTACATGATAGTATATAGAATCTGTTCCAAGGACCTTTTGGTATGGGATTTGTACAAAATACAAGGAATTGACGGAAGGTCTTGTGCTGGCCACAACAGATTTTTTATTTTATTTTCTAAAACATTCATATATGTATTTGTATTACAAATTTAAAATTTTGTTATCTTTACCTCTCGTTAAGAGAGGGATCGGATTCATGCTAAAATCGCATATCCAGATTTTAGTAAATAAGCACGTTTTTGTATGTCTGGATGTTGGAAGGACGATTCCTCACAAAGAAAACTATAATACTTAAGACCTGTTTAACTACGAATTCCTCAATCTGACATTAATGGGAAGAACTGAAAAGGTTTTGATAACAATAATTGGACAACCGGAAGTAGTGGTTTTTAAAAAAAAAAATTCTAAATATTATTTTTTGAAAATTTTTGTTATTACAAATATTGAAGAACATAAAATTCTCCATCTAATGCACTTAAAATGTTTATTACATCTTCTGTAGATTTAGAGATAAAAAAGATATATATAATAATCTGTTGCAATAAACCGCACAGTCTACACTACCAAGCACCAAGGAAACCAATTGTCAAATTCAAATGTTTGTAATTCACAGATAAATGTCTGTGTCAAAAATCAACAGTTTTACTGACATTACTGAAAGCTTTTTCTGGAGAGTACATTTAATATTTCAAATTGAATTATTTATTAAATATTTAAAATTGTAGGTAGGTATGTATATTAATAGTAATAGTGCATATGTCCTTAAGAATTACCGGTCAATGAATTGGAACCCTCTTGAACATTTTAGAAGAATAGGATAAGATTCCTTATACAGGTGTCCCAGATTTAAACGGCATTACTTGAACCACGGATTAAACACGTAAAAGTAAGGTGATAAGTTCATTTGAGCAAATGTCCGTAAATGCTTTGTTTCAGAGATATTCATGTTTTCTTATTGGAGCAGCGCTACTTTAAAAAATCAACTTTATAACGAGATATCAAATATTAACTTATTAAGTTGTGACAATAATTAAATTAATTATAGGTCAATGATTTTGCTATTGCCTAATTTCAATACAAAATTTAGTTTGCTTGCACCGAGGTCAGAAGAAAAAAGAATATTATCGATGAATTCAAACAAATTTATCATTTATGTATAATAAAATAATAACTATTTTTTATAACATTTGTTCAAAATGTTCACTTGTAGCAAGCAAACAGGCACGACAACGATCTGCCACTGCATTGGTCGCTGCGTGACATTGCTCGGGTGATATGGTTTTGAATCAAAGAAATTCTCATCTTTGGTTACATGAAAATCCTCATGCAATTAAAGAGAAAAATTTCCACTATGAATTAAATGTAATGTTTGGCTAGGTATTATTGAAAATACTTTAATAGGTCCTTTCTTTTTGCCACATCGTTTAAATTCAGAGAGGTTCTACAATTTTCTAAATAATGATTTGAATGATTTAATGGAAGAAGTTACATTAGCAATAAAAAGAAACTCTTAGCTACAGTTAGATGGCTGCCCTGTACATTATGGGAGATAACCAAGATAGTGGTTAATTTTACACTATCCACAACGGTGGATTGGTCGCAGAGGACCTATACCATGGCCAGCCCGTTCGTCCGATCTAACACCTTTAGATTTCTTTGCTTGGGGTGCCATAAAAGAAAGAGTTTATGATGAACCGATAGATAATTTGGACTATCTACGCAGAAAAATTATTCAAGTTTGCGAAACATACGAGTATCTCCCGAGCAATGTCACGCTGTCACTCAGCGACCAATGCAGTGGCAGATCGTTGTCGTGCCTGTTTGCTTGCTACAGGTGAACATTTTGAACAAATGTTATAAAAAATCGTTATTATTTTATTTTACATAAATAATAAATTTGTTTGAATTCATCGATAATTGTCATTTTTGCCCTGACCTTAGGCAAGCAAACTAAATTTTGTATCGAAATTAGGTAATAGCCAAATCCTTTACCTACAATTAATTTAATTGTTATGTCATAGCTTAATAAGATGGTATTTGATATCTCGTTATAAAGTTGATTTTTAAGGTAGCGCTGCTCCAATAAGAAAAACATGAATATCTCTGAAACAAAGCATTTACGGGCATTTGCTCAAATGAACTTGTCACCTTATTTTTACGTGTTTAATCCGTGGTTCAAGTTATGCCGCTTAAATCTGGGACACCCTGAACATAGAATGAAAGACTAAACATAATTACAATTATTTGTTGTTACAAGAAATGTATCAAAACGGAAATGGCGAGAGATTGTATAGCAAGATATAAATTTTGAAATATTACTTAATAATTTGAATTTTATCGGATGTGACGTAGGAGGAGCTGTTGAAATTTTTTTAGAAATATTATAGAAATAAAAAACGTATAAAATGTAATAAAACTATTACGAAAAAAACGGGTAACTGCGTGTCAATGGCAGAAAAAGTGTTTCTTGTTACAAAATTTGTTAGAAATGTCATCAGTCACTCATGCCACAGACCACGAGACGTATTTTTGGTGCTATAATAAATTGCAAGAAAACTCATTTTAGAAAATTCTAACTTTGATTTTTTACATTATTTCGTTATTTTTTTAGCATAATTCGCAATGTTATAACGTTTTTACCTCCCGCTACCCTAGGTAAGGGAGGTATAGGGATCGTGCTAAAAATCGGTTATAGAGATTTTAGTGAATAAGCACGTTTTGATGTCCCAAGAATCCGATTTTAACATTTTTACAATGATGTCTGTAGGTATGTATGTGTGTGTGTCTGTGCGTGTGTGTGTGTGTGTCTGTGTGTGTGTGTGTGTGTGTCTGTGTGTGTGGATCATGTGGACACGATTACTCAAATACTATCAATCAGAAAAATTTGAAATTTTGTATATCCATTCTATGCTAATGTGGGAAGAGCTCATTAGTTTTTAGTGTATATCGGATAACCGGAAGTATCATTTATACAAGCTTTTAACAGTTTTTCTTATAAAAAATTCATTGAATATAATTTTTTAGCAACTTTTACCAATACAAATTGAATATAATGGCACAATCTTCAATTCTACGATAATAGCATTTAGTAAATAACTTGAAATAACTTTATATTATATTATAAAATAATTTATTTTTGTACATCACTTTGCCTCTGTGTCAAACAAAAACAATACTTTAATAACAAATTGGACATATTTAAACAAATGTCACTGTCACGCAGCAATTTTCATTCAAATTAATAATGAAACCGTGTTAAGAAGAATTTAGTAGTTTAAATATGATTCTAATGAAATTAAGGTTTGTAAAAATAATATATTTTCCATCATACATAAATATTAGATATACAGGATAATTCGATTCAAGTTTGATGTTTGCAGCATTATATATCAAACAGCTCTCAATAAGAACGTGATTTCAAAGTGTCAAATAATAATTTGCAACTACACATTTACGAAATGAATAATGTACGGCGAAGAATTTACACAGATTGCGTTTTAAAGCATAAGGAAGTTGGTGATGATTTTGACAATAATATGTGTGTGACGATTTTTCCTTAAAATATATTAATGATCCAAAAGTTCGCAAATTTGGTATTTAATACTCTTATATAATTTGAAACAACATATTAGATTTGGACTATATATGATAAATCGGATGTAGTACTTAATTTGAAGCTCTAACAGATTTTTCAGGAAAAACATAATAAAATATAATCCAAAAATTCGTATTACAAACTTTTCTATTTATTGGAACAACAAAGTAGATTTTGTTTACAAACGATCAATCGGAAGTGAAACTTTACTTAAAGCTCAATGCTATTTTAAACATGGAATTGGCGGGAGGACATGTGCTGGCCACATCAGATTTTTTACCTTAAATTTTACTACATTATACTACCCCATTGATTGGAATGTATAATTATCATTTCTTCAAATTTTAATAATAGGATGAAAGATGCAAGTACTTACATAAGTAAACAAAGTTTAGATACTGTTTGAACAGTCGTAGAAACACTGAGGCAAGTACTGGCCATCACTTCTATATCAGTTATGTTCCTTCCCATAAAGTAGGAGTGAGAAAGACCCATTATAATCTATTAAAATCAAATATACATATATATTAATGCTATAGTACATATTTTATTTTAATTATTATTATGCATACCAAGTTCACAAGCACAAAATATCTGACAAAACGAATTATAAAACTTGTATTTAGAGGCCACACACACAAACAGCTTAGCATAATTTGTGCTAATACTAGGGGATATTTAGCACTGTCATTCATATCTAGAGCTAAAAAAAATGTTAAGAACTATTTTTCTGTTTGAAAATGTAACTTACTCATTGCGAGTGATTTACAAATGATTTTTTATGAAAACTGTGACTGAAACAATTTTTTTTCTACTTATAAAGGTATACAAATTATATAATAGCATTATAAATTATATATTACGTATAATTTTCTGCATATATTATGTAGTCTAATTTTAAAATTGCAATTTATTAAGTTACTACAAATTGCTATTCTGCTATGTGCACTATGTTATTTTACGTATTTTCAGTTTGTATATGAATGTTTTAAGAAGGGTAGAAAAAGAAATTGATGAACGTAGTACCTAGAAATTATTCATGAATTACAATAATGACATTTTTGTACCAATAGCTACAGTAATATTAATTATAAGTAGTAAAGAGGCGGTAATTAGTGCTAATTGCTTTTTAATTTCATTTACCTTCCGTCAAAAGGAAGGTAATGTCTTTGGTCAAAAAAATCGGTGGTGAGTTTTTAATGAATAAGCACGTTATAAGATCCCTAGAATAGGATTTTACTAATTTTACAATGATGTCTGTATGTGTGTGTGTGTGTGTGTGTGTGTGTGTGTCTGTGTGTCCGTGTGTGTGTGACAAATTTTTCTCCGACGATAACTTCAAAACTACAATTCTAAAAATTATCATTCTTTCGTATTCCTCTTCTTTACAACCATATGAAGAGCTGATTAGATTTTGGTTATAATTGGTCAACCGGAAGTACCCTTATTTGAAATTCTTACCAGTTTTTCTGGAAAAAACGCAGTGAAATATCATTTTTATTATCATCATATCATCTTATTCTCTATACGATTCTTTCAAAAATCAGTCAGCTTTGCAAAAATTATGGAAACAGTAGATATATATTCAAAAAATTCTAATTGACAGTTGTTAGTGTCAAGTGCAAAATCAAAGTGGATCAGAAAGTAACATAAGTGACAGAGTGTCCCTCGCAAGTGACTTGCAGTTTCATTGTCGGGAGTACAAGGAAGGCCGAAGAGAAGATGGAAGGACTGTGTAGCAGAATATTTGAGAGAGGAAGAAATGTGTGAAGAAGATGCGTTGGATAGGAATGAGGAAGTGTGAAGTGCAATTTACAGAATGTACATTCGTGTTATAATTATACTGGATTTATAGAATCTTTTCAAAGGAACTTGCAATATGGAATTTGTAAAAAATAGTGTGTTCGTGTTACAATTTAACAGGATATCGATGGCTTAACTGCAATACCACGTATCTGACATTTTTTGAATTTTTGAGTTTTTACACCACTGTGTGTAGAATCATTGTGCGCTTCGAATGAACAATACGTAGTATGTAAAGAAAATTTGAGCGGGCTTAAATCATATCTATGTATTAACATATTATATATTAAAACAAATTAAAAATAAAACAGTTTTTTTGCTCTCCTGCAAAATCAGGTATTATTCACTTACCTACGCGGTATTACAGTTAAGCCATCGATATATAGAATCTTTTCCAAGGAACTTTTGGTATCGGATTTGTACAAAATACATTGAATTGACGGAAGGATTTGTGCTGGTCACAACAGATTTTTTTTATGGGGTCCCGTGGCCGCGTGCCTGAGTGTCTGGTCGCGAACCTGGGGGAACCGGGTTCGATGGCCACAACAGATTTTTTTAGTAATTTGGTAATTAGTGGAATGACCTGGTATTTGTGACGTATGTTGTGTAAAAATAGGTCGTCAAGGGCATCCGCGGAATATAGGTCATTGCTCAATATCAAGGTCATTGCTAATTACCCAAAATCTTTGGGGGTATTTTCACTTTATTCATTTTCGTATAAATGTCGAACTATAGGAACTGTAGTTATAAGTATTTTGTTATTTGCTTTTGAAGAGGTCCTCCAATTATTCATTTCTGCAAAACTCTAACGTGGTAAGTGTAATAATTATAATGAAATAACCTTTTTTTCTATAAAATGTGTGTATCTGTGATTATAGATGAAATAGACTCAGGCCAATGTCTATACAAAAAGTTAGTACCACAAATTTATTATTCGGGAGCCAACACCTGAGATGAGCCTTGAGAAGGAGTACTCAAGGAAATGGAAGGAGTACAACACTAATAAAATGACAAAATTTACTATCACATGAATAATATATTAATATATTAAATTATTACTACAATATTAAATACTTTTATTATTAATAATAAACAGTGTTGGTTGCGTTGATGGATGCTTTATAAGTAAAATCATGTGTAATTTGTATTAATATATGGTGAACATTTTCATAACAAGTAAATTGTACTCGAATTACCCTTGCTTTTATAAATGATTAAATAAATTTACTTCCATAGTATAGTTATTTCTATCACTTCTCTCTAAATTTATTAAATGAATTTAATTTATTGTGTTTATTATTTTTAACTTAAAATGGATTACAATTAACAATTTAATATAAAAAAATTGCTAGTTCTTGTGTTGAAAATACTCATAAATTGACAGAATAATATCAACTTATAAGCATAAAATTCCCTATCTTTTTGCCGGCCTAGATCACTAAAAAAAAATAGTCCAGGGTACAGAACCCTTTTTTTCAAATTATTAACACTCGTCTAAAACTTCGTGAGTGGTTTCATTTTAACGTAACCTACAACTTTTTTATCTACGAAAATTTTCGGAAATGGGCAGTTTTCAATCTGGAAATCGGAAAACACTTCAATTTAACCATGTACTAAAAATGTATGATCAACCCTTTGCTTTCTACTTTAATCGTAAGATAATTTGATAATAAAATCGAAAAAAAAATGGCCTACAAAAATATAGGGCCATTTGCCGAGACCTACACCCCCAACATGTCAAAATAACGAGGGTATGAAAATTTATCAGCAACCAGCTGATTTTCACGCAATTGTTTAATAAATATTAGTACAATGAAATAGACATACTGGCCTACAATTTTCATGGGCAGTTTTTTCAGACCTACGCCCCAAACATGTCAATTTTACGATGACCCTTTTACTGATTAACAACCATTTCTTCTTCTTTTTCTTTCTTTTGAAATGAAGCGTAGAACACGCTGAAATATGTGGCCTACAATATAAATGGGCCATATGTGAAATAAATAATAAAAACAAGAATTTAAATTTTTCCGCGTAATGTTCTTGGAATATACAGTATGTAACAGAAATAAGTACATTAAATTTAACCAGTAACAGAACTCGGCGAGAGCAACAATATTTCTTAGTAATCTTTTAAAAATTATCAATTTCTTTTAGTATTTTTAGACAGGTTTATAAAGAAAAGTTACTATGAAATATTGTTGCTCTCGATGAGTTTTATCATTGGGTAAATTGAATGTACTTATTTATATTACATCCGGTATATAGTTTTTATTACGTCAAATCTACGAAATTTGAAATAGATGCATAAGAAACTATAACTAAGTATTAATATCTAAGGATCGCCTCTCAAACAAAATCGAGTTTTAAGTATTCCATTCAGCATTAAAAAATCATTAAAATGATACCCATATTAATTTTTTTATGACATTTTTGAATTTTGCATAAAATTTTAATCAAAAAACAAGTGTTCTATTTTCTAACATTAGAAATATTAATATGAAGTAATTAATAACAATAATTTTTTTATATACGGAATCATAAAAATGTAATTTTTGTCTTTTTTTGTAGGTTAAGCGATACGACCCAATATTTCTGTAGGCCATTACCTTACTTAATTACAAAATAGCTCACCTATCATGTGTGCTTCGTGGCCTACAAGTGTTAATCAGTAAAAGGGTCATCGTAAAATTGACAAGTTTAGGCCGTAGGTCTGAAAAAACTACCAATGAAAATTGTAAGCCAGTATGACCATTTGATAGTATTAATATTTATTAAACAATTGCGTGAAAATCAGCTGGTTGTTGTAAAATTTTCATACCCTCGTTATTTTGACATGTTGGGGATGTAGGTCTCGGCAAATAGCCCAATATTTTTGTAGGCCAATTTTATTTTCGATTTTATTATCAAATTATCTTACGATTAAAGTAGAAAGCAAAGGGTTGATCATACATTTTTAGTACATCGTTAAATTGATGTGTTTTCCGATTTCCAGATTGAAAACTGCCCATTTCCGAGAATTTTCGCTGAAAAAAAGTTGTAGGTTACGTAAAAATGAAACCACTCACGAAGTTTTAGACGAGTGTTAATAATTTGAAAAAAAGGGTTCTGTACCTTGGACTAAAATGTTTCTGGACGATTTATTGTCAGTTACACCGCTTACGGCCCAGTTTTTCAGTCTCCAGTTAAAATTTTATCTTCTAGTTAAGTAAACGATATTACATCGTTTTGTTGACAGCAATGATAAATCTGTCATTTGACAGTTCATTTCCTTTCAGTTTTTTTTTATTTAACTCTTAGTGAAAATTTTAACCAGAGATAGAAAAACTGACCCTTATAGTTATTTTTTAATATTTAGTTAAATTGACAAAATCGCATCAATACGAATTGTTAAATAAGTTTTTATAAATGTTATTGCCAAAATTTCGATATGTACCTTTCTTTGTAAATGCTGGTTTATGGAAGCTGTAAACTTATGCATTTACTTTAGCATTAAGCTTTGTATTACGCTGTCCGGTTCAAGTACTTCTTAGGACAAACCAATAAAAGCAGGCCGGTAATGTCACTTTTTATAAAATCGACACGTCTTTTTTATCATAAATATATTTACATTGTTCAATTAACTGTATTAGTTGGACATCTTTTTCAATGACACTCATTTTTCGTCAAGACAATATGACAAATTTTCAAAAATAAAATGATGCCAAATGTCAAAAAAATCTCCAGAATCAAGCTGTCGTCCATGAACATATACTCTTCTGATTGGTCGGCATTAGCATTATGACTCAAAATTTAGAAATTGTCATATTCTAGGGTTACGGCATTATAATGCTGAATGTAAGGTTATATATACCGAGAGTTTATTTTATCAGTAAACATAGGGTATATCATTGCCATAGTTACGGTATGAATGTTTGACAGCAATGTATTAAAGCGTTTATTTTATGAGTAAACATAGGCGTTTAACATGGCAAGCAGTTTTTGGTAAATACAAAGGTCTGGCAATAAATCAAGCCATGCTATTGAACATGATAATAGTACATTACATCTTGTACATTATTTAATATTAATTAATTTAATAATATTGCAAAAATTACAACAAATTGTAAAAATTGTCAAATAAATAATTGTTTCACTTTTTTATTATGCAATATCAAAAGATTTGTAAATGTCTCGGGGGTGCAGTGGTTTTAACAGTTGCGTCTAAAAATTTTGGTTGGGGTTCGATTCCCCGTTGGGATAATTATTTTATTTTTTTTTTTACATAAAAATTGTTGAACTTTTAAATATCAGTTTATATTTTCATATTGCAATCATTTAAAAATAATAATAACATTGTAATAAATAAAGAGAAAATAATTGTACAATAATTAAAATATTGATGTAATAACAATGCATTGTATTTTTTATTTTGATAAATACCGTAAAAACATAATATCTACACAAATTTATTATATTTCAGTTATTTTTATTAATATCAAAGGAAATACAATGCATTGTTATTGTATCAATATTTTGATTATTGTAATCAATTATTCTCAATTATTTTCTCTTTATTTATTAAAATGTTATTATTATTTTTAAATGATTGTAATATGAAAATATAAACTGATTTTTAAAAGTTCAACAATTTTTATGTAAAAAAAAAAATAAAATAATTATCCCAACGGGGTATCGAACCCCAACCAAAAATTTTAGAAGCAACTGTTAAAACCACTGCACCACCGAGACATTTACAATTTTTTTGATATTGCATAATAAAAAAGTGAAACAATTATTTATTTGGCAATTTTTACAATTTGTTGTAATTTTTGCAATATTATTAAAGTAATTAATATTAAATAATATACAAGATGTAATGTACTATTATCATGTTCAATAGCATGGCTTGATTTATTGCCAGACCTTTGTATTTACCAAAAATTGCTTCCCATGTTAAACGCCTATGTTTACTCATAAAATAAACGCTTCAATACATTGCTGTCAAACATTCTACTCCTATGCTTTAACATACTTAAGTATGTCATCTCTATTTGAATGATACTCATTAATTACATAACCATTTTATTGGTTAATAGTTTATTTTTTAATTTTTATGAATAGTCGTAGAAAAAATAGTGTATGCAACTCATGTATAATGCCTTTTAATACACTCGCATGATTTACGATACTCGCCATGGCTCATATCGTAAACTTCATGCTTGTGTATTAATTACCATACCATTATAAACTCGTTGCATAAATTAACAAGTTCGAATCTTTTTTATTCATTTTATGGCATGTATAACACTACTGTCATAAGTTCTACTCTCATTTGAAGGAACAAATTTAATTTACTTCAGAAGTAAATTTATATGTCATTTATAAAACCGTTCATTAGTTATTAATATTTAATCTACCAATCTATCATAATTATAGCTCTGACGACTTCGAATGCCTGAAGTGCTGGTACTCTATCTCTATAGCTACCATATCGTGTAATTTTCGATAATTTCCTATTTAATTTAAATTTCTACCATTTTAAACATTCAGTGCGAGTATAATTATTATTACTATTGCGTTTGCGTTTATTGTTACCTGTATATTGTATTTGTTTAGTATTTTAATGTTATAGTAGTGTAACTATTAGTGCGGTAAAATAAATTAAACACTTAGTACACATTTTTATCCACAACTGTCAAATACTTCAATCGATTTTTATCAATTAATGACCTTCATTACTGTTACTAATTGAATAATATTTATAGTTCGATGATATAATGATATTCAATCTATAAGTCAAATTCAAATTTTACGTATCTTTCAGAGAGTACACAAAAAATTACTTTTTCTACAACTGTCAAAAAAAACATGACATTTATACATTGTTATGGATACGCGAAGTTTGTGTTCTTATTTTACGTGTGAAAAAATATATAAGTATTCTTACATTGACGTCTCAATTTGACTGGTAATAAGTTAAAAATTGCAGCATTTACAGTTTCGTTTACCTCAGGAAAAGTATCGCTGTCACTGATCTTGTCATAATCTATCGTTTTAAAGCAAAAATTGATAATATAGATAGATCGAAAATACAAATTCGTTGACGTTTTATTTATTTATTCAACATTTGCCCGTTCCCTTGGTTACAACACACCAGGGGTGGGATCCCATTTAACTTCCATGGTTGTTAGGAAACCGAAGTGTTATTTGTTGCTACGCTATCATAAGGTGCGTTCGGTAAATCATAAGGAGTTGGAGTATTTACGGAGCGGTGTTAGAGTGGAGTGGGAGTAGAGCTGGAGTTGGAGTAGATCGAGGGAACAGGGTACACTCCTTTATTTGTGATTGTGATTAACCGAACGAGTAGAGTTAAAATTTTGGTGCACGAATATAATAACCTCCTTTTTTGACAATCTGATATACTGCACTGCTAAAAAAAATAAATAATGAACCATACAGAAATTATTCAGTTCAGTATTATTCTTTAATGATTCTGAAGAAAGTATATATTAGAAATGGTACAGAATTCTTACCGTTCCGACATAATGTGCCTTGTTATATTACAAAACAATATTATAAATATAAAATAATTGTGTATAATAAAATATTTCAACATAAAAATACAAATTGATCTGACAGATGTCAAATAAAACAAAAAAAACTCCATGTATGCTTGCATATCGAGCTTGGACTTATGGAATTAACACTTTTCACTCCACTTGACTCCATTCTGCATTTGCCGAACGCTCCATTTTAAGACGCTTCTCACTCCATGGAATTACCGAACAGTGCTAGGAGTGTACAGAGTGAAAAGAGTGAACAGAACTCATTTGCCGAACGCACCTATAGCGTAGTCTTAGGATCCCACCGCAGGCGACTTCATATTGGTAGCAAACTAATACTATTTTGAATATTATCCTATAATTTACTTAAATAAATCTAAAATTATTGAATTCCTTTTTGGCAGTTGAATGACTTTTTGTTTGCACCTAACGGCCTCGGCTAAAAGTGACATTCTCATGCGCAACAAAAAAAAAAAAACACTTATTTCGCACACTTAATACAAAAATAACTATTTTCCACACAAAAATCCACAGTTACACTAGTTTTGTCATTTTCATACTTTTATATTCTTCTTAAGCTTAAACCACAGATTATCTACACTACCGTAACCAGATGCGACACTCTCTGTCGGTACCTTTGAAGTTACTGTCTCCAGAAAATTTTATTAGCGGCCATGTTTTTAATGAAATAATTTACTACCTCAAAATCGTACAAATATGAGTAGAACACAGTTTGGATTATAGCCGAGTTGGTTAGAGCGAGGGTCAGAGCAAACACCGAATCTATGTGTGAGGTCGCGAGTTCAAATCCGTACAAATGAATATTTATTTTTCGTTTTTTTTTTTTTATTAAATAGTTATTATAGATATCATTTTATTTAACTATATTTAGGCTGACCATATGTACTTATTTTAATAGGACCGTACTTTCTTTTTGAATGATGTCCTACTGTACTTAAAAGGTTCATTTAGTACACGTAAATGTACTTTTTTTTAGAACAATAGTTTGATTGAGTCAAACAACGTAATTAGCTATGTATTTGTAAATATATATGTTGCGTCTTACACTGGTCAGATTCGGCGTCGATCGAGTAAAGTATTTTTCGTTTTTCCCCCTTATCACCAAATATTAGTTCTAACATTAATTATTTAAGTATTTTATTCATTTCTGACTTGTTTAAAATTTTAAAGCAACAAAAAAAAAAAAATTGTTTTAACATGTCAGTGTCTCGACAAAAGTTTTATTTCAACCGTGAGTTCATTTTTTGTTTACCTGGGACAAGCGCATAAAATGCTGAAATGTTCTATTTACTCCAGAGCAGTCCTCAAATTTTAAAGGCGATTTTAAATTCCCGAAAGTACTGGTATCAAAAGACTGGTACAAACATGATGCGGAACGTAATAGGATTTTTTTGTAACAATCAATTTTTGTATTATTTTGTTATATTTTATGAAACATTATGTTTTACTTGACTTATATGCGCTTATTATTAATTACTTTTTACATCAAAATTTAACTAAAACGAACTAAATTTCTCATTTTTATTTTCAATTCTGCCTCTAGTATTTTTTGTACTTTTTTTTTCTAAATAAATTATGGTCACCCTAACTATATTACTAATATAAAAACCATCGACCTTTAAACTAATGAACCAAGTGTCTCCTATTCTTTTATTGTTAGAATAATGCTCCAACATAAAAGGATAGAAATATATGTTCTGTCTTTTAACAATACGGAAGTTCTCAGTTAAAGTATACTGCGCATACGTTCGTACTCATTGTACATCTTTTTCAGACATATGTAAACCTCTATACATCGCTCTTTATCACTAAATAGTTGTCAAAATTTACATTTGAAGTTTCGTGACTGTGTATTATTTACTTTTTTGGAGAACATTTACAATTATTTCTGTCAATATATACGTAAATGTATGTGTTGTAAGGTGTGTGTGCGACAAAATAATGGGGGAAACGGTGTATTTCGTGAAGTCAGCAGTACGTACGCGGTTCAGCAGTGTCATTTCATATGTAAGTTCTTATTAATTATTACTTGTCCCCTATAATATACATATCCTCATTATTGGATTAGAGAATTCTACTCTAATTTTGACAGTTTATTTCGTAAAATATAGTCTAATCTATTCCTAGTATTTACCTTTATTGATAATATCATGAAAATTAAATTTTAATTACAAAATAGAATAGAATTCACTAATCCAAAAATGAGGATTAGCTTAAACTATTTTGTGAATCGGGCTGTTAGCGATTATGCAATAACAAGTAGGGACAAATCAATTTTTTTATTTTGCCGCGGTTTCTTAACTTCCGTACTGTTGAAGGATAGAGATACTGTGTCTGCACCGTTATGGCGGGACAGGTGTTTTGCTCGTACGCTGCGTCTATTAGTTTAAAGGTCGATGATAAAAACAAAGAATTAAATAATACAATACCTATTATATATAATATATAAAAATCAACTACTACACTATGCATTATAAATAACAATATAACATAAAAAACTAAGAATCATTGAAGCCATTACTTATTATTTATAATAATAATAATAACAATAATAGTTTTTTTTCCTTTTATTGTATTAAATATCCTGTTTATAAACTTTGCCAAACTTTGCAGACAAGGATAGTACATTCAATTTATTTAATTTACTTTACAATATTTTTAATGATATTAAATTGTATGGCCACAATTTAAAAATTTTGAAAAAAAAGATTGTTCCATTTTCTTTTCACAATGACTTTTATATTCCCTATTTATTTTGCAAACGATAATGGCAAACTAAGAACACGCCATTTTATTAACGAAATATGCCATGCGCAGACAACCTGCGCAGTTCAAAATTTACCCCAACGAAATCGGCGAGTGTCGCATCTGTATACGGTAGTATAAATAATCTGTGCTTAAACTGTATCTGAATAATCGGTTTTAATATTTTCTGCTAAATGTCAAATCACTTCATAATTTTGTTATAACAAAAGGTTGCTGCAACAACGATAACAGGATTTGTTTATGTCTACTTATTTTTCAATACAAATATGTCACTAATTTGGTATGATTTGACAATTGTGGATAGAGTATTTTGTTCGTATGTAATTGCTATTACTCATTCAAATGATTCACATCAGTCGCCTTCCGCCTCGGGATGCAAACTTCATTCTCATGAGTAATAACATACCTTATATGCTCATTGAATAATGTACTATGAAATCAATAAAAAGAAACGCTACAATATCTTGAAACACTCTATAAATTTATAGTTCCACTTGTAAGGAACTAAGTAAAGTGTAAAATGAAAAAGAAAAACGCAAAACCTGTAACAAAAACAATTAAACAACAATATAGGTACATATTTTTTTCTTCTTACATTGACGAAATTTGGAAAATCCAAATTCGCAAATCCTAGTGCTGTTATGGCTTGCTCTCTCTGGGCTCTTTGAATAATCAACACAAGGCCTTGTCTAACACGAATATTTGGCTTTTTGTACCATTCTGAAGCATAAGCCCCATTGGCTACATTTTGACTTTGCCATATTAGTTCGCTTCCAACAGTGCACAAGAAGAATAACTGCATCGTGTGAGCAAATGAGAATGAGGCCATTAGTAAAACCTGGTTACCAAACTAAAAAATAAGATAATAGTTTGTGATGTTTTCTTCACGACACCATGACTGCTTTTAGAGCCCGTGACGGGATGTCTGGAAAACACCCACACGGTTGCATATCTACAGATTGCCACACTTAAAAATGGATAATAAACCGTGATGATATATTTATTATTTATATTATTAATTTTTATTTATTTATTTATTTATTTATTTATTTATTTATTTATTTATTTATTTATTTATTTATTTATTTATTTATTTATTTATTTATTTATTTATTTATTTATTTATTTATTTATTTATTTATTTATTTATTTATTTATTTATTTATTTATTTATTTATTTATTTATTTATTTATTTATTTATTTATTTATTTATTTATTTATTTATTTATTTATTTATTTATTTATTTATTTATTTATTTATTTAAATTTATTTATTTATTTATATCACTAAGAGAGGTATTGGATTCATGCTAAAAATCGCACATAAAGATTTTAGTGAATAAGCACGTTTTAAGGTCCGTAGAAACCGATTATAACATTTTTACGATGATGACTGTGTGTGTGTAGATATGTGTTTGGATGTGTGTGTGTATGTATCTGTGTGTGTGGCTGGATGTTGGAGGGACGGGTTTTCAAATTCTATAAGACGAAAGACCAATTTAACTACGTATTTCTTAACCTGACATTAGTGGGAAGAACTGAAAAGATTTTGGTAACAATCCTACAACCGAAAGTAGTAGTTTCTTAAAAAAAACTTCTAAATATTATTTTTTGGAAATTTATGTTATTACAAATATTAAAGATTATAAAATTCTCTATCTGATACATTGAACATTTTGATTTCTGTAGATTTACAGATAGAGAATTATAAAAACATAAAATAATCCGTAATGAATCTCACAATCCAAATAACTGCATGAAAACCAGTTGAATAATTAAAATGTTTGTAATTGACGGATAAATGTTAGTTTTAAAAATCCAGAGAAATTACTTTTTCTGGGAAGTATATATAATATTTCTTATTTTACTTTTAATTAAATATTTAAAATTATAGATACATGTATTACATATGCGCATCAGAAATACCGCCAATCTAGTCAATGAATTTGACGAATCTCGAATATTTAGAAGAGTAGGAGGAAACTTATTTATAGAATGAATTCAAAAATATAAAAATGAATTACTAATAGATATAATTAAAAAATTTGTATATGTACTAAAAATGTTAAATACAATATTTACTTATATGGCATAATATGGAAATGGCGAGAGGTCTTGTGCTGGCCACAACAGATTTTTTATTTATTTATAATTTGAAAGAAAATTACAAATTGAGAGTAAAATTTTACCTTAGTTAATACAAAAGAAGAGACGCACATAGCAGCAGCACTAAGAAAAAATTGCAGCAGAATCATGGCTCCAAATATTTTTTGCAATTTATCACAGACGCTAGCAAAATGTATTTATGAGAATTTGAACAAATTTTATCAAACCAAAACTTACTCTAGAACTAGATTATGATGTCTCACACACTTAGCAATCAATTCATATTCTTCATCATCTTCTAATCCTTTATTGTAAAAGTGTGGAAGGCGTTTCAGTTTCTTGTTCAAAATCTTATCTTTCCCCGAACCAATAGTCAATAACACGTTTTCTAATAATTTGAATTGTGCTACACAATTCATAACTAAACCATTGAAGAGATAATCATGAGCTATTATTGTATTTACCGCCTAAAAGATATTATATTTTACAATTGTGAATAATATTATAATTATTACTAATACAAGAGAAAGTCAAAATATGAAGGTACATATTTGTTCAGAGTGGTGGTTTATTGCTTAGTTCTATTTACAAATGATATCATGTTAATTCAATATGAGTACTCCGTTCCAAACTGCGCCAAAGAAAAAATGAGAGCAGTGATTTTGTTCACTCAGAAGGCGCGATACTATTAGCCGAATACTAATGCATAAGCAATATACTAAAAGTCGTCGAAAATCGAAGCAAAATCTGTGAAGGGTTAGATCGTTTGAAAATGTGTACGAACGTAACGTCATTGTATGAAAGTTTTAAAATTAAATATTCCTTTTCATATGATTATATATATTATATGATTTAATGGCTTCAAAATCTTGGTTTTCTGCTGTTGGTACAACCACCACTCAGTCCTGCCCTGGCTCCAAGAACAAAAAATGTCAGTGCGGAAATCAAAAGGTATAGGGAGACACTATGTATAGATTTTTTTACGTCCCTTTAATATTTGAATTTCTCTCGTACATACACGAACCACATATTGATTTAAGATGAACTGCCAAATATACAATATCTCAAACCAAGGGCTTATTTCCCAGTTAAAAGGAAAATATAATTCCAAAGGTAAACTCCGCCTTCCATATATCAAATTAGCGCTCAGAAAGACCCAACAATTGAGAGAGCCTATACTAAGATAAATAATTGCGAAACTTGTAATAATACGGGAATTATTACGGATGTATTTTTCTGTATCGGAATCTACTAAATTTGCTGGCCAGAATTCTGAGGAAATTGTTTGAAGGATATGAGATAAATCACGAGAATAATAGCTGAAAAGAATAAAAGTAAATTAGTATGGTTCTAGATATTCTTATAATACGTTGACCGAGAAAGTCGATTCTCTTACCTAAAAAAAGTAGGTTTAAAAAAAAAAAATTGGAAACCATTTTTACCTCTCGCTAAGAGAGATACTGGATTCTCGCTAAAAATCGCATATCCAGATTTTAGTGAACAAACACGATTTAAGGTACCTCCAATCCGATTTTAACATTTTTATGATAAATTTCAGCGTGTGCGTATGTGTTGGATCTATGGTTTCGCAAATACCATAAGACTTAAGACATGGTTAACTGCGGATTCCTCAATCTGACATTAATGGGAAGAGCTAGTTAGGTTTTGGTAACAATTACAAGTACAATGCAGAAGTGTGGCTAGAGTTACTATTTATTTGCGACTAAAATTAAACAGACTATGATAATAAGAAAATATTCTAACTCTTTCCCATTACTCATTAATTGACTGACACTGGTTACCTACCATGACTTTAAATTAAGTTTATTTGGTTACAAAAATTTTACTACCTTAGACCACCCCATTAATTGGAATGTATAATAATCATTTCTTCAAATTTTAATAATAGAATAAAAGATATAAGTACTTACCTAAGTAACCAAAGTTTAGATACTGATTGAAGAGTCGTAGAAACAGTAGTGCAAGAACTGGCCATCACTTCTATATCAGTAATGTTGCTTCCCATATAGTACGTGTGAAAAAGACACATTATAGTCTATTCAAATCAAATATACATATATATTAATGCTAGTACATATTTTATTTTAATTATTATTATGCATACCAAGTTCACAAGCACAAAATATCTGACAAAACGAATTATAAAACTTTTATTTAGAGGCCACACACATAAACAGCTTAGCATAATTTGTGCTAATACTAGGGGATATTTACCATTGTCATTCATATCTAGAGCTAAAAAAATATGTTAAAAACTATTGTTCTGTTGTAAAATGTAACTTACTCATTTCGAGTGATTTACAAATGATTTTTTTGTGAAAATTGTGACTGAAACAATTTTTTTTCTACTTATAAAGGTATACAAATTATATAATAGCATTATAAATTATATATTACGTATAATTTTCTGCATATATTATGTAGTCTAATTTTAAAATTGCAATTTATTAAGTAGGTAGGTACTACAAATTGCTATTCTGCTGTGTGCATTATATGTGATTTTATACATTTTCAAGCTATGAATGTTTTAAAAAGGGTAGAAAAAGAAATTGATGAACGCAGTATGTACCTAGAAATGAATCATTAATTATAATAATCATAGTTTTGTATAATGAACTAAAGAAATATTAATTATAAATAATGTATTTAGTTCTAAAATAATTTTCAATATAGTGACCGGCAACATTGAATACAGCGTAAAGTTGGATAAGTTAAATTGTACCTCTCACGTTAAACTTATTTAAAATAAAATAATACAATTAATTGCGCTCTATAAGCGTCTCGCAATTATATTTATTTGCGCTAAAATATACATTCCAGCATATATATATATATATATATATATATATATATATATATATATATATATATATATATATATGTATTGACTAGAGGCCGCCTTACGGTGTTTGTTGTGATCGGAAGATATGCGATGAGATGGAAGCCATGGTGCACAAAATACCACAGAACATTACCCAAATATTGTTTTTTATAATATTTAACATGTTTTCTGCACACATATAATTCTAATATCTATTTTTCATTGTATGAGGAAGTTTCTAAATATCAGAGATTGTTCCAATTCATTAACCAGATTGGCGGTATTTCTGATGGATATATGCATTTTACCACAATTTTACCTATAATTTCAAATATTTAATTAATAAAACAATAAGAAAAATTAAATATACTTCCCAGTAAAAGCTATCAGAATGTCATTAAAACTGTTGATTTTTGATACTGACATGTGTCATTTACAAATTATGTTATAAACATTGGAATTTGTCAACTGGTTTCCTTAGTGCCGTAGCCTCTGCGATTAGTTCACTCTATAAATTATAGTGTCTTTATCTCTAAATCTATACAAGATATAATAAAATTTTTAAGTGTATTAGATGGAGAATTTTATGTTCTTCAATATTTAATAAAAATATCTGATGTGGACAGCACATGACTTCCTTGTACGCCTGTTACACTATATATATATTTTGTTAAATAATTAAAATATGTATTACAACAGACCAAATCATATAATTGCACGTATTTGACATAATTTGACATCAACATTTTATTTTTTTTATTTTTTGTCCTAATCCATAGCAAACTTAATTAGAGAATACAAAGAGCTAATTTAATCATAATTGATGTTTTCTACGCAGAATTCAATTCTCTAAAACTTTTATTTGAAGCATTTATTACTAAAATCAAAATAACACCATTTTTTTCAAGAAAAACTAATAACATTTTCAGGTAAAGTATCACTTCCGGTTAGACTATTTTAACCAAAATCTATTATGTTATCCCCATTGATATAAAAGTCTTATATATTAAATTTGAAAAGTTTTGGATTATATTTTAATATATTTTTTCATTAAAATCTATTATAGGCTTCAAGTAAAGTACCACTTCAAGGTAAACCATTTTAACCAAAATCTATTATGTTATTCCCATTAATATAAAAGTATTATATTCCAAATTTGAAAAGTTTTGGATTATATTTTAATATAGTTTTATTAAAATCTATTATAGGCTTCAAGTAAAGTACCACTTCCGGGTAGACCATTTTAACTAAAATCTATTATGTTATTCCCATTGACATAAAAGTCTTATATATCAAATTTGAAAAGTTTTGGATTATATTTTAATATAGTTTTTCATTAAAATCTATTATAGGCTTCAAGTAAAGTACCACTTCCGGGTAAGCCGTTTTAACTAAAATGTATTATGTTATTCCCATTGTTATAAAAGTCTTATATACCAAATTTGAAAAGTTTTGGTTTATATTTTAATATAGTTTTTCATTAAAATCTATTACAGGCTTCAAGTAACGTACCACTTCCGCAAGTTATGTAATGACCAAAAAGGGAGGTGCACAACTAGATGTTATAACAGTTCTAAATACAAAATTTTAACTTTCTACGGCTTCCCGTTTTTCAGTTATGCGAGATACGTACATACGTACGTACGTTCGTACAGACGTCACGACGAAATTAGTCAAAATGGATTCAGGGATGCTCAAAATGGATATTTCCGTTGAAATCTGGAAACCGAAATTTTTCGCGATTACAATACTTCCTTTACTTCGTACAAGGAAGTAAAAACCTCCCAAAAAATTATATTTAGAAGAATTTTTCTAAGAAACTACTACTTCCAGTTGTTCAATTGTTACCAAAACCTTTTCAGCTCTTCCCAGGAATGTCAGTTTGAGGAAACTGCAGTTAAATATTTTTTAAGTCTTATAGTTTTTGAGGAATCGTGACTACAACATCCAGACATACATACATACATACATACATACACACACACATACACACATCCACACACATCCACACACACACACACACACACACACACACACACACACACACACACACACACACACAGACAGACATCATTTTAAAAATGTTATAATCGGATTCTAGGGACCTTAAATCGTGCTTATTCAATAAAATCTGGATATGCGAATTTTAGCATGAATCCAATACCTCTCATAGCGAGAGGTAACAAAAACGGGTAACTACGTATCAATGACAGAAAAAGTGTTTCTTGTTACAAAGTTTGTTAGAAATGTCATCAGTCACTCATGCCACAGACCACGAGACGTATTTTTGGTGCTATACTAAATTGCAAGAAAACTCATTTTAGAAAATTCTAACTTTGATTTTTTACATTATTTCGTTATTTTTTTAGCATAATTCGCAATGTTATAACGTTTTTTACCTTAAATTTTACTACATTATACTACCCCATTGATTGGAATGTATAATTATCATTTCTTCAAATTTTAATAATAGGATGAAAGATGCAAGTACTTACATAAGTAAACAAAGTTTAGATACTGTTTGAACAGTCGTAGAAACACTGAGGCAAGTACTGGCCATCACTTCTATATCAGTTATGTTCCTTCCCATAAAGTAGGTGTGAGAAAGACCCATTATAATCTATTAAAATCAAATATACATATATATTAATGCTATAGTACATATTTTATTTTAATTATTATTATGCATACCAAGTTCACAAGCACAAAATATCTGACAAAACGAATTATAAAACTTGTATTTAGAGGCCACACACACAAACAGCTTAGCATAATTTGTGCTAATACTAGGGGATATTTAGCACTGTCATTCATATCTAGAGCTAAAAAAAATGTTAAGAACTATTTTTCTGTTTGAAAATGTAACTTACTCATTGCGAGTGATTTACAAATGATTTTTTATGAAAACTGTGACTGAAACAATTTTTTTTCTACTTATAAAGGTATACAAATTATATAATAGCATTATAAATTATATATTACGTATAATTTTCTGCATATATTATGTAGTCTAATTTTAAAATTGCAATTTATTAAGTAGGTAGGTACTACAAATTGCTATTCTGCTGTGTGCATTATATCTGATTTTATACATTTTCAAGCTATGAATGTTTTAAAAAGGGTAGAAAAAGAAATTGATGAACGCAGTATGTACCTAGAAATGAATCATTATTTATAATAATCATAGTTTTGTATAATGAACTAAAGAAATATTAATTATAAAATATGTATTTAGTTCTAAAATAATTTTCAATATAGTGACCGGCAACATTGAATACAGCCTAAAGTTGGATAAGTTAAATTGTACCTCTCACGTTAAACTTATTTAAAATAAAATAATACAATTAATTGCGCTCTATAAGCGTCTCGCATTTATATTTATTTGCGCTAAAATATACATTCGAGCATATATATATATTGACTAGAGGCCGCCTTACGGTGTTTGTTGTGATCGGAAGATATGCGATGAGATGGAAGCCATGGTGCATTGCGGGCTGCGTATTATAGTAATATTTGTACTACCTTTTTATGAAGTAACTAGCTGTACCCGTTGCAAATATTTGCAACAAACAATATGGGGTAACATTATTAAATTATAAATTTTCTATACTTGTATTTAATATTTGGTACTTTTCTACACTTTTTTTAAGTATCGCTGCTTTGTTGGGCATATAGGAATAGGGAGATTATTTGACACAACACTGGTAATAATAAGTAATTTATTTAAGATCGGTTTGTTAATGCAAAGTTAAAAGTGAAGTAATGGTAACTGTTAGTTAGGTAAATTAAATGTTTGATTGACTGGTTTATAAATAAAAACTGTAAATTGGGAACTGAAACTGTTTTGATACATAAAAAATACAGGTCTTGTAACACAAGACCAGGACGGATTTTATAGCTACGTAATTATTTGATAAGGAACTTTGGATATTATTGTACAAATTTTTCAACAAACTGCAGCAATGTTAAATTTTGTAACAGATAAACATACCTATTAAAAATATGCAATTTATATAGAAAAATAACAAAAATTCTATAGCAACTACAGTAGGTATTCATTTAATTGACCAGTTTATGATTTGAAGATTGATGCTAGTGGTAAATTCGATATTACGTCTGAATTTTTTTTTTTTTTACTGTTATAAATTCAAATGAAGAAAAGGTAAAACATCTAATAGAGATTATCTGCTTATTCAACGTCTTTCAATGTTATATTTTTATTCTTCATTTAATTCCATTTTAGGCATATTGTATAAAATTTATTGTCACCAACAAATATTGTTATTGTCGTAATCAATGTGTTTCATTTATGATTTCAAGTTCAATTATTGTAGTAATAATTTATTGTACACAAAAAAATTATGCATTATTGTAATCTATGAGGAATCAACGTATTTCTGTTTTTCAAATTACCATCTCTATTCGGTTTAAAACAATATGCATAATCATTGCATATCTATACCTTCTACAGTATAATTTCACACTTTTGAAATTCTATTTCAGGTTAACAAAATATGATTTCACATTAACGAAACTTGATTTCACACAAAGGAAACCTGAATACACAGTAACGAAAACTAATTTATCACTCCTGAATACCGATTTTGTAATAAAGAAAACAGAATTCACAATTTTAAAAACCAGTTTTAACTAAATGAAAACAGATTTTACATAAGAATCTTAAATAGGCGCCGCCAAGGAAAAGCAAGAAGGGGCAATAGTCACCTTTGGAGAGGCAAAACAATAAGGTAAATATATTGTCCCTAAAATATATTAAAATATTTTTCTGAACTTATAAAATTTTAAATAAATTGCGAATAGTATTTTTAAGAAACTTAACTAAAGATTAAATTTGATTACAACAATAAAAAAGCTTGATTAAAACAATGACGAAACTTGATTACAAAACAATGATAAAAGTTGATTACAACAATGATAAAAGCTGATTACAACAATGTTAGCTATGCTAGAGGGAGAATATGTAACCCGAAGGTTTGAAATTTGTTTTCGTTTAGTTGAAATTAGTTTTCATTGGTATGCATTCAGTTTTCTTTTACATGAAATCGTATTTCGTTACTGGGAATTCACTTCTATAAATAAATAAATATATCAGCACCCATTTCTGGGTGTGCCAGTATCTACAACACATGTAGACATCGGTAATGATGACGATATATTTTACCGTATGGGCGCTTACCAGGCATCACCTCGCGGGCACTCATAGCTGGTGTGGAAAGTGCACCACAGGGGTCACTTTTGTGGAATTCACTTCTAATTTGTGTGAAATCAGTTTTCGTTAATGTGAATTCATATTTGGTTAATGTAAAATCATGTTTCAAAAGTTTGAAAACATATTGTAAAAGGTAGCATTAAGGGGTAGCGTTAAGAGCGGGAAAATAGGGGCATCCAAGTGGTTGATTATAATATACTCTTTTGTATTTAATGATTTCGTTATTTATAAACCTGTAAATGCACACCTGTCTCTTGTCCATTTTTAAATAGGTAATAATGCTTTATTTTGGATACGGGATATATAATTCAATAAATTTTTAAACTTTAGGTTAAAAAAATATTATATTATAATACAAAATATATATCTTTAATAATTTTGCTTAATATTATTAAATTACTTACCATATTTGAATTAATGAATTAACTATTGTATTTTTTTAATTTTTGAAGGTAAAAATTCCTTATTATGGTTTCACAACAGAATAGACATTCATACAGAAGCGACAGTCAGAGAGAGAAACGAAAATTAGAGAGAGAAAGAGTATGCCAACAAATTTAAAGGGCTAATCGGATAAAATCGGATTGTTTCGGCATATCTTCGTATCTTACGATTCTTTGTTCTTTTCATTATCTCAACGAGAACATTTTCTGTTAGGACTCAATAATAAAAGTATATTGAGAAACACAAATTGAAGAACAAACATGTTATTTTTTCAACAAACGATAGGAAAAATCGTTATTATGAAGAAAATCATTATATTTCACATAATCTGGAGGAGCAGTTGTCTCAGCTTGTCACGCCCATGTATTTTAGGGTTATGGCCATTCAAGCAAACCAAACACGTCTTCTCACTTTTGACATATGTCATTTTGTGAACTGTTTGTGAATTTTAGAAGTGGTGTTAGTTTCTAATAAAATGGAAAAAACGAAGAAGGTGGAATCGGGAGGGCTTGTTTGTTCATATAAAAACTACATAAGTAGATTTAAAAAATGGAGAAAGTGAAATGTAAGTTTTTTTCTTTTCCGAAAGATCCTTAAATGTAAGTAATACAAAACGACTTCCATATCATGCAAAATGTATATTCATTTAATAAATATAGGTGTAAAATGTGGCTCAAGGCCTGAGGAAGAGAAGATTTGATGGAGAAGGATATTTGGGACATATTCATCGAGTCTGACGTTTCTGTTTCGCACATGAAAGATATAGAAAATTCTGCAGTGTATTGAATTTGTAAAATTCACATATTTGTTTAATAAAAATATAATTATGTGTTTATTTTATCTGATTTATTTTTAATTCGTTAATAAAATTAAAATTTTAAAACTTTTGTGTTCTAATTTTTCTTTTACCATTTAAAACAATTTAAATTTCGCGCGTAAATTTGCCAACAAATTTAAAGTTCAAGGTCATAAACATCAAATCGCAACAACAATGGTGCCGGCAAGGAGTGTCGCTTCTGTATGAATGTCTATTCTGTGGTTTCACTATAAGTTGACATGTTGACATATTTATCCGTCATTTAAGGTTAACTTTTGACTTTCGTATGATAAAATCTTATTAACGTTATTTACCTGTTACATTATTTAACCTTGCATTGATAAACCAGCCCTAAATAACACAAAATTTTATTCTTGTAGCAATTTTCATAAATTGTATGTATTTTTACATCATTCTATTCATCTTTTTGTTGTTCAGTGCTGCTATCTATCGCTTGACAGCGGTACTTAATAAGAAATCTTTAAGACCTTATAAAAATAGACGGAATCGAAAATCCTAACATTTTCTGCACATCTGCATGCAAACATCTTGATGTGGCCAACACAAAACCTCCCGCTATTTAATTTTTATTAATTTAATTCATACCTACGTATTTACTAACGCTGCAAACTGTTCCATTGCGGAAAACTATTGCTTTATTTACTATTTTCTTTTTAAAATGTCACTATTATTAATTTGAAGTGATTAGTTTTTTGACAGTGACATTTACTGTCTACTGTAAGTTACATTCATTTGAAATATGAACTGTGTAATAAAGGAATTATATTTTTCATAGGCTTCGGGACTTACAAAAAAAAATATTTTTAAATTTACCTGTAAAATGTACAGAAAAAGTATTAATGTATTCCTGTAGAAAATTCAATAGTTTTTAATTTTCATAATGACAATAAACGAAAAAATGGCATTTAATGGTATTTTTTGAAGAAAAACCATTATGAGCGTCATTTCCGGTTATCCGATTTACACCAAAATCTAATGGCTTCTTTTTATATTAGAATAGGGTATAAATTTAAGGTTTCAGAATTTTCTGAATGATAGTATTTGAGTTAGAGCGAAGACAAAATACATACACATACACATACACACACACACACACACACACACACACACACACACATAAGTACACACATACAGACATCATCGTGAAAATGTTAAAATTGGGTTCTAGGGACCTTAAAAGGTGGTCATTTACTAAAATCTCGATATGTGATTTTTAGCACGATCCCTATACCTCCCTTACCAAGGGTAGCGGGAGGTAAAAATCTGATGTGGCCAACAGCCAGCACAATACCTCCCGCAATTTAATTCTTACTAATTTAAATCTACGCATTCACTAGTGGTCAGTGTTGTGCTTATCTAGATAACATTATCTAAAATTTTATCTAAATAACGTAGTTAGTATCTTTTATCTAATATCTAGATATTTTTAAAATG
Source organism: Ophonus ardosiacus (assembly GCA_943142095.1). NCBI lineage: Eukaryota > Metazoa > Arthropoda > Insecta > Coleoptera > Carabidae > Ophonus > Ophonus ardosiacus. Next base: position 29,946,669 of record OW964836.1, read on the forward strand.
AATATCTATTATCTTATCTGTTTAACATACAGAAGAAAGATAAAATAATCATTATTTATGTTAGCTCCATCTATACTCAAATCAAAGTACTATTTAGCAAGTAAGGACGGGCAAACCTACCGCATCACATAGTGCCGTGTGCCGTGTCGTGTGTTATCCGTCGCCAGTGTGTCTGCCTGCGTAAACTTACTTGTGATGTGACGTGTGATCGTGATTCGTGAGCAATAGTGAGCAACATTATTTATGAAAATAATCATTTACTGGCATTTTTATATGCTTAATTTTATGCAGGTAAATAATATAAAACAGTGTTTATCCGGTTCCGTTGAAAGGCTTTTCAGTGTAGGCGGGCAAATTCTCACACCAAGACGCAATCGCCTATCTGATACTAATTTTGAGAAAGTAATGTTTTTAAAAAACAATAATTTATTATAATAAAAAAATATGTATATAGATATTTTTAGAATAGTGACTGTCTTTGTTTTGTATATTATTAAATAAATATGTACACTGAATATTTTTTGTTTCCTTTTCACACATCGTATCAATCAAGCATAAACAATTAAAGAAAGTTTTGTAAGAAATCACGGTTGCTTACTTTTCAGGTATCTTATCTGTTATCTAAAATTTTTACCTAGATAACATGTAAAGTATCTGTTATTTTTATCTAGATATAATGTGCAAATTTATCTTTTATCTGTTATCCAGATAACGAAAATCATTATCTTACCCAACACTGATAATAGTGCAAACTATATCATGCTCCTGTGACATTAACCTGTCAGTTACATACATTTGAAATATGGACTGTGTAACAAAGAAATTATGTTTATCAAAGGCTGTGGGATTTATAAAATTGTTATTTAAATTTACCTGTAAAATATATTAAAAAAATCTTATGTGGCCAACACAAAACCTCCCGCTATTTAATTTTTATTAATTTAAATACATACCTACGTATTTAGTAATGCTTCAAACTATATTATGTTCCATTGCATATAACTATTGCTTTATTTGCGATTTTCTTTATTATTTAATATGTCTATTATTAATTTGAAGTGATTAGTTTTTTGACAATGACGTTTACCTGTCAGTTACATTCATTTGAAAAATAAATTGTGTAACAAAGGAATTGTGTTTATCTTAAACTTCGGGATTAAAAAAAAGGAAAATGATTTTAAAATTTATCTGTAAAATATATCGAAAAAGTATTAAAGTATACCTGTCCAAAATTCAATAATCAATAATTTTCATAATGACATAAAATGCGAAAAATGGCATTTATTGGTATTTTTTGAAGAAAAACTATTATGAGCTTCAGTTAAAGTGCCATTTCCGGTTATCCGATTTACACCAAAATCTAATGGCTTCTTTTTATATTAGAATAGAGTATAAATACAAGGTTTCAGAATTTTCTGAATGATAGTATTTGAGTTAAGCAAAATTCATACACATACATACACACATACACACACATACAAACATCATCGTGAAAATGTTAAAAATGGGGTCTAGGGACCTTAAAACGTGGTCATTTACTAAAATCTCGATATGTGATTTTTAGCACGGTCTCTATGAGGCCTATTCTACTAAAAAAATGTATAACGATATCGTTACTGAACGACTATCGCTACGCATTTGGTTAAACGACTTTAATAACGACAAATGCCAAAAACCTATTCTACTAATCATATCGTTATAAATTATCGTTATCAGGATTATAACGATAATATCTAACTTCATGTATATTTTGACAGAATAAATGTTCATATATTTTTCAATTAAAATTTGACATATCGATTCATTGTTTGTTTATTTAATTGAATTTGAAAATGTATAAAAGAAAACAGCTTCGAGGACAACTCAAAGGCAGTGACAGTATGAAATATATGTTGTTCTACCCTTCATTAAAAATTAATAAATTGTCCACTGAAGAATTGGAAGAAATATGGAGAAGACTTACAAGTCATTTAAATTCTGAGGGACCGGGTAAAAGGATCTGATGTATCACGCAGTGTGCGATTATATAATCTGACATCCCTATGCAAATATATAATTTTTAAATACATAGATAGTGCATCTATATTATATATCAATATATTAAATAATATTATCTAAGGGTAGAAAAAAGAAAAAGTTTTAGCGTTGCAGAATGTATTTGAAAATTATTTATTTATTATTTACATTCTGCACCGAAAAAACCTTGGATTTTTCTTTTTTCTACCATTATCAACATGCAGAACAGCCTGGAGTCCTTCGTCCACTAAATATTATCCACATCTAAATTTTTAAATATATTTCTGAAATATAAATAAAATGTCTAATACTAAAAAGTATAATATATATAATAAGTGTACAGAAGTGAATAAATACTCATTTTTGCAGAATCTCTTTCTCAGCTACAATTAACAAAATATCTTCTTCAGCCATTTTTACTTTTGTTCTCAAAATATGTCTAACTTTACGACTTCAACGATGCATGTGAACTTGTCGTTAATAAACGATATGAAATAACGATATCTAACGATTCGTAACGATAAATAAATTAACAGAATAAGGTTTTGGCAAAAATCGTTATCATAACGACTTATCGCCTAGTAACGAGTCATAACGATACATATTTTTTTAGTAGAATAGGCCTGGTAACGTTAAATAAATTAACAGAATAGGGTTTTGGCAATAATCGTTATCATAACGACTTATCGCCTAGTAACGAGTCATAACGATACATATTTTTTTAGTAGGCCTCTAAATATCCCTTACCAAGGGTAGCGGGAGGTATAGTGACTGTATATACATAGTGTGGCCAATAGGGGGATCGATTTTGATTGGTCGGCGCGAATTTGCCTAAATATGGCGGATATTATGCCGACAAAGTGACATTTTCAGATTTGTTACGTGAATTATACATGAATTGAAGGTAATTATATTATACTTATATTTTAGATAGTGCAAATAATTAAATTACACGTGTATTTGTATATTTATAACTCAAAGTAATATATACATATTTTTTAACATCACATCTTTTTTAGGTTAACTGTCAAAATTACTAAAAATGTCTAATATTAAGATATATATTTTAGATGCCTGGTTGCGTGACGGTTGGTTGTGAAAACAGTTCTTCGAAAGGATTTAAAATGAAAATAAATATTGTTTCCATTTAATATGCTCTTTCATGAAATGTTTTTCGAATTTTATTTAGTATCACATCATATGAATTCAAATTTCCCGCGCATTTTGCCTAAATATGGCGGCGGTTGGCCACACTATATATATATATATATATATATATATATACAGTCACTATAGCGGGAGGTAAAAAGTATTAATGCAGACCTGCAGAAAATTCAATAATCTTTAATTTTTACAATGACATACAATGCGAAAAATGGAATTTAATGGTATTTTTTCAAGAAAAACTATTATGAGCCTCAAGTAAAGTACCATTTCTGTATTTTTTTTAAGGATCTCACATAATAGTAGATAGTTTGTTGCATATACTACTCTGATTAAGTTCTCATTATTAAAAATGGAGAATTATGCAAGGGAAAAGAAGATACAAATCATTGAATAGTATTATTAGGCAAAATTTCATCAAATATGTTTGAAATTTTATTTCAATACCATGGCTAAGTAACTTTTATAAAATTTTTAATTCAATTTCTTCGGTTACAAAACGTGCAAAAGAAAATAAGATTATTGAATTGGATGCAGAATTTAATTCTCTACAACATTTATTTGAAGCATTTTTTGCTAAAATTAATAGGCCATTTTGCGCAAAAAAAAAAACTGATTTCCTATGTTAAACGCCAATGGCCCGGAACCTATATTACAATCCGCGGTAACCACCGTCAATAGATGGCAGCATTGACATCTTTGTAGTGGGGAAAACATTGTATTTTGTACATTCATGGTATAGGAGTAATCTCGAATTATTGATTTAGTTCTCTTTATTTAGGTGAAATAATTAAATAATATAAGATGTTTATCTCACTCGGAGATATCTACATATATTTAAATGGTGCAGCAAGGCCAATAATAGAAGTGGAAGCAACATTTAAAGATAAAGTAGTTAGTAGAAAAGTTTGTAAGGTTTCATTGAAAATTTGTAATATTTTAGCTGGTCATATAATAATGTGTGGTTTCCAATTTAATAAAGAAAACAATGTGGAAATTCACGGTCTTTGTTTACAAACATTTAATTTAAAAGGGATTCCACATAATATACGCATTTGCCTTGAAAACAATGTACAACAGTGGAAGCGTATGTAAAGCAGGACAAGGTGCTAAGTCTAAGTGCAAACATATTGTTGCACTTATGTTGTATAAGGAATAAGGAAAGATGCTTTTAATTTATTGGTTTTAAAATCATTATGTAATATTTATTAATTTTATTCCTCCAAACATTCCCTTTCAATTGCCTTATCAGAAGTTCTGCCACCAAAGCAGAACTTATGAAACATATAACGCTTGCCGGTGTAACTCCAATTAGATATTTTAAAGTATGTCTTTTTTTATAATTAAAATATGCAACTCAAACACTTTGATTTCTGAGTGTACTCTAGCACTTCTCTAACATTTCTGAATTTTTAAAAATATTTTGGAATATTTGAAATGTGTTGTTCTCTATCAGGTACGAAAATAATTGGTTTCAAAATTGTATAAAGTATTTCTAGCATTTCCCAAATATATCTTCTAGCAGTTAACTATGATAAATTAAAAATGACACTTATTACCTTAAGTGAATTATTCGTCTTTAATTTAAAAAGAAATAATATTATTTTTTTGAGTAGGACAGACATTCTTTTAAAAAGACATGTTTTATTTGGATTTTTTCCTGTAAATATTTTTTATATTAGCTCTGTTCGATGAGAATTGCTTGAAGTGTAGAGCAGAATAGTGCAGTGCAGTGTAGTGTACACTAGTACAGTCTAATTCTTGTGGTTTCATAAAACACACTAGTGTATATTTGGGCGTTTGCTCAGCTGTGAATAATCAAGCCAAGCATAGCCAAAGGTGTAAAAGGTTAGGTTGTTTATAAACACAGTCATATCATAAAGCTGCAAAAAAGTGACTGCAGAAATGTCTGTTTTAAAGAGCATAGTGAACTAATAAACGATTCTGACGAAGATCAATCATCACTTGATTCTTCATCAGATTCAGAGACAGATATATTAATTAATTCTTTATATAGCAAAACAAAATTTTAGGTTAAATAAACAGATGTGTAGATAGGATAGAATTAAAATGTCTACCGAACAACATTTAGCTACCCCCACTCCTAGTCTGCACTTTCTACACTACCTGGCGAGTCAGGTCAGAAAAGTGAGCACTAGTTCTTAAAATTTTTGTCATCGAACAGCCTGCCAGAAGCTGCCCGTTTCTCATAAAACATGTTAGTGCAAGAAAGTTAACACTAGGGCGGCCTAGTACATGTCATCGAACAAAGCTATTATTAAAAAAATATATTGAAACAGTTATACAATTTACCTTGATAATAATCCGAAGGCAGAAAATGAGCAAAACACACATTCATATATCGTATCACTCTCTTTCCTATTTTTAACGCAATTACCCATTTTTTTCGCATTTCTTTGTCCTTCGGGAAGTAGTGCATTGACATTTGTGCACTAAGTAATTATTGCACTGCGGTACAGAGCAATATTGCTTACATTTGCTAGACATTTCTCTCACTTTTGCTTGGTTCTTATGTTAGTATAATTCACATACCGCAATGTTTTCCCCACGACTCGTATTTTTAATTTCGCCACCAGATGTCAGATACTTTGTTGGCTCTCATCAATAGTAAAGATAAATCCTCGTCCCCCGAACAGTGACAAACTGTGCTGGCTTCCCGCGACAAGGTAATGAATACAGGTAAGTGAACAGTAGTACATTCCACCCAAACAGTAAGCAGTGAAATAATGTACAGAAAGAAAATTAACAAAATAACGACGGTTTTGCCCCCGTGGTAGAATCACTAAATTTGATTTAGAAAAATAAACTGCGATGCGCCGGTCTAATTCGCTGTTGAGTTCCTGAGAGAAGTCAACTTAGAGATTGGTTCTGATCCAAAGGTCCAGATGCTAAGCTCGTCTCAGAAGAACTGAAGAACTGCTTTTTAAAAATAATTGTGGCGCTTTTTATACCGACGATTTGCAAATTCTTAAGGTGGATTTATGCAGCCTACTTTTTATTTTACCTTTTAATTTTACTTTAAGAACTAAAGTTGACCAACTTTCAACCAAAACCGTTAAAGTAAAAGAATTTCACAACTGCGCAAGTGCATCACTTCATGTGACAAACGCCAGCGTGTGCTGAATTTATTTGTTTTTGTGTAAGTAAGATTGCAAAAATTAAAAAATGAGTAAAGCTACACGTAATATAGCACATGCACATATTATTACATTTGTGTCCATTTTTACAGGTTATAATTATCTCTTTACATTTATGACAACTGATATACCAGAAAAATCACTTCTGCGCATGTGTACCGAAGGCTTTAAAGTAGCTGCATAAAGTACCAAACTTAAAGTAAAAGTAAAAGCGAAAAAGGAAAGAAAAAGAAAAAAATAATATATAAGCTGCATAAATCCACCTTTACAAAACAAGGAAAACAAAGAAAGTGGTTTAACATCACATAAAAATATGTAAAAATATATTCTGTTCAACAAACTATATTTATTTAAAAAATTACTACAATATTCCAACAAAAATGAGTCAGATTGGTAGATGAACAAATAAAAATTTGTAGAAAATCGTTGACTAAAAATTGAAATATTTATTACTCAATAAGTTGTAATACAAACTAAGGGCTACCGACTACCTACCTGTATTGCACACAAAGGGCTATCCGGGTTAGTCACGGATTTAAGAGGAAGCTAAGGTCGAGGTTCGAATGATAATCTTGTAGTGGATATACCCCAACTAAAGTAAAACTGACACAGACCAATGGCTATATAAAAATTAGGAATGACGATGGGTACCCGGGTACTCGGAACCTACCCGATAATAATGTACCTTGGTATAAAATTTCTTACCCGATTACCCGAAATATGCCCTTTAATTACCCGATACCGAAGAGTTTTTTTTTTTATTACCATACCATAATTAATATAATTTACGTTAAGTTTTTTATAGAGTTACAGTAGGTGTATTATTTATTTGTATTAATTTTTATTTAATAAATATATGTAAAAAATAATAATGAATTTTATTAAAAAATAAACTGCTAACATAAGGGTAACTGCTAACTAACAAATTAAAGAATTATGTATATGTACTTAAAGGATAACGGGTAATTAAAGGGTATCGAGTAATTAACGGGTAAAGGGTACTATCCGGGTAGTTGTTTTGGGTACTCGGGTGCCAAAATTATCGGAATTCGTCATTCTTATAATAAAAATTTACTACCACAAATTTATACTTCGGACGCCAACACCTTGAAAAAACATAAGCCTTGAGAAGGAGTACTGAAGGAAAAGGAAGGAACACGACACCAATAAAATGACAAAATTTATTATCACATGAATAATATATTAATATATTAAATTATTCATACAATATTAAATACTTTTATTATTAATAATAAATAGTGTTGGTTGTGTTGATGTATGCTTTATAAGAATCATGTATAATTTGTGTTAATATATGGTGGACATTTTCATAACAGGTAAATTGTACTCGAATTAACCTTGCTTTTACAAATGACAAAATAAATTTACTTCCATAGTACAGTTATTTCTATCACTAGTCTAGAAATTGCACTTATGCAAATGCGATCATATTTTGACAGGCCAGAAGTGTAACACAATATTTTTTGTGCCGACTTCTCTCTAAATTTATTAAACGAATTTAATTCATTGTGTTTATTATTTTTAACTTAAAATGGATTACAATTAACATTTTAATATAAAAAATTGCTCTTTCTTGTGTTGAAGATACTCATAAATTGACAGAATAAGATCAGCTTATAAGCATAAAAATTCCCTATCTTTTTGCCGGCCTAGATCACTAAATAAATGTTTCTGGACGATTTATTGTCAGTTACACTGCTTACGGCCAGTTTTTCAGTCTCCAGTTAAAATTTTATCTTCTAGTTAAACAATATTACATCGTTTCGCTGACAACAATGATAAATTTGTCATTTGACAGTTCATTTCCTTTCAATTTTGTTTATTTAACTGTTAGTTACAAATTAATTAATTAACCAGAGATTGAAAAACTGACCCTTGTTGTTTTTAATATTTAGTTAAATTGACAAAATCGCATCGATACGAATTGTTAAATAAGTTTTTATAAATGTTACTGCCAAAATTTCGATATATACCTTTCTTTGTAAAGGCTGGTTTATGGAAACTGTAAACTTATGCATTTACTTTAGCATTAGCATTAAGCTTTGCATTACGCTGTCCGGTTCCTTTACACTCATTTTTCGTTAAGACAATATTACAGAAATATTCAAAAATAACAAAATGACAAATGTCAAAAATATCTCTAGAATCAAGCTGTCATCCACAAACATATACTCTTCTGATTGGTCAACATTAGCATTATGACTCAAAATTTAGAAATTGTCAATTGGCTCATATCGTAAACTTCATGCTCGTGTATTAATTACCATTATAAACTCGTTGTATAATATACTATTAAATTACCAGGTTCGAATCTTTTTTATTCATTTTATGGCATGTATAACACTACTGTCATAAGTTCTACTCTCATTTGAAGAAACAAATTTAATTTACTTCAGAAGTAAATTTATATGTCGTTTATAAAACCGTTCATTAGTTATTAATATTTAATCTACCAATCTATCATAATTATTGCTCTGACGACTTCGAACGCCTACAGTGCTGGTACTCTATCTCTATAGCTACCATGTCGTGTAATTTTCGATAATTTCCTATTTAATTTAAATTTCTACCATTTTAAACATTCAGTGCGAGTATAATTATTATTACTACTGCGTTTGCGCTTATTGTTACCTGTAAATTGTATTTCTTTAGTATTTTAATTTTATAGTAGTGTAACTATTAGTGCGGTAAAATAAATTAAATAGATAAACACTTAGTACACATTTTTATCCACAACTGTCAAATAATTAAATCGATTTTTATCAATTAATGACATTCATTACTGTTAGTAATTGAATAATATTTATAGTTCGATGATATAATAATATTCAATCTATAAGTCAAATTCAAATTTTACGTACTTTTCAGAGAGTACACAAAAAATTACTTTTTCTACAACTGTCAAAAAAACATGACATTTATACATTGTTATGGATACGCGAAGTTTGTGTTCTTTTTTTACGTGTGAAAAAATATATAAGTATTCTTATATTGACGTCTCGATTTGACTGGTAATAAGTTAAAAAATGCAGCATTTACAATTTCGTTTACCTCAGGAAGAGTATCGCTGTCACTGATCTTGTCATAATCTATCGTTTTAAAGCAAAAATTGATAATATAGATAGATCGAAAATACAAATTCGTTGACGTTTTATTTATTTATTCAACATTTGCCCGTTCCCTTGGTTACAACACACCAGGGGTGGGATCCCAATTAAAGCCTCATTCACAGCTCCGAAAATAAAAATAAAATTATACATAAAAATAAAAATAACGATATAAACAATATTGTTATGAAAGTGTTCACAGCTCTCGAAAATAAAATTAAACATAAGACATAAACAGAAGGATATGCAAATGTTAAATACTTTTTTGCGATCGCCCAGAAAATGAGCTGTTTCTGATCACTATTTAGACCGGAAAGTCCTTCTTTGCTGAGCTAGCTCGGAAAGTTGTCTATTAGGAATCAGAAAGTACTTTACCGATCCCGGGACCGGTAAAGCTAAATGTGTCCATGGAGATCAGTTGTTTATTTATTTCTTATTTAATACTTTTTTATTCTTTTTTCAGGATCGCAAAAAAATATTGTACCCAACATGACCTGAAAGTGTCTATACTGGGCTCACAAGCTTCCAAAGCTCGCCTACGGCTTGCTCACCCAGTAAAGTATCACTTTCAGGTTTTGTTACGTAAATTACTATTACACAAAAATAAGCACATACATAACAACTGTCATTTGAGCTGTCAATATGCGTTCTGGCAAAAGGATTCCAATTTAAATATAATTTTAAAAAGCTGTCTTTAGGACAAAGATTCGCATATATGATTGCGTACATTGCTTTAAAAGGTATGAAGTTGTTATTATTGCTTGTTAATTATGAATATATTTAATGACAGTTGATGTTTTATTTTTGAAGCTGTGAACACGAGCCATGAAGTCTTATTTCTAATTTTATTTATATTTCTTATTTTCGTAGCTGTGAAGGAGCCTTAACTTCCATGGTTCTTAGGAAGAAGTATTATTTGTTGCTACGCTATCATAGCGTAGTCTTAGGATCCCATCGCAGGCGACTTCATATTGGTAGCAAACTAATACTATTTTGAATATTATCCTATAATTTACTTAAATAAATCTAAAATTATTGAATTCTTTTTTTGACAGTTGAATGACTTTTTGCTTGGATCTAACGGCCTTGGCTAAAAGTGACATCCTCATGCGCAACAAAAAAAAACACTTATTTCGCGCACTTAATACAAAAATAACTATTTTCCACACAAAATTCCACAGTTACACTAGTTTATCATTTTTATTTTCTTCTTAAGCTTAAACTGTAGCTGAATAGTCGGTTTTAATATTTTCTGCTAAATGTCAAATCACTTCATAATTGTGTTATAACAAAAGGTTGCTGCAACAACGATAACTGGATTTGTTTATGTTTACTTATTTTTCAATACAAATATGTCACTAATATGTTATGATTTGACAATTGTGGATAAAGTAGAGTATTTTATTCGCATGTAATTGCTATTACTTATTCGAATGATTCACATCAGTCGCCTTCCGCCTCGGAATGCAAACTTCATTCTAATGAGTAATAGTATACACCTTATATGCTTATTGAATAATGTACTATGAAATTCCTTTAAATCAATAAAAAGAAACGCTACAATATCTTGAAACACACTATAAATTTATAGTTCCACTTGTAAGGAACTAAGTAAAGTGTAAAATGAAAAAGAAAAACGCAAAACCTGTAACAAAAACAATTAAACAATAATATTCATATTTTTTTTTCTTTCTTCTTACATTGACGAAATTTGGATAATCCAAATTCGCAAATCCTAGTGCTGTTATGGCTTGCTCTCTCTGGGCTCTTTGAATAATCAACACAAGGCCTTGTCTAACACGAATATTTGGCTTTTTATACCATTCTGAAGCATAAGCCCCATTGGCCACACTTTGACTTTGCCATATTAGTTCGCTTCCAACAGTGCACAAGAAGAATAACTGCATCATGTGAGCAAATGAGAAAAAGGCCATTTCAAAAACCTGGGTACCAAACTGAAAAAATAATATTATAGTTTGTGATGTTTTCTCCACGACTGCTTTCAGAGCCCCTCACGGTTGCGTATAGCTACAGATTGCCACACGAAACTGCATAATAAAGCGTGATGATTTATTTATTTATTTGTTTATTTATTTGTTTATTTGTTTATTTATTTATTTATTTATTTATTTATTTATTTATTTATTTATTTATTTATTTATTTATTTATTTATTTATTTATTTATTTATTTATTTATTTATTTATTTATTTATTTATTTATTTATTTATTTATTTATTTATTTATTTATTTATTTATTTATTTATTTATTTATTTATTTATTTATTTATTTATTTATTTATTTATTTATTTATTTATTTATTTATTTATTTATTTATTTATTTATTTATTTATTTATTTATTTATTTATTATTTATTTATTTATTTATTTATTTATTTATTTATTTATTTATTTATTTATTTATTTATTTATTTATTTATTTATTATTATTTATTTATTTTGTTTGTATGTTTATTTATTTATAGATATATTATTATTATTATTATTATTATTATTAAATACTCTATACTACAGGCGAAGCCTAATTACAGTATAGGCGAAAGACAAAGATTAAATGTGTAAAGCTATACACATTCAGAAAGAAATAAAAAAAAGAACTGAATTAAATTATCTGTGAAGAAGACGACGATAGAGCTGCTTGGGTGATAGAAGAAATATGTCATGAGAAGAAAAGTTTAAGTCATATAAATAACACATTTTGTTAATAGGTGAAGTAAAGAAGACATTAGTACGAGCCGGTTGCAAGTAAAAACTGAATGAGTGACGTGTGAGATACAAGGGAGCATGAAAGTTTATTAGTGATAGAGATTGTGGATCATTAACATTGTTGTGTATTAATTTAGATAGATGATAGACTGAATATATATTGCGTCTCTCCAAAAGACTTAAAAAATTGAAAGTACTAAGTAATTCATTATAGGACATAAAGCGATCAGGGTAAGTTCCATAAGTTTTGAAATGTAAATATTTCAAAAACTTTTTTTGAATTCTATCAATGTTATCTTGATGAACCTCTGCAAACGGACTCCAAATAATAGAACAGTACTCTAATTTAGAGCGAACCAGGGAGTAGTACAAACATATAATGGCTAAGATATTACTAAAGGATCGAGTGTTTCTAATAATAAAACCCAACGTTCGAACAGCCGCTTGACAAATATAATTTATATGTGGCACAAATGTAAGATCTTTATCAAATTTAACCCCAAGATCTTTAAGATCTTTAACCATGTTGCAACGATTAAGCATATTATTGTCTATAGAATAGTTGTGGATAACTGGAGAGAGTTTCCGTGTGTAAGAAATAACTTCGCATTTCGTAAGATTGAGATGTAGATTATTCGATGAGCACCATTCATAGAGGGTATCGAGATCACGTTGTAATAATAAACAATCAGGCAGAGAAGATATTGGATAGAAAATCTTAAGATCGTCAGCAAACAATAGTTTTTCGCAGTGAAGTACCGTAGTGATATCATTAATAAACAACAGAAACAGTAGTGGGCCTAGATTTGAACCTTGCGGGACACCGGACGTAGCAGTGAATGTAGAGGAATTATGTCCCAGGAATTGTACGGAAAGTTCTCTATGCTGCAGATAGGATGAAAGTAGTGAAATTAACGATGACGATAAAGAGTAATGAGATAATTTATTTAAGAGAATGCAATGATCAATCCTGTCAAATGCTTTCGCAAAGTCGGTGTACACACAATCGACCTGACCCTTAGCATCTAAAACCGAGGAAACAACATGTGTAAAGTAAGTTAAGTTGGTTACTGTCGAACGCTTTTCCATAAAGCCATGTTGTGCAATTGAGATTTTATTACAGATTTTATTGTAAATAGCGGAATAGATAATTTTTTCGAACGCTTTACTAAAATTGGATAGCATGGCAATGGGCCTATAGTTATGTATGAAAGCAGCATCCCCAGATTTTAATATTGGCGTAATCTTTGTTTTTTTCCAAACATCAGGAAAAGTGTTAGTGCGAAGACACAAATTAAATATATGAAATAATGCTTTAGAAAATGGAAATGAACAATCTTTTAGAATAACACTTGGTACCGAATCAGGGCCACTGGACAGGTTAGCTTTAAAACTTTTCAAAATACTTTCTATATCTTCTATTGCTATATAATTGAGTGCAACCAGATCGTTAGAAGTAATATTTAAGTCTCCAGTTTTGTTATTAAAACTATTATTAAAAGAAGAGGAAGATGTGTAGACAGATTTAAAAAAAGACGCAAAAGCATTAGCTATATCGTTAGGTGATGAAACACTGGTATCATTTAAGTACATATAATCAGGAAAAGTTGGTGATTTTGATTTTGATTTAACGAAGCTCCAAAATTTATTTGGATCATGTTGAATAGAGTATTCACAAGCTGATTGGTACTCTTGATAAGAACTAGCGATAAGTGATTTAACTTCAGATCTAAGAGATTTATATTTGTCTTTATATTCGAGATTGAATGTGAATTTTTTACTAAGTTTTCTGAAACGTTCTTTTTCTTTGATTTTTGCTTTGATGTCAGGAGTGAACCATTTAGGGTAACGTGGTTTGAAAGAAGGTACTGATGGAACACACTGCTCAAAGAAAGAGTACAGAGTTTTATAAAATAGTTCACAGGCTTGGTTTGGGTCTTCAAATTTATTGAGAATATCCCAATCAAACTTGTCTATTAATTCATACAACTTGACATAATTAGCCCTATTAAAGTTGTAAGAATACTTAATAGGTTTAGTGGTACGAGAAGAATTAGATGGCTGAATATTGTACGTAATGTATAGAGCTGGATGGTGATCATATTCAGAATCGAAAATTAAATCATTAGAATGCACAACACTACATTCAATGTTAGATATTACTACATCAAGGATTCTGTTAAGTGAATTACGGACAGTATTAAATTGCTTGGCACCAAGATAGTCGAGAAAATTAAAGAAACAAGTGGTTTTAGGCACCATTACATCAGAAACAATATCTGGTAAATTGAAGTCACCAAAGATAATATATTTATTATTTTGAATGAATATTAAGCTTTCGAAGAAGTCGTAGAGATCTCTATAAACGTGAATGCTGAGTGCAGGTGGTATGTACAGAACAAAGAGAAAGAGGGGTTTGTTATTTATGACTAACTTAGAGCACACAATGTCAATATTTGGAGGAATTACATCGGAGAAGTTACTTAGGTCAACTGGGATTGAGATGATACAATTTTTAACTAAGAGAAGAACTCCTCCACCCCGGGTAAGACGGCAAGCATTAAAATTACGATCAGTTCGATAAATTCTGTAACTATCACTACAAATTTCAGAGTTAAGAACACTAGAGTTAAGCCAGGTTTCTGAGAAAGCAATAATGTCGTAATGCAGACTAGTACTGGCACAAAATAACTGAGCTAAATTACTGTTGAGACCCTGAATATTTTGGTAATAACATGTCATGGTTGGAAGAGATTGTAAGATACAAGAATTATTCAATGATTGCTATTGTGGTCCTAGAATATTAGATTTAAATCTTTTCAATGTCTCTTGGTAAACGTGGCAGTTCTTGTCCCACACACTATGGGAAACATCAATGTTAGAAGAAGATGATTCTTTAAATTTAATACAGTTAATGCATTTGAGTTCAGTAGAAGAGCAATTTTCAGAAGAATGTTTTTCAGCACATTTAGGGCAATGAAGATCAATTTTAGTACAGTTTTTGGCTAAATGATGAAAGCCGTAACACTTATAACATCTTCGAGGTTCAATAGCATCATATACAGCACAATAATCGTAACCAATAAATATTTTACCAGACTCTGTTATTTTATGATACGTAGTGACATCGACTTGAATAAATAATTGGAAGACATTTTTATTTCTTTTGATGGGCGTTATATCAAGTATCTCACATTTATGATTATGACTAAAACATGAACTATTTTGGTGAATTAGTAACTTCAACGCCTCATCTTTCGTAAGTTGTTCAGACAAACCAACGATCCTAAGACGGGGGTTCAAAGTATGTAAATCATTAACATCATATTTGTCTTTCAAATTCTCACTTACTATTTTCTTGATTGTATTAGGTTGACTAGAGTTAATAATGAGAGCGCCTTTACTAGTTTGTCTCACTGAATTGAGAGTGATATTGGATGAAATAGGATGAATATTTTTTAAGACATCCGATTTAGTTGTGGAGACAGGCTGAGAATTTTTTGGTTTGACTATTATTGAGGGTTCAGGATTACTGTTACGAGTAGCAGCAGAAAAAGTTTTAGGAGGAACAGTGAGACCATCATTAGAAGCAGAATTCAGGCTCTGGATTGCGTCACTAATCTTTAAGGCAACTGAGTCGCAGATCTCAGTTTTTATATTGGAAATGAGAGAATCTACTTTTGAGAACAGATCATTTTTCATATCATTCAGAGCAGAAACAATGTTACCTGAATCACTAGAAGATAATAACTTAGATACACTTTTATGAATCTCATTAATATTGCTTTCAATATTGTAAGCTTTCGCAGTATCAACTATGCTGCAGGAACGTTTACAAACATCGCAAAGATATAAAAAATTTGGATTATTTTCAATTATTTTAAAAGCAGCTTCAGACAAATTGAGACAAGAGGCGTGAAACCATTTTCTACAAGAGCCCTCACAACCAACCAAAGCGTCTGATTTTTTGTACTTACATTTAGCACAGGAACTCATTATGACATTATTAAGTTAAAAATATTAATAAGTTAAGAGTAATATAAAACGGTTAAAATAATAAATATTATATATATATATATATATACAGGGTGTCTCTTAAATAGGGGGACATGGCTTAACCACAGATTCCTGAGGCTAAAATAAGACGATTTAACCAAACTTGCTTCTACCGGAAAGTGTACCATTTAGCCAGAATTCTGCTTCAAAGTTCTTCGAAAAAAAAATTATTTTGCTTATAATAATCGGACGCTTTATTCGATTTGGATGAAATTTGGTATGACAGTTTATATGGTTATAGGTCATCTTTTAAGGTGATACTTGTTATTATTAGTGAACCACTAGTGTATGAAACTTAGGTCTTCCAACATTAATTAGACCGTAACTTTTTAATGGCAATGCCGAGAACGTGAAATTATTTTTCTTCAGAATGATACATTCAATTGTAAACTTTTGTCTCTCTATGTAATTTGTGATATCTGTTACGGTTCACACAGAAAAAAATAAAATCTTAGTGTCTGCACTTCTAAATTTTTAAAATAAATTTAATCTAGCAGTCTATCCAAATGTCAAACAAGTAATTTTTAATGACAGTAACAATTGTTTTACGGGTTGTCAAAAATTTTCTTCGCAATATTCTAAAACTAGTAACATCCGTGTGTTAGGCCTAATAGTATTTTACTACCATTATTATAAATAAGACGATTACATATCTTAGCTTACTCCTAAACAAGTTGTAAAGATTGACAACTCGTTACTGTCATTAAAAATTACTTGTTTGACATTTGGATAGATTGCTAGATTAAATTTATTTTAAAAATTTAGCAGTGCACACACTCAGATTTTATTTTTTTCTGTGTGAACCGTAACAGATATCATAAATTACACAGAGAGAGAAAAGTTTACTATTGAATGCAGTGGCGGCTCGTGCTATAGGGCACAAGGGCGCAGCCCTACCAAATAAAAAGACAAGAAAAAAAGAAATAAGCGAGTACATATACATTTTAAAAATACATTAATTATTATTTATTTACTTTCATTATTATGCAATTCTTACTACACCGCCGATAGCTAGATAGCCTATATACTGACGTGTGCACGTACCGATATGCTGCTAGAAGCTAGGGCACAAATGTTTCTGCCCCGGTCTCCCACTATTTTTACTCGAATTTTGACCAATAGCAGCGAAGCGCGCGAAGCTGCATATGACTGCATTAAGCCTGTTCCGGGCACAGCCCAATTTAAACGAAGATGCCCGAGTATGTCCGGCATTTTCCGAGGTAATCTGTTATTGTTGAATTGTAATCGTCTAGTACTCATTTAATTACGAAGATGGCTTCTGTATCTTAAAGATTAAATAATTTAATATACTCTTTTTACTTTTTTAAATTTTTGTGCCCTACCATACAAAGATATCACCAGCCGCCACTGATTGAATGTATCTTTCTGAAGAAAAATAATTTCATGTTTTCGGCATTGCCATTAAAAAGTTACGTTCTAATTAATGTTGGGAGACCTAAGTTTCATACACTAGTGGTTTACTAATAATAACAAGTATCACCTTAAAAGATGACTTATAACCATATAAACTGTCATACCAAATTTCATCCAAATCGAATGAAGCGTCTGATTATTATAAGCAAAATTAATTTTTATTCAAAGAACTTTGAAGCAGATTTCTGGCTAAATGGTACACTTTCCGGTAGAAGCAAGTTTGGTTAAATCGTCTTATTTTAGCCTCAGGAATCTGTGGTTAAGCCATGTCCCCCTATTTAAGAGACACCCTGTATATATATATATATATATATATATATATATATATATATTTATATAAGAGAGTTATTGGATTCATGCTAAAAATCGCACATCCAAATTTTAGTGAATAAGCACGTTTTAAAGTCCATAGAAACCGATTATAACATTTTTACGATGATGACTGTGTGTGTGTGTGTAGATATGTGTGTGGATGTGTGTGTGTAAGTTACGTATGTGTGTGTGTGTGTGGCTGGATATTGGAAGGACGGGTTTTCATATTCTATAAGACGAAAGACCAATTTAACTAAGTATTTCTTAATCTGACATTAATAGGAAGAGCTGAAAAGATTTTGGTAACAATTAGAGAACCGAAAGTAGTAGTTTTTTCTAAAATTATTATTTGAAAATTTATGTTATTATAAATATTAAAGAATATAAAATTCTCTCTCTGATACATTGAACATTTTTATTATAAGTTCTGTAGATTTACAGATAGAGAATTATAAATATATATAATAATCCGTAATGAATCTCACAACCCAAATAACTCCATGGAAACCAGTTGAATAATTAAAATGTTTGTAATGATAAATGTCAGTGTTAAAAATCCAGAGACATTACTTTTTCTGGGAAGTACATATAGTATTTCTTATTTTACTATTAATTAAATATTTAAAATTATAGATACATATATTATATACGCATCAGAAATACTGCCAATCTAGTCAATGAATTTGACGAATCTCGAATATTTACAAGAGTAGGAGGAAACTTATTTATAGAATGAATTAAAAAATATAAAAATGTATTACTGATAGACGTAATTAGAATTTTTTGTGTGTACCAAAAATGTTAAATATAATATTTACTTAAATAGCATAATATGGAAATGGCGAGAGGTCTTGTGCTGGCCACAACAGATATTTTTTTTTTTATTTATTTATAGATTGAAAGAAAATCACAAATTGAGAGTAAAAACTTTACCTGAGTTAATACAAGAGCAGAGACGCATATAGTAGTAGCACTAAGAAAAAATTGCAGCAGAATCATGGCTCCAAATATTTTTTGTAATTTATCACAGACGCTAGCAAAATGTATTTATGAGAATTTTAACATCAACAACAACAAATTTTATCAAACCATAACTTACTCTAGAACCAGATTATGATGTCTCACACACTTAGCAATCAATTCGTATTCTTCATCATCTTCTAATCCTTTATTGTAAAAGTGTGGAAGGCGTTTCAGTTTCTTGTTCAAAATCATATCTTTCCCTGAACCAATAGTTAATAACACATTTTCTAATAATTTGAACTGTGCTACACAATTCATAACTAAACCATAGAAGAGAAAATCATGAGATGCTATTGGATTTATGACCTAAAAGATTTTATTTTTTACAATTGTAAACAATATTATAATTATTACTAATACAAGAGAAAGTCAAAATATGAAGGTACGTATTTGTTCAGAGTGGTGGTTTATTGCTTACTTCTATTTACAAATAATTTCATGTTAATTCAATATGAGTACTCCGTTCCAGACTGCGCCAAAGAAAAAATGAGAGCAGTAATTTTGTTCACTCAGTAGGCGTGACACTATTTACAGAATGCTAATCAGTGGCCGAACTAGGCCCTTTTTACAGTGGCTCGAGCCACTGTGAAAATTCTCTGTGCCACTGTAACATTTTTTAAATTATTATAAATGTAAATGAAATATTTCAAAAATCATTTTATTTGCATATTATTTTTTACTTATTTTTGATTGAATTAAAAGAAATATATCAGATTACTAACTCGAAATGATCTGTATTACATGGTGATTATACGTACCTGTAGTATTATAATTATTTATTTTTGTAAATAATAAAAAGCATTATCTACTCGCATACTATTTACTTTTTCATTTATTTAAAAAAGATTCCAGTAATCGATATGTCTATATTGTATGTAACTTAATATGTAGTAATAATATTAGTAATAATTTTTACTTATGCTTAATTTCACATTAATTTCATCTGTTGTTTATTGCAGATAAACTTTAATTAAATAATTCAAAACAATAGATTCATTAACTTTAATGTCCAAATACTGTGAGAATAAAGTAAAAATTGTAGCTTTTCATCTCAGAAAAAAATGTTGGTTACTTTCAAAAAATTACCTACGCTTCAGTGGCGGTCTTAGGGGGTGGCCTCACGGCACAACCCGATTAGAAAAAAATTGATATTTAAAACTTATTTCTGTACATGAAAGAGGAAAACATGCTTTTGTACATCCCTTGAAAAAAACGTAACTTTTAATTTTAAGGCATTTGACCTTGAACCAAAAAAAAAGAATTGCTAAGCCACTGCAGTTAACAAAGTCTAGATCCGCCACTGATGCTAATGCATAAGCAATATAGCAAAAGTCGCCGAAAATCGAAGCAAAATCTATGAAGGGTTAGAACGTTTTAAAAATTGCCCCATATGCGCTGAAGAGCATTCAGATAGAGGCTGTAGATAAGATATTCAACAGTTGAGCAAATGAGTGTTACTGCTTGGAGCTACTGCGAGATCTTTTAAACCGAAAATCATATCCAATAGTTTTAAAAGGCGTAATTTTACTTCAGAAAAATGCTCAATCATTATATCCCAAGTGCACGGCAAATACCTGAATATTTTCTGGAGTGCACAAATGTGTACGAACGAAAATATTCACTGACATTCGATTGTCGTTGGTCGTAATTCAAGAAATACTGAACGTGATTGGATGAAATTTTTCGAAAACCGATTTAGTGGATCAAAATCTAGGTTTTCAGCTGTTGGTACAAACACCACTCTGTCTTGACCTGGCTCCAAGAACAAAAAATGTCATTACGGAATTCAAAAGGTACGGGGAGACATTATGTATAGACTTTTTTACTACAAGGCCCCTTTAATTTTTGAATTTCTCTCGTACAAACACGAACCGTATATTGATTTAAGATGAACTGCCAAACATACAATATCTCAAACCATGGGCTTATTTCCCAATTAAAAGGAAAATATGATTCTAAAGGTAAAATCCGCCTTCCATATATCAAATTAGGACTCATAAGGCACCAACAAGTGAAAAACTCTGTACTAAGAAAAATACTCGTGAAACTTATTATAGTACGAGAACCATTACGGATATATTTTTCTGTATCGGGATCTACTAAATTTGCTGGCCAGAATTCTGAGGAAATTGTTTGAAGAATATGAGATAAATCACCAGAATAAAAGCTGAAAAGAATAAAAGTAAATTAGTATGGTTCTAGATATCCTTACCTATAATACGCTGACCGAGATAGCCGATTCTCTTACCTAACAAAGTAGGATTAAAAAAAAAAATTTGGAAACCATTTTTACCTCTCGCTAAGAGAGATACCGAATTCTTGCTAAAAATCGCATTTCCAGATTATAGTGAACAAACACGATTTAAGGTACTTACAATCCGATAGTGTTGCCACAAGACCAAGACCAGTCTTGGTCTTGGTCTCGTCTCGTCTTGGTCTTGTCGAGACGAGACCATCATTTGGTCTCGACTAGAAAAGTCGAGACGAGACGAGACCAGCATCAAGTCTTGTCGAGAAAGTCTTGAAGTCTCGACAAGACTCTCGACTTCAGATCAAAGGTATCTTTTTAAACATATATTCTAAAAGTGCTTCAAAAACTGAGAGTATTGCTGTAAATACTGTTTGAAAATTCGAATAAATAAGAAAGATATTAATTTTTCAAATTTTGTATTTTTTACTTTCATAGTTGTGTTCCAGAAACATTAATTTAAGTAAATATGATGTATTCCTTATTCTTCTAAATAATCCAAATGTAAGTTTTAAATTAATTTAAATTACAATGTAGGTGGGATGAAATGAAAGAAGTAGGTATAAATTTAGAATTCTTATGTTATTTTAATGCATCAATATTTTAATTAAATTAAAATTAACCTTTATTTTATAATATACATGTTTTGTACGTATAAATATGTTGATTTTGGTTTAATTTTTGTTTAATTATCAATTAATATATTGGTACGACTGGGTATATAAAATACTGACTACATCTTGAAAAATATTTATAATTTTTAAATAGCATACAAAAATTACATCTGTGGTGCATTCTTGACGTTAGCAATTAATTTATTATAACAAAAGTAACATTCCCTACAAATATACAGTATAAAAATATAATTAGTCATATATTTATGTTATTTATTTGCCAAAAAAATACACTTATTCCAAAAACTTAAGTAAATTATAATAAACGTATTTAGAATAATAATGATATATTTAATAAAAACTGTAGGTAGTTACATAAACACAATTCTCTAACAAAAAAAAAGTTATTTGAAAAATATAAATAAATTATAATACATGTGCTTAAATTTATAAAATTAGTAAAAAAAATTAGTAACTAAGAAACTTTAATAATAACAGTTTTACGGTTTAATGAATTATAAATTGATTAACTTTCAAAAATCAGTCAGCTTTACTATAATCATAGAAACAGCTGATATATTCAAAAAATTGTAATTGACAGATTTCAGTGTCAAGTACAATTTACATAATGATTATTCGTGTTATAATTTTATTTGATTTATAGAATTTTTTCCAAGAAACTTTCGGTATGGAATTTGTAAAAAATAGTATATGTTTGTGTTACAATTTTATTAAATATATACAATATTTTCTGGGGAACTTCTGATGTGGGATTTGTACAAAATACATCAAATTGACGGAAGGTCTTGTGATAGCCACAATAGTTTTTTTATGTACTGAAACTTCTTTTACATGCATGTTGTAAAAGGTAGAGTTAAAAATAAAATCAAGGTATGGAGTAAAAAAGGATAGAATTTTTTGGAGATATCTAATAATTCTTCATATGGTATTTCTTTCTCAAGAGGTTTCTCTTTCCACTTATGAAACCATAATAACGATTCCTCATAAAAATTGTCTATGTTATGTTTCATTTAATTCTTGTATCATCCGTTTATACTTTTCTTTATTACATGGTTTTTATTTTTAGGATGCAAAATTGATAGTTTGACTAAAGTATTGTATTCTGTAATATTTGGATTTTTATTACTAGCAGATGTGTAAAAGTGGTTGTTATTGTCTGGTAATATGCAGTATTTATAGCACAGGCCGTTGTAAAATTTATTGTTCCTTTATTAGATTTTTACAAGAAAAGAAATGTGTTATTTTTTGCCCATTTTTTTTTTTATATTATGTTATATTAGGGATTAGGAAAAACAGTTTGTTTTACACATTTGTGCATACAAAGTTTTAAGGAAATTGTTAAGAAGGGCTTGTACATTACGACTTTTATATTTACATTTACTTTAAGGCTTTAAGTCAACGTTGATTATTGTTTTCAATTTTTTCATATGTATGAATTAGATATTTATACAATGTATTTAATTTTCTCAGGGGGGGCAAACGCAAACTTTTGAAATAAAGCAGAGGTTCTCAACCTGTGGTACCCGTACCAAGGGATACGTGAAAGGCTAGTTTTGTTATCTGCCTATTTAACATTTATTTATTAAAATATAAAAAAAATAGCGAAATAAGTTACTTTTTTGGAGATTTTTGTCTATTTACTTACTGCTTCATTTTAAACATATACATAACTGTTTAACTATTGCTAATAATTCTGTGGCTAAGGAATTGAAATTATATATTTTATGTTTAGTAATGAGAAACAACACTCGATATTTTTTTTTAAAAAAAAAAACCTCTCAACAGTATTAATCCCAATTACTGAGTAGGTTCACATACACAAACATCCATGCCTTAGTGGGATTCGAACACAGAACCCCGAGCACACTCATGACTACGAGGCGTTGCTCTAACCATTGAGCCACCGGAGCCGACAATATACGTATATTTTCATATTAATTATTTCAATAGCTCAATTATCAAGTTGATGATATTTATAGAAAACTTAATAATAAATATTTCAAATATTATTTGGAATATTTGAATCGCGATTGTACTGGTGTTCTTAGAATTTTATGTACTATTAGATGCGATTATACAAAAATTGTTTATGGAGGCAAAGTCGAGAGTCTTGTCGAGATTCGAGACGAGACGAGACTGGCATCAAGTCTCGTCTCGACAAGACCAAGACGAGACCACTCTAGTCGAGACCAAATCAAGACCAAGACAAGACCGACCCCAAGTCTCGTCTCGTCTCGACTTCCGGCAACACTACAATCCGACATTTTTATGATAATTTCAGCGGGTGTGTGTATGTGTTGGATCTATGGTTTCTCAAATACCATAAGACTTGACTTAAGACATGTCTAATTGCGGATTCCTCAATCTGACATTAACGGGAAGAGTTAGTTAGGTTTTGGTAACAATTACAAGTACAATCAGGTCCGTGGAGAGCCATTACGGGCAAAATCAAACTAAAAACATGTAAAATATTTTGAATATTTCATTCATCAAAGTAACAAAATAAAAACAAAATATTCATTGCCTATGATTATCAAAAACTAAATAAAAATTATGACCAGAAAGAATTATACCTGTACTTAAACAAATTGAGTTATAAACAACTAATAAATAATTTCAATGCTAATGTCACAGCACAGCTTCACGGATATAGCTCTACCGGTTTAGTATGGAACTATTTAATGAAACTTTTGGTATTTATTTTAATAAATGTTTTATTTACATACCTTCTACTTGTAATTTTAAAGAAATACGCAATAATAATCTTCTCTCGTAAACTCTGCTGTCTCTCGCTTTTTTTACCTAATTTTGTTACTTTATATTTTTATTTATAATAAAATATTTTAGCAATACAAAAATTTATATAAAAGTGGTAGCGCCGGGCCCTGGGGTTCTTGCCCCGTCTGATGATAATATAAAATAATCTAACTCTTTCCCATTACTCATTAAATAACTGACACTGGTTACAAACCATGACTTTAAATTAAGTTTATTTGGTTACTAATGACAAAAATTCAAAGAATTTTGGAATCCAAAAATTCAGAATTTTGTGCTCTAAAATTATTTGTGTGAAACACTCCATAAAGTTATACGGGGTGGATTATATTTAAAAAAAGAAAACTATTCCCAGGTTAAATTTCTACGTTAAGGATTGATTAGATACAGCGATGGCGAACCTATGACCCACGGGTCAGAGAGTGACCCGCGAAACAATTTGAACGTACCCGCGTGGATATTCAGAAACCCAACAAAAGTTTTGTAAATTATACTTACTCAAAATTAAATCTTTCTCAAAGCAAGAAAAAAATCTTAAAATGATGTACTCAGTAGATTACCAAAATAATGCTATGTATTTACTCATAAACTGAATTTAAAAATTTGGAGATTTTTCAGTTGTTTGAATATCAGGATTTTGGAAATAGAGTTAGCAGAATTTCGAAAAAGATTCATGGATACAAAAATTTAAAGAATTATTTAAAAACTAGAAGCATAATGCTTACCAAATAACCTTTGATAAATAAATCGAAGAAAAAATTAAAAATATCATTCTACAGACAGATATTGAATTCTCTAACTCAACAACGTATTTATTTGCAGAAAGAATTTAGCAAGTACCACATTAATAATGTTCGGATCAACTTATTTCTGCTAACAACTCAATGCTTTACACAAAATCATCGGAAAGAGACCTAAATGAAAAAGAAATAACTGTCGCATATGTAAAAACAACAGCAATTTTTTTTGCTAATTATATATAATTGGGTATATTATTTAATATTGATTTTGTGTTGCTTTTTGCCATTACATTTTAAATTTGACCGTTGACCCGCGAGTTTAATTATAAAAAAAAAAAAATATTTTGATTCTGACCCAACGCCGAAAAAGTTTTGTCATCACTGGATTAGGACATCCGGTATATTTAAACTGTTTATATTGTACTACACTAAATATATAATTAGAAGAACGTGATGAATATGGTGTGTGGGAAAAGAAAAAAAACTTATAAATGAGGCATTCTAAAATTTTTTTACCTCCCGCCATACCGTAGGTAAAGGAGGTAATGTTTTCGGTCCAAAAATTTGATAGTGAGTTATATGAAATATTTTTTTCACTTTCTTATAGTTACGAAGTTATTTGAACACTAATTATTGATCAAGGTCGCCACAACTTTTGTCTTAGTACAATTATTCGATTTTTTTTTTTGAGAAACAAAAACACATCTAACATGAACTCTGAAAGGTAAACAAAATGTCTCATTCAATCAAGTCAACTCTTACAGTTTTCGAGATAGCAGAGGTATACACCGAAAAAACTCATTTTTCATTGCCTTATATCTTGGAAACTGTTGAAGATCGGACCCATGTTGATTAAGCTTTTTTACTCATTATGGTCAGTACTATATGCCCTTATAATTTGGGACACTTATTTTTTAACACCCTGTATAATATGCTGTTATAACGAGGAAAAAACTCTCTCAACATCTAAAATTGGTCTAAAAAGAAAGGGGATACATTTATAAGCCAAAGTATGTACAGTATCAGTGTCAACTAAATACGCGCTTACTATACATATAATTAATCATATATACCCTTCAGAAATACCACCAATCTCGTCAGTCAATTGGAAGAAGGAAGAATCTCGAACATTTAGAAGAGTAGGAGGAAACTTGTTCTTAGAATGAATTGAAAAATAAAGAATAAATGTAATTAGAATTTTTTGTGTGTACCAGAAATGTTAATTACAATATTTATGTAGACTAATATGAAAATGGCGATGTTATAACGTTTCTTATCTTGAATTTTTCTATCTTAGACTACCCCATTGATTGGAATGTATAAAAAACATTTCTTCAAATTTTAATAATAGAATGAAAGACGTAAGTACTTACCTAAGTAAACAAATTCTAGATACTGCTTGAACAGTCGAAGAAACAGTAGTGCAAGTACTGGCCATCACTTCTATATCAGTAATGTTGCTTCCCATAAAGTACGTGTGAAAAAGACACATTATAATCTATTGAAATCAAATATACATATATATTAATGCTAGTACATATTTTATTTTAATTATTATTATGCATACCAAGTTCACAAGCACAAAATATCTGACAAAACGAATTATAAAACTTGTATTTAGGGGCCACAAACATAAATAGCTTAGCATAATTTCCGCCAACACTAATGGATATTTAGCACTGTCTTTCATATCTAGAGCTAAAAAAATATGTTAAGAACTATTGTTCTGTTTTAAAATGTAACTTACTCATTTCGAGTGATTTACAAATGATTTTTTATGAAAACTGTGACTGAAACAAATTTTTTTCTACTTATAAAGGTATACAAATTATATAATACAATTGTAAATTATATATTACGTATAATTTTCTGCATATATTATGTAGTCTAATTTTAAAATTGCAACTTATTAAGTAGGTAGGTACTACAAATTGCTATTCTGCTGTGTGCATTATATGTGATTTTATATATTTTCAAGCTATGAATGTTTTACGAAGAGTAGAAAAAGAAATTGATGAACGCAGTACCTAGAAATGAATCATTAATTATAACAGTCACAGTTTTATATAATGAACTAAAGAAATATTAATTATAAACTATGTATTTTGTTCTAAAATAATTTTTAATGTAGTGATAAGTTGTATAAATTAAAATGTACCTCTCACGTTAAACTTATTTAAAATAAAATAATACAATTAATTGCGCTCAGGATATCTCAGGAAATATTAGTGATAGAGCAAAATCGTTTGCACATTCCAGGGACAACTTTTTGAAAAAAGTTTAATAATCACCACAGGAATTTTCGATCTTCTTTTGTTTCTGAGCTACAGGCAAAAACTTGTTTTTCGCTCATTTCGAAAATATCTCATAACTTATTTATTATGGTAGTAAGAGAAAAATTGTTTTAACAAATATTGTACCGTTTTCTAGGTAAAATAAAATGGCGTAATTAGATTTTTTGGAAACTTTATAATTCTTGAGATATAACACAAACTTATGTTTTTTTAAATGGCAACCTATGTTGAATATAGTCTCATCTTTTTGCTTATTTTATAAGCTTTTCAATGATATATAACAAGTCTACATTCTTTTGTTTTACACATGAATAAAAGATGAATTATTAATTTTTTGGGGTGAAAAAATTGAAAATTATTGAGAAACAAATGAAAAAAACTGTAATAGTTCATCATTTGTTTATTTTGATTCCATATAATTATGTTCTCAAAATTATTCTAAACCAATTATTTTCGGATTAGTTAAATTATTATTTATCAACGTCGCAGGTGACTTTGACACAATTCGAAAAAATATGCTTTTAAAGCAAATAAATTAAAAATGTGTAAAACTGAAGCAAATAATATTATATAATATTATAGTTTTTTCATTTGTTTCTTAATAATTTTCAATTTTTTCACCCCAAAAAATTAATAATTCATCTTTTATTCATGTGTAAAACAAAAGAATATAGACTTGTTATATATCATTGAAAAGCTTATAAAATAAGCAAAACGATGAGACTATTTCCAACATAGGTTGCCGTTTAAAAAAACATAAGTTTGTGTTATATCTCAAGAATTATGAAGTTTCCAAAAAATCTAATTACGTCATTTTATTTTACCTAGAAAACGATACAATATTTGTTAAAACAATTTTTCTCTAACCTAACTACCATAATAAATAAGTTATGATATATATTCGAAATGAGCGAAAAACAAGTTTTTGTCTGTAGCTCAGAAACAAAAGAAGATCGAAAATTCCTGTGGTGACTATTAAACTTTTTATAAAAAGTTGACCCTGGAATGTGCAAACGATTTTGCTCTATCATTAACATTTCCCGAGATACCCTAAAAAACATCGAAAATGAGACACCTGTACAGTGGAATATTCCACACAAACAGTAAGTAATGAAATAATACACAGAAAAAATTTAAGTAAAAAAAGACGATTTTGCCTCGGCCGTAAAATCATCAGATTCAACTCAAAACTGCGATGCGGCGGTCTCATTCGCTGTAGAGGACCTGAGGTTAACTTAGAGATCGCTTCTGAACCTAGGGTCCAGGTGCTGAGAACTGAAGAACTGCTTTTGCAATCATTGTGGCGCTTTTTATACCGGCGATTCGCAAATTCTTGCAGATCAAAGAAAACAAAGAAAGTGGTTTAACATCACATAAAAATATGTAAAAATATATTCTGTTCAACAATCTATATTTATTTAAAAAATTAACTACAATATTCCAACAAAAATGTCATCTACTCGTTATATTAGCTTTGTTCGAGCAGACAATTTGCAACAGTTTGACGTACTGTTGTACTGCGCATGCGCCCAACTCTGATAGTTTCAAATTAGTTTAAAATTTTCGTTGCTCGAACGCGTTAGTTACTGGTCGGTGTTAGTTACTTTTACCGGCGGTAGTTGTCTCATGTTGACGCCAGCTGTTTTCCGTTTTATTTCTCAGCTGTTTAGTGTTTTGACTGATGTCAGGTTGACACTAATTTGAAATCAGGATAGTTATTTTCTTTATTATACTACATGTTTTTAAACAATACGTTTATTGCAGACGTTGAAGATATTGATATACTAGACTCGTCACTGCTTGATATATTTAAATCAGACATTTTAAAAATTACTTGTCATAAGAAATAACTTTATTAACGAATTATATTGTTATTATTCCGTAAAGTAGTTAATTTTATTTAAATTTCCAATATTTCGTTACACATTTTGTAACTTCATCAGGGAATAAATTAGTTTTAACTGGTGTAATCACTTGACAAATTGATAAATTCAGGAACATTCAATTCTGAAATTATTATTTGTTTATACACTGCATTGTTTTACATATTATTTAAAGAATTTTATATTAAAAGAATATTAAAAAAAAACTTTACCCTATGAGTGTTACATGTTGGCCGAATTCTCACACTTTTTGGTCATGTGACGCTCACAGAGTAAATTTTACAAGTTTTTTTTTTTTTCTTTAAATAATATGTAAAACAATGCAGTGTACAAACAAATAATAATTTCAAAATTGAATGTTTCCGAATTTATCAATTTGTCAAGCGATTACAACAGATAAATTATTTTATTCCCTGAAGTTACGAAATATGTAATGAAATATTGGAAATTTAAATAAAATTAACTACTTTACGGAATTACAACAATATAATTCCTTACAATCACCGCCGAGAAATCCGTTAATAAGTTTTTCCATGCGATTTGACGTTAGAAATGCTAGTGCGCATGTCACGGATTTGAAATTTGCAAACAATCCTGACTGTTTCAAACCGTCCCCAACGGTTTCGAATTGCTGCACGAACATCGAATTCTTAGTGTGAATTTGTGATTCACCGCTGCTCGAACGCCAAAATTCTTATGCGCATGCTTCTGATAGTTCGTGACAGTTTCTGACTGCTGCTCGAACAAAGCTATTGAATGCATTAAAAATTTGTTAAAGTATTAGTTACAAAAAGAGTATAACAATGTCTTTTACATGTCAAATTGAATGTATAAAAAAATATCAAAGTATTAGTTACAAAAAGAGTATAACAATGTAACATTTTATAAAATTATGGAACATGAAAAATTTCTTTATATAAAAACCTCTTGAAAAATCTATGTAAATGCCCTAGTCTCAAAATAGAGCTGTACCTATATTCAACAAGAAGAATAACACAGTAGATAATAACAATAGGAAAGTAGGGTAAAGACGTCATAGGATGTATCCAAATCATTTAAGAGTGTCTTTTAACTCTTTTAAGACAGTATTTACACAACAACCTGTAATATTAATTATTTTACTATACGAGTATAACAATATCTACAAAAAAAGAAAATATATTATTTTTCCTGCAATTGCTGTTAAAAACAAATCTCTAGCGCTAAAGATCTTTATTTAAAACCAGTTGGTTTTCGTATAATATCCTGTACAGCATGTTCTAAATTACGTAGGATAGGATGAGTAACTTTCTTAAGGCGGGTTTACATTGGTGTAGTAACTAAGCTTACTTACTTGTACTAGTAGCTAACCTGGCTAGCCTACTTCTCCCGGGTACAAGACAGTGGATATCTACACTTAAAAAGTATTCATGTCCACTTGTACTATACAGTGTCCCACACTCTATCTTCAGTGTGGCAGAGATAGCCAATGTTATTCTTATGGAGGTTTTCTGTACCATGTTGCCAATTTTTCAATGTAATGTAATATTGAAACATTCATAAATTTTCGCTGCTATACCAAAATTAGTTAACACTGTACAATTTAAGTTTTATGAGGGTCTCTTATTTACCCAAGGGCTTATTGTATTATTGTATACACCCAATATTTGTCTAAATAGTTTTATATACAGGGCTATTTGTACCTGTAGTAAGTAACATTTCAATACAATACTTTAAAACCGCCCAGCATACTAATCTTGATTAAATGCATTAGAAATTAGAATTTTAAAATATTATAAATTCAAATTGAAGAATACAAAGAAAGAATAAAGACTTATGAACTATGTAAAATATATGCAGTATTTCTATCAAGCTTAAATATTAGTAAATTATCAAATAAGAAGATATAAATTAAATAAAAAATATGTATTATTAAACTGACCAGTGTGTTATTCAATTTCATTTTTTTCTTCGCACCTATGCTTGTTATTCAATTTCATTTTTTTCTTTCAGTGTTTAAATACACTGAAAGTAAACCAGTCATAAATACATTCAATGAAGTACCCAGAATATTTCATCTCTTTTTGGGCATCTATTTTGCTCTTTCTATCTTGCAGATTTACAGCAGATAAATATGGCAACATGGTACTCCATAAGACTCTATACTGAACATAGAGTGTGGGACACTGTATAGTAAGGCTATCACATTGAGAAGATGTATCCAATTTTTCGTCATACTAGAAACAAAAAGTTGAAGGAAATATTTGTGCACTTTATCCTTAAAGTACTACTCAATAAATAACGATTAAGATAAAAAAAAACATTTTTTTAATAATTACTTTGCGAGATATTTAAATTTATTTCCAGGCCACAGGTGACGTCACACTATTGGTATCTTTCTCACGCAGCCTACTACAGAAACTGGTGTGAGAAAGATACCTATAGGTTTCTTTAAAAATCAAATCTAGTTATACAAAAAAAATGATACCACGAATTGCTTCAAAATTAAACGAACTTTCATTTAAAAATATTTAAAAAAATTGGTTTATGGGCCCATTTCGTGTTTGGTTAGTTTAGCAAGATATCGGTGTAAACCGGGCCAATTGGGCTTATTCACGTGTACATTGTTATTAAACAAGAAATTGTTACTTAACAAGAATTGATAACAATATTGTTAAAATTTCGTATTCACGTGTCTCGTTAGATGAGCTATAACAATTATTGTTTAGTAACAATCTTGTTATCATTTAACATGAAGTTGTATTCAGTACAGCTGTCATTATTTAAAATTGCAGTGTTGCAACCATTAGGATATTAAAATTAAAACATTTCTTATTTAAAATATTTTTTTTAATTTATTTGGGTTATTAAAGATACGTTTATTATAGTATAATATTTAAAACTGACGAAAACATTTTTAACTAATAAATCTCTAATTATAAAAGCTATTAATATTCGCATTGGTATTGTAAGGGTGGTAGAAGTGTTTTAAGATTTGTTTACTTTGTTTATGAATGAAAAGTGTGACAAATAGAGTTGTTTCATCATTTACGTCTAATTTACTTCAAATTCACAGTAAATATGGCGAAAAGAACAGCAAATACCTGCCAGAAATATGAAAAAAAAATTGCAGCTTGAATCTAAAAGTATTTTCCATGACAAGTACTTTTTATTGTTTATTACTTCGTTTAGTGATTTATATATCTTCAATTAATAGGAAATACCATCTGCGTGTTGTCTAATCCTAAAGAAATGGTGTTACTTCAGCAATTGTACTCTGTCATGACATACGAAATATTCCGAAAAATATATTTTCTTTTCAGATAAAAAAGCGGTTCTCTTTCATATCCTTTAATTGCGGCATATTTATTCTTAATACATACCTAATGGGGTAGACAATAAATGAGCTAAAAATTATCTACCTAATTTACATATCATGTATACAACTCATTTGAAACAGAAGTTATTCGACAAGTCATTCTGCCCTTTAAATACACGACTACGCACTAATATCAAATAAAGAAAAGATACGAATTATATATTTGTGCACGAATTTTGGTTTAAATACACTAAATTTACCTTTGATGAATATTTATGAGCATTTGCCATTTTAATTTACTCTTAACAATAATTGTTGACACCTCGGCAAGTGGTCAGGAGCTCTTGCCTGACTGATAACAATTATTGTTAAAATAACGACAGCTTGTTGACACGTGAATACGAATTTTAACAATTATCTTTAAAATAGCAATAAGTCGTTACGTAGCAATATAGATCGCATAACAAGGTACACGTGAATAAGCCCGATTTATTTTGCGTAATTTTTTGAATAGTCTATCTGGTTATTTTATTGGCACACCTCGTAGGTGATAGTTTCTGTTTATAACAACTATTGCAGGAAAAATATTTTGTAACACACGCATTAAAAGTTATATTCTTTCATGACTTTCAACACTTGTATTACCAACTACTTCATCTTTCTTACAGCACATCAACATGATTCCTCTGCAACAACCCGTCAATTTGATTGAGGTTTTCTTTCGCTTGTTTGCAGAGCTGCCCTTCAGGCAGTTCTAGAGGTTCGTGTTGCAGGAGTGTGGCCGCAGCAGCTAAAAGTTCTCTAGCATGGGATAACATCGCTCGAAGTTCAGAGGGGTCTCCGGTACCCGACATGGCGCGGCGTTTAGCTGCCTCGGCTACTGCGGCGTGCTGCTCGAAAAGAAGGGTTCCACGGACTCGGACCTCGGCTATAAGAAAGGAAAATAAATGGAGTGTCACTTTTTTCTGTGGCATGATTGCCTGAGTAGCGCCAAAACTTTCTCATTTTACCGGGAGATTATTTTATCAGTAAACATAGGGTATATCATTGTCATAGTTACGGTATGAATGTTTGACAGCAATGTATTGAAGCGTTTATTTTATGAGTAAACATAGGCGTTTAACATGGGAAGCAGTTTTCGGTAAAGACAAAGGTCTGGCAATAAATCAAGCCATGCTATTGAACATTACATCTTGTACATTATTTAATATTAATTACTTTAAAAATATTGCAAAAATTACAATAAATTGTAAAAATTGTCAAATAAATAATTGTTTCACTTTTTTATTATGCAATATCAAAAGATTTGTAAATAACTCGGTAGTGCAGTGGTTATAACAGTTGCGTCTTAAATTTTTGGTTTGGGTCCGATTCCCCGTTGGGATAATTATTTTATTTTTTTACATAAAAATTGTTGAACTTTTGAAAATCAGTTTATATTTTCATATTACAATCATTTAAAAATAATAATAACATTTTAATAAATAAAGAGAAAATAATTGAGAATAATTGATTACAATAATCAAAATACTGATACAATAACAATGCATTGTATTCCCTTTGATATTAATAAAAATAACAAATATAATAAATTTGTGTAGATATTATGTTTTTACTGTATTTATCAAAATAAAAAATTCAATGCATTGTTATTACATCAATATTTTGATTATTGTAATCAGTTATTCTCAATTAAATAAATAAAATATATCATCACGGCATATTACCCATTTCTGGGTGTGCCAATCTGCTTATTCTCAATTATTGTCTCTTTATTTATTACAATGTTATTATTATTTTTAAATGATTGTAATATGGAAATATAAACTGATATTTAAGTTCAACAATTTTTATAAAAAAAAAAAAAATAATTATCCCAACGGGGAATCGAACCCCAACCAAAAATTTAAGACGCAACTGTTATAACTATTGCACAACAGAGACATTTACAAATCTTTTGATATTGCATAATAAAAAAGTGAAACAATTATTTATTTGACAATTTTTACAATTTGTTGTAATTTTTTGCAATATTATTAAAGTAATTAATATTAAATAATGTACAAGATGTAATGTACTATTATCATGTTCAATAGCATGGCTTGATTTATTGCCGGACCTTTGTATTTACCAAAAACTGCTTCCCATGTTAAACGCCTATGTTTACTCATAAAATAAACGCTTCAATAAATTGCTGTCAAACATTCATACCGTAACTATGACAATGATATACCCTATGTTTACTGATAAAATAAACTCCTGGTATACGAGGTGTGTTCAAAAACTATCGCGAATTTTGAATTTTCGCGGGTTACGTATATTCGAATTTCGATCTTTTTGTGGCTTTATGTTGGTACTCATGTCTCTCACTTATGTCGACAAGCTCGGCCATTTTGAATGTTCACTTAATTGTTGACAGCTGCTTTGCTTGCACGTGTTTTGGATCGTCTTCGATTTTTACCTATTCAAAAAAATGGAACAAAGAACCTGTATCAAATTTTGTGTGAAAAACGAAATTAAGTGCGCGGATGCATTCCGAATGTTGACTGTGGCATACGGAGAAGCTACCTTGGACCAAAGCAACGTTTATCGGTGGTACAAAATGTTCTCAGAAGGCCGAGAAGATGTGAACGACGAAAAGCGTGCCGGACGCCCGAGCACTTCAACAACAGACGAAAAAATTAATGAAGTGGAGAAAATGATATTGGCCAATCGTCGAATCACCGTTAGAGAAGTTGCTGAGGACCTAAACATATCGATTGGCTCGTGCCATTCGATTTTTATCAATGATTTGGGCATGAGACGGGTCGCCGCGAAATTTGTACCAAAATTGCTCAATTGCGACCAAAAACAGCATCGCATGAACATTGCTAATGAGATGTTGGACTCTGTCCGCGACGACCCAAATTTGCTCCAGAGGGTCATAACTGGTGACGAATCGTGGGTTTATGGTTATGACGTGGAAACCAAAGTTCAATCATCTCAATGGAAGCTGCCGCACGAACCAAGACCGAAAAAAGCGCGCCAAGTTCGGTCGAATGTGAAAGTTTTGCTGACAGTTTTCTTCGATTGCAGGGGCGTGGTGCATCATGAGTTCTTGCCACAGGGTAGAACGGTCAATAAGGAATATTACCTGCAAGTTATGCGCAATTTGCGCGAAGCAATCCGCCAGAAACGCCCGGATTTGTGGAAGAACAAAAATTGGCTTTTGCACCACGATAACGCCCCTGCTCACACATCGTTGCTTGTGCGCGACTTTTTAGCCAAAAACAACACACTAATGATGCCGCAGCCACCGTATTCCCCAGATCTGGCCCCCTGTGACTTTTTCTTGTTCCCTAAACTGAAGAGGCCCATGAAAGGACGACGTTACGCTACGCTTGACGAGATAAAGACGGCATCGAAGGAGGAGCTGAACAAGATAAAAAAAATGATTTTTTGAAGTGCTTTGAAGATTGGAAAAACCGTTGGCACAAGTGTATAATATCTCATGGGGATTACTTTGAAGGGGACAAAATAGATATTCATGAATAAATAAATAATTTTTGAAAAAACACAAAATTCGCGATATTTTTTGAACACACCTCATATCTCTTTAAAGGAAATTATTAATCCGTGCGACAACCCTTTCTTATGCTGAGACAAAACCAAAATATGTTACATTTTTCTGAAAAATATGCTTCAAAATAAGAACATTTATATAAAATAATTATTTAATTACTACGGGTAATAAATGCTTCCTACCGGTACGGCAACGATAGACGCAAAAAAATTTTAAAAAATAGTTTTTGCCGATTGACATTAAAAGTGCGATTTGTTTGACTGTTTACAGTCCATAAAATAACACTCTTACTGCCTAGGCAGTAAAAATATTTTTACTGCCTGGTGTAGCTGTTTACAAAGCAACCGTTCAACAGACACATAGCATTAAAATTTCATCTTCAAAATAGATATTAAAAATAATTTGGAGTAACGATGATCGACTGGAGATTGATGTGTGGAGAAGAAAATAAAGTAATCGGAAACAGTACGGTTTTATTTGATTTGAACCTACGTTTTGACCATTACAACGGTCTTCCTCAGGGTTAAATCAAGTCATAAATAATGATGAAGATATTTGTAACTCATGTTAACATACATCGAAATGCAATATGTGAATTTCAACGTTATAAAATTGATGAAAAACAACTTTTAAATAAACTGCAGTTTCCGATTACTTTATTTTCTTCTCCACGCATTAAAAATAATCACTAACAACTCGATTCTCGAAAAAGTTTAAGCTATTCCTAATTTTTTGATTAGCGAATTCTACTCTAATTTTGACAGTTTACATCTTAAAATATAGTCTAATCTATTCCTAATATCTATCTATTTTGATAATATTATGACGAGAAATTATTTTTTAAAAATTGTATCTGTTACTTGAATTCCTTTCTGATGACGTAGAATTCATGGAATAATATCCACATCTTATCATGTATGCTTCAAATCGTGTTGAAATGGATCCTTAGAATTATTAAAACAACCAAGTACAAAAAAAATTACATATTGCAGACCTTATAAAACACTGGCGAGAAAACTAATCAAGCTATCTCTCTCTTCTGTCTCTTTCTAATGTCCGTGATTGTAACGTCACAGCTTTCAAGGACATTGTATAGAGGGCAAAAATAACAGTTTTCAGAAATTAATTAAATATATTAAGAAATTTATTTGAATGCATTTCTAGTATTTTCTATTATTATTTAAATGTGAACTAATGAATTTTATTAATACAAACCAACGAGCTATAAGTAAATATAGAGTGGCGGATGAGCGCTGCTGGCCGTACACACTTGGACGCCATGTCTACTATAACCTGCCAGGCAGGTTGCAGCCTACCAGTAATATTTCTGAATTCAAAGCTCTTTGCCCACCCTAGAAATATTTACAGAGTCATTTATGATCTCTCATTAAATGACTATGCTTAGTTCAGGTGGACGGCTGCCCCCCCTAGAAAAAATTCCTACCTACGCCAATGCATATATGAAATAGAAAATAATGTTTTTATTGACCTTTAAATATGATTGTTTTGGTCAAAAATTGTCGAATGTTAGTTCCTTGAATATCTGTAGAAACAGTCCTACTATTTACACAAAAAATTGATTACCTATAATAATTGTGCTTGTATTTATTTTAATTACAACATAAATTTTTGTTTCAATAAAGAAAATTTGATTGTAATAATAAATATCAGTAATTACATAAAAATTAAATGATTATATTCGTTGTTGGATTTAGGCGAGAAACTATTATCAGACTACAGGCGGTAAAATCGTAAATCCGTCGCTAATTAAAACTTTGAGTTAAAATTTTTGAATATAAAATTTACCTGTGAAACGGCTTGCAACTATTTCTAATTTGTCTGTTTCCACACTGAGGAACAACACACTTTGCGGGCATTTTTAATAAATAGTGCAATAAGCGCTGAGAAGAACAACGTATAGCGTCTGAGCTGAGCGCTCAGTTATAGTAATGGCCGCCGACCTAAGCATTCAACTGTGTACGGGTAAAGTACGCGTTCAGCATGCGATGCGCCACTCTATATTTACTTATAGCTCGTTGATACAAACACTAAATTCGTTTATGGTAAATGCGTTATGCTGTGTATATAATTCTGTGGTATTCTGTTCTACGTTTACTATGCAAACTCTGAATCCAGTTTTAGTTTTTCAATGTTTACTGGAATTTATTTCTCGTATTAGTATCTAGAATTCCTACTCCAAAGACTTATTCTGTTACATAAAACACCGTTTATAATTACACCTAAAGGAAAATAAACTAGTTTTACTTACCTGGATTTAAAATCTGCACAAGATCAATCAACCTCCCACATAACTTTGCCTTGAGGTCCACCTCTTCATCAGTTACTGAAGTCAATCCATCTGCGAAACTCTGTCCAATAAGTTGGGCTAATGCTAATCTCACATCTGTTAAATAGTAATGATTCGGGTGTAACAGTTTCTCGTAGTAATTCAGGAAAAGCTGACAAGAAGCTGGATCGCCTTTCTGCATGGCCTCTAGGTCTCTACCAATCCTCTCAATGATGGTGTCCACGGCGGAAGTTGAAAGAGTACGAGAACAGACTGAACAAGTCCAAGTTTGGGAGATGTCTTTCTTGGGGTCGACGAGGAAGGTGTCTGGGAGAACGAAGCCATTGCACTCTCTAAACAGAAGATATTTTCTTAATGAGCCAGTTTCACATTTTTTAAAAAGTATTTTAAATGAAAGTTTATGCAATATTTTTCATACAAATGAAAACATTTTTTGGCTAGGGCACAGAATAGATATTTATACAGAAGCGACAGTCAGAGAGAGAAACGAAAATTAGAGAGAGAAAGAGTATGCCAACAAATTTAAAGGGCTAATCGGATAAAATCGGATTGTTTCGGCATATCTTCGTATCTTATGATTCTTTGTTCTTTTCATTATCTCGACGAGAACATTTTCTGTTGGGATCAATAATAAAAATATATTGAGAAACACAAATTGATTTCTAATAAGAACATACATGTTATTTTTTTCAACAAACGATAGGAAAAATCGTTATCATAAAGAAAATCATTATATTTCACATATTCTGGAGGAACTGTTGTCTCAGCTTGTCACGCCCATGTATTTTAGGGTTATGGCTAATTCAAGCAAACCAAACATGTCTTCTCACTTTTGACATATGTCATTTTGTGAACCGTCTGTGAATTTTAGAAGTGGTGTTAGTTTCTAATAAAATGGAAAAAACGAAGAAGGTAGAATCGGGAGGACTTGTTTGTTCATATAAAAACTGTACAAGGAGATTTAAAAAATGGAGAAAGGCAAATGTAAGTTTTTTTTCGTTTCCGAAAGATCCAGAAATGTAAATAATGCAAAACGACTTCCATTTCATGCAAAATGTATATTCACTTAATAAATATAGGTGTAAAATGCGGCTCAAGGCATGAGGAGGAGAAGATTTGATGGAGAAGGATATTTGGGACATATTCATCGAATCTGACGTTTGTGTTTCCCACGTCAAAGGTATGGAAAATTCTACATTGTATTGAATTTGTAAAATTCACGTATTTGTTCAATAAAAACATAATTATGGGTTTATTTTATGATTTCTTCTTAATTCGTTCATAAAATTAAAATTTTAGTACTTTTGTGTCCTAATTTTTCTTTTACCATTTAAAACAATTTAAATTTCGCGCGTAAATTTGCCAACAAATTTAAAGTTCAAGGTCATAAACATCAAATCGCAACAACAATGGTGCAGACATGGAGTGTCGCTTCTGTATATGTCTATTCTGTGGCTAGGGTCTCAACCCACGAAAACTTTTACATAGTCTTCTTCAAATCACGACTTATGCATTTCTCGACTCCGCAAAACTAGCCCATGAAGTTGACGCGTATGGAAATGCTCAAATCTTGACTTGGGCACCGTTACACAAGATGGCTGACAAGTACACTTCGGAGTACAATTTTTTAAAAAAATACTACCAATAACATAACCTAATCCTAATTAATTTTATACTCCACAGTGTACTAGTCAGCCATCTTGTCGAACGGTGCACATGTCGAGATTTGAGCATTTCGGTACGCGCCTACTTCATGGACTAGATTTGCGGACTCGAGAAATGCATAAGTCGTGATTTGAATAAGGCTATGTATACGTTTTCGTGTATGTCATGCAATCCCCATTTTTTTTTTGTATTTTCGTAAATAATTAAATAAAAAGATTGGCGTCACAAAGAGTCATGAGAAACAATCCCCCACTCCTGTGACGTCGGAGTACATACAGTCATTTATAAAGTAAGAATTAGTATATGTATATTACATCCGAGGTGAGAGATGTTTCATTACAGCCGAGGGTTTATGTTGAGGTATATTACCGAGAGGCAAAGCCTCAAGGTGGCATAAAGCGCGAGGCTCATTTTAAATCAAAAATTTTCAAAATACAGAGTGATCAAAAACAAATGATGCAGTTGGCAATACAATTCTGCAAAGATCCCCAGAAATTCTGAGGATCTTTTTATTCCACAATTTACACAACACCAGGTGAATACTATGTGACTTGTCATTTTGACAATAAATACAAATAGGTTATGAGGGTCCAAAGCGATACGTGTTTCCTCGTTTTTTCCGCTAGAGGCGCAACGTGAGAACAACCCAACTGACCCTGTCATTTGCATGTCATTTTGAAAATATTACATGTTATATCTTATAGAAAGGTAAATAAAACAGGTTTTGAAGTACATATTCGTATTATATGTAATGTAATATAGATATTTTGTTGAAAAATATTGCAATTAATGCAAATTGAAAAGAAAATTAAATAGAAAATGTAACATTCCTGGATGTGAAACCGGTTACAAAAAATCCACTGAAAAAGAATCTCTGTTTGCTGCTCCACTCGAAATATCACTTTTTAAAAATGGCAATGTGCAATTAATAGAGATGATCGCGAATTAAGATTGAATGATATTTGTCGAAAACATTTTCGGGAAGAAGATATTATTACCGAATGGAAATCTGGAAGCGTACGGTTCTATCAATTTATTTAGTTTTTCCAATTTTAAATTCTAACAATGTATTGATTCAGGTTTCCGTTAAATATATAAATTTATATTTAAAATAAATTCATTATGCATTTCATATTCTATATTTTATGTAAAAATAGTTTGCTGTAGTAAGGTCGTTCTCACGTAGCGCATCTAGCGGATTATTCAAGGAAACACGTATCTAGCGGACCATCAGAAACAATGAAAAACATGACAAGTGGCATAACCAGTATATTTTAAATCGTGGTTATAGCCTTCAATTTTATTAATATTTTTGACAGTTCTTAAAAATTGTTTAGCCTATTTCATTATAGGGGTCCATGGCAATGTTGCTAGGCAACCCCTACATAAATATTTCCAACCCAAGAGATCGAAGTGAAATCTGTTATTTCTAACCCAAAAGATTGTTATTAAAGTTAGAAATATTTCCCAACCTCCAAGAGGTTAGGAATCGGTATATTACTATAATGATTGTGAATAAAACAGTTTCCGTTATTTATGTAAATAAAAGTAGGCGATAGTTTGTCACATGTTAAACTGTATGTACTCTGACGTCATATTCTGTTTCAGATCACGTAACTTTTTCAAAATAGGTATAACACAAATTTCTATATTTAATTGTGAAATATCTTATGGACGTTCGTGATATTTTCAAATTTGAGGCTATTTAAATATATTTTAAAATTTAGTACTTAGAAGTCATATAAAAATTCATGCAACAGCCCTATTATAGATATTAATATGAGGACACCGGCCCATTCTATTTTTTTCTCTCTCTCTCTCTCAATGTGACACATGTTAAAGAATCCTAGATTTTATCCTAATCTAAAAATACCATAATGGTGAATAGAAACAGCATAATGATTGTTAAAAATCGCAATTAGGAACACTCGGTCTGTGAAATCGACACGATTGGTCGAATTATAAATATTGTAGCGTGCAAGCGTACCGTACCGGCGCCAGGCGCCACTGGTCGGACGGGTGTGTCCGAACGTGTCGTGTACGCGACCTTATAATAGGAAGTTTCGAGAAGGCTATAACGTAATTACAGCGGATAGTTGTATAAATAATCCCATGAAATGTTTTAGACAAATACCGGGCTATATAAGGAAGAAGCAACTCGGTGCAGTCAGTTTAGTAAAGACAATCGATGGATGCCGTTAAGTTAAGTGGACTTTGAAGTGTGATACGAGTCTACAACCGACAATCAGTCTGATACGAGTCTGAGAAAACAGTCTGAGAGAGGAAGCAATCTGAGAAAGGACAGTCAATCTGATAAGGAAGTCGGAAATATCGTGAAGGCAGTTAAGTCAGCTTTTTGTTGAAATAAATAGTGATATAAATAAAAAGTTAGTGATATAAATAATAGTGAAATAATTATAGTGAGATAAATATTGTTTAAATAAATAAACGTAGTGTTGTCTTTAATAATAATCCTATACCCAATTGCACCAACAAGGCTTAAATTTTAAGCTACTCTTAAACAAAAAAATCTGTCGTGGCCAGCACTATACCTCCCGTCAGTACAATTGATGATGCCGCAACTGGCGAAATTTTACAATAAAGTAAAAAATATACTTTTCATGTAAAACTAAACCGAAAGTTATTATTTTTATTTTTTTCGCGACCAGACACTCAGGCACGCGGCCACGGAACCCCATAAATAAAACGTCACAATATTAACGCGATCCGCGACCACTCACTGTAGGGTTAATTTCTAAATTTTCTTACTTATTGGGGCACCTAAGGGCGCTGAACATCGTCCCAAACTCCGTTGGATCTGCACACCTCTCACACATACAACCGAAGAACTTAGTCTCCGATAGATAGTGTCTTCTATTAGGTGTGCCCCACAACGAATCTGTGTAGCAAATACTAAGATGTTCTCCTGCTGCTATTTCTCTTCCAGCGTAAACTAAGAGAGAACCATCAGCAGTGAAACTTTTACCACAATTTGGTCGACAATTGTGTTCAAACATGGAACATTGTTCGTAGATTGCAACATAGGGGGGTTCTGACAGAGGGACTTCATGACCATTAACCTAAAAAAGAAATTGTTAGAAGCAAAGTTGTTACTACAGTGCGGGACACCAGTCTTGAGCCGCTAAAGCCGTTAAAAAATAATAATTAGCAGTAACTTTGTGCTTCTAACTTATTTGGGGGCGCTTATGAACCGAGTGTAAACAAGACAGAAACTATAGTAATAAAGCGTGTTTTTTTAAGCCTGATAGAACTTCAAATTGTAAAAAGTAAAACAAAAAATTAGATTTTAATCAAAATTTTTTGTTTATTTGAAAGATCAATGCATGGCATTAACATTTGAAAAGGATTTCGGGCATGTGGCCACCGCGGCTGTTCTTGACGAAGCGCATTCTGGACGTCCAATTTTAAGCCACTTTTTCGAGCACTGCTGGCCGTATGTCACGAATAACATGAACAATGTTGGCCTCCAAGGCAATGCCGGATTAACCATGAGGCGCATGAGGCGCGCGCCTCAGTGCCCGGGCCTGTTAGGGGCCCGGATACGGCACCATTTTGTCAAGTTTTTATTTTTTAGATTTATATTTTATTTGCTTTATGAGTTTATTTCTGTTGTAATTGTTTTTCTGTTTGATTTTTGAAGTAAATTATATTTTTGGGGTCTTATATGTTATTCTAGGGGCCCGAAAATTGTTAGCGCCTCAGGCCCGAAAATACCTTAATCCGGTCCTGCTCCAAGGCGTCAATTGTTGCTGGTTTATCAGCATAAACCAGTGATTTCACGTAGCCCCACAGGAAATAATCGAGAGTTGTCAAATCATACGACCTTGGAGGCCAATTGACAAGCCCATTTCTCGAAATCAACTTATCGCCAAATTTTGATTTCAATAAGTCGATGGTTGCTGTCGCCGTTTGGCACGTAGTGCCATCCTGTTGAAAGCACATCTTGTCCGGATCAATGATCCATATCCATATTTTCAAACAAAAAATTATCATGGTACGGTAATAATCTTCATTGACCATAACGCGAGCTCCGGCCTCATTTTTGAAGAAATAAAGTCCAATGATACCACCAGAATGTAAACCGCATCAAACGGTGAATTTTTCTGGATGTAATGGAGTCTGTAGGGTTTCTTGTAGATTGGT
The DNA here is from genome assembly GCA_943142095.1 of Ophonus ardosiacus. NCBI lineage: Eukaryota > Metazoa > Arthropoda > Insecta > Coleoptera > Carabidae > Ophonus > Ophonus ardosiacus. Next base: position 29,991,259 of record OW964836.1, read on the forward strand.
CTCACTCCATATGCGGCAATTTGGCTTATTAACAAACCCGTTAAACCAATCACGAAGTTGCGCGAATCGACGACTGATTTTCAAAGTAAATTTGGATAATTTGGTAGCGTTGTTCAAGCGTGAGTCTATTCAGGATGATTTGCCACAGTATACCGATCATAAATGTCAAAAAGTGAAGGCAGTATGACAGCTCGTTTGACAGTTAACTCTTTTATAAGTTCTATCTAAGCAAAAAAAAACACCCATTAGTATATTACATCGAAGGTGGGAGATGTTTCATTACAGCCGACCGCTTATGTACATTACCGAGAGGCGAAGCCTCGAAGTGAGATAAAGCGCGAGGCTGTGATGAAACTCCCACCGAGATTATGTATACTATGTTGTTCACAATCATCTTCATTTTAAATCAATTATTTTCAAAATAAATCAATAACTTATAACCTTTAATTTTATTAATATTTTTGACAGCTTCCATAAAATTTGTTTTAGCCTACTTTATTATAAGGATGTATGACAATGTTGCAGGCAACCTCTACATACAAGGGATGGAAATGAAATCTGTTAATTCCAACCTAAGAGATTGTCATTAAAGTTAGAAATAACGTATTTCCCAACCTCCAAAAGGTTAGGAATCGCTATATTACTATAATACTTGTGAATAAAAATATTTATGCAGAGTAGGGACGTCATCAATGTTTGTAACTAGATAATGACGTCATGGAATTACTAGGTTTACATGGTATACCAACTTAATTGTAACTCGAAAAGCAGTTACTGTTTGTATTGAAAAATACAGATATGATTCGCAACAGGGCAACAGTGATAAAATTCTAAGAGAAAACAACATACCACGTAAACAAATGATCTCATAGGAAAAGATAAAAACTAATGAAAGAACACCAAATACCGCTCGACAAGATACATGTCATGAATAGAAACAACGAAATGCACAAATAAATATAAAATAAATAAATATATCATCACGGCATATTACCCATTACTGGGTGTGCCAATTTCTAGAACACGTGTAGACATCGGTAATGATGACGATATTATATTTTAATGTGTGGGCGCTTACCAGGCGTCACCTCACGGGCACTCATAGCTGATGTGGAGAGTGCACCACAGGGGTCACTTTTGTGCCATTTAAAATTGGAAATATTTGGCGTCTGTCGGGGTCGAACCAGGTTCCCCAGGTTCGCGACCACGGGAATTGCACAGATAAACTAAAATATAAGAAAGGCTGTGGTAGCTTTAAATCTTATTTGGACAACTGTGACCTGAAATCCGTTAAATAGGGAATACAATGTTTTCTTTTATTTTGCTGTAGTTAGTTACCTTCAGGGTTAAATCAAGTCAGAAAAAATATTTTAACAAAACATTAGGAAACCTGGTCAAATTTACGCTAAAGACACAAGTTAAACTACCCATACATTTAGCTTAGTACAATTATTTGATTTATTTTGAAAAATAAAAGCATATCTAAGACGACCTCTGAAAGGCAAGCAAAAAGTCTCATTTAACTCTTATAGTTTTCGAGATAGCAGAAGCAAACCCTGTAAAAACTCAATTTTCACTGCCTTATATCTTAGAAACAGAAACTATTAAAGATCGGACCCATGTTGATTCAACTTTTTAATCATTTTGGTCAGTACTAGATGCCCTCAATTTTTTACCATTTTTTACACAAAACTACATCAACCACACGCCAAACGTCAAAATTAGAAATGAATTAAAGTGAAATTATCATTAAACTTCAATATGAAATGAGCAACGTATTGTCAATTGACAAAATGTTCGATGGATTAGCGGCACAACTAATTTTAGATGACAAAATGTTACTTATTCTTTTCCATCGTACATCTACTTTAGAGAATGATTCGTATTTACATTCTTTTTCAGCTCATTATTCGTGTCCCGCACTGTAGTTAATCAAACAAGCAAAAATATTTTATATGTGTAATGCATCATTTTAGAAGAAATCAAACTATAATATTAGAGTTAAACAATAGAAAAATATAGTGTCAAATAAATAATATCAAATAGAAATAATTAATATAGGATTAGTTGGTGCAATTAATTAGTATGCGAGAGTATACGAGTATAAAGCATCGCATCCAAAAATTATTAATCCAAAAATACCACTTTGTGATTGTCTCCAAAACTACTACTATAAGTTGTATGTTGTATGTCCTTTGCAAAGGAAGTACATCGACAATTTGTACCACTAAAAGTCAAGTAAGATTATACTAAAATAGATGGTATTCATTCCTCTTGTCCTGTGTAGGAATAGTGAAATATCCATATAATAATAAACTCTATAATATACAAAAGGTCTCTTCTTATAGACAGAGACTAAAAACATTCCAATAATGCAAGTAATATTGTCACTAAACTTTTCTTGTTTTATGTTTTGCAGATGTCTGAAGCACTATTATAAATTGGTAGCATTTAGGGTAATTCCGGGAGAGATACCACGGTCTTCACGTCATAGTTTGATGTTCGTATGAAGCAAATAGTATTGCTAGTGATGGAAATGTAATTAATTTTAAATTGAGACTAAACAGTTTCAAATTAGAATAAACAATTTCAAATTGAGAATAAACAATTTCAAATTGAGAATGAACAACTTAAAATTGAGACTAAACAATTTCAAACTGAAAAGGTATAGTAAATCTCAGGCAATTAAGTCAAATATTGACCTATATTTATGCAATTTTGTAATGAATAATTCCATATTTAAACTAAAATACTGCTTCAATTTACGATTATTGATTATTTCTAAGATTATACGAAAATTATATTAGATTCAGTTTTTGGAAGCAATTAAACTTTTTTTCTATACGAAGAGGTCATTCATTCTTGCATCTTTCTATAGATGTCATTCTTTGTTAAGGTTGTTGATTTTGGCAGTCACTTATAAGACGAATTGTTAAAAATTTTATTTAGTTGACTTTTAACCATTTATGCTGTATGCATAGATTCGTTAGTGGCCACTAAGTAGGTTTCTAAGGTAATTTAAAATGTTGCTAGGTAAAACCTTATGCATTTTTGCTATTCTTAGTGGCCACTGTTTTTAGAAATGTCAAATTCAAATTTAATTTCACCCTTATGTTTAAAGAAGAATTTTTTTTAAATATATTTGTTTGAATACAAACTATGTTCTGCTTAAAAATCATATTTTGATAAATTTGATATTATTTATTTTTATTACTAAATAATGTAATTTGACATTTCTTAAAACAGCGTTTTAGTTAAAACCGAGCTCGCACTACCAGCCATGAAGTTTCACTTTTGCATACTGAGTCTTTAAACTGAATGGCTGGTAGCACAAGCGTGGTTCTAACACCGGTGTTAACTAGAACCGTGTCAACGACTTCAGGTTTATTAACAAAACAAGTGTTGCCGATATATTGATCAAGCTGAAAATTTACTGACAGCCATATTCAATAAATTTGCCGACACTATTTAAAATTATTTAATTTGATTTGTTTTTTAACTTGTTTCTAGGAAAAACAGTTTTAAATAACGAGGTCAAATTTATTGAATAAGGCTGTCAGTAAATTTTCAACTTGATTAATATATTGGCAACACTTGTTTTCTTAACAAACTTGAAATATGTGTTAAATCGTTGACATGGTTCTAGTTAACACCGATGTTAAAACCACGCTTGTGCTACCAACCATGGTTTTTTAAAAAAAAGAAATTTACAAAATCTTTTATAATTAAAATGTAATATTTTCAAATGTTTTAATAATATATTTATTGGTAAGTTTGACAATTGTACATTATAATTTACATGTATTTAACAAATAATTTTTTGTTAGCTTGAAAATGGTTCTAAACAGAACCGAAACGTCGCAGTTGTAAAATTTGTAAATTTTGACTATGTTGAAATAAATTAAGCTTTCATCCAAAAACCTCTTCGTATAGAAAATTATATTACAAACATCAAACTCTGTTGTAAAGGTCAAATGAGAAAAATCGGTGTATACAGAATGTAAAAGAAATAAGTACATTAAATTTAACCAATGATAGAACTCGGCAAGAGCAACAATATTTCTTAGTAACTTATTTTTTAGAAACTAAAACTGAAAAAAGTAAGTGACATTGACAGAGCTCGTCGAGAACAACAATATTTCTTAGTAACATTTTTTTTATTCTCAATTTATTTAGTATTTTTAGGCAAGTAATGATTTTTTTCACAAAACTTTAAAGACTTTTAGCATAATATCTAGAAGTTTTACAAAAAAAATATTGTTGCTCTCGACAAGTTCTATCAGTGGTTAAATTTAATGTACTTATTTCTGTTACTCCCTGTATTAAAATATTTCGCTATGTGACTCTTTAAACTATACTTGTCAAGTAAATATGGACTGCAGATTTGTACACTGTTACCAATTCCATTGGTCATGTTGAAAATGCAAAGTTATAAGGAAGCGGCAACACTGCATGGCAAGGGACAGGGTGCAGAGAAGGGAAAAAAATCAGGTCATATTTATTTAACGGCATATAATTTATGAAAAATACAGGGCACCGAACCCGAACCTGAACCGAACCAAAACCGGAACCAAACCGTAACATTTTAGGGAACCCAAACCGAGAACCGAACCTCAGATATATTTTTAATTGAACCTGAGTCAAAACCGAACCGAGTATTAAAATTCAGGTTCGGGGTTCAACTCCGGTTCAGGTTAATTTTTAGTTCGAAAGGTAAATACAGCCGATAATCGACGTCTTAGGCGTATGCGTTGCAGTCTGGGCTGACTTTTCGTGAAAATTTTGTTCGTTTCTTGTTGCGTTTTGCGTAAATTCCGGCTCTTCATTTTACATTATTTCGAACCTGAACCGCGAACAAAACCGCAAAATTTTATTAATGCTTGAACCAGAACCGCACCCGAACCCATCTTTCAAAAAACAAATTAACCTGAACCTAAACCGAACCCAGTTTTTGGCGGGTTCGATGCTCTGGAAAAATATGACAGTAAAATGTTGCAATTTTAAAACAGTGCTTACAAAAAAAATGTTTGCATGATTATTTTATATATATATATATATATATATATATATATATATATATATATATATATATATATATCTTTAACGAAGAATAGCCATGTATATATTAATACCTTAGAATAATAATAGGGAAAGAGTATAGAAAATATTAAATACCTAAAGAAAATATGACATCAAATGTCTCTTAAATATCTGAATATCATATTAACTAATAAGTAAACAAGGTTGTAGTATATTTAATTCAAATAATAATTGATAAATGAATTACCTGTAGTATACCACAAACACGAAGAATTTCCTCTTCTGTAAATTTGTCTTCTAGCTTGAAAAAACGCCTAATAAACTGCGCAACGGCTCCCCTGTCAGCTTCATATTTCTCAGTCCCTTTTCTCTCTTCACAATGTGACTGTAATAACATTAATTTATCCCACAAAGCTTTATTGTTGTCTCTTTGATACAACATTCGTAATACTGTTAAACACTGATAATTTGGATGAGGTGTTACAAAATTACTTATCGAAATCTGAAATAGAAACAATTTATTACTTTTACTATTGATTAGACAAGACCTGTTATAAAACACGATTTTATATTTTATTCTTGTAAGATTAAACGTCACTTTTAACGAAAACGGTTTATAAAAGTGGGTTCGCAATACTGGCCAATATATTTGTTATTAATAGTAAATTTTCTGTGAAACATGAATTTTCAAAAAAATATAATATTTAAGGGCGTATAATACCGACCAAAATGAGAGCTTAATCAACATAAGTCTGATTATGATCTTCAACTGTCTCCGAAAAAGAGGCCATTTTGTATTAGAATCGAAGAAAAATAAACAAATGTAATGATCGAACAAAATTTCTCTATGCAATAAAATTTTATATGAAACACTTTTCTCAATTTCTAATAGTTAAGAAATTATTTGCAAATTAAATATTGGTCAAGATCGCCACAACATTTAAGTTAAATGTTAAATGATTTAACTAAGGGCCGTTTTCATACTAAGGCTCACTTTAAAACTTTAATTAAAATACTTTAAAACTTTATCTTTATTTTACAAGTAATGCTACAATGCTCGCTAAAGTGCTAAAGTTGTAATATGAAAACGAGCACAATTTTAATTTTAATTTAAAGTGTTAAAATAAAGATAAAGTTTAGAGCCGTTTTCATAATCAAGTTCACTTTAAGACTTTAATTAAAATTACTTTAAGACTTTATCTTCAATTTGAAGTAATGCTGAATTGCCAGCTAAAGTGTTAAAGTTATATTATAAAAAAGAAAACAAGTTTAATTTTAATTTAAAGTATTAAAGATAAAATTTATTATGAAAGCAGCCGTTATTATGAAAACGACCCACAGTACGAGCATTTGATTTTTACCTTCCGTCGCCATTAGGTAAGGAAGGTATTATCTTTGGTCAAAAATTCGGTGGAGAGTTTTTAATGAATAAACACGTTTTAGAGTCCCTAGAATACGATTTTTCTATTTTCACGATGATGTCTGTTTGTGTCTGTGTATGACAAACTTTTCTCCGACGATAACTCCACTACAATTCTAAAAATTATAATTCTTTCGTATTCCTATTCTTTACATCCATATGAAGAACCGATTAGATTTTGGTTATAATTGGTCCACCGGAAGTTCCCTTATTTCTTAAAAAAAACGTAGTTAAATATCATTTTTCGACATTCTATGTAATTAACAATATGAAAGGATATCTTATTGTCTATACGGCGGTTAATGTATATTTAATAGATATAAAGTTAAAGAATTGTAAAGAGATTAACTTTCATAAATCAGCTATCTTTGTTATAATCATAGAAATAGCTAATATATATTAAAAATTCTAATTGACAGATGTCAGTGTCGAATACAATTTATATAGTGTATGTTCGTGTTATAATTTTATTGGATTCATGAATTTTTTCAAAGGAACTTTCGGTGTGGAATTTGTAAAAAATAGTGTATTCGTATTATAATTTTACAGGATATATAGAATATTTTTTAAGGAACTTTTGGTATGGGATTTGTACAAAATACATCGAATTGACGGAAGGTTTTGTGCTGGCCACAACAGATTTTTTTACTCATTTTGGTTAGTATGCCCTTAAAATTATTACCCGAAGTTGTGATACATCATACATATTTATATTTTACAATAAAAAGTTGATAATTTTTACTTACTCTATCTCCCCTTTGTTGTGTGATCTCGCATTCTGGTTTGTGAAGTTCACTTTTCGCACATAATTCTGCACCACATAAAGGCCATCCGCATTTACCACAAGGGCGATATACGGGTGGTTGTAATACTTTACCACATTCTCCTAAACATACAGGACCGGTTAATTGTGGAGGCCCAGAAATTAATGGTTTTTCCCGAAGGATTATTTCTCCACCAGGGATATTCCGAGTTGCTATTAAATGGCGACCTGCAGAAAAAATCATATTATGATTCATTGTACGAATAAAACATTACATTTTAACTAAAAAATTTCATTGTTGCATTTTGTTTTTTCAAACTTATCGTACCTACAATGTCATTTGTAGCAATTTTCCAAGGTCTGCAACTATTTCGATGTTCCTTCCAGTGAGCTTTCTGATGAGCTTTTGAACAGTAGGCAACTCCATGACATGCTGAACACTTTTGTTGAGATGGAGATGAACATACCACGCAGTTGTCCATGTTTTCATTCATTCTGAAATTAAAATCAAACTACATTTAATCAATGTTACAAAAATTATAACTATTTTCCACTTTTCCTTGTGGTCGGCTCCAATAGCTCAGTGGTTAGAGCAACGCCTCTTCGTCATGAGTGCGCTCGGGGTTCTGGGTTCAAATCCCACTAAGGCATGGATGTTTGTATATGTGAACCTACTCAGTAATTGGCATTTAATCTTTTTGAGAGGTTTTTTAAAAAAAGATTTGTATAAGTATACCATCAGAATATGCATCTATGCATTAACTTTTAAATTTATTTTCGTACTACCATAACTAAGGCAAAAAATACTTTAAAAAACGGACAAATAATACAATTATAGCGATTCAATATGATTAATAGCTTCATATTTTAATAATTCAATTTTCACAGCGTTATTAATTGCAAGTGCCATTTCGTTTATAACATATAATATTATTTTAAGAATAAGTAAATTAAAATGAAGCTATATTTGTGCAACTGGCCATACAGCACGAAATGGGGTATTGAACCATAGTAAAGAATCAAAGAAACAATAAACTTCAATAATGGGGGATTACGCCATTTTTTTTTTTATAATTTTATCTGAAAATATTAGGAAAACTAAGACTATTGATGAAAATCCGGTGAAAAAATTCCTATTAATAAGCGAGTTGTGGTCCCCCGAATTTTGAAAAGATTGACGTGACGTCACATTTATGTGTTTTTATATCAAACTGTTTTCATCATGGACCTAAATGTTCTTGAAATATATGCTATTTTAAGTTATATTTACATAAAAATAAATGAATATTATAACACTGTATAAGTCTACATACTTTATAATTACAGGTGTATTTAAATTATTAAATTTAATGCAAGAAATTTATGTTAAAATAAAAACTGTTTGAAACTGTAGTACAGGAATGTTAGCCCCTCCTTTCGAATTTGAATTTCTTAACTTCCATTGGTAGTAATCCCCACCTCCTAATACACTATTTGTAATGCATGTGTAGGCGGTTTCTCGGACGCCAATCAAAATATTTTCATATTAGTGTCGAAGCGCTATAACAAAAAACCCTTTATTTCCGAAATATCTCAATTATACCATTTCATTTTTTTATTAATATTCGTTATTCAGCATATACATTCGTAATTTTTTACTATTTTCCTTTAATTCGATTGAGCCGTAATCCCCCATTATAAGATTTATAAGGTAGCATACTTTAAACTACGAATTGAAAATGATGAAATATTAATACAAATATTAAAAAAAGCTTTCATAACATCATAACTCATATTTAATAAATAAAACAAAATAATGTATGAAATCTAGCAGTATAGTAAACATCAAATATAAAGTCTCTTTTCATTTTTTAATTGGTGACTCATCATTATTGAACTGTAATTATTTGTATTTCTTATATATTTTCTTTGAATCATAAATAAGGTATAAGAATAAAATACCGAAACGTCGATGAAAAACGGTCGAAAAATTATTTCCGAAATAGAATTTACTGTTTGAGAAGCATACCCAACTCGGGCCTTTGACGTCACAAATAATTTCCGACATTCAAGAATTCATATCTCGCTTAAGTACTAATTCGAATTTTAAGATCAAGTTTTCACCAATATCCCTAGATTTTTATATACTATCAGATAAAAATAAAAAAAAAACGGCAGAAAACCTCATTTATATATGTACCACGGTGTAATATATTCTAGTATATCTAATTAAAGCGGTAAGGCAAAGAGAATATTCAATTTCCTTTTTCTAAAATAAGTAAAAGAGAATGTATGCCGACAAACAACAATGACATTAACAGTAAATGAGAGTACTTATCTATAAATATCACGTAGGTACTAGACAAGGCATTCATAGAAATTTGGCTAGAGAATTTTTGTCACTTTTATTTCAAATGAACGTTATCTCACTCTCACAGATTTATTACATACAGGATGTATTGTAACTAGAATAAAAAAAATAATACTGTATTCCTGAAATAATTTTAAGGATAATACGTCTTACTTATGAACACAGATCCTATGGCTCGTAGTATGATCACGGTTTTAACTAAAACGCTGTTTTAAGAAATGTCAAATTTCACTATTTAATAACAATAATAAATAATATCAAATTTATCAAAATATGTTTCTAAAGCAGAACATAGTTTGTATTCAAACAAATATTTTTAAAAAAATCGTTGTTTAAACATACTGGTGAAATTAAATATTTAAATTTGAATTTGACATTTCTAAAGACAGTGTTTTAGTTAAAACCGTGATCATACTACGAGCCTATATCCACAAAGCACTAACACCAATAGATAACCAGCTGCCAGCAAAAAAAAAAATGGAAACAAATTTTGTAAGCAGCGCTGTCGTATTATATGGCGGAACCAGTGGCGGCTCGTGCTATAGGGCACAGCCCTACCAAATAAAAAGACAAGAAAAAAATAAATAAGCGAGTACATATACATTTTAAAAGTACATTAATTATTATTTATTTACTTTCATTATTATTCAATTCTTACTACACCGCCGATAGCTAGATAGCCTATACACTGACGTGTGCACGTACCGATATGCTGCTAGAAGCTAAGGCATAAATGTTTCTGCCCCGGTCTCCCACTACTTTTACTCGAATTTTGACCAATAGCAGCGAAGCGCGCGAAGCTGCATATGACTGCATTAAGCCTGTTCCGGGCAGAGCCCAATTTAAACGAAGATTTCCGAGTATGTCCGACATTTTCCGAGGTAATCTGTTATTGTTGAATTGTAATCGTCCACTTAATTACAAAGATGGCTTCTGTATATTAAAGATTAAATAATTTAATATACTCTATTTACTTTTTTAAATTTTTGTGCCCTACCATACAAAGATATCACCATCCGCCACTGGGTGGAACTATATTTTCTTGTGGATTATGTAAGAAACATGTACGATATAAATGAATGACAGCGGTACATATACAGGTGTCTCTTAAATAGGGGGACATGGCTTAACCACAGATTCCTGAGGCTAAAATAAGACGATTTAACCAAACTTGCTTCTACCGGAAAGTGTACCATTTAGCCAGAAATCTGCTTCAAAGTTCTTCGAAAAAAAATTAATTTTGCTTATAATAATCGGACGCTTTATTCGATTTGGATGAAATTTGGTATGACTGTTTATATGGTTATAGGTCATCTTTTAAGGTGATACTTATTATTATTAGTGAACCACTAGTGTATGAAACTTAGGTCTCCCAACATTAATTAGACCGTAACTTTGTAATGGCAATGCCGAAAACGTGAAATTATTTTTCTTCAGAAAGATACATTCAATAGTAAACTTTTGTCTCTCTGTGTAATTTGTGATATCTGTTACGGTTTACACAGAAAAAAATAAAATCTCAGTGTCTGCACTGCTAAAATTTTTAAAATATATTTAATCTAGCAGTCTATCCATATGTCAAACAAGTAATTTTTAATGACAGTAACAATTGTTTTACGGGTTGTCAAAAATTTTCTTCGCAATATTCTAAAATTAGTAACATCCGTGTGTTCGGCCTAATAGTATTTTACTACCATTATTATAAATAAGACGATTACATATCTTAGCTTACTCTTAAACAAGTTATGAAGATTGACAACTCGTTACTGTCATTAAAAATTACTTGTTTGACATTTGGATAGACTGCTAGATTAAATTTATTTTAAAAATTTTAGCAGTGCAGACACTCAGATTTTATTTTTTTCTGTGTAAACCGTAACAGATATCACAAATTACACAGAGAGACAAAAGTTTACTATTGAATGTACCTTTCTGAAGAAAAATAATTTCACATTTTCGGCATTGCCATTAAAAAGTTACGGTCTAATTAATGTTGGGAGACCTAAGTTTCGTACACTAGTGGTTCACTTATAAGAACAAGTATCACCTTAAAAGATGACTTATAACCATATAAACTGCCATACAAAATTTCATCCAAATCGAATAAAGCGTCCGAATATTATAAGCAAAATTAATTTTTTTTCGAAGAACTTTGAAGCACATTTCTGGCTAAATGGTACACTTTCCGGTAGAAGCAAGTTTGGTTAAATCGTCTTATTTTAGCCTCAGGAATCTGAGGTTAAGCCATGTCCCCCTATTTAAGAGACACCCTGTATATTGATACGCAAGAATAAGAAATCATTGATAATTTATAAAAATATATTTTAGTATAAATTCGTCTCACAAATATACATTCATGTTAAATAGTTAACGAATATTCCTCATTATTTCGAGAGCAGATTATGGATGATAGTTTCATTGGTATCACCTGATAGCTCATTAATAAAATGATTAGCTGTTCTAGAATAAATAAATATGTTTTCACTTTTCTTATATTCTTACCTTACTTTTTCATATCTTATCGAAGTTCTACACATACAAAACTGCTTTTCCGATCCAATGTTGCCATTAGCATGGCGAGTCATTAATATTGTATATTTCATTTATCACAAAAATTTTAAGTCCAGGGGTATTTAATACTGTGAATCTTAAAGCAGCTAGCTTCAACAATGGTTAAAGGTTAATAAGCAAAATTTATAGAAAACACATATTTTAATAGATATCCCGGCCAAAAAATTTAATATTTAACATGTGCGTTAGGTATTTGTTCAATGCTCGGTTTTATTGCATCAAAACCTCGCGTTGTAAAATAACACCTACCGCACATATATTGTAAATAACTACTGTTCTGAATGTCTAATTATTCTTAGGTACAAAATAATATAAATTATATTGTAAACAAAATGTTTACATCTTTGCAATCTGCCAAAAATTACAGTAATATTCAACAATACAATCTTAGAAATACATGTACCATGCGTTCCTGTTTCTGGCACCGGCACATTTTGAAAAATCTCTGGCACATGTCAAATATTCCAAGCATTCTATTAATTCATTGCATTTTTTACTTACATCAAGTTAATATCGTTGCAGTCCATATTTCCAGTTTAATTAGCACTTAGAACCAGTTATTTTAGTCTCTTTAAAGATCATAAAATGTCAATAAATATTCTCAACTGCAGAGCACGCGTGTGGAACTATTTTAAATTTGTCTATTTGTAAGATTCAAGTTCGGTGTATGGGCCCGCTTCCAAAATCTTCTTCACGAGCCTTTATGTAGGTCACAGCAAATTTGAAAAGTGATATAATTTTTCTTGCACTTACCTGGATCTCGGGCCAGATCGATCAATAATCACTCAGCAAGTGCGAGTAACTACTAATGATCAAATCACTCATTAGCTTGCTAAGAAAGTGGAGTTTCCAAGCTAAGATATTTTTAACTTTCTTGGCTAGACTTTAAGAACTAAGAATAAACTTTTGTTCGCTCCATTGCTGTCAATACGGTTCAAGATTTAATTAATGTGTACTATAAAATGAGCTTTTTTTGGCACAAGTGCAAGTGAGTTGTGCTGATGATGTTTAGCATTATTTGCAATAAATTTTGTAGTGAATGAGTATTTTTGTTTCTATTGTTATAATTACCTCCCGCTACCCTTGGTAAGGGAGGTATAGGGATCGTGCTAAAAATCATGTATCGAGATTTTAGTAAATGACCACGTTTTAAGGTCCCTAGAATCCAATTTTAACATTTTCACGATGATGTCTGTATGTGTGTATGTGTGTGTGTGTATGTATGTATGTATGTATGTATGTATGTATGTGTGTGTGTGTGTGTGTGTGTGTGTGTGTGTGTGTATGTGTAGGAATTTTGTCTTCGCTCTAACTCAAATACTATCATACAGAAAATTCTGAAACCTTGTATTTCTGCCCTATTCTAATATGGAAAGATCCCATTAGATTTTGGTGTAAATCGGATAACCGGAAATGGCACTTTACCTGAAGCTCATAATGGTTTTTCTTCAAAAAATACCATTAAATGCCATTTTTTCGCATTTTATGTCTTATGATAATTAATGATTATTGAATTTTCTACGGGAATACATTAATACTTTTTCTATATAATTTATAGATAAATTTAAAAATCAATTTTTTTTTACATCCCGAAGCCTAAGATAAACACAATTTCTTTGTTACACATCATATTTCAAATGAATGTAACTGACAGGTGAATGTCACATCACTTCAAATTAATAATAGTGACATTTTAAAAAGAAAATAGTAAATAAATCAATAGTTTTATGCAATGGAACAGTTTGCAGCGTTAGTAAATACGTAAGTATGTATTTAAATTAATAAAAATGGATAGGAAAGTGTGGCGAAGGAAGATTGTTGCGTAACTATTATTGTGGTCCGGATGGGGTTATTCGCTACCGAAAATCGGTCACTATAATATGTTCTTATGTATGAATGCTATGATGATTGTGGAGAGGCGAAAGAAGAATGTTGTTAAAGAGTGAAGTGAGTCAGCTGAGCTCTTACTCTTATCCCTTGTCTTATTGTTACTATTGTTTCCGGGTATTTGCTAACCCCCTAAGTGGGAATCGAGTGATTTTATGTACGTATGTATGTATGTAAAAATTAAATAGCGGGAGGTTTTGTGTTGGCCACATCAGATTTTTTTTTTTTGAAATTATGCAGTTTCAAATAATTATTGGGATACTTATATTCAATGTTAGAAGTAATCTAGATAAATCGCTTTCGGTCACTTATCTTAACTGAGAATGGAGAGATAGCTGAACTTTTATGTGGACGAGAAGAACGAAGTATGTTTGTACAGGAATGTGTAGCGAAAGATGATTTTTGTGTAACTATTATTGTGGTCCGGATGCGGTTATTCGCTACCGAAAATCGGTCACTTTAATATGTTATCATGTATGAATATGTTTATGAACGTGGCTGAGGTGAAAGAAGTGTGCATGGATAGGAATGTGTGGCGAAAGATGTTTGTTGCGTAACTATTATTGTGGTCCGGATGCGGTTATTCGCTACCGAAAATCGGTCACTTTAATATGTTCTTTGTATGAATGTTATGATGATTTTGGATAAGGCGAAAGAAGAATGTTATTAAAGAGTTAAGTGATTCAGTGGAGCTCTTACTTTCATCCCTTTTCTTATTGTTTTCGGGTTTTTACCTTCCGTCACCTTTAGGTAAGGAAGGTATTGTCTTTGGTCAAAAAATTCGGTAGTGAGTTTTTAATGAATAAGCACGTTTTAGGGTCCCTACAATACGAATTTACTATTTTTAAGATGATGTCTGTATGTATGTGTGTGTGTGTGTGTGTGTGTCCGTGTGTGTGTGTGTGTGTGTGTGCGTGTGTGTATGTGTGTCCGTGTGTGACAATTTTTTCTCCGACGATAACTCCAATACTACAATTCTAAAAATTATAATTCTTTCGTATTCCTCTTCTTTACATCCATATGAAGAGTTGATTAGATTTTGGTTATAATTGATCCACCGGAAGTACCCTTATTTGAAGTTTTTAACAGTTTTTCTTAAAAAAACGGAGTTAAATATTATTTTTTGACATTTTGTTATTATATTTATTAAAGAAAATACTCTTCTCTATATGGTTTGATTATTCATTTTCCTTCATATTCAATAGATGTAGAGTTAAAGCATTATAAAGAAATTAATTTTCAAAAATTAGTCAGCTTTGTTATTTATCATGGAAACAGCTGACATAATTATTCAAAAAAATTTAATTGACAGATGTCAGTTGCAAGTGCAAAACCAAATATGGAAAAAAAGTATATAGGATCTAAAATTGGTATGTCATAGTGTTGCTCGCAAGTGACACGCAGAGAAAGGCCAAAGAGAAGATGGAAGAACATTACTTAGTGTAGTTTATGTTATAATTTTATTGGATTTATAGAACCTTATTAAATGAACTTTTGGTATGGAATTTGTAAAAAATAGTATGTGTTCGTCTTCGATTTTACATGATATTATATAAAATCTGTTCCAAGGACCTTTTGGTATGGGATTTGTACAAAATACATGGAATTGACGGAAGGTCTTGTGCTGGCCACAACAGATTTTTTTACCTATAATTTCAAATATTTAATTTATAAAACAATAAGAAAGATTAAATATACTTCCCAGAAAAAGCTATCAGAATGTCACTAAAACTGTTGATTTTTGACACTGACATGTGTCATATACAAACTATGTTATAAACATTGGAATTTGTCAACTGGTTTCCTTAGTGCCTTAGCCTCTGCGATTAGTTTACTCTATAAATTAGCATGATTCCAATACCTCTCTTAGCGAGAGGTAAAAAGGTAACATTGACGAACTTTTCTTGTTACCTTGGTTACTTGTTGTTTTTGTTTTTTCACATTTTTATGTCAATTTCCACTGAAGAAGGCACCAGTTTATGGTGCCGAAACGTTGGACTTTAATAATAAATAAATAAATAAATACAAAACTTAAACTAAAAAATCTGTTGTGGCCAGCACAAGACCTTCCGTCAATTCCATGTATTTTGTATAAATCCCATACCAAAAGGTCCTTGGAACAGATTCTATATAATATCATGTAAAAACACATACTATTTTTTTAGAAATTCCATACCAAAAGTTCATTTGAAAAGGTTCTATAAATCCAATAAAATTATAACATAAACTACACTAAGTAATGTCCTTCCATCTTCTCTTTGGCCTTTCTCTACGTGTCACTTGTGAGCAACACTATGACATACCAATTTTAGAGCCTATACTTTTTTCCATATTTGGTTTTGCACTTGCAACTGACATCTGTCAATTAAATTTTTTGGAATAATTATGTCAGCTGTTTCCATGATAAACAGCAAAGCTGACTAATTTTTGAAAATTAATTTCTTTATAATGCTTTAAATTTACATCTATTGAATATGAAGGAAAATGTATAATCAAACTGTATAGAGAAGAGTATTTTCTTTAATATGTATAATAACAAAATGTCAAAAAATAATATTTAACTGCGTTTTTTTAAGAAAAACTGTTAAAAACTTCAAATAAGGGTACTTCCGGTGGATCAATTATAACCAAAATCTAATCAACTCTTCTTATGGATGTACAGAAGAGGAATACGAAAGAATTATAATTTTTAGAATTGTAGTATTGGAGTTATCGTCGGAGAAAAATTTGTCACACACGGACACACACACACACACACACACACGGACACACACACACACACACACACACACACACACACACATACAGACATCATCTTAAAAATGGTATATTCGTATTGTAGGGACCCTAAAACGTGTTTATTCATTAAAAACTCACCACCGAATTTTTTGACCAAAGACAATACCTTCCTTACCTAAAGGTGACGGAAGGTAAAAAGGTAGTATTATTCCAATTATTGAAATTTCAACTATTTCAAATTATGAGTTGCCAGTTAGGTTACATAATACAATAAAAAGTACAAACTGCAACGTAACCTAACTGATAGCGCGTCAACAGCAACGAAGCGAACCAAGTGAAGTGTGATATGCATGATGCATACAACTTAGGTTTCGACACAACGCGCAAAAAGTTGAAATTTCAAGTTTAAGAGGTGAAATTTCAAATTTAAAAGTTGAAATTTCAAATTTTAAAAAACTGTTTCCCATGTTAAACGCCTATGGTCCGCTTTTCGTTTTACACCCGGTATATTATTTATTAAATGGCTCTACAACTTTTATTTGAAGCTTTTTTCCGTAAAATAATAGCTTGCGGATACTCACGTGACGAAGCGAATTAGCCAATCAAAAACTGGGGAGAAACTGTCAGATTGAAGGACGAGGAGCTGAAGTTTGTTTTGGTTTATAGCGTATTATGCGTTTTGTTTTCATAGTTTGTCAAAAAAATATAAAATAACTCAATACTCATTAAAAACTTCAATATGAAAATTGCCAAACTATGAATACAAGACGCATAACCTCTGAACCACGCTACCAAAACAAACTTCAGGGTTGCGTTCCAAAACCCTACTCCAGAGTACGAAATTACTAAAAATCGTTCCAAAACTATACCCAAATCATTCAAGCAGCCAATGCACGTCATTAATAAAAATTGAATAAAAGTAACTAGATGTGTGACGTCATGTACTGGTACGTTTGCAGAGGTTCTAGAATCTTTATGCAAGGAATTATACATATTGCAATCTGTATTATCGACATGGTCATGAACTGTCACACCTACAAAATCAATACTATATTTTCGTCACTGTCCATTTCTATATATATATATATATATATATATATATATATATATATATATATATATATATATACTAACCTTATTTATACTTATGTATGCCATAAAAGGTAATAAATAAAAGAAATATACCGAATTCTTCTGATTGATTAGAAGAGCTACCTTTGGCAGATTCATAGATTTTGTGTTTGCGTTAACGGTCACGTTGCGTCGTTGCGTTGCGTTTAACATTACTTTTTTTATAAATAGGCCTTTACAACGCACAAAAATGTTTCAAACACGATACAAATATTTTTCATATAATAACTTTGACAGTATGAACATACAAATTATCAATGTTGCCAACTATAGCAACAATTAAACGAATAATATGACGTTGATGTACATTATTTATATATTATTCATGTCATATACGATAAGTAATGAACTCTACTATTTATCTTAATAATAATTATATAAGGCCATACACTTTTTGACGGTTAAAAATGATTGAAATTTTATTTCATTTTTCACTATTAGTGATTCTAATGCATTAAGGTTTTTACACTAAGTGGTGACGTGCATTGGCTGCTTGAATGATTTGGATATAATAACCCTACTCTCAGAGGGGGCTTGACATTAATGTTGTAATTATAAGTAGTTTTGTTAATTTTTTAAAATTTAATTTCAATTTTTTACTGCAACAAAACTCATTCTTCCAAAACACACTACACTCTTAAATTACAGTACTCTTGAATTTGGAAAGCTGCCCAGCTCTCTGTCCTTCGATCTGACAGTTTCTCCCCAGTTTTTGATTGGCTAATTCGCTTCGTCACTTGAGTGTCCGCAAGCTATTAAGGAAGCAGGAATAAAAATTCGAATTTATGTGTTCTATATTCGGGTGTTCGAATCACCACCCTGTATGTGAAGTAGAAGTATTAAAGGCACAATTCTTAATACTAACCAAGAAAATATTTTTAAATTATTTAGAGAAATATCTTTTATTTTAAAAATATCAGTGCTATGGTCCTGAAATAGAGTAGTGAAATGTTGGTTGCAGTATTCTATTATAATTTTGTACAATTTACTTGAACTATTTAACTGCTCTTTGTCTCCAAGGATAAAGATCGAAAATCTTCCACTCTAATATTAATGTCTTCCACCTAAATTTTAAAAAATAACAGGTGTCGCTAGTCATGGCACGTTAAACCAATTTAAATTAACAACGGCACTTATCTACATCTTCCAAGTGCATTTTACATAACAATAAATGTCGTCCAAGATTAAAATAATAAGACATTAATCAGTCATTTACAGACTACAACAGTGTATGCGAGATATTTATTTCGCAATTTATATATTTTTATTGTATGGCAGGATGTGCATTGCGTTTAATTAATATTAATTCGTGGAATTAGAAACTGATGGAAAGATTTTGGCAAATATTAAGTTGGATATTAAAGCAGTTATGCACAGTTTCATCTGACCAGAGATTCCCAAACATTAATCAAATTGTTTCTCCATATATTTCTTAATTAATGTTACAAAACAGAATAAAAATGACTATATCATTCAATAAATTATAAACCAATATTCTTAGTTGCCACGTATTAGAGCGGTTATTATTGAGTAACCTTGGTGAACGAATATACGAACCTTTGTATATTCGAATATACCTACCTTCGTATATTCACTTATAGGTGCGTTTGGTTATTATCTACTATGTACTCAAAGTACGATCTTTTTTCAAACACAGTACCTACTACATAAATTAATCTGTAGTTTTACTTTGAAGAGAAAAATCATGCTTCTTGGCTTTAAGTAGATATCTAAAATCATTTTAGTATAATGACACTTACAGCTCCGATGCTCCGAATGCACTGAAACGAATAATTAAACGTACCTATTGTTTGACAACAAAGCCTTATTGAAATAAGAATCACAAGTCCAAAAACTACATTGTTGCTACTTCAAGTTTATTTAGAATTACGAACATTTCAATATAATACAATATAATAATACAAAGCAATATTTAAAAACATAGGTTCTGTGGCGTACAGTTTGACGTTTCATGCAAAAGAAATTTGACTATAGGCCTACGTGAAATTTACTGTTTAGTTCTTAATTACTTTTTATTATCTCTCGCTAAGAGAGGTATTGGATTCATGCTACAATTCGCTTATCCAGATTTTAGTGAATAAACACGATTTAAGGTTAACTGGTTTCCTTAGTGCCTTGGCCTCTGGCTATTAGTTTATTCTATATATTACAGTGCCTTTATCTCTAAATCTATACAAGATATAATACAAATTTTAAATGTATCATGTAAAATTTTATGTTGTTCAATAATAGCAATAACAGTAATTTTCAAAAATAATATTTAGAAGATTTTTTTAAAGAAGCTATTACTTCCGGTTGTCCAATTGTTACCAAAATATAATCAGCTCTTCCCAGGATTATCAGATTGAGGAAACTGCAGTTAAATATTTTTTATGTCTTATAGTATTTGAGAAACCGTGGTTCCAATATCCACACACACACACACGGACATCATCGTAAAAATGTTATAATTGGTTTATAGGGACCTTAAAACGTGCTTATCCACTAAAATCTGGATATGCGAATTTTAGCATGATTCCAATACCTCTCTTAGCGAGAAGTAAAAATCTGATGTGGCCAACACAACACCTCCCGCAATTTAATTTTTATTAATTTAAATACATACCTACCTTTTTACTAATGCTGCAAACTATATTATGTTCCATTGCATATAACTATTACTTTATTTACTATTTTCTTTTTAAAATGTCACTATTATTAATTTGAAGTGATTATTTTTTTGGCAGTGATATTTACTTGTCAGGTACATTCATTTGAAATATGAACTGTGAAACAAAGGAATTGTGTTTATCTTAGGCTTCGGGATTAATAAAAATAAATTATTTTTAAATTTATCTGTAAAATATATAAAAAAGTATTAATGTATTCCTGTAGAAAATTCAATAATCTTTAATTTTCTTTATGAGATAAAATTCGAAAAAATGGCATTTAATGATATTTTTTGGAGAAAAACCATTATGAGCTTCAGGTAAAGTGCCATTTCTAGTTATACGATTTACACCAAAATCTAATGGTTTCTTTCCATATTAGAATAGGGTAGATATACAAGCTTTCAGAATTTTCTGAATGATAGTATTTGAGTTAGAGCGACAACAAAATCCTTACCCATACACACACACACACATACATACATACATACATACATACATACATACATACATACATACATACATACAGACATCATCGTGAAAATGTTAAAATTGTATTCTAGGGACCTTAAAACGTGGTCATTTACTAAAATCTCGATATGTGATTTTTAGCACGATCCCTATACCTCCCTTACCAAGGGAAGCGGGAGGTAAAAATACAACATTTTGAAAAGGTGAAATTTCAAGAAAAAAGTTGAAATTTCAAGAAAAACGTTGAAATTTGAGATTTATTTTAAATATTTGAACAACTCATAGAAAAATTATATTTTGTTTGATATTAGACTAACGTAAATTTCAATACAAAGTCTAGTTTTAAATAGTATTAATAAATTAAAGTTTGTGCACTCTTAGGTATTTTAATAATTCGTAGAAAAAGTTTTGAATGCACTTATAAAATGGCCTGAAGCCAAGGAAGAAACGAGATCACAGGTATCACCTTCTTACATCTGTATAATGTACAGGTGCATTACTACATAAATATTCCAAAAACCTTATGTACATATCGAAGTATTTATAAGCATGATATGTCAAAGCAACTGAGCAGATATTTTAAGAATTTCAAATGATCGACAGAGCCTACGCTCACGATGTTGATTTAAGGTTCTGACCACAATTATGAGTAATAAAAACAAGCTAAAATAATTCTACTGTAAACAAAACTAAACAAAAAACTTTTCAAAGTGTCAGATGATTATATTCTGGAAAACTAAAATATTTATAACATAAATCTATTTTCTTCTGACATATATCCAGTTGGATATTGGCAATAATGTCGAATAAAACTGTCAATAGCAGTTTAGAAACAAGCTCAAATATTTAACTTAGGAGCAAAACACTATTAATTATTTCAAAATAGAATTTTTACAAGTGTTCGACATCAATTTTTCGCATTCAATCTTATTTGTTATACTTCATAACTGATCTATTGTTACCTCTCGCTAAGAGAGGTATTGGAATCATGCTAAAAATCGCATATCCAAATTTTAGTGAATATGCACGTTTTAAGGTCCCTATAAGCAGATTATAACATTTTTACAATGATATCCGTGTGTGTATATGTGTGGATGTGTGTGTGAATGTGTGGATGTTGGAACCATGGTTTCTCAAATATTAAGACATAAAATTATTTAACTGCAGTTTCTCAATCTGGCAATTCTAGGAAAAGCTGATTAGATTTTGGTAACAATTAGACAACCGGAAGTAATAGTTTCTTTAAAAAAATCTTGAAAATTTCTGTTATTACTATTATTGAAGAAAATAAAATTCTACATCTCATACATTTAAAAAATGTATTATATATCTTGTATAGATTTAGAGATAAGGCACTGTAATATATAGAATAATCTAATCGAAGAGGCTAACGCACTAAGGAAACCAGTTGACAATTTCAAATGTTTATAACATAGTTTTAGTGACATTCTAAAAGCTTTATCTGGAAATCTTTCTTATTGTTTTATTAATTAAATATTTAAAATTGTAGGTAAAATACATATATCCATCAGAAATACCGCCAATCTCGTTAATAAATTGAAAGAATCTCTGACATTTAGGAACTTCCTCATACAATGAAAAATAGATATAATTAGAATTATATGTGTGCAGAAGACATGTTAAATACAATAACAACAATATTTCGGTAAAGTTCTGAATTTTTCTTTTATTATAAAACGACGTTTCCATAGCAAATAGCAATACAATACTTATATAAAGCCTAATAAGGCAACGGCGAGAGGTCTTGTGCTGGCCACAACAGATTTTTGAAGTAAGCTTTGATCGTTCTATTTATATTTTATTTTTTACTGCGAGCAAATAAGAAATAAATATACAACTGATCTCCATGGAAACATTTAGCTTTACCGGTCCCGGGATCGGTAAAGTACTTTCCGATCCCTTATAGACAACTTTCCGAGCTAGCTCAGCAAAGAAGGACTTTCCGGTCTAAATAGTGATCAGAAAGAGCTCATTTTCTAGGAGATCGCGAAAAATAAAAATTTACGTAACAAGACCTGAAAGTGATACTTTACTGGGTGAGCAATTATATTCCAGAGCGAGCCGTAGGCGAGCTTTGGAAGCTTGAGAGCCCAGTAAAGACACTTTCAAGTCATGTTGGGTACAATATTTTTTTCGCGGTCCTGAAAAAAAGAATAAATAAAAATCAATTGGTATGTATTATTTTATTTTTTATTGCCAGGAAATAAATTATTTGTGAATGTTTATATTAATGGTACAATTATGATTATCAGTTAGCTGAAAAGATGATGTACCTCCCAAGCCATGGATGGTGAGATTTTGAAAACTACTAGTAGAATTTATATTAACATTAGCTTCTTTTAATGAAGTTCCTGCAATATTTTGTTCTGCATTTTGGATTTTTCGCGCAATTCCCAATTTATTTTGAATGGAATGTTCTAGATAGCCTTCTGCCACTGTGCAAGATTTCCATCCGCCATGTCTTTTCAAGTTTGTTATGTCTCCGCCACCATCAACTAATAATGTGGCGGAGCTTCTAAGGAAGCAATGTCCGGTAAATTCTTCCGCATTTAATAAGTAGCTATTTTGAAAGGAGCGTTTTCTACAGGGTGCATGCCTATTGGCTGAACTGTACATTTTCCATTCTTATAAAAAATGAATCTATGATGTTTGACATGAGACGGCTGTAGGAGTACATATTTTCTGTATAGTTTCAAGTTAATTTCGTCAACAACTATGAAAGTTCTCTGATTGCTGGTTTTTGAGTTTGGAATGTTCACCACAAGCATCGTATCCTTGTCTTCTATGTCGTCCAATGTAATATTGACTAATTCTTCACGGCGGCATGCACCCGCCAAGCCGATTATTAGCAAAACCTGTAAAATATGATCGTTATTCAAAATTAGTTATTTTCTAGATGATTTCACACGTACCTTCAACATTAAGTATTCATTATCCGGGGCTTCTAACAAAAATTTATCAATTTCTTGCCTGCTGTGGTGCACTTTCCACACCAACTATGAGTGCCCGTGAGGTGACGCCCGGTAAGCGCCCACACGGTAAAATATATCGTCATCATTACCGATGTCTACATGTGTTGTAGATACTGGCACACCCAGAAATGGGTAATATGCCGTAATGATATATTTATTTATTTATTTATTTTATATCCAATAGATTTTTTTTTCAAAAAAGCTATCAACCTTGAATATCTGCCGATATTAATATTTTTCTTGGTAACAAGCACTGAGTTGAGCATAGAATATGAACTCCACAAACTCGATGATTTTAGATTTTTAGATTTTTCAGCCAAATATGCCAGGAGAACATCTTCACTAATTGCTTTAAACTTTTTTTTCTACTCCCGTTCGTGAAGTGAGTACTTTACGTATCAATTTTTGTGTGTGAAGTTTGAGTTTTTGCACACTGTGCGTGAAATGCTACTTCACGCACAGTGTGCGTGAAGTAGCATTTCACGCACCGCTCATTATTTTAAATATTACAAACTGAATTGTATTTTAATAAAACAAAGCTATTAAACACCCGTAACGTTGGTAACCATGGTGACACAAGTCGATAATACAGAGTCTTTACGTTAAAAAAATGACAATGTGAAGAAAAAATATAATTTATTGCAAGGTCGTAGAAAAAGTATAGTATGTAACACGTGTGTGAAGCCTATTTTACATTCGGGTGGTTTGCAACACTCGCCTTCGGCTCGTGTCGCAATCTCCACCCTCATGTAAAAATTTCAACTTCACACACTTGCCACATAATATACTATTTCATTACACCATGCTGTAAAAATTTCGTATGCTTTCTCATACCTTTCTTTCGACTTATCAGGTAATAGATTATTCGTGGCATCAGCAGCTGCTTCCCTGATATCAGTTGGAATATTTTCAATATCACTATCATTATTATCCATATTCAATCAATAATTCTTTTTGCTGGCTATATTTGACATATCAGTGAAAAATAAATAAACAACAGACCGTCATGGAAACATTCATGCATTCCGTATTTATTAGTTTTTATTCACAATCATTATAGTAATATACAGATTCCTAACCTTTTGGAGGTTGGAAAATACGTCATTCCTAACTTTAATGACAATCTCTTAGGTTGGAAATAACAGATTTCACTTCCATCTCTTGGGTTGGAAATGTTTATGTAGGGGTTGCCTAGCAACATTGCCGTAGATCCCCATAATTAAGTAGGCTAAACAAATTTTAAGACAGCTGTCAAAATATTAATAAAATTAAAAGTTATAATTCATTGATTTATTTTGAAAATTATTGATTTAAAATGAGGATGATTGTGAATAAAATAGTATACATAACCTCGGTGGGAGATGTTTCATAACAGCCTCGCACATTATCTCACCTCGTAATATACATAATCCCTCGGCTGTAATGAAACATTTCCCACCTCGGATGTAATATACTATTAAAGTAAGCTTTGGTGGTTGTTTTTATTTGCTTACCACCTACTGATCAGTAAGTGATTCACACATCCACACCACTTACCGATCAATAATTTGTAAATAAAACCTACCGCCTTGGAAGCCCTATCGGTAAACATTAAAAAAAATAATGATGCAAAAAATATATAACAGAAATTTTGACATTTCTTTTTAAAATAGCTAAAAAATATACAGAAGAGCAGGAAATTGCATAAAATTAAAATCCGGTAAATCGCTTTTTTCACTTCTAATCAGCGCCACGCGGTATTTTGGTAAATAATTGTAAATAATTAAACACGTTACTCTAACCACGCTCTAGCTACGTACATCGTAATAATCGTAATTAATCGTTGTTATACTTGCCGTCAAATAAATATGGAGTGATACCCAATTTTTTCCCTTCTCCCCATCCTGTTTACTGTCATGCGGTGTTGCCGCTTCTTCACAGCAGCATTTTCTACATGACCAACGGAATTGGCAACAGTGTAAAAAGTGTAAATTAACCGTAAAATGCTCGTAATCGGCGATGTTGTCAATTTTTACCTCTCGCTAAGAGAGGTATTGTAATTATGAAAAAATCACATCCAGATTTTAATGAATAAGCACGTTTCAAGGTCACTAGAATCCGATTTGTATAATAATTATTATACATCGATGTAGAATTTGTATCCAAACTGAAGAATATCGACGAAATGTAGATAAATATGAAGGATAATAAATTAATATACATTTCGGTTTTTATTAAATCATCCTCAGTGCATCAGGAGCTTTTGTTACATTTAAATTTACAAGTGGCGTTACACAACATGTGACAATGTTATGTTAAAGTTTTACAATATCATTCTGCTGCAGTGTAAATACAAATCCGTCGATATTCTTCACTTTAAAATAATTATTACTTTAACATTTTTAACTTTTTTTAAAATTATTTTTACTAATTTTAAACAAATAGTTATGTATTAAAATAATGCAGTACGTATTTACGAATATTAGTGGAGTGCCGCAAAGTTTATACCTCGGAACCCGGGTCCACTGAACGGATTTTTGTAAAACTTTTTGGAAAGTGTTTTTAACACTAGATACTAAAATGTTTACCCATTTATTTTTGCCGATCTCAATTTTTTAATTATTAAAATAAATAATTATTATTTTTTTTTGGAATTTTCATTCATTTTATGTTAAACCTTTACTTTTTTTGAGATTAAAGTTAGATTTTACATAGGATAACTAATACATACCTGTCCTTGAGGCCGTTATTGGCTTCCTCATGCAAAATAAAAGTGGATGATGATATCATTCCAATTGATCCACTACTTTTATTTCAACATATTTGCGTTTTAAAAAAGTCTGATGAAGAACTAGAAACCTATATGACTTTTGAATTAGCCCCTTATCCTCTGACTCTTTTTGAAGATGTCGAAATGCGCAAAACAAAAAAATCTGCATTATTCCCAGAAATGACGGTGAATGTGAACGATGTACAAAAATTTTCCTACGTAATTGAGGGGAGTTGTTACTACACCGTTGCAAGTGGCAATTGGATGAAAATTTCGGCATTATTTGTGAACACTTCATAAGATATTCACGTAACAACTACGGACACAACATGTATGTAGTACTTGATGGTTACCAAGAAAACACCACAAAATCGATCGAAAGAACTCGTCGCTCTAAAAGAAATGCATGTAATGATATCATATTCGCCAAAAACATGTCTCTCAAAATAGGACAAGAGAAATTTTTAGCAAATGGCATAGATATGCTACGAAACACACTTGCAGAAAATCAAATATTTTCTTGTCAAGCGGAAGCTGATGCCGATAGATTAATAATTGAAACCGCAATTAATTTACAATCCGAAAATATTGTTGTAGTTTTACTGACTGCGCTCTCACTAACAAATCGAGAAATTTACTTTTAAAAACCAGCAAAAGGCAAAATTCCACAAAATGTGTACTCATATAAATATTTGGAAACAATAGGTATTACCAAAGTGTAAACAGCATATCCTTTTTTACATTCTTTTACTGGGTGTGACACGACGTCGGCTTTTTTCCAACGGGGAAAAAATGTTTTTTTTTTAATTTCGATAAACGGCCGGACTTACAAAATGCTGCAGCAGTTTTTGAAAATGAATGTAAAGACGCCAATGACATTTTTAACGCCTGTGTTACATGTACGCTTGCTTCATACGCTGCGCCCCCAAAATTTAAAGATCTAAATACATTAAGGTACAACTCTTTCATAAAAGCAACCGCTAAAAATAGATGCGTTAAATTACCATCTTTGGTACATACTGAAAATGCATTTTAAAGTTATTATAAAAATATAATTTATTGTATATAAAATATAAATATTTACTACAAAATTTTTTTATTCATATTTTTCTCATTTTTCAATTAATTGTTGTTAAAAAATGTTGTAACTGAGATCGGTAAATTTTGGTGGGTAAACTTTTTTATTTAAACTTTTAGCAATGTAATAGAAAAGGTTTCACGAAAATCCATTCAGTGGAACCGGGTTCCGAGATTTTTACATTTTTTTGTCTTACGGCACTCCACTATATGTGTACAAAGTTTTATAACAATCAAATATTCAAATTTTCTAATTTCCCATATTAAATGTCTATGTAACAGTTTTCGTGTGTCACCCGGTATTTATACAATAAGAAATTGAATAAATTTAAAAATTAATTTACGGGACTAATTACGAAATTTACATGTTTGGTGTCATTTGTTGTAGAATTTTTTTATCTTTCTATTAATACGTTGCAGCAGAAAAAAGACATTAAAACTCTTTTGAAAACATACTGCAAATTAATGACATTTTATAATAGGTATTTATGATTTCGATATTTTACATACATACATACGTACGACTAAAAGAAAAAAAATACAAGGAAATATGTCTTTTTCATAAAGTATTTTGCATTAAATATAATTTGAGCTAAGCATATTTTTGTGTGTTTATTTCATATACATTTCTATGTCAAACAATTTAAAAATTTGTTTATAAAGATGAAAACTCAGCTTATTTATTTACTACGGCATGTAATAGTAATTTACGTTATAAATCCGGTAATAGTTATTTACATAATCATTTATGAAAAGAGTGATATTATTTGACGAACATAATATTTGCCAAATCGAGCGCAAATGAGTTCTGAATGTCTTCTCAAACCAATGCGATATACTCGTATATCTTCCTTCTGATGTAGAGGAATTGGGTTTGTCAATAATTCATAAATTGATATTAAAGAAATCATAGACATATTCTTGCTTTTTTTATCAGCTGTCAGTTGTGTAATATTCTTTAGTTTACAAAATTCATTTCGTATCAATTATGTAAAAAGTGACTCATAACGTGAAAGGTTAGGTAAAATTCAACTTTTTAAAACGGAATTAGATATTTTATACAGTAATGAACTATTTTAATACACTGAAAATCGTACAGTAATGGGTTACTTTACAACATAGCAACCGTTACTGCATAGCAACGGTTTTGTCATTAACAGTGGGATTCTGAAACGTCAAATAAACTTACGTGCATTTTGTGTTAAAACATATAAAATGGTGAACAACACGGTTTATTTATAGTTTACTATTTTACAAAAAATAGAAAAAAACAAGAATTTAGAATATACAAGATTGGAGATTTGCGGAATTGTTTACACTTTCACAGAATAATGTTTTTAATATTATAAATAATATTAGCCAATGTGCAGTCAGTACATTTATGAAAGAAGTTACTGTTGCATTTGAAATGGGAAACTACCTAATGAATTTACGGATAAGATTTCCAATAACTACTGAAGATAAAACAGTTTAAAATATTTGTTCTAGTTAGAAACATTTAGGTACAATTACTTTTCTAATAAATCA
Organism: Ophonus ardosiacus; assembly: GCA_943142095.1. Classification (NCBI taxonomy): domain Eukaryota; kingdom Metazoa; phylum Arthropoda; class Insecta; order Coleoptera; family Carabidae; genus Ophonus; species Ophonus ardosiacus. Next base: position 30,020,646 of record OW964836.1, read on the forward strand.
ATAATTTTCTGAATTTATTCCAATGGTGTATTGTTGTAATCAGTATATTCTTTGTTGTAATCACACACAATTTTGTTCATTATAATACGAATTTCTTATAATCCATACTAAAAAATCACTTTCCTAGAAAGTATTTATTGTTGTATTAAAACATACATGATTATTACAATCAAAGGATTTTTCAATTTTTGCAAGTAACATAAAATTGCTTTTCTTCACTTGATTTATCCTCATAGGTACATCCTTGGGTTCAGCAGTTATTTTCTGTGGTGCATTATTGTACCGATAATTCTAAACTTGATACTGTTTTGTAATTTGAAAATTTTATATTGCAAGGTTATGTTGTTATTGTTTAATATATAAATAATAATCATTACATATATCATGAATAACACTACTCACTGTTAATAAAATACATTTTGCAAGTGTCTAAAGCAGTACACAAAAAATATTATGGCTATTCATACCATAAAACACTCCTGTAAGCCACCATTTCGATGGTTCACGCTTCAATATTCCCAGCGTGAATTAACGCCGGTCAGCGGCGTTAACGTTAAGTAACGCTGAGTTTCAGAATACCACAAGTGTCAAAATCGTCGTTAATTCACGTTAACGCCAGAAGTTAATTAACGCCGAGTTTCAGAATCCCACTGTAAAAGTCATTTTTGTACTCACAACCTCGGAAGTGACATTTGACACACGCTGGCTATAGACAACCGGAAACATCACTTTCCCGGTGCAGTGCACTAGGAAATCAAGCAAAAAACACTGACATTTTCTGGGCATTCTTTAACAACATAATCTTTAAAATAACAAAATATAGTTTATAAAATGGCACTCATACGATTTTCAAGCACCAAAAACCAATAAAAATAAAAAAATTATTAATAAATGATAAATTTGTCTACCATCAGTGCCATCTGTTGGAGAATCTATCATCTGTGGAATGTCAAAATAGAACGTAACCTTTGACAACCTTAAAAATAAATTATCAGATATTACACGTATTACATTGAAAATGAAACTACCAGTAAAATAGAGACGTGCCGAACATTATTCTTTATTTAATTATTTGAAAAGTTGGTAAGTACAACATAAAATATGCTTGACAACTTTTGCTTAATATCTAGAAGTTTAGGGTTAGGTACGAATTTAAATAAAATTAACTTTTTTATGGAATAACAACAATATAATTCCTTACAATCACCGCCGAGAATCCGTTAATACATTTTATCTATTAACAAGTACGGCGTTACTTCCACCTAACAATTATTATTATTATTATTATTATTATTATTATTATTATTATTATTAATAATTTCAGAAATAGACATTTTGACTTTTAATTCTGAAAAAATATGCAAACAATTATGTTTTGGAATCAACAATTTACTTAACAACCGTTGCTATGAAATTGCTGCTGTGCTATTTACTTATATGTTTGCGAATTTTGTACAATCATCTTAACATTTATAATAATGATTTTGTTCGTTACAAAAAGTATTGTACAAACTTCTTGCGGGAAGACGTCATCCACGCATTCGCGCAAATGAAGCCCTCGCTCGCAAGCTCGCTCGTGCCTCAAATAAGCGCTCATGAGGGAAGAGTGTCTTCCCGCACTAAGTATGTAAATAACTATTAACGGAGTATGACGTATCTACCTACATTACATTTTATTTCATCTGTTTCGCATTTTTTGATGAACGTTTGCTATAATTTCTCAATTCTTTCTTTCTTAAAAAAAAAAATCATGTCGTTTTGGTCTTAATAAAAATAAAACAGTAATGACAGGACAGCAACCAATATTTGTCAAAAATGAATATGAAAAACGATATTCCCGATCAAATCCTATTAAAATCTTCGGAAACAAACTGAACATTGATCTCAACAAAAACCGCTAAATGATATAGGAACAAATATTGGCTATTTTACCTCTCGGCAAGAGAGGTATTGGAATCAAGCTAAAAATCGCATGTCCAGATTTTAGTGGATAAACACGTTTTAAGGTCCCTAGAATCCGATTATAACATTTTTTACGATGATGTCCGTGTGTGTGTGTGAATGTATGTGTGGATGTTGACTCCACGGTTTCTCAAATACTATAACTGCAGTTTCCTCAATCTGTCATTCCTGGGAAGAGCTGATTAGAATTTGGTAACAATTGGACAACCGGAAGTAATAGTATGTATAAATAAAAAATCTTCTAAATATTTGGAGTAACGATGATTGACTGGAGATAGACGCTTTTATTAGATTTGAAACCTACGTTTCGACCATGACAATGGTCTTCTTCAGGGTTAAATCATGTCATAAACGATGATGAAGATATTTGTAACATCTGTTAACAAACATCAGTAGATATAATTGACGGGTTCTGGCCCAGATAACGATCTATTACAGATAAGATAAGATTATAAGATAATAGATTTTAAAGATAAGATAAGATTATAAGATAAGAGATTTTAAAGATAAGAGATTTTAAAGATAAGATAAGAGATTTTAAAGATAAGAGATTTTAAAGATAAGAGATTTTAAAGATAAGATATTAAGATAAGAGATTTTAAAGATAAGATAAGAGATGAGGTGACGGCTGCTTGTGAGGTGACGACTGCTTGTGAGGTGACGGCTGCTTGTGAGGTGACGACGTCACAAGAGATGGCGTCACAAACCTTGAGATTTTAAGAATATCTTGAAGTTGGTTCTCAAGAGTTCTTAAGATTTCTTCAAGATGTTCTTATCAGTTTGTAAGATTTTTCCAAGACGTTGTTATCAGTTCTTAAGATTCCTTTAAGACGTTGTTATCAATTCTTAAGATTTCTTCAAGACGTTCTTATCAGTTTGTAAGATTTTTTCAAGACGTTGTTATCATTTCTTAATATTTCTTCAAGACGTTTTTATTAGTTCTTAAGATTCTCTATAAGATGTTTTTTATTATTTTTTGAAGGGTATTAAGTTTGGTGTCTTTTCCCATTAATTCGGGGTCGTAGAATACGATGGTGGTGTTATTTTTACAATAAATTTATAATTTTATAAAATTAATTAATTATTATTACATAAAGAGATAGTATTTCCTGCTAGAGATAAGATTTATTTATTTTGCATGCTACGTTTTCTTTATTATTTCTTAAAAGGTGTTGAGTTGGATGTCTATTTCCACTAATTTGGGTACGTACAATACGATGGTGCAGTTATTTTTACAATAAATTTATAGTTTTATAAAATTGATTTATTATTAATGCATAAAGAGATAACATTTCCTGTTACAGATAAATGAGTAATATTTTTATACATTTTTTACTTGAATATGTTACAAGTTTGCTTGAAGATTAATTTTAAAGAGATAACATTTCCTGTTACAGATAAATGAGTAATATTTTTATACATTTTTTATTTGAATATGTTGTATAAGTACCTAAAGAAAAACAAACAAGTTAAAACACGTCTAATACAATCTAATTTAATTTATACATAACCTATTTTTATTTAGGATACTATATAGTACTGGTTGCATACACATTTATTTCACATTAAAGTAATACAGGTTGCACAAACACACAATTTTACACTTTACACTAGTGTAGTACTAGTTGCATACGCACTTATTTTACATTAAAGTAATACAGGTTGTATACCTTATTTATATAATTATTAAATTAATGGAAACATTAAGAAATACACAATATTAGAGTATAAATAGAGCTTTTATTATTAAGTGTAATATATTAACAAAAATGTTGATTACAAATTGAATTCAATACAATCATTACTAAACTAATTGAAACATTAAAAATATACAGTTATTAAAGTACAAATAAGACTTATTACTAAATACAACATATTAAAAAAACTCCAATTACAAATTAAATTCATTACAATAACAACATGTAACTGACGAATGCCAGTGGAATGCACATGGTACAATAGTTATTATTTTTATCGCATAAAAATTATACATATTATTGTTACTTAAAATTATATGTTTTTTTAATATTAGCATAATACCATTTTTCTGATAATAAATTATTAATACACAAAAAAGAATGAAATAAATTTGGATATTATTGTAAAAGATTTATTTTGCATTTACATACTACTAACAATATTTGTTAATGGATTATAGTTAATTATTTTATCATGTATAATTAAACAATATACAGCTGTATTTTCTGGAACATTTTCATTTGTTTCAAATTCCAATCTTATATCAACTTTACCCGATTTTAATGTTTCACTCTGATGCGAACAATCTATGACTACCAGTGGTGCTGTATTGATAAATTCATGAGGTGTGAATATAGGCTCACATGTTCGTTCATAGTAAGACAACTGAAATTGAGTAAACATTTCATATAACATAGCCCAATGATTATTTTTAATATTTAAATTTAAATTATCATATGGGTACATATCAGAATTTAAATGCAACTTAATATTACTCAAATTACAGTGATCAAATTTACTCATGTCCTTATTAGGCTTGTTTTTGCGATCTGTCTGAAATCCAACAATGATGAAGCGAGGTGTTTCCATTTGTGTTGTAGCTTTGATTGGCCAGGAGTGACGTTGTGTTTTTTGTAGGAGTGGATATTCATGAAGTTCCCAGCTACGAAAAGCTATCTCCAAATTAATGCTCTCCTCTATATACTTCATAAGCATTAGTCTCTCAGCATCGGCTACCGATATATGTGGAATTTTCCAGTGAACTTTACTTAATTCAATTTTTATATTTTCAGTGGCGGCGCTGTTTTCAATTGCATTCACATCAGTACTGCTTCGTATGAGAACTAATTCTTGTTGTAAATTTAGGATAATTTTTTTAAAATCTTCGCAAAATCCTAAAAGCATATTGAGAGGAATGCATACATTGAAATTACCGTGACTATCAACTATTTGTTTAGTATCAACCAAAGGTGACCAACCAGCATTTTGTAAACGTTTACTTTCATTTATATTGTAGGAGACGTAACCTTTCATAGTTGAAGTAATTCCTGGATTTCGAACCCTATCTATTACTATCCCTCCAATTTCATATCGAATTTCACTAAATAAAAATGCAAATGCATTGTTAATTAATTTAGCTGTGGTCGATACTTTATTATCATTCGTGAGAAGTTTACCCTCAATATAAAGTATACTATTCCATGGTAGAGTATACAAGTCTTGTTGCTGTATTGGAATTCGAATTTCATCATTATTGTTTAAAGTTGTGGAAGCATACGGTTGGTGCGTGTGCTTTTCAGCATGACTGATTGAATCATCAAATAAGGCCTTGTCTGATACGTTTAATACATTACAGTTCATTTTGATGAATGCAGAGAATATTTTTTAGATTTTTTATAATGAACTTCAATCCAAATAATAAATGTTTTTATTCACTTTCTTTGTTTATTGTTGTCCCGATTGAACTTTAAACCCAAGTGATTTTAGAAACTGATAATTGATGGATGTTAACCCTTCAACAGTCTTCTTTTGAGTGATGTAATTATAGTTTCGAGCAGTATTTGTATGCTTGCGAGCAGTATGATTAAAATTAATCCCCATTTTGTTTTTTAAGATGTAGTCTTACCGTTATGTCTTCTCCTCTGAAATTAATTAACTTTCCGTCTTGGTCAACTATTTTAAGGGTTAAAGAATCTATTACACGCGTGCTAATTGGTAAATAGATTATTTGATTTGGAGCCTCTATAATTTTGAATCCTGGCGGGACGCGCGGGAAAAATTCATGAATTATATGCACATTTTTACTATTTGAATAAGAATTTATAGTTATGCTACACTCAATACACACTGCATTTACTTTAATTATAGAAACTGGGTTGTCAGATTCATGTGATTTATTAGCCTCTAATCGACGAGGTTTAAACCCTAGAATATTACCAATTGAATCCTCCGGTACAAAATTTATCTCCTTATTGCTTTTAATTTCACACTTAAGAGTATTGTTATTTGCTACAATGTTTAATTTGGTATTTGTATCTAACTTTTTGGTTAAAAATTTATTTATATCTTCAATTTCGTAAGAACCTTCTGGAATAGTAATTACATGACTACCAATATAAAATTTATCATTTTCAATATTTGGTATAGCATTATAAACTTCAAAACTTATTAAACCAAGAACATATTCCGATTTATCGTCAAGTACAATCGGCGGATAAAAGGTTTTATTTATAATTGATTTATTATGAAAAAGCGTAAATGTGTATGGCATGATGGTTCAATTAATACTGAAGGGTAATTATAATTATTTTTATAAAAATGCTAAACATAAAAGATAATATTTTAGTTTGTTTGCTGGCGCTGGGTTTTCATAACTGTCAAAACAGTTTTTAGTATATTCACTAGCGAAAACTCGGCTACGCCGAGTATTCCCTAGGGCTCCGCCAATAGTGTTTTATAATAGTTTTACGTACGTCCAATCCGTCTAGGAACAATTTAAACGCAAAGTGCTAACGCTAAGAGTCTTTCAAAATATTTTTTTCCCGCCCACCCAAACAGCCCACCCAAACTGCCCACGCAACTTGCCCACCCAAAATGCCCACCCAAACTGCCCACGCACCCTGCCCACCCAAAATGCCCACGCACCCTGCCCACCCAAACTGCCCACGCAACCTGCCCACCCAAAATGCCCACGCAACCTGACCACTCAAACTGCCCACGCAACCTGGCCACCCAAACTGCCCACCCAAATTGCTCACGCAACCTGCCCACCCAAAATGCCCACGCAACCTGCCTACCCAAAATGCCCACGCAAACTTCCGCACGCAGCCTGTACACCCAATCTGCCCACGCAACCTGCCCACTCAATCTGCCCACCCAAACTTCCCACGCAACATGCCTCCCTAAACTGACTGTTTTGACATTTCTGCATGGCAACCCTTGACGATACCTCTCATTTGATACCAAACTCGACATGGTTCTGACAACTTTATATAAAATACAAAAGCCAATCGAGCTGTCAAATTTTTGACACTTCTGCAAGACAGCCCTCGACAATATCTCTCATTTGATACCAAACACGACATGGTTCTGACAACTTTAAGCAAAAAACAAAAGCCGATCGAGCTGTCAATTTCTTGACATTTCTGCATGGCAGCCCTTGACGATACCTCTCATTTGATATCAAACACGACATGATTCTGACAACTTTATGCAAAAAACAAAAGCCGATGGAGCTGTCAAATTTTTGACATATGTGCATGGAAGCCCTTAACGATACCTCTCATTTGATACCAAACCCGACATGATTCTAACAACTTAATGCAAAAAACAAAAGCCGATGGAGCTGTCAAATTTTTAACGTTTCTGCATGGCAGCCCTTGGCGATACCTCTCATTTGATACCAAACACGACATGATTCTGACAACTTTACGCAAAAAACAAAAGCCGATCGAGCTATCAAATTTTTGACATTTCTACAAGGCAGCCTTTGACAATACCTCTCATTTGATATCAAACACAACATGATTCTGACAACTTTATGCAAAAAACAAAAGCCGACCGAGCTGTCAAATTTTTGACATTACTGCATGGCAGCCCTTGACGTTACCTTTCATTTGATACCAAACACGACATGGTTCTGACAACTTTAAGCAAAAAACAAAAGCCGATCGAGCTGTCAAATTTTTTACAATTCTGCATGACAGCCCTTGACGTTACCTTTCATTTGATACCAAACACGACATGGTTCTTACAACTTTAAGCAAAAAACAAAAGCCGACCGAGCTGTCAAATTTTTGACATTTCTGCATGACAGCCCTTGACGTTACCTTTCATTTGATACCAAACACGACATGGTTCTGACAACGTTAAGCAAAAAACAAAAGCCGATCGAGCTGTCAAATTTTTGACATTTCTGCATGACAGCCCTTGACGTTACCTTTCATTTGATACCAAACACGACATGGTTCTGACAACTTTAAGCAAAAAACAAAAGCCGATCGAGCTGTCAAATTTTTGACATTTCTGCATGACAGCCCTTGACGTTACCTTTCATTTGATACCAAACACGACATGGTTCTGACAACTTTAAGCAAAAAACAAAAGACGATGGGACTGCGAAATTCATGACATTGGAATATTTGTTTTTTACTTAGTTATGTATGGGATGTTTGGCAACACTTTGGAAATGCACATGAATCACGGACATGAACCTTCAAAAATTTAAATTTTTAAATATAATGTTTTAGGCCTTTTAAACTACTATGGAACAACCGCCCATTGCCATAATGCATGTTTATGAATTTCACTTTTTTCAAAATGTCCTTATTTTATAAATAATTCCATTTAAATGTTCTGAATGACATGTCAAAGAAACGTTCTTCGTCTTAAATTTATCAAAGAAGACTAAATTTTTGATTTCAAATTGTTTCAAAAAGCCAAAATACGACCTTTATAAATATTTTACACAAAAACTATGCACCGTACAGAAAAATGACCTATTACCAGGAAATCAAGTTGAGTTATTCTCTACATCTTGGAAAAATTTTCATTAAAATCACTCGCACCGTTTAGTCTGTACAGGCGAATAAAATTTTCGCGATCGTCGTGTTGAATTCAATATAGAAATATATATAGATAGTGAATCTACCCGTTTAGAATAAAAGACTAGCGTAAACTCGGCTACGCCGAGTATACCCTAGGGCTCCGCCGATAGTGTTTTATAATAGTTTTACGTACGTCCAATCCGTCTAGGAACAATTTAAACGCAAAGTGCTAACGCTAAGAGTCTTTCAAAATATTTTTTTCTCGCCCACCCAAACAGCCCACGCAAACTGCCCACCCAAACTGCTCACGCAACCTGCCCACGCAACCTGCCCACCCAAAATGCCAACCCAAAATGCCAACCCAAACTGCCGCACGCAACCTGCCCATCCAATCTGCCCAAGCAATTTGCCCAAGCAATTTGCCCACGCAACCTGCCCACTTAATCTGCCCACTCAACTTGCCCACCCAACATGCCTCCCTAAACTGATTTTGACATTTCTGCATGGAAGCCCTCGGCGATACCTCCCATTTGATAAAAAACACGACATGGTTCTGACAACTTTAAGCAAAAAACAAAAGCCGGTCGAGCTGTCAAATTTTTTACATTTCTGCAAAGACAGCCCTCAACGATACCTCTCGTTTCATTCCAAACACGACATGATTCTGACAAGTTTATGCAAAAAACAAAATCTGATCGAGCTGTCAAATTTTTGACATTTCTGTAAGGCAGCCCTTGACGATATCTCTCATTTGATATCAAACACGACATGATTCTGACAACTTTCTGTAAAAAGTAAAAGCCTACCGAGCTGTCAAATTTTTGACATTACTGCATGGCAGCCCTTGACGTTACCTATCATTTGATACCAAACACGACATGGTTCTGACAACTTTAAACAAAAAAAAAGCCGATCAAGCTGTTAAATTTTTGACATTTCTGCATGGCAGCCCTCGACGATGCCTCTCATTTGATACCAAACACGACATGGTTCTGACAACTTTAAGCAAAAAACAAAAGCCAATCGAACTGTCAAATTTTTGACATTTCTGCAAGACAGCCCTTGACGTTACCTTTCATTTGATACCAAACACAACATGATTCTAACAACTTTAAGCAAAAAACAAAAGCCGATCGAGCTATCAAATATTTGACATTTCTGCATGACAGCCCTTGACGATACCTCTCATTTGATACCAAAATCGACATGATTCTAACAACTTTAAAGCAAAAAAACAAAAGCCGATGGAGCTGTCAAATTTTTGACATTTCTGCATAGCAGCCCTTGACGAACCCTCTCATTTGATACCAAACACGACATAGTTCTAACAACTTTATGCAAAAAACAAAAGCCAAGCGAGCTGTCAAATTTTTGACATTTCTGCATGACAGCCCTTGACGTTACCTTTCATTTGATACCAAACACATAATTCTGACAACTTTATGCAAAAAACAAAAGCCGATCGAGCTTTCAAAATTTTGACATTTCTGCATGGCAGCCCTTGACGAACCCTCTCATTTGATACCAAACACGACATGGTTCTGACAACTTTAAGCAAAAAACAAAAGCCGATCGAGCTGTCAATTTTTTAACATTTCTGCATGACAGCCCTTGACGGTACCTTTCATTTGATACCAAACACGACATGTTTCTGACAACTTTAAGCAAAAAACAAAAGCCGATCGAGCTGTCAAATTTTTGACATTTCTGCATTTCACCCCTTGACGAACCCTCTCATTTGATACCAAACACGACATGGTTCTGACAACTTTAAGCAAAAAACAAAAGCCGATCGAGCTGTCAAATTTTTGACATTTCTGCATTTCACCCCTTGACAAACCCTCTCATTTGATACCAAACACGACATGGTTCTGACAACTTTAAGCAAAAAACAAAAGCCGATCGAGCTGTCAAATTCTTGACATTGGAATATTTGTTTTTTACTTAGTTATTTATGGGATGTTTAGCAACACTTTGGAAATGTACATGAATCACGGACATGAACCTCCAAAAATTTTAATTTTTAAATATAATGTTTTAGGCCTTTTAAACTACTATGGAATAACCGCCCATTGCCATAATGTATGTTTATTAATTTAACTTCTTTCAAAATGGCCTTATTTTATAAATAATTCCATTTAAATGTTCTGATTGACATGTCAAAGAAACGTTCTTCGTCTTAAATTTTTCAAAGAAGACTAAATTTTTGATTTCAAATTGTTTCAAAAAGCCAAAATACGACCTTTAAAAATTTTTTACACAAAAACTATGCACCGTATAGAAAATTGACCTATTACCAGGAAATCAAGTTGAGTTATTCTCTACACCTTGGAAAAATTTTCATTAAAATCGCTCTTACCGTTTAGTCTGTACAGGCGAATAAAATTTCCCCGATCGTCTTGATGAATTCAATATAGAAATATATACTAGCGAAAACTCGGCTACGCCGAGTATTCCCTAGGGCTCCGCCGATAGTGTTTTATAATAGTTGTACGTATGTCCAATCCGTCTAGGAACAATTTAAATGCAAAGTGCTACCGCTAAGAGTTTTTCAAAATATTTTTTTCCCGCCCACCCAAACAGCCCACGCAACCTGTCCACCCAAACTGCCCACGCAATCTGCCCACCCAAAGTGCCCACGCAACCTGCCCACCCAACCTGCCCACTCAAACTGCCCACGCAACCTGCCCACCCAAAATGCCCACTCAACCTGCTTACCTTTCATTTGATACTAAACACGACATAATTCTGACAACTTTAAACAAAAAACAAAAGCCGATCGAGCTGTCAAAATTTTGACATTTCTGCATGACAGCCCTTATTGTTACCTTTCATTTGATACCAAACACGACATGTTTCTGACAACTTAAAGTAAAAAACAAAAGCCAATCGAGCTGTCAAATTTTTGACATTTCTGCATGGCAGCTCTTGACGTTACCTTTCATTTGATACCAAACACGACATAATTCTGACAACTTTAAGGAAAAAACAAAAGCCAATCGAGCTGTCAAATTTTTGACATTTCTGCATGGCAGCCCTTGACGAACACTCTCATTTGATACCAAACACGACATGGTTCTGACAACTTTAAGCAAAAAACAAAAGCCGATCGAGCTGTCAATTTATTTACATTTCTGCATGGCAGCCCTTGTCGATACCTCTCATTTGATACCAAACACGACATAGTTCTGACAACTTTAAGCAAAAAACAAAATCTAATCGAGCTGTCAAATTTTTGACATTTCTGCATGGCAGCCCTTGACGAACACTCTCATTTGATACCAAACACGACATGGTTCTGACAACTTTAAGCAAAAAACAAAAGCCGATCGAGCTGTCAAATTTTTGACATTTTTGCATGACAGCCCGTGACGTTACCTTTCATTTGATACCAAACACGATATGGTTCTGACAACTTTATAGCAAAAAACAAAAGCCGATGGAGCTGTCAAATTTTTGACATTTCTGCATAGCAGCCCTTGACGAACCCTCTCATTTGATATCAAACACGACATGGTTCTAACAACTTTAAGCAAAAAACAAATGCCGATCGAGCTGTCAAATTTTTGACATTTCTGCATGACAGCCCTTGACGTTACCTTTGATTTGATACCAAACACGACATGGTTCTGACAACTTTAAGCAAAAAACAAAAGCCGATCGAGCTGTCAAATTTTTGATATTTCTGCATGACAGCCCTTGATGTTACCTTTCATTTGATACCAAACACGACTTGGTTCTGACAACTTTAAACAAAAAAACAAAAGACGATGGGGCTTTGAAATTCCTGACATTGGAATATTTGTTTTTTACTTAGTTATTTATGGGATGTTTGGCAACACTTTGGAAATGTACATGAATCACGGAAATGAACCTTCAAAAAATTTAATTTTTAAATATAATGTTTTAGGTCTTTTAAACTACTATGGAATAACCGCCCATTGCCATAATGTGTATTTATGAATTTAAATTTTTTCAAAATGTCCTTATTTTATAAATAATGCCATTTAAATGTTTTGATTGACATGTCAAAGAAACGTTCTTCGTCTTAAATTTTTCAAAGAAGACTAAATTTTTGATTTCAAATTGTTTCAAAAAGCTAAAATACGACCTTTAAAAATTTTTTACACAAAAACTATGCACCGTACAGAAAAATGACCTATTACCAGGAAATCAAGTTGAATTATTCTCTACATCTTGGAAAAATTTTCATTAAAATCGCTCTTACCGTTTAGTCTGTACAGGCGAATAAAATTTCCCCGATCGTCTTGATGAATTCAATATAGAAATATATATAGATAGTGAATCTACCCGTTTAGAATAAAAGACTAGCGTAAACTCGGCTACGCCGAGTATACCCTAGGGCTCCGCCGATAGTGTTTTATAATAGTTTTACGTACGTCCAATCCGTCTAGGAACAATTTAAACGCAAAGTGCTAACGCTAAGAGTCTTTCAAAATATTTTTTTCTCGCCCACCCAAACAGCCCACGCAAACTGCCCACCCAAACTGCTCACGCAACCTGCCCACGCAACCTGCCCACCCAAAATGCCAACCCAAAATGCCAACCCAAACTGCCGCACGCAACCTGCCCATCCAATCTGCCCAAGCAATTTGCCCAAGCAATTTGCCCACGCAACCTGCCCACTTAATCTGCCCACTCAACTTGCCCACCCAACATGCCTCCCTAAACTGATTTTGACATTTCTGCATGGAAGCCCTCGGCGATACCTCCCATTTGATAAAAAACACGACATGGTTCTGACAACTTTAAGCAAAAAACAAAAGCCGGTCGAGCTGTCAAATTTTTTACATTTCTGCAAAGACAGCCCTCAACGATACCTCTCGTTTCATTCCAAACACGACATGATTCTGACAAGTTTATGCAAAAAACAAAATCTGATCGAGCTGTCAAATTTTTGACATTTCTGTAAGGCAGCCCTTGACGATATCTCTCATTTGATATCAAACACGACATGATTCTGACAACTTTCTGTAAAAAGTAAAAGCCTACCGAGCTGTCAAATTTTTGACATTACTGCATGGCAGCCCTTGACGTTACCTATCATTTGATACCAAACACGACATGGTTCTGACAACTTTAAACAAAAAAAAAGCCGATCAAGCTGTTAAATTTTTGACATTTCTGCATGGCAGCCCTCGACGATGCCTCTCATTTGATACCAAACACGACATGGTTCTGACAACTTTAAGCAAAAAACAAAAGCCAATCGAACTGTCAAATTTTTGACATTTCTGCAAGACAGCCCTTGACGTTACCTTTCATTTGATACCAAACACAACATGATTCTAACAACTTTAAGCAAAAAACAAAAGCCGATCGAGCTATCAAATATTTGACATTTCTGCATGACAGCCCTTGACGATACCTCTCATTTGATACCAAAATCGACATGATTCTAACAACTTTAAAGCAAAAAAACAAAAGCCGATGGAGCTGTCAAATTTTTGACATTTCTGCATAGCAGCCCTTGACGAACCCTCTCATTTGATACCAAACACGACATAGTTCTAACAACTTTATGCAAAAAACAAAAGCCAAGCGAGCTGTCAAATTTTTGACATTTCTGCATGACAGCCCTTGACGTTACCTTTCATTTGATACCAAACACATAATTCTGACAACTTTATGCAAAAAACAAAAGCCGATCGAGCTTTCAAAATTTTGACATTTCTGCATGGCAGCCCTTGACGAACCCTCTCATTTGATACCAAACACGACATGGTTCTGACAACTTTAAGCAAAAAACAAAAGCCGATCGAGCTGTCAATTTTTTAACATTTCTGCATGACAGCCCTTGACGGTACCTTTCATTTGATACCAAACACGACATGTTTCTGACAACTTTAAGCAAAAAACAAAAGCCGATCGAGCTGTCAAATTTTTGACATTTCTGCATTTCACCCCTTGACGAACCCTCTCATTTGATACCAAACACGACATGGTTCTGACAACTTTAAGCAAAAAACAAAAGCCGATCGAGCTGTCAAATTTTTGACATTTCTGCATTTCACCCCTTGACAAACCCTCTCATTTGATACCAAACACGACATGGTTCTGACAACTTTAAGCAAAAAACAAAAGCCGATCGAGCTGTCAAATTCTTGACATTGGAATATTTGTTTTTTACTTAGTTATTTATGGGATGTTTAGCAACACTTTGGAAATGTACATGAATCACGGACATGAACCTCCAAAAATTTTAATTTTTAAATATAATGTTTTAGGCCTTTTAAACTACTATGGAATAACCGCCCATTGCCATAATGTATGTTTATTAATTTAACTTCTTTCAAAATGGCCTTATTTTATAAATAATTCCATTTAAATGTTCTGATTGACATGTCAAAGAAACGTTCTTCGTCTTAAATTTTTCAAAGAAGACTAAATTTTTGATTTCAAATTGTTTCAAAAAGCCAAAATACGACCTTTAAAAATTTTTTACACAAAAACTATGCACCGTATAGAAAATTGACCTATTACCAGGAAATCAAGTTGAGTTATTCTCTACACCTTGGAAAAATTTTCATTAAAATCGCTCTTACCGTTTAGTCTGTACAGGCGAATAAAATTTCCCCGATCGTCTTGATGAATTCAATATAGAAATATATACTAGCGAAAACTCGGCTACGCCGAGTATTCCCTAGGGCTCCGCCGATAGTGTTTTATAATAGTTGTACGTATGTCCAATCCGTCTAGGAACAATTTAAATGCAAAGTGCTACCGCTAAGAGTTTTTCAAAATATTTTTTTCCCGCCCACCCAAACAGCCCACGCAACCTGTCCACCCAAACTGCCCACGCAATCTGCCCACCCAAAGTGCCCACGCAACCTGCCCACCCAACCTGCCCACTCAAACTGCCCACGCAACCTGCCCACCCAAAATGCCCACTCAACCTGCTTACCTTTCATTTGATACTAAACACGACATAATTCTGACAACTTTAAACAAAAAACAAAAGCCGATCGAGCTGTCAAAATTTTGACATTTCTGCATGACAGCCCTTATTGTTACCTTTCATTTGATACCAAACACGACATGTTTCTGACAACTTAAAGTAAAAAACAAAAGCCAATCGAGCTGTCAAATTTTTGACATTTCTGCATGGCAGCTCTTGACGTTACCTTTCATTTGATACCAAACACGACATAATTCTGACAACTTTAAGGAAAAAACAAAAGCCAATCGAGCTGTCAAATTTTTGACATTTCTGCATGGCAGCCCTTGACGAACACTCTCATTTGATACCAAACACGACATGGTTCTGACAACTTTAAGCAAAAAACAAAAGCCGATCGAGCTGTCAATTTATTTACATTTCTGCATGGCAGCCCTTGTCGATACCTCTCATTTGATACCAAACACGACATAGTTCTGACAACTTTAAGCAAAAAACAAAATCTAATCGAGCTGTCAAATTTTTGACATTTCTGCATGGCAGCCCTTGACGAACACTCTCATTTGATACCAAACACGACATGGTTCTGACAACTTTAAGCAAAAAACAAAAGCCGATCGAGCTGTCAAATTTTTGACATTTTTGCATGACAGCCCGTGACGTTACCTTTCATTTGATACCAAACACGATATGGTTCTGACAACTTTATAGCAAAAAACAAAAGCCGATGGAGCTGTCAAATTTTTGACATTTCTGCATAGCAGCCCTTGACGAACCCTCTCATTTGATATCAAACACGACATGGTTCTAACAACTTTAAGCAAAAAACAAATGCCGATCGAGCTGTCAAATTTTTGACATTTCTGCATGACAGCCCTTGACGTTACCTTTGATTTGATACCAAACACGACATGGTTCTGACAACTTTAAGCAAAAAACAAAAGCCGATCGAGCTGTCAAATTTTTGATATTTCTGCATGACAGCCCTTGATGTTACCTTTCATTTGATACCAAACACGACTTGGTTCTGACAACTTTAAACAAAAAACAAAAGACGATGGGGCTTTGAAATTCCTGACATTGGAATATTTGTTTTTTACTTAGTTATTTATGGGATGTTTGGCAACACTTTGGAAATGTACATGAATCACGGAAATGAACCTTCAAAAAATTTAATTTTTAAATATAATGTTTTAGGTCTTTTAAACTACTATGGAATAACCGCCCATTGCCATAATGTGTATTTATTAATTTAAATTTTTTCAAAATGTCCTTATTTTATAAATAATGCCATTTAAATGTTTTGATTGACATGTCAAAGAAACGTTCTTCGTCTTAAATTTTTCAAAGAAGACTAAATTTTTGATTTCAAATTGTTTCAAAAAGCTAAAATACGACCTTTAAAAATTTTTTACACAAAAACTATGCACCGTACAGAAAAATGACCTATTACCAGGAAATCAAGTTGAGTTATTCTCTACATCTTGGAAAAATTTTCATTAAAATCGCTCTTACCGTTTAGTCTGTACAGGCGAATAAAATTTCCCCGATCGTCTTGATGAATTCAATATAGAAATATATATAGATAGTGAATGTACCCGTTTAGAATAAAAGATAGATAGTGAATCTACCCGTTTAGAATAAAAGATAATATTTATAATAATTTTATTATGGAAAAGTAAAGTTACCCATCAGTATACCGAAACATTGAATTTATATTTATAGGAATATCAGGAAACTAATTTTGTACAAATTCATAATTAATTGTAGTAAATTCACATTTAGATATTTCTACTAAACTACAGTAACTATTAACTGTTTTGAATTGTCATTCAACATTAGTTTTACTTATCCAACTATTGTGTTTATTATCAAATCCAAGCCATTTAACAAGTACCATATCACCCTTCCTTTTTAAAATTTTTTCAACAAGATATACATTAGGATACTTTACTCTTTGTAATTCATATTCATAAAATCCCCCTTTTATAATTTGTCCCGACTGGTCTTTAAGAATATAAGTAATAGGATTTGTTACTTGAATCGAATGTATATTAAAAATTTCATTAGACCAATTAGGAGTATAACCTTTCACAAAAGCCCCTCTATATTTGCTTATACGCACAAAATCACCCAATTTAAATTTTCCTTTTCCAACCATTTTAATATTACTGTAAACACTGTTAAGAAGTAATTTTTCATTCTTTTTACTAACATCAATAGGTTTCATATTAATAGTTCTGTGCTTTGTATTATTATACTTTTTTGTAAGTTTAGGTAATAGACTCAACCACTTATATGTACCCTGTAAACTAAACTCTTTCCACATCATTGATTTTATGGTACGATTAACTCGCTCAACAACAGATGCCTTTTTAGTACTATAGCTTGAATAATGATTAATATTATATTTACTCATTAAATTTTGAAAATTTTGATTATAAAATTCTTTTCCGAGATCAGTTTGTAAATTTTGAGGAATTCGATTACTACCAAGCAAAATACTTTTCATAGCATCTGAAATTTCAGACCCTGTTTTGTTTTTCACAGGTTTGGTCCACAAAAATTTGGAAAATACATCAATTACAACTAAAATGTATCGATATCCTTTATTTATTCTAGCATAAGGAATCATTTCAACTAAATCCGCTTGAAATAAGTCATCTATTTCTTTTGTAATAACACGCCTTCTGGGAAAATGCACTCGCGCTGGTCTATGTAATTCTTCCACAATTTCGCGTTTAATTTTGGACATAATTAACAGATGTTTCCAGTATAATTTCCATATATAATTCACTAGTTTTTAAGCTAACAGGGCTGGGATATATTGTCAATTTATCTCCTTTTACAACATCTTTATTAACTATTATTGAAATACGGGGATTCTCATTAATTCGATAGTTTAGTCGTTCGTTTGGAATATTTAAATTAATTTGAATTATTTTACCAGTACAAGGTAAATTGTAAAAAGACAAATTAGGGCTATTTATTATATTATAAATATCACCTTGTAGTTTTAATTTTAAATTAATAACAATGGTGGATTTTAAATTATTTTTCACTTTAACCAATTCCACTTTAAATTTATTTTCTAGTATATTTATTTTATTTATACAGCCAAATTCTAATTCCTTAATTTGTTTTGAAACAAGAGATAATAAATTATTAGAATATTTTTTAGTTTTATAATGCTCAATATGACGACCGAACTTGTCAAGAGTCATTATAGCACTGTCGCTATTTTATAACACCCGCTTCTTTTAATTCCTCAATTATTGATATAATTTCATTATTATGACCTGTATGACCGGCATCACGTGACGCAATTAAAAGACGCAGTCTATCAACCAATTCATTCACATTATCCCAGTATACATACTCCACTCGTTTTTTAGTTAATTTTTTTAAATAACTTCCACCTGACGTGGAACTTGGTTTTTTAGATATTGAACTTATATATCTTAAAGCTGGACTCCCTCCTGACGTAGAACTTGATTTTTTAGAAATTGAACTTATTTTTTTAGAAATTGGGGCAACTTTCTTCCGAGGGTCTAACATTGGGGCAATAATGGAAGTATACTTCTGAGATCTGTTCCCCGCAACTTGCTCACTGTCACTATAATTTCGACGGGCAGCGTTTGTTCTTTTTACAATATCAACATAATTTTTACGATCAGTCTCCGTATATCCTATCGGCTGTTTTTTAAATAACAGCTCATATAAACCTGGTGTTCCAATATACTTTAGATCTTGTATAACTATATCCTTACCCACAATTTTTAACTCAGAATCGCCTATAGAAAATTTATCAGTATTTACATCATGACGCACGCCATATTTGAAATCATATGAATCTTTGTTATCTGTTATCATTTCTTCAACATATTGTCGAGGTAATGGATCGTACTGATCTAAATACTCCCTAAATGAGGGCTCCTGAGTTAAATTCAAAATATCCTCTCTAGTTAATGATGGACGACTTTCAATCATGGATGACTGATTTTCAATAAATACGTCATCATCCTCACCCTCATCCATTGATTCTGCCACTACACTTGTTTCTAAAAATTTAGGACCCAATAAAGTTTCATTTTTGTTAGATATTTTCTCCTCCTCTTCATCCTCCTCCTTTACTTCTTCTTTTGGTTCACTTTTAACTTCTTGTTTTATATTGGCCATTGGTAAATGAACTGCAATATCTTTTAAAGATTTAATTATTGGTTTATACTGCGATTCTAACTCAATTTTTCTATGTAATGCACCAAGCTTAAGGTTTTTAAGCTTCTGTTTAATAATATTCCGGGTATTAATTATATCCTTTGTTAATTTTTCATTCATTTTTAATAACAATAACAGGTAAAAACAGATCCAATAGCAGATAATCAGCTCACAACCAGATAAAAAACAGATCTAACAGCTGTATAAACAAATAAAAACAGATCCAATAGCAGATGATCAGCTCACAACCAGTTAAAAACAAATCTAATAGCTGTATAAACAACCAGATAAAAAACAGATCTAACAGCTGTATAAACAAGTAAAAAACAGATCCAATAGCAGATAATCAGCTCACAACCAGTTAAAAACAAATCTAATAGCTGTATAAACAAGTCAAAAAACAGGTATGATTTAAATTTAATCTGACGTTGTTCTATTTACCCTGTTTTAGATGTTTACAAAACAACAACTAACTGTTATCTGAAGCTCTTGAGCTTGAGGCACTATTATTTATTATAATATACTGATCAAAGCCTTTACGGTAACGCCCTACATTTAAACCACTTTCTTTATTAATAACCAGAAAACCATACTTGTCTTGCCAGCAAAAAGAACAAATATTCTTAAACTTTTCATATGGTAAATCTGTATTCACGTGATCAGTATATACATGTTTTAAATTCATATCATCTTGTTTAAATAATATTAGCAGGTTAACATTATCCCGTATAAGATGTTTGGGAATTCTGGCATACGTCTGACATAAATAAAAACAATCTATAGCCTTATGGCGACCCATACAAAAGTATTCTCTAATTACATCCTGTTTATCGCACGCTACATCATCAAATATAAACACAGAGTTGCATTGCGCATTACACGGCTTCTCAATATCTACGTTTTCATTATATGCAAAGCAACCTATTCCTTCAATAGGTTTTAGCAACATTTCTAAATACTTATATTTGGGTTGGAATAATGATTTTGAGTATATATAGACATTCGAAAAACATAGACCATTTTCATGCTCCAAAAGTGCAATCATAACATTTGTTTTACCGCATCCAGAAGGACCTGCTATAATACATCTAACTATACCCGGTAACAACGAACTATGACGCGGTTTACTACTAGCATTCATAAAATCATAATTCTTAACCTCAAGATTATTACTTTGCTTTACGGTCTGCATTTTCATATAAATAAGTGTGCACCGTTAATTTAGCTCTGTTCGTCACTGACTGCGGAAAAGGTGAAACGTGTGCTGCTTAAATAGTCATAATGAGGGTGCAAAACAAGAAATCTGACAAAAGTTTGTCATTCCCCCATGTAGTTAATCGCGCGCGAAAAGCAATAAAAACAAAAAATAACTCAGATATAAATAAGTCTGCAAAAATTGCTTTTCGTACGATTAAAAAAATAAAGCAAAAAATAAAAAAACCAAGAGTTGTATCTGTACCGAAAACTGGAGGGTTCCTACCGTTAATTCCAATTTTTGCCGGCTTGAGTGCTCTAGGTGCACTTGGGGGTGGAGCTGCGGGTATTGCAAAAGCTGTTCACGACGCGCAAGCTGCCACAGAACAATTAAAAGAAGCTCAACGCCATAATAAAATAATTGAAGCCATCGCCATGGGTAAAGGTCTCTATTTAAAACCATATCGAAAAGGACTTGGACTCTATTTAAAAAAAAACTCCTCATAAAATTACCATCGCGGGCATTAAGTAATATTGATCTTCAAAAATATGCAAAAGAACTAAAAATTCCATTTTTTAGAGGGGTATTTATGAGAAATAATTTGCCTATAAAAGTAAATCGTAACGAATGCGCCATTGTTAATTTGGATAACAGTAACGGATTGGGGTCGCACTGGGTAGCTTATAAAAAACGTAATAATTTAGTTATATATTTTGACAGTTATGGAAACCTAGCGCCACCAAAGGAACTAGTTAGTTATTTTGGAAACAGGTGTTCAGTACACTACAATTACAGTAGATATCAACCTGATAATAGTGTAAAATGTGGTCATTTATGTTTAGCATTTTTATATGAAAAAATATAATTATCCCTCAGTATTAAATATTATCTAGCTAATGTTAAAAAAGAACATGTAATTTTAAGTAACAATGATGTGTATACATAAATGTTTTACAATAATACTCAAATTTATTTCATTCTTTTTTGTGTATTAATAATTTATTATCAGAAAAATGGTATTATGCTAATATTAAAAAAACATATAATTTTAAGTAACAATAATATGTATAATTTTTATGCGATAAAAATAATAACTATTGTACCATGTGCATTCCACTGGCATTCGTCAGTTACATGTTGTTATTGTAATGAATTTAATTTGTAATTGGAGTTTTTTTAATATGTTGTATTTAGTAATAAGTCTTATTTGTACTTTAATAACTGTATATTTTTAATGTTTCAATTAGTTTAGTAATGATTGTATTGAATTCAATTTGTAATCAACATTTTTGTTAATATATTACACTTAATAATAAAAGCTCTATTTATACTCTAATATTGTGTATTTCTTAATGTTTCCATTAATTTAATAATTATATAAATAAGGTATACAACCTGTATTACTTTAATGTAAAATAAGTGCGTATGCAACTAGTACTACACTAGTGTAAAGTGTAAAATTGTGTGTTTGTGCAACCTGTATTACTTTAATGTGAAATAAATGTGTATGCAACCAGTACTATATAGTATCCTAAATAAAAATAGGTTATGTATAAATTAAATTAGATTGTATTAGACGTGTTTTAACTTGTTTGTTTTTCTTTAGGTACTTATACAACATATTCAAATAAAAAATGTATAAAAATATTACTCATTTATCTGTAACAGGAAATGTTATCTCTTTAAAATTAATCTTCAAGCAAACTTGTAACATATTCAAGTAAAAAATGTATAAAAATATTACTCATTTATCTGTAACAGGAAATGTTATCTCTTTATGCATTAATAATAAATCAATTTTATAAAACTATAAATTTATTGTAAAAATAACTGCACCATCGTATTGTACGTACCCAAATTAGTGGAAATAGACATCCAACTCAACACCTTTTAAGAAATAATAAAGAAAACGTAGCATGCAAAATAAATAAATCTTATCTCTAGCAGGAAATACTATCTCTTTATGTAATAATAATTAATTAATTTTATAAAATTATAAATTTATTGTAAAAATAACACCACCATCGTATTCTACGACCCCGAATTAATGGGAAAAGACACCAAACTTAATACCCTTCAAAAAATAATAAAAAAACATCTTATAGAGAATCTTAAGAACTAATAAAAACGTCTTGAAGAAATCTTAAGAAATGATAACAACGTCTTGAAAAAATCTTACAAACTGATAAGAACGTCTTGAAGAAATCTTAAGAATTGATAACAACGTCTTAAAGGAATCTTAAGAACTGATAACAACGTCTTGGAAAAATCTTACAAACTGATAAGAACATCTTGAAGAAATCTTAAGAACTCTTGAGAACCAACTTCAAGATATTCTTAAAATCTCAAGGTTTGTGACGCCATCTCTTGTGACGTCGTCACCTCACAAGCAGCCGTCACCTCACAAGCAGTCGTCACCTCACAAGCAGCCGTCACCTCATCTCTTATCTTATCTTTAAAATCTCTTATCTTAATATCTTATCTTTAAAATCTCTTATCTTTAAAATCTCTTATCTTTAAAATCTCTTATCTTATCTTTAAAATCTCTTATCTTTAAAATCTCTTATCTTATAATCTTATCTTATCTTTAAAATCTCTTATCTTATAATCTTATCTTATCTGTAATAGATCGTTATCTGGGCCAGAACCCGTCAATTATATCTACTAACATCGAAATACAATATGTGAATTACACGTATAATATTGATGAAAAACAACTTTTGTTTTATATAAATATATAATGTAACGGACCAGATAGAATGTAAAACTTCTCCACACTTCTAAATATTATTTTTTGAAAATATGTATATTACAAATACTGAAGAACATAAAAATCTCCAGTATTCACTTGATAACGATTGGAGATTTTATCAATCGAAACGTTGTGTAACTCAAAAAAAATAAAGACAATGAAAGTTCGAAATACTTCTATTATTCATAAAAATCTACATCCGATACGTTTAAAAATTTTTTTATATCTTCTATAAATTTAAAGATAAAGACGCTATAATATAAAGAATAACGGGATGTAATAAATCGAGTAGGCTAACTAAACTAAGGAAACCAGTTGACAAATTCAAATGTTTGTATCATAGTTTGTAAATGACAGATGTCAGTGTCAAAAATCAACAGTTTTATTTATATCTGATGTTAAGCACATTTAATATTTCTTATTGTTTTATTAATTAAATATTTAAAATTATAAGTAAAATGCATTTTTCCATAAGAAATACCGCCAATCTTGCTAATGAATTGGAAGAATTTAGGAACTTACTCATACAATGAAAAATAGTTATAATTAGAATTATATATGTGCAGAAGATATGTCAAATACAATAAAAAAAAAAACAATATTTTGGTAAGGTTCTGTAATATTTTGTTATAACGACAGTTCGATAGCGAAGTACAATACAGTATTTATATAACATAAAATGGAAATGGCGAGAAGTATTGTGCTGGCCACAACAGATTTTTACATCTCTCTAAGAGAGGTATTATTGGATTCATGCTAAAATTTGCATATCCAGATTTAATTGAATAAGCACGATTTATGGTTCCTAAAATCCGATTATAACATTTTTAAAATGATGTCTGTGTGTGTGTGTGTTTGTGTGGATGTGTGTATGTGTGTATGGATGTGTGTATGTGTGTCTGGATGTGTGTATGTGTGTCTGGATGTTGGAGGGACGATTCCTCAAAAACTATAAGACTTAAAAAATATTTAACTGCAGTTTCCTCAATCTGACAATCCTGGGAAGAACTGAAAAGGTTTTGGTAACAATTGGACAACCGAAAGTAGTAGTTTCTTAGAAAAAATTTTCTAAATATATTTTTTTGGAAATTTTTGTTATTACAAATATTGAAGAACAAAATTCTCCATCTAATACACTTAAAATTTGTATTATATCTTGTATAGATTTAGAGATACACTATAATATATACAATATTCTAATCGCAGAGGCTAAGGCACTAAGGAAACCACTTGACAAATTCAAATGTTTATAACATAGTTTGTAAATGACATATGTCAGTGTCAAAAATCAACAGTTTTAGTGACATTCTGATAGTTTTTTCTGGGAAGTATATTTAATATTTCTTGTTATTTTATTAATGAAATATTTAAAATTATAGGTAAAATTCATATATCCATCAGAAATACCGCCAATCTGGTTAATGAATTGGAAGAATCTCTGACAAATAGGAACTTCCTCATACAATGAAAAATAGATATAATTAGAATTATATGTATGCAGAAGACATGTTAAATATAATAAAAAACAACATTTGGGTAAAGTTCTGTAATTTTTTGTTATAAATCGACGGTTCGATAGCGAAGTGCAATACAATAGTTATATAGCCTTATATGGAAATGGCGAGAGGTCTTGTGCTGGCCACAACAGATTTTTTGGTATGGGGAAAAGTAAATTTTACAAACATAATAGAATATGTAATTTTGGCATATATGTCAAATCTAGTGAGTATTAGTGTTTATTGTGTTATAGTTTCTCTCTTACATAGATTTTTTTTATTATTTTATAATCGAAGAAATTGAGTAGATCTTCCTTATGGTCAGAATACGGATTTATACTTCTGGACTGCTTCTAGTGAACAAAATGTAGATATTTCTCATATTTAGAAATAAGTTGTTTTATTGAAAATAAATATGATTGTTATAACAAATAAAATTCTATTCCATCATGAATTTCATTATAAAAATCTATTGTGTCCAGGTGTCCAGCACTATACATCCCGCCAGTATTTCAGATTATGCCGCAATTGGCGAAACTGTACAATAAAGTAAAAACATACAAAACATACAAGATAAATAAAAAATTCCATCTGAAATATCATGTTTCCATTCACAAACATCTATGTATCTATTTTAGCCAAATTTCCTGAGACAAAACAAAAATCTTCTCTCAAATTTCTTATTTCCGAACACCGTTCGTTTGTTTGCTTTCCCTCCTCCGATGCAGTGCGTCGGCGGCCCTAGGTGGGGCGTCCCACTACGTCACGGCGTCTTGATTCAGCAGAGCGGTTTATCGCGAAATTTCAAATATTTAATCTGCTAGTTGGTACCAACAAGTCACTGCTAGTTGATGGTGAAATGTCTGTGCGCGAATCCAACAATTGGCAAATGTTTACTAAGTTTGTTTGAGTTTGGCGTTGACTGTGTTTGTGTTGTGTCGTAATTCGTAATGCATAAGTCACATAAAAAGAAAGTGAGTCTTGTTTCTTATTTATGAGAATTTTGCTTTATTGCCAATACATTTGTATTCATAAAAAGTTAATATATTTGTTATAAACTAGTTATGAGTTAGGACCGGCTTCATTAACGATCGAAACATGAAATTTTAAAAAATATCATTGAAAAAGAAAAAATCTGTTGAGGCCAGCACTATACCTCCCGCCAGTACTTCTAACTGAACCGAATGTTATTATTTTTACCTCCCGCTACCCTTGGTAAGGGAGGTATAGGGATCGTGCTAAAAATCTAATATCGAGATTTTAGTAAATGACCACGTTTTAAGGTCCCTAGAATCCATTTTTAACATTTTCACGATGATGTCTGTATGTGTGTATGTGTGTGTGTGTGTGTATGTATGTATGTGTGTATGTGTGTATGTGTGTATGTGTACGAATTTTGTTTGCACTCTAACTCAAATACAATTATTCAGAAAATTCTGAAACCTTGTATTCTTACCCTATTCTAATAGGAATAGAATCCATTAGATTTTTGTGTAAATCGGATAAACGGAAATCGTACTTTACTTGAAGCTCATAATGGTTTTTCTTCAAAAAATACCATTAAATGCCATTTTTTCGAATTTTATGTCTAATGAAAATTAAAGATTATTGAATTTTCTACAGGAATACATCAATACTTTTTCTATATATTTTACAGATAAATTTAAAAATAATTTTTTTTATTAGTCGCGAAGCCTAAGATAAAAACTATTCCTTTGTTACACAGTTCATTTTTCAAATGAATGTTAACTGACAGTAAATGTCACTGTTAGAAAACTTATTACTTCAAATTAATAATAGTGACATTTTAAAAAGAAAATAGTAAATAAAGCAATAGGTTTCTGTAATGGAACAGTTTGCAGCGTTAGTAAATACGTAGGTAGGTATGTATTTAAATTAATAAAAATTATATAGCGGGAGGTTTTGTGTTGGCCACATCAGATTTTTTTAAATTTGTATTAATTTAAATACATACCTACTTATTTATTGATGCTGGAATAGTTATTTACATATAGAGAGTCGAAAGAAAAGGTTTATTCGTCCAAGGGTGTAAACTTCTTTCGGCCCGAGGTATGTACAACGTTTTACGCACAACTGCAATCAAATGAAATGTTTTTAATTTTTTTTTTTTAATACATTTAAAGCTTGTTGCTATATAAAAATATTACGTGTGGCCAGGTGGCCATGTCACAAAACAATAAGGCGATGCGTTGCATTGCTAACTATTTGGTTATATCAATATTTTTTTAAATGTCAAACTTGGAGATTTGAGACAATTTCTGAAGTAATTCCTTTTAGCAATTCTAATAAAATCTAGTGAAAATTTAGCGCAACTAATATCATTTTTTAAAAATAAGAGTGTTGATTACATTTCCAATTGTATTTTTGATGTTTTGTTTACCAGTAAGCGGGCTCTTTCTGTATTTTACCGCCCGCATATGTTACTTTACCGCCCGCAGGGTGTAATATTTCAGTTTCCGCTATGGTAACTACAATGTAAACAAACAATTTTAAAGCAGATGTGCGTAAACTATATTATGTTCTTTTGCATTCATGTAAAATAACTATTGTTTTATTTACTATTACAATTGTCTTTTTAAAATGATAGGTTATTTGGCAGTAACATTTTTCTGTCAGTTACATACATTTGATATCTGAGCTGTGTAACTATGGAATTGTGTTTATCTTTAAAATACAGGCTCCGGGATTTATAAAACAGATTATTTTTATTTATAAAATATATAAAAAAAATATGAATGCAAACGTTTAGAAAATTTAATAATCTTTAATCCTTATAATAACATAAATCGCGAAAAAATTACATTTAAAGGTATTTTTCGAAGAAAAACTAATTTGAGCTTCAAGTAAAGTGCCATTTCCGGTTACCTGATTTACACCAAAATCTAATGGCTTCTATCCATATTAGAATAAAGTAAAAATACAAGGTTTCAGAATTTTTTGAATATCTTATTTTAGTTAGAGCGTTGACAAAATCCTGGCACACACATACACACACACATATACACACACATATACACACACATACACACTTACAGACTTCATCTTGAAAATGTTAAAATCGGATTCTAGGGACCGTAAAACGTGGTCATTTACCAAAATCACGACATGCTATTTTTTGCACGATCCCTATACCGCCCTTACCAAGAGTAGCGAGAGGTAAAAATGGAGATTTTTTATAAATCATAAGTGGTAAATTTACAGTTGATATGATAGTACCGTGTAAGCCTGGCTTTTTAAATAATATCTATTACTGACATCAAATAGTTATTTATGTAACAAGTGTGTAAAGTAGTATTTTTTGGGCGAGTGCGATGTTAGAGAATTTAGCACGAGATAAAAAATACTATTTACACACGAGTTGCATACAATATTTTTCCTACAACCGAAATGTTAGTGCTATATCTCATAATACTGAGTATGAGTGTAAAGGCATCTTCAAATATTGTTAGTGTTAGTTGACAAGTAAATTAACCGTTGCCTAGCAACGTAATTACTTTTCACGCACTAGTGCTTGAAATAGTATATTACATCCGAAGTGGGAGATGTTTCATTACAGCCGAGGGTTTATGTATATTACCGAGAGGCGAAGCCTCGAGATGAAATAATGCGCGAGGCTGTTATGAAACTCCCACCGAGGTTATATATTCTATTTTATTCACAATAATCCTCATTTTAAATCAATAATTTTCAAAATAAATCAATTAATTATAACCTTTAATTTTATTAATATTTTGACAGCTCTCTTAAAATTTGTTTAGCCTACTTAATTATGGGGATCTACGGCAATGTTGCTAGGCAACCCCTACATAAACATTTACAACCCAAGAGATGGAAGTGAAATCTGTTATTTCCAACCCAAGAGATTGTCATTAAAGTTAGGAATGACGTATTTTCCAACCTCCAAAAGGTTAGGAATCTGTATGTTACTATAATGATTGTGAATAAAGTACTTTTCAAGCACTAGTGTTTGAAAAGTTATACTTTACACATTGTAAAGAAAGCGTAAAGTATGTACTTTACGCACGGTTGTAGGAAATAGTACATTTTTCTATTATTTATAATTAAAAAGTTGAGTCTTTCCAAACTCACCCGATATAGTTTTCTTGGCCAATATATAGAATATTTCAGTAGCTACATGTTTTGATTGTTCTTTTTTTATATTTTTTGTTGTATCAGGAGCTACTCCAAGAAAAACAATGAAAATATTCAAATATCTGTGACAAATAAATATCAATGTCAAATTAATATAAAGTGTAAATATTTACATTGTACGTTCGTGAAAATATACAAATATATCATCACGGCTTATTACTCATTGCTGGGTGCGTCCTGTTCAGTTTGCTGTTATTTACAAATTTGGCGAAAATTGTGTTGTAAAAAGCCCTGACCAGACCTTTCTTCACGGGTACTCAAAGCTTTTGTGGAAAGTGCATCTAATGATCACTTTTGCTGCTATTTAAAAATTGGAAATAATGGTCCATATTACGAATCTAATTTTATAGGCGCTTTTATTAAAAGTGACATTTAACTTTATAGGACTTTAATAATAGTGCCTGCGTAATACAGGCCAATAAATTTGGTGATAGGTTGAAGGCAGTTTGTTGGAATAACAGTCGGTCACATACCCGTATGGCTTGAGATGGGATCCGAAGACTAAGCTATGATAGCGTAGGGAAAAATACGTCTAACGTTTCACCTTCTTTTCTTTTCCCTATCAACTTTTATGGTTGTTATGGGAACGAAGTGTTATTTTTCGCTGCACTGTCATAGCGTGTACTTGGGATCCCACTCGGTCATTTGAGCCACAGCTGTCTTTTAATACCAATTTCAAAATGTGCTATGATGATTTTTCCTTTCAATGAAATAGTTTCATATTATATATAACTACACAATGAACAATATTAAGTTATCAAGAGTCAACAATAAAAGGGATTTAGGGGTTTTATTTGATGTCAAACTAGATTTCTCTCCCCACATTAATGATTTGGTTATACTCTGTCTCATCGAAACTCAAAGCATCGCAATGAACAGTTTAAACACCCGCACAGAATAAAAAAAATCTGTTGTGGCCAGCACAATACCTCTCGTCATTTTCATTTTATGTTATATAAGTATTGCATTTCACTTCGCTATCGAACCGTCGTTTTATAACAAAAACATTACAAAACTTTACCCAAATATTGTTTTTATTGTATTTAACATGTCTTCTGCACACATACAATTCTAATTATATATATTTTTCATTGTATGAGGAAGTTCTTAAATGTCAGATTCTTCTAATTCATTAGCAAGATTGGAAGTATTTCTTATGGATATATGCATTTTACCTACAATTTTAAATATTTAATTAATAAAACAATAAGAAAGATTAAATGTACTTCTCAGAAAAAGCTTTCAGAATCACCAAAACTGTTGATTTTTTGACACTGACATCTGTCATTTACAAACTAAGTTATAAACTTTTGAATTTGTCAACAGATTTCCTTAGTGCCTTAGCCTCTGCGATTAGATTATTCTATATATTACAGTGCCTTTATAATAAAAAAATTGAATGTATCAGATGCAGAATTGTATGTTCTACAATAGTAATAACAGAAATTTTCAAAAAATAATATTTAGAAGATTTTTTTAAAGAAACTATTGCTTCCGGTTGTCCATTTGTTACCAAAATCTAATCAGCTGTTTCCAGGAATGTCAAGTTGAGGAAACTGCAGTTAAATATTTTTTAAGTCATATAGTATTTGAGAAACCGTGGTTCCAACATCCACATACACACACAAACACACACACACACACGCACACACACACACGCGCACACACACACACACGCACACACTCACACACACACACACACACACACACACACACACACACACACACACACACACACACACACACACAGAGAGAGAGAGAGAGAGAGAGAGAGAGAGAGAGAGAGACATCAACGTAAAAATGTTATAATCGGATTATAGGGATCTTAAAACGTGCTTATCCACTAAAATCTGGATATGCGAATTTTAGCAAGATTCCAATACCTCTCTTAACGAGAGGTAAAATACACTAAAATTATAATTTATCTATGTACGCACCTTTATTGTACGAGAGCTGCCTGAAAAATTCGCGAAAATATATCTTGAATAAAGAATTAAATATGAAAAAGATCTGTGCCAGATGGATGCAGCATTTGTAAAATAAGGGTCAAAAACTCGTTCGTATGCGAATTTCTCAAGAGTGTTTGGATCGTTTACAGAAGAATAAACAAGATTTTATTCGTCGATTTGTTACAATGGACGAAACATGAATATGCCATTATACACCTGAGACGAAAGAACAATCCAAACAATGGACTGAAGCCGGTTGCCCAGCGCCAAGGAAGGCAAAGACCATTCCATCGACCGGAAAGGTCATGGCGTAGATTTTTTGGGATACAAAGGGTATTTTAATGATTGATTACTTGGAAAAAGGTAGAACTATCAACGGTGAATATTATTCAAACCTTCTGAGCCAATTGGATATAAAAATTCGCGAGAAGCTGCCCGGTTTGAACAAAAAGAAAATCATCTTTCACCAGTACAACGCTCCTGCCCACAAAAGTGATGTTACAACGTCAAAAATCAACTAGTTAAAGTACGATTTGCTGGAACATCCATCTTATTCTCCGGATTTAGCACCTTCTGACTTCTACCTATTTCTAAAAATTAAGATATTCCTTGCTAGTAAGCGTTTTTCGTCTAATGAAGATGCCATAGCTGCCGTGAAAGAGTATTTTGAAGAGCTCCCGGAAAGTCACTTCAAAGAAGGAATTGAACTTTTGGAAAATCGTTGGTACAAATGCATTGAGGTCCATGGAGATCTTTCGTATGTTTTATGTATTTGTGATATGTATTTTCTTACTAGTATCAGTGAGTATAAAGTACTTTATACTCACTGCTGATACTCTACAATTGGGAATTTCGGATCCTGTTCCTGTCCAGTACTTACAATAAATAAATAACACAAAGGGCACCTCGACCAAATAAGCAATTGCAAGAATTTTTAAATATATGCCTCCAAGGTATTAAAATTTGAAAAATATCATTTTTTAAATAACATCAAATTTGAAAATATCACGAAATATCCATTTGATATATTTTACAACGAATATTTGAAATTTATTTAGTATTTTGAAAAAGGCATGTAATCTGAAACAATATGACGTCAAAGTTCATACATTAAATTTTACAAATATAAATAATGCAGATGATAGACAAACTGTTTTCCTATTGGCTATGACAGACGTGATGTACGTAATATGACGTCACGCTAGTGGAGGAGGTGTTTTTCGTTACTATATCTAGTGCCAATCTTTTTATCTAATTATTTACGAAAATTATTGTTATTATTTTTTATGGCTATAAAAAATATTGGTTAAATTTTCATTTAACTCTTTTTCCTCTCGCTAAGAGAGGTATTGAATTCATGCTAAAAATCGCATATCCAGATTTTAGTGAATAAGCACGTTTTAAGGTCTCTAGAATCCGATTTTTACATTTTTACAATGTCTGTGTGGGTGTGTGTATGTGTGTGTGTGTGTGTGGATGTGTGTATGTGTGTCCGAATGTTGGAGGGACGTTTTCTCAAATTCTATAACACCAAAGATCAATTTAACTACGTATTCCTTAATCTGACAGTAATGGGAAGAGCTGAAACCGGAATTAGCAGTTTCTTAAAAAAAAAATCTTCAAAATATATTTTTTTTGGAAATTTATGTTGTAACAAATATTAAAAAATATAAAATTCTCTATCTGCTACATTGAACATTTTTATTATATCTCTATTAGAGAGAATTTAGAGAGAATTATAAATATATAAAGTAATCCGTTGTAATGAATCTCACAGCCCAAATAACACGATTTTAGTGGGGTAAATGGGGTCCCGTGGCCATGTGCCTGAGTGTCTGGTCGCGAACCTGGGGGAACCAGGTTCGATCCCGACTGACGCCAAATATTTCCAATTTTAAATGGCACAAAAGTGACCCCTGTGGTGCACTCTCCACACCAGCTATGAGTGCCCGTGCTGTGACGCCTGGTAAGCGTCCACACGGTAAAATATATCGTCATCATTATAGATGACTACATGTATTGTAGATACTGGCCCAGAAATGGGTCGTGTTGATATATTTATTTATTATTTTATTTAAATATTAAAAATTATAAATACATATTTTACATATACGCATCAAAAATGCTTACCGCCAATCTCGACAATGAATTTGAAGAATCTCGAACATTTAGAAGAGTAGAAGTTAACTTATTTATAGAATGAATTCAGAAAATATAAAAATATATTAATAATAGATAAATAATTAGTATTTTTGTGTGTACCTGAAATGTTAAATACAATAGATATGTACTTATATAGCCTAATATGGAAATGGCGAGGGCTGGCCACAACAGATTTTTGAAAAATATGAAACCGGCTCACTATTATTAGTGGGAGGAATGTGCAACTGTTATTTACACAATGTGTTGTTCAGAATAAAAAAAATCTACTAATATTAGATCACATTCCCAATAACAAAAAGGCGATTAATACTATTTTTTTTAAATCTTTCGATTTATTCACATGTATGATGTATGTGTCTACATTAAAACTGGTACATGTATAAGTGAACTAGTATACAATACATTGAAATAAAACACAAAATGAATTGGCAGCTAAAGATGTTTAGCCAACAACTGTCACTATAATAAATATTTTTTTCCAACGAGAATTTACTACTTTCTGTGTCATTAGTAATCGGCTGTAGACTATAAATTTAGTGCATGATTTCAAATTTTATATTAACAGGAAATTGTTCTGTTATTTGAACAAGCTAAAACAAATCATCACAATAAATTAATTCAATTTTCCATTGTTTGATTACAAACAACAAAAGATACTTTGTTCATTTCTGTAATTGAATGTTTAGTCTTTTCTTTATAATATTTGAAGCAGAAAATCTCATTGCTTGTTTTATAAATAATAAATTCAAGTCATTACCAAAGATTTATACATAGATTTTATTAGTTTTTCCAAAAAGCAATAAATTTTCTTAAATTTTACTGGACAATTATATTTTGGGAAATTACATCATTGAAACGTACAGTTCTAGGCATTAAACATTAAATATTTGGTTATTAAAAACGGTATATATCATTATATATTTCAAAAAAAATCTGTTGTGGCCAGCACAAGACCTCTCGCCATTTCCACTTTATGTTATATAAGTAATGTATTGCACTTAGCTATCGAACCGTCGTTTTATAACAAAAAAATTACAAAACTTTACCCAAAAATTGTTTTTTATTGTATTTAACATATCCTCTGCACACATACAATTCTAATTATATCTATTTTCATTGTATGAGGAAGTTCCTAAATGTCAGAGATTCTTCCAATTCATTAACAAGATTGGCGGCATTTCTAATGGATATATGCAGTTTACCTAATTTTAAATATTTAATTAATAAAACCATAAGAAAGATTAAATGTATTTCCCAGAAAAAGCTTTCAGAACGTAACTAAAATTTTTGATTTTTAACACTGATATCTGTCATTTACAAATTATGTTATAAACATTTGAATTTGTCAACTGGTTTCCTTAGTGTAGTTTCGTTACTCGACATTATATCCGGATATTCTATAAAAAATAATATTTAGAAGATTTTTTTAAAAAACTACTACTTCCGGTTGTTCAATTGTTACCAAAACTTTTTCAGCTTTTCCCAGGAATGTATAATTGAGGAATTCATAGTTAAACAGGTCTTAAGTCTGTTTGTTTTTGAGAAATCGTCCCTCCAACATCTAGCCATACACACACACACACACACACATATATATATATATATATATATATATATATATATATATATATATACACACATACACACATTCACACACACACACACACACACACACATCATTGTAAAAGTGTTAAAATCGGATTCTAGTGACTTTGAATCGTGCTTATTCATTAAAATCTAGATATGTGATTTTTAGCATGATTCCAATACCTCTCTTAGCGAGAGATAAAAACGTTCGTTTAGTGAGCAAGAAATCATTGGTTGAATCACCATATCCCAAATATAAACTAGAGAATATCGTAGTAATCAAATAATTCATTATAAAAATATAGGATCTATCCGAGCCGGGAATGGGGTCCTTCACCTTAACAAAAAATAATAAAATGTGTACTTTGAATTTAAAGTACTGCTCAATAAATAACGATTAAGATAAAGAAAACATTATTTTATTAATTACTTTCCGAGATATTTGAAATATGTTGTCAGTGTCACGGTGACGTTACACTATTGCCATCTTTCTCTCGCAGCTTACTATAGAGTCTGGTGCGGAGTGAGAGAAAGATAGGAGTGTCGCCGTGACGTCATATTGACATTAAAAATCAAATGCAGTTAAACTAAAGATAATTAAGACTTTTTAATACTGCGAAATCCTTCAAAATTAAGCGAACTTTCATTCAAAATAATAAAAAAATTAGAATGGAGGACTCCATTACAGCCGAACGCTGAGTTACATGATCGAGGTATACCACGGTCAGCTATGAGAACGAGGCTGGAATAAGCCATTTCCACAAGGAGTCTATAGTATTTAATTCATAATTAATTAATAAATATTGGGTTTAAATATGATGGTCCGGTATTTTTATCTTTGGTTAAACTGGCCAGCGTTTGATGATGGCCAAAAGGTTGATTCAGACGTTGAAATCTTGTGAAACATAGCGAGTGTTTTCTAATATTTTATTAAACATTGTTTCACCTAGAGTTCGCTATTGTACTATAGCAATATGTGCCCCTGGCCTCGATGCTGGTATAAATACTCAACCAATAAACTCAAACAGAATAAAAGTAAAAGTGTAGTGGCGGCGGCGGCAGGCATACTAAAAAATGAATTATGGAGAAGGTATACATACGTATTAATAAATGACATTTAAAGAAATGATTATGTATTTCATTTGTGTTCTAATCAGGGCATCGAACCCGAACCTGAACCGAACCAAAACCGGAACCAAACCGTAACATTTTAGGGAACCCAAACCGGGAACGGAAACTCAGATATATTTTTAATTGAACCTGAGTCGAAACCGAACCGAGTATTAAAATTCAGGTTCGGGGTTCAACTCCGGTTCAGGTTAATTTTTAGTTCGAAAAATAAATACAGCCGATAATCGACGTCTTAGGCGTTTGCGTTGCTGTCTGGGCTGACTTTTCGTGAAAATTGTGTTCGTTTCTTGTTGCGTTTTGTGCAAATTCCGGCTCTCATTTTACATTATTTCGAACCTGAACCGCGAACAAAACCGGAAATTCTATTAATGCTTGAACCAAAACCGCACCCGGACCCATCTTTGAAAAAACAAATTAACCTGAACCTAAACCGAACCAAGTTTTTGGCGGGTTCGATGCCCTGGTTCTAATTAAATCCACTTCATACATGAACCGCTAAAATTTGTATAGAAAACTTCTGTCTCCGAATGTACTCGTAATGATAGACCACACCTCCTAAGTCGAGGCCAGGGGCACATATTGCTTGGTCGCACTTTATTGCATATACTTAAACATAATTAATTTTTGACGTGAATTTGGCAGATGTGAATATGACAGATATGAATATCAAATTCACTTGTCTAAAGTGGAATTATCAGAAGTAATATCACAAGACCTCCTGATTTTATCGATAAATTTTTATTTTGCACGAATTTTTTTTGCTTCGCAACAAACACGAAAGCAAACTGCATGGTAAAATCCCGACTCCGAAGGAGAAGGGGTTTTACCTAATGTCAGTTTGCTTGAGTGATTTTGCTTAAAAGCAAAAAAAAATGAGTGCTTAAAAATAAAAGTTTATCTGAGAAAATCTGAGAGGTCGTATGGTATTTGGTGAGATAAATTCCAAAGACAACGCAAAATGAAACATGACACATTAATTGTCACACTGACAGTTATAAACCATAACAACTGTTTATTTACTTGGTAGCGGAAAATTATCGGGGTAACGGGGTTTTATCGGGGTAACAAGGTTTTATCAGTATAATACTGTTCCCATTGGTTGAATTTTCAAGTGTTTTGCATCATGATTGGTTAAAAACTAGTCGTTGGAATTTATCAATATCTTTCTCACTCACACTTCCTGTGGTCTCTCTTAATCTATCCGGGTATCTACACAAGAAATACAAATATCGATGCTCCACCCAGTAGTTAACAAATCCCTGTCATCATATACCCTTCAGAAATTCCGCCAATCTTGTCAATGAATTGGAAGAATCTCGAACATTTAGAAGAGTAAAAGGAAACTTGTTCATAGAATGAATTGAAAAATAAAGGATAGATGTAATTAGAACTTTTTGTGTGTACCAGATATTTTAAATACAATACTTATACTTATAGCCTAATATGATAATGGCGAGAGGTATTGTGCTGCAGATTTTTACCTCCCGCTACCCTAGGTAAGGGAGGTATAAGGACCGTGCTAAAAATCACATATAGAGATTTTAGTGAATAAGCACGTTTTGATGTCCACAGAACCCGATTTTAACATTTTTACAATGATGTCTGTAGGTATGTATGTGTGTGTGTGTGTGTGTGTATGTGTGTATGTGTGTCTGTGTGTGTCGATGTGTGGATCCTGTGGACACGATTACTCAAATACTATCAATCAGAAAATTTTGAAATTTTGTATACCCATTCTACACTAATGTGGGAAGAGCACATTTTTAGTGTATATCTGATAACCGGAAGTATCACTTATACAAGTTTTTAACAGTTTTTCTAGAAAAAAATACATTGAATATAATTTTTCAGCAACTTTTACTATTAATAATGAAATATAATGGTACAATCTTCAATTCTACGATAATAGCATTTAGTAAATAACTCTAAATAACTTTAAATATATATATATATATATATATATATATATATATATATATATATATATATATACAGGGTGTCCCATTTAAGGTACGAATGCATTGGTATCTCGAGAACCGTAAGAGCTACGAGGTTGGTTAAATTAGACAATAGTTGCCCCATTAGGAGGCTATTTTAATGGTGTTTTGTTATTTGCGAAAAAATGCATAGGTCACTAGATATAGGTGAAAATGTAAATTTAGCGATTTTCTTTTTTTGCTTATAACTTTGTTATATGAAATAATACGAGATTCTGGTTTGCACTTTCTTAAGGCACTTTTATATGGTGAATTTGCAGAAGTACTCAAAAAATTTTTATATCTAACCATTTACGAGTTACTGATAGCAACTTTTATTTTTCATATGGAGGTCATATTTAGCTGTGGCATTTTTAAATAGAGATTTTTTTTAGCTTTACAATGATATAAAACAATAATAATTTATTTTTATAATTAACAGAAAAATGAACAAAAATTGTTATTTATACTAAAATTGAATTGAAAAAAGTAAATCGAAGGCTGCTGTGGAAACAACGAACAACAAAAAAATGCAACAATTGAATTTCTGAATTTTACTTGACAATAGTAGATTATTACGAGTAATAAAAATGAACTTTTCTCGTTGAGAAAAATATGATATGTTGAGTTGTTACATTCATTGTCAAAGTTCTTTTATTACTCGTAATAATCTACTATTGTCAGGTAAAATTCAGAAATTCAATTGTTGCACTTTTTTGTTGTTCGTTGTTTCCATAGCAGCCTTCGATTTACTTTTTTCAATTCAATTTTAGTATAAATAACAATTTTTGTTCATTTTTCTGTTAATTATAAAAATAAATTATTATTGTTTTATATCATTATAAAGCTAAAAAAAAATCTCTATTTAAAAATGCCACAGCTTAATATGACCTCCATATGAAAAATAAAAGTTGCTATCAGTAACTCGTAAATGGTTAGATATAAATTTTTTTTGAGTACTTCTGCAAATTCACAATATAAAAGTGCCTTAAGAAAGTGCAAACCAGAATCTCGTATTATTTCATATAACAAAGTTATAAGCAAAAAAAGAAAATCGCTAAATTTACATTTTCACCTATATCTAGTGACCTATGCATTTTTTCGCAAATAACAAAACACCATTAAAATAGCCTCCTAATGGGGCAACTTTTGTTTAATTTAACCAACATCGTAGCTCTTATGGTTCTCGAGATACCAATGCATTCGTACCTTAAATGGGACACCCTGTATATATATATAAATTTATAATATAATTTATTTTCATATATCATTTTGCCTATGCCTCAAACAAAAACAATATTTCAATAACAGTTTTGACATATTTAAACAAATGTCACTGTCAGGAAGCAATTACATCAAAATTAATAATGAAACCTTGTTAAGGAGAATGTAGTAATAATATATGTATTTGAATCTAATAAAATTAAGGTTTGTAAAAATAATATATTTTCTATCATACATAAATATTAGAAGTACTATTGATTTGCTTCATTGTCTTTTAGAATACGAATTTGAAAAGATGTCAAGATGCGAGTACTATTTTGATTTTTTTAAGTGTTTCTATTAGTTTTGTCAATATTTGTGAAATTTATTTTGTGTATGATATATTTGTTAAATGTAAAATAAAAATTGTTATGAGTGAATGTAAAAATATTTGAACATAATGATTGTTTTATTTACACTGCATGGTTTGGCCACATCAGATTTTTTTAAGAAATAATTAATAAAGTGGTATTATTCAATAAAAAAATAATAGTCAAATTTGTTTGCAAATTTGATAATTATCTCCCCTAAACTCTTAGGCTAGATCCTCCCTGGGCCACGTATCTTGTAACTAAAACGATTGTTTTCTTTTTTCAGCGTTGCAGGGATCGCAATCACAGGTCCCAAAGTGAAACTGAAACCTCCATAGAATCCAGTTCTGAATCTGAAGATTATTCCGACGAAGCCAGAAATGGAACCTACTCCATCAAAGAGTCGAAAGAGTTTGGGCGGTGAGCATTGCTTCATTCTTCCTGTAACTCCCGCAATCCCTCTGTTTACATTACATTGTGATACGTGGACAGCCGGATGTAGTTGGAAGTCCGCCAGAATGTCATGTTAGTGCAGACTGCTATTGTT
This sequence comes from Ophonus ardosiacus, assembly GCA_943142095.1. NCBI lineage: Eukaryota > Metazoa > Arthropoda > Insecta > Coleoptera > Carabidae > Ophonus > Ophonus ardosiacus. The sequence goes on from OW964836.1 coordinate 30,060,812, forward strand.
TCACGATGTTGTTTCGGCCTTTCCTAAATTAAACAGTTGAAAGAAACTAGATTACTGCTTTTCGGTATCACCCTCATTTTTTCTTGTATTCCCTTCAAGATAATATTATTCTTTCATTCAAGTAACATTATTTTTATCATACATTCTCCACACAACAGCATTGTTTAGACAGTGCCTTGGCTGCCCGCGCTGGTTCCCACATCTGCAACTGGCACCAGCTAAATGCCAATTTTTTAAAATTTTATACAGGATGCGGAAGAAATATCTGATGGTATGGGGGCATGATGTCAAGTAGGGTGTTCGGAGGGAGGAGAAGGTGGTATTTTGAAAACGCACCCTCTGATGTACATTGATGTGACATACCTACGAGTATTCATACGTAATATAACAAATGATATGATTTTCAAATTCATTACGTATATTCAAAAACTTACTAACTTGTTACTTTTTGTCTAACTGAATTTCTCACTAGTGTCTCATTATATACTAACAATGTAAACAATAATCTATCGCTGTTTGTGTATATATTTGTAACTTTATTGCTACTACTCCTCGATAAACTTTGTATTTAATTTGTAATAATTTTTCTAACCCTCAGTAATTGGGACTTTGTCCTGTTGAGTGGTTTCAAATAAATAAATAAATAAATAAATTACCATTAATATTTTCGAATGAAACCGAGTTGCAGAAATATAGTCGAGTAAATGAATAAAAACTTTTTGGGATAGATTGAAAAAAGTGTTTACCACAAACGTTGTAGTAGATAGTTTAAGGATTTTATAAATGTTTTACTTTCGAAAATCGATGGAGTGGTTATTAAAAATCATGTTTTGAAATTTTTGATAGATCGCCATTTTATCATTTGAAAAAATAAAAAATAATCGTAAATACCAAATGTTTTAGAGAACCTAAAGATTAATATCAAAGAAGACCTCTCGCCATTTCCATATTAGACTATATAAGTATTGTATTGCACTTCGCATTCGAACCGTCGTTTTATAACAAAAAAATTAAAGAACTTTACTCAAATATTGTTTTTTATTGTATTTAACATGTCTTCTGCACACATATAATTCTAATTATATCTATTTTTCATTGTATGAGGAAGTTCCTATATATGAGAGATTATTCCAAATCATTAAACAGATTGGCGGTATTTCTGATGGATATATGCATTTTACCTATAATTTCAAATATTTAATTAATAAAACAATAAGATAGATTAAATATATTTCCTAGAAAGACTATCAGAATATCACTAAAACTGTTGATTTTTGACACTGACATGTGTCATTTACAAACTATGTTATAAACATTGGAATTTGTCAACTGGTTTCCTTAGTGCCCAGCCTCTGCGATTAGATTACTCTATATATTATAGTGTTTATCTCTAAATCTATATAAGATATAATAAAAAATTTAAATGTATTAGATGGAGAATTTTATGTTCTTCAATATTTAATAACAAAAATTTCCAAATAACTATATTTAGAAGAATTTTTCTAAGAAACTACTACTTCCGGTTGTTCAATTGTTAACAAAACCTTTTCAGCTCTTCCCAAAAATGTCAGATTCAGGAATCCATAGTTAAACAGTTCTTATAGTTTTTGAGGAATCGCCCCTCCAATATCAATACATACACACACACATACACACACATCCACACACACATCTACACACACACATACACACACACACACACACACACACACCCACAGACATCATTTTAAAAGTGCTATAATCGGATTGTAGGGACCTTAAATCGTGCTTATTCAATAAAATCTGGATATGCGAATTTTAGCATGAATCCAATACCTCTCTTAGCGAGAGGTAAAAATTAGAACTAAGAAAAGTTGTTTGTTTTCATGGGTTCTAACTACCATTTTCGGGTGTAACGACTTAGTATTAACACCCTCTATATATACATGCGCGTCATTTCAACTGGGGTGGCAAGACCTACCGGGGGGTCTGGGCTTTAAATTTGTTAGTTTTGAAGCATTTTCTGACTATTTCTAACTAAAAATAAAATAAATATAAATATATCATTACGGCATATTACCCATTTCGGGTGTGCCAGTATCTACAACACATGTAGACATCGGTAATGATGACGATATATTTTACCGTGTGGGCGCTTACCAGGCGTCACCTCACGGGCACTCATAGCTGGTGTGGAGAGTGCACCACAGGGGTCACTTTTGTGCCATTTAAAATTGGAAATATTTGGCGTCAGTCGGGATCGAACCCGGTTCCCCCAGGTTCGTGACCAGACACTCAGGCACGCGGCCACGGGACCCCAAGTTTTCAAAACATATGCTATATTTCTGAGCTAACCTAAGCGTGATTATTGGAGAATTGATAAAGTTAAAAAAATACCCTGTTGTAGACTTGTATTTTTCAATTAAGTATTCGTAAAGTATTAAGACTTATACTTAAAAATTTTGAGGTGGCAAAATATTGAGCTCGACAATTCTGGAGTGGCAACTGCCACCCCTTGCCACGCCTATGTATATACATATACATATATAAATATATACAGTCTAAGTGTAAAGAAAAAAAATTGCATATGCAACTTATTGCTGCTATCAGTTGCAATTGTAGTTGCAAGCGAAACTGTTGCTCAATGTAAAACAGGCATTAACAAAACGCACACTCGCACACAATAAATTACTTCACAGGTCACATCACCCAAGCAATCTCTAACGAACTCATAAACCACGCCTATTCGTGACTTTAATTTTTTGAACACGGTGCCGCATTCGAGACTTTCACAGTAAAAACATTTTGGAATATCACAATATTGTAGTGACAGATCTTATGTTGTTGATATGAGAATGGAAGAAACGAACGTCCATTCGTTCATCCGTCAAACTGAACAGCTGACTCATCTCCCAAACAAATCATCTAGAGATTGCTCCTCCGTAAACAAAGAGGATTAAAGGAAATTTTATTCTCAACATGTGCACACACTTTAATTTTTATCAACAGTTCAAATTATTTGACAGAAATGTTTAAAACCCCAGACTTTAATTATATGAATTGTAAATAACTGCACGTGTTTTGATTAATAAAGTGCGGCTGGTATGGCACTGTGACAAAAATCGGTGAAGGTTAATAACACATTTCAAATTTATAATTTGGATCTGTGGAAAATCGGAATTTTATGCTAGTTAGGGTACCTTTTCATAGCATATTTTTATGCAAACTATGTCGGCATTTCTTTCATTCATAATGAGTCATTTTTCCTTTATTGAATTGGCGAATTATCAAAACAATAATTGCTTGAAAAAAATATTTTTTTCTACAGTCACTATAGAAAGTAGCCATTTGCGCTCTCTTTTGTCAACGCAAAATGTCACTTTGCCGCTCGTGCGCGACAAAGTAGAAAAAGCGCTCGCTGTCCAAATTTCTAAGTATACAATGTTGAGAAATATCACTTGTCTACATTCTTAATGAAAATGTTTAGTTAGGAACTAATGGCACTGTAATTACACATTTATCACGTTCACAAGTCAATTTGACATATGTTCTGTCGGTATTTAACATAACCTAACAAAATGCCACACTGCTGTGAAAATGAAATAAGGCATTCATTTATAAAAACGAAAGTATAAAATGCTTAGATTAGATTGAATAAAAACTCAAGAAGAATGGAAAATAACGATAAAATAAAATTATTTAAATATAAAATAAATTGTGTGAACAGTTATGTTTAGTAATAGGAATGATTGTTCATCGTACTGACATCTGATCTCTAGTTAACTATTTATTTTGATTACAATAAAGTTATTAGTTATGTCGTTACTTAAATAATTGCGAGAAGTCAGTCAATGCACATACATGTCTATATAATCACAAATTCCTTGAAATATTTGTTAATTTTTTCAGTGTGACAGGCGTGACAACTAACCACACATTTTGCTACAAAAACTCATCAAATCATCACAAATCCTTGCTTCCACACTCTAATTTTGGTTTTTTTATGGAATAGATGGCTAATGTAACGATATAATCATTTAGAAGCCTTTTTAAGTTTAAACCGTATCTTTTGTATTAGCCAATCGTTATTTATTGAGCAGTAATGTAAGTATAAAGTGTACATTTTATTATTTTTTGTTATGGTGGAGGACCCCATTGTGGCGACTGTAGAAAAAATCTTGTGTGTGTTTTGAGCGCAAATGGACATTGTCGATTTCGAGAGAATGCCGCGCTCCTTCGTCGCGCAGCAACAACCTCTCAATCGACAGTGTCGCATTTTGCGCTCTTACACAAATAGCTATTTTATAGTTCTTAAACTTTTATTTACCATTAATGCCCATATTCATAAACAATCGTAAAAATTTTAAACTGTTCGTTATAATTTTTATCCAATAAAAACTGGCGACATTGAAAGAAAAATCGAAATTTTATTTGTCAAGTTTGATTCTATTTGTCAAAAATTGTAACGAACCGTTTTGAAACTTTACGAGTGTTTATGAACATGGGCATAAATATGTCATATGAATTTATTAATTGATTAAGTAAATTATAGAATTTTATTTGAAATTGTCACTAAAGTGTGCAAAAATGATCATTAAAAGCTCAGAAATCGGCACTAAAGTAATCCATTATACGACGTTTCATGCAATAGCAGTGTTACCAGCCTTATGATAATCGCCATAATAAAAATCTGATGTGGCCAGCCCATAACCTCCCGCTGGGTATTTAACCAGGCATCAAGCAACAAATAATCATTATGTTCAAATATTTTTCTATTCACACATAACAATCTTTATTATACAAAATAAATTTCACAAATATTGACAAAACTAATAAAAATCAAAATAGTACTCGCATCTTTACACAGTCTTTTCAGAGCCGTACCCTGAAACACAATATAGCAAATCAATAGTACTTATGTATGATTAAAAATATATTATTTTTACAAACCTTAATTTTATTAGATTCAAATACATATATTATTACTATATTGTCCTTAACACGGTTTCATCATTAATTTTAATGTAATTGCTTCCTGACAGTGACATTTGTTTAAATATGTCAGAATTGTTATTAAAATATTATGTTTTTGTTTTTCTACAGGAATACATTAATCCTTTTTCTATATATTTTACAGATAAATTTAAAAATAATTTTTTATTGCAAGTCCCGAAGCCTAAGAAAGATACAATTCCTTTGTTACACAGTTCATATTTCAAATGAATGTAACTGACAGTAAATGTCACTGTCAAAAAACTAATCACTTCAAATTAATAATAGTGACATTTTAAAAAGAAAATAGCAAATAAATCAATAGTTTTGTGCAATGGAACAGTTTGCAGCGTTAGTAAATACGTAAGTAGATGTGCCGATTATGACTTTGGCCGACTAGCCGACTAGCCGATTAGTCGGTTGTAAAGAGGCCGACTAGTCGGCCGACTAGTCGGCCAAGCCGATCACGGTTTTGGGGGATTTCCGTGACGTAAATGTCATAGATATGTTTTCTTTACAAGCAAGTAATTTTAGAAACTGATTACCAAAGGAAAGGATTGTTTGCTTTACATTTCAAAATGTGTATACCTCGTCCAGATTTCATTTGAACAAATGACTTTTAAATCCTCTGTGTTAATCCTAATCTTTGCTACTGCGAATATTTTTACGTTTCACGCAAATATAGTTTCTTCTCAAAGTACATTATATGCCTGTGAAAGTTGAAAATTGCTTGTAACTATTTAAAAGGGGAAAAGTTTTATTGGGGTTCCAGAGAACAATAGTTGACCTGTAAAATTCTTATCCAAGATGTTATGCTTGCTTTAACAATGAACGCTCATTACTGAATTGAGCAACTGGTAGTGCCACAATGTAAATATGCACGAGGTACAGGATTTTCCCCTTTTAAATAGTTACAAGCAAGTTTCATAGACATATAATGTACTTTGAGAAGAAACTATATTTGCGTGAAACGTAAAAATATTCACAGTAGCAAAGATTAGAATTAACACAGAGGATTTAAAAGTCATTTGTTCAAATGAAATCTGGACGAGGTATAAGACTGATTATAAAATAAAAATATTAATAAACAATCAAGGTTTTTATTTAATGTAATTCCCCCTACATACATTTTATTGAGAAATATATACAAAGTAAAAAGCCGGATAGTCGGCGCTCTTTGCCGAATAGTCGCCGAATAGTCGCCGACTACGATAGTGGCCGGATAGTCGGCTTTACCGACTAGTCGCCGACTAGTCGGCACATCTTTAGTAAGTATGTATTTAAATTAATAAAAATGGATAGGAAAGTGTGGCGAAGGAAGATTGTTGCGTAACTATTATTGTGGTCCGGATGGGGTTATTCGCTACCGAAAATCGGTCACTTTAATATGTTCTTATGTATGAATGCTGTGATGATTGTGGACAAGGCGAAAGAAGAATGTTGTTAAAGAGTGAAGTGAGTCAACTGAGCTCTTACTCTTATCCCTTTTCTTATTGTTACTATTGTTTCCGGGTATTTGCTAACCCCCTAAGTGGGAATCGCGTGATTTTATGTACGTATGTATGTATGTAAAAATTAAATAGCGGGAGGTTTTGTGTTGGCCACATCAGATTTTTACTAAATGCTATTATCGTAGAATTGAAGATTGTATCGTTATATTCAATTTCTATTAGTAAAAGTTGCTAAAAAATTATATTCAATGAATTTTTTACAAGAAAAACTGTTAAAAGTTTGTATAAATGACACTTTCGGTTATCCGATATATGCTAAAAAAAAACTAATGAGCTCTTCCAACATTAGTATAGAATGCGTATACAAAATTTCAAAATTTTCTGATTGATAGTATTTGAGTAATCGTGTCCACACGATCCACACACACACACACACACACACACACACACACACCACACACACACCCACACACACATACACACACACACACACATATCTACAAACTTCATTGTAAAAATATTAAAATCGGAGTCTGGGGACGTCAAAACGTGCTTATTCACCAAAATCTCTTTATGCGATTTTCAGCACGATCCCTATACCTCCCTTACCTAGGGTAGCAGGAGGTAAAAATGTTACCACTGTCACTGGTTTCTCATGTTTTGTACAGAGTTGGACTCTGTACTCTGTCCTAACAAATATGAGTAGCTATAATATTTACATAATCTGTATTTATTAAATCCGAATTATACAATGTTATTGAAATGTTTAGTTTAAGCACAGTATATACAACTAACATTAATGTTAAAATTGTAAAAATAAGAATAATTTTTCTTGGGCATTCGAAATATTCTGACAAACATACATCAATTTACGGTCTCGGCGTTGAAAGGCTATTTTGTATTTTTATATTTAAGAGGCTGTTCAATCGTTTTATTATGATCCCTCGAGTTCTTGTGACTTATACTATATCTTGTACAAAATTTCTGCTGACCAGATGCACCAACGTAACTTAATTTTAAGAATTCTTTACATAAAATATTATGCTATGCTGTCAAATGATTTGCTTTTTTTTACCTCCCGCTTCCCTATGTAAGGGAGGTAAAGGGATCGTACTAAAAATCACGATTACTAAAATACTATCAATCAGAAAATTTAGAAATTTTTTATACTCATTCTATAGGGTGTCCCAGATTTAAACGGCATAACTTGAACCATGGATTAACACGTAAAAATAAGGTCACAAGTTCATTTGTGCAAATGTCCGTAAATGCTTTGTTTCAAAGATATTTATGTTTTTCTTATTGGAGCAGCGCTACCTTAAAAATCAACTTTACGACGAGATATCAAATATTATCTTATTAAGTTATGACATAACAATTAAATTAATTATAGGTAAATGATTTGGCTATTACCTACAAAATTTATTTTGCATGCCTAAGGTCAGGGCAAAAATGAAAATTATCGATGAATTCAAATTAATTTATTATTTATGTACAATAAAATAGTAACGATTTTTTATAACATTTGTTCAAAATATTCACCTACAGCAAGCACACGGGCACGACAAAAATTTGCCACTGCATTGGTCGCTGCGTTCCATACTGCGTAACATTGCTCGGCAGATATGGTTTTGAATCAAAGAAATTCTCACCTTTGGTTAGATGAAAATCCTCATGCAATTAAAGAGAAAAAATTCCACTATGAATTTTAATGTAATGTTTGGCGAGGTATTATTTAAAATACTTTAATAGGCCCTTTCTTTTTGCCACATCGTTTAAATTCAGAGAGGTTCTACAATTTTCTAAATAATGATTTGAATGATTTAATGGAAGAAGTTACATTAGCAATAAGAAGAAACTCTTGGCTACTGTTTGATGGCTGCCCTACACATTGGGACACAACCAAGAGAGTGGTTAAATTTACACTATCCACAACGGTGGATTGGTCGCAGAGGACCTGTACCAAGGCCAACAAAGAAAGAGTTTATTATGAACCGATAGATAATTTGGACACTCTACGCAGCAAAATTATTCAAGTTTGCGAAACCATATCTCCCGAGCAATGTCACGCAGGGATCAATGCAGTGGCAGATCGTTGGCGTGCCTGTTTCCATGCTTGCTATATGTTATATGTTATAAAAAATCGTTATTATTTTATTGTACATAAATAATAAATTTGTTTGAATTCATCGATAATTTTCATTTTTCCCCTGACCTTAGGCAAGCAATAGCTATTTGTGTATTAAGAGCGCAAAATGCGACATTGTCGATTGAGAGGTTGTTGCCGCGCGACGAAGGAGCGCGGCATTCTCTCGAAATCGACAATGTCCATTTGCGCTCGAAACACACACAAGATTTTTTCTACAGTCGCCCCAATGGGGTCCTCCACCATAACAAAAAATAATAAAATGTACACTTTATACTTACATTACTGCTCAATAAATAACGATTGGCTAATACAAAAGATACGGTTTAAACTTAAAAAAGCTTTTAAATGATTATATCGTTGCATTAGCCATCTATTCCATAAAAAAAACCAAAATTAGAGCGTGGAAGCAAGGATTTGTGATGATTTGATGAGTTTTTGTAGCAAAATGTGTGGTTAGTTGTCACGCCTGTCACACTGAAAAAATTAACAAATATTTCAAGGAATTTGTGATTACATAGACATGTATGTGCATTGACTGACTTCTCGCAATTATTTAAGTAACGAAATGACTAATAATTTTATTGTAATCAAAATAAACAGTTAACTAGAGATCAGATGTCAGTACGATTCGCAACTATCCTACCGCCATCTGTGTACAATCATTCCTATTACTAAACATAACTGTTCACACAATTTATTTTATATTTAATTTTATTTTATCGTTATTTTCCATTCTTCTTGAGTTTTTATTCAATCTAATCTAAGCATTTTATAGCATTTTCACAGCAGTGTGGCATTTTGTTAGGTTATGTTAAATACCGACAGAACATATGTCAAATTGACTTGTGAACGTGATAAATGTGTAATTACAGTGCCATTAGTTCCTAACTAAACATTTTCATTAAGAATGTAGACAAGTGACATTTCTCAACATTGTATACTAAGAAATTTGGACAGCGAGCGTTTTTACTATTTTGTCGCGCATGAGCGGCAAAGTGACATTTTGCGTTGACAAAAGAGAGCGCAAATGGCTACTTTCTATAGTGACTGTAGAAAAAATAAATTTTGTAAGTAATAGCCAAATCATTTACCTATAATTAATTTAATTATTATGTCACAACTTAATAAATTAATATTTGATATCTCGTTATAAAGTTGATTTTTTAAAGTAGCGCTGCTCCAATAAGAAAAACATGAATATCTCTGAAACAAAGCATTTACGGACATTTGCTCAAATGAACTTGTTACCTTATTTTTACGTGTTTAATCCATGGTTCAAGTTTTGCCGTTTAAATCTGGGACATTCTGTATACTAATGTGGGAAGAGCTCATTAGTTTTTAATGTACATCGGATAATCGGTAGTATCATACAAGCTTTTAACAGTTTTTCTTGAAAAAAAATACATTGAATATAATTTTTCAACAACTTTTACTAATAAAAATTAAATATAATGGTACAATTTTCAATTTTATGATAATAGCATTTACTAAATAACTTTAAATATAAATTTATAAAATAATTTATTTTTATACATCATCTTGCTTATGCGTCAAACCCCTGCGTCAAACAAAAACATATTACAGTAAAATTTTTGAAAGAAGTCCGATCAAGGCCATCTACTAATTGTATCTATGAATTAAGATTTTGTGCTGTCAAATTTAGTAGTGTCTTTTACTTAGTTTTTATGAGGGTACATAATTTCTTGTGTACCTCATAAAAACTATGTACTTTAATAACAATTTTGACATATTTAAATCACTGTCAGGAAGCAATTACATTAAAATTAATAATGAAACCATGTTAATGAGAATATAGTAGTAATATATTTGATTCTTATGAAATTAAGGTATGTAAAAATAATATATTTTCCATCATACATTATGTACTATTGTTTTGCTCAGAGCTGGGCAGTAACTAGTTACTTTAGTAACTTAGTTACTAACTAGTTACTTTTACGTAACTTGCAACGTAACTTAGTTACTTTTTAAAATATGGTAATTGTAACTGTAACTTAACTTGCTGCGGTAAAGTAGTTGGTAACTTTCCGGTTTTTAGTTACTAGTTACTTGAGTAACTTAAGTTACTAGAATGTAACTTAAGTTAGTCAAAGTAACTTAAAAAGTGGAATGTAACTTAGTCATAAAAAGTAACGGGGGGATTTAAATTTCTAAGAAATATTTTGTTGAGGTGATGCCTTTTTTAGAAACACTAACTAAAACTGTTTTGTTTTAAATAAATTTATGTAATAATTAAATTCAATATTATTGTTGATTGATTTCAAGCCATAATAGATAATGAAATAATTACATTCATAAATAATAGAGTTTTTTTACGGTAAACAGAAAAACTAAAAATAACACATTATTTTAACTTTTAATTCTAAAATTAAAAAGTCATTAAATGTTAAATTTGACTTATAAAATATATTATTTTCAAATATTTTCCTCGCTTACAAATGATACGTTTTAATAAATTATAATTAAGCTGCCAATAAAATAATTACATTCATAAATAATAGAGTTTTTGTACGGTAAACAGAAAAACTAAAAATAACACATTATTTTAACTTTTAATTCTAAAATTAAAAAGTCATTAAATGTTAAATTTGACTTATAAAATATATTATTTTCAAATATTTTCCTCGCTTACAAATGATACGTTTTAATAAATTATAATTAAGCTGCCACTAAATCATCAAAATTATTCCAATTTTCAGGTTATAGAAAATATAGCGTATTTTGTTCGTTGTTCTAAGGGTTGCAACTGCAAGACTTGAATTCGTCTCATTTTTGCAAATTCCCTTCTCACAAGATAAAATGTCACTTTTAATTTTTATGTTATATTATAATGTAGGTCCGCAGGGCCTTTTTATCAGATTTTTGGGCCCTAGGCCAAATTTTTGTAATTTTTATAATGTAAGTTTATTTATATTTAGAAAAAAATAAAATTGCCTGCTGAGAGAAAAGAAATTATACAGTACCGCATGCTCGATTCTAGTTTGAGGTGAAATTTTAGCGTAATATTTTGTTACTCCTTTCTAGGGACGGTTGGCGATTTTGCCGGTTCTCGGGAATATGTTATTAGCGTAGCGGGGCCCCAAATATTTATAAAAAGATACTTTTTCATCAAAATTTCTTATATATGTGAGCACGGGGCCTCAGATTGAAAATCGACGTCTGATCCGAGGTTTCCAATAAATTAATCATTATCCACTAATAAGTCTAGGTAGGAAATAATGTCTGCATGTTTTATACATTATAATGGTCATGTCATGTTAGAAAGAAAGTAGATTCTTTATATCTTGGTATAAGAAATCAAAATTGAAAAATAAATTAATAAATTTTAAAAAAATCACAGCAACCGGGCCCTGCGGGCCCCTTGTCAAAGCGGGCCCTAGGCGGTAGCCTCGTGGGCGTAGGCGGTAATAAGGCCCTGTAGGTCCGTTGACATTAACAATAATAATCTGATTGGGTGTTGCCAAGCAATAACGTTAAAATTTAGGTTAACGTAGTTAGTGCAAAAACTCCCTGATATGTATCCTACACAATAACTAAGTCAACAGTCTAAGTCTACACTTCACGCCATTAAAAGTAGTTAGAAAGTAACTCAAAGTAACTAAGTTACTTTTAAATAACTTAGTAAATAACTTAGTTCTTTCACCAAAGTAACTGGAACTTAAGTAACTTAGTTACTTTTTTTTGGAGGTAACTGTAACTGTAACTAGTTACATTTTAAAAGTAACTTGCCCAGCTCTGGTTTTGCTTCACTGTTTTCCAGGGCACGTTTCGGAAAAGACTGTGTAAAGATGCGAGTACTATTTTGATTTTTGTTAAGTTTTTCTATTAGTTTTGTCAATATTTGTGAAATTTATATTGTGTAGGATATATTTGTTAAATGTAAAATAAAGATTGTTATGAGTGAATGTAAAAAAAATTAAATATAATGAATGCTTTATTTATACTGCTTGGTTAAATACCCAACGGGAGGTTATGTGCTGGCCACATCAGATTTTTTTATTAAAATTTAATTCTTGTTGATGTAACTGGACAATAGAAATATAAAATAACACCCCTACATAAAATAAGGCAGCGAATACTACATTTCTTTTGTTTTATTTCATCATTTTTCTTCCTTTGGCAAGTGTCAATTCCACTTAGCCATGAAAATGACGAGCCCCAGTATTATCTGAGAATAGACAATATGTTCCATTTTTACAACTGACATAAACATAACATCAACATCCGAGCCGCAACACGTGTCGGTGTTGGTGGGTTTATAGTACAGCCGCTTTCGTTCCTCGTTCATTCAGTATCTTTCACAATGCACTGCCGATTTGGCATTCAGCCACCTACATTTGAAATATTGCTATCAGCTTGGTTCTACTCTTTGTTCTTGCACATTTTGGCCGACGTCTCTTGCTATTTGCATGCTTGTAGGCGGATATTATTGGCAAATTTAACAAATATTTCGTTTTGTTTGTTTTCTGGCGTACTGGTGCAAGTTCGTGGAAGTTGTTTGTTTGTTTAGGAATACTTTTAAATTGTTTTAGATATTTTAGCAAATTTACAACTGTTTTGAAACTGTTAAGTGATATATGCATTTAAGTTACTTTTCAAATAATAAAATTATTGCTTAGTCTCTTTTCAGGCACTTTAATGTACTTACCTACTATTCAATAAACACTTACCACTTTACACAATGAGATACTTGCACCTACGTCACTCAAGGCCATTCATCATGGCGGTCAAATAGCTGATCGCGGACAAATAAACCAAATATTAACATGGAGTCAAATAGAGAATCGTGTTTACACGACCGACTGTAATGAGGTCATGCAAAAAAAAAAAATTCACCTTTTTTCTGTTTAAATCGAAAAAGGATAGTCTAATTTATCGTTCAGTATGATTAAATATTTTTTTATTTACATTTTTTGTTGTATAAAATCGTTTTAAAGTATGACATTTTTAAAAAGTAGCAAAAACCAGCCATGTTGTGTCGTCACAACGTTCCGAACCAAGTTCAGACTCATTTCAAACAGATATTTTATATGGACACATAATTTCTAAAAGAAAAATATATATAAACTATAAATTAAGGATTACATATCTAAATATGCTATAATATATTAATATAACATCATTCTGTTCACTTTTATAAATATAATTTTCATTTGGCGTGAACTTATCTACACGTTACATCAAATGTTTCTTTCACTGTTTCACTTTTGATTTGGGATTAAACGCTGGAAGGTTATAAACGCATGTGAGACATTGAATATATTGCAGAATACAATACATATTATTTTATTCTTTATTTTGGCACGAAACAATGTCTCATCGACATGTTTACTTTCATAAATTTCAGGTTATCTTTAAATATCACTTTGACGTTTAAAAACAGTATGAAAATCAAAATGGTCGTTCCTTTCACTCTGTGACGTCAAAGGACAAGGGACGAAGCGGGGGTCTAGCAGCCTCATTATAAAAAAGATCGATTTGAGGAAAAATAAAAAATACGGGTTTATTATTTTTCACTACTCTATCGATTAAACTTATAAAAAAAAAGTCGTGCATGACCTCATTGTAAAAAGACCACTCCTTTCAAATTTTACCTCTCGCTAAGAGATGAGATATTGGATTCATGCTAAATATCGCATATTCGGATTTGTGTCTGGATGTTGGAAGGACGATTCCTCAAAAGTTATTAGGTGTTTGACATTTGGGTAGACTGCTAGATTAAATTTATTTTTAAAAAATTCACGATGCAGTCACTCAGGTTTTATTTTTTTCTGTCTAAACCGTAACAGATATCACAAATTAAACAGAGAGAAAAGTTTACTATTGAATGTATCTTTTTGAAAAAAAAATAATTTTATGTTATCGGCGTGTCCATTAAAAGTTACGGTCTAATCAATGTTGGGACACCTAAGTTTCATACACTAGTGGTTCACTAATAATAACAAGTATCATCTTAAAGGATGACTTATAACCATATGAACTGCCATACCAAATTTCATCCAAATCGTATAAAGAGTTCTGTTATTACAAGCAAATTTTTTTTTTTTTTTTCGAAGAACTTTGAAGCTAAATTCTGACTAAATGGTACACTTTCCGGTAGAAGCAAATTTAGTTAAATCATCTTATTTTAGCCTCAGGAATCTGTGGTTAAGCCATGTCCCCCTATTTAAGAGACACCCTCGTTGAGGAGTATTGGATTCATGCTAAAAATCGCATATTTTAGTGCATAAGCACAATTTAAGGTCCATACAATCCGATGATGTTTGTATGTGTGTTTATGTGATGATGTTGGAAGGACGATTCCTCAAACACTATAAGACTTAAGACCTGTTTTTTAACTATGAATTACTCAATCTGACATTCATGGAAAGAGTTGAAAAGGTTTTGGTAACAACTGGGCAACCGGAAGTAGTAGTTTCTTAAAAAAATCTTCTAAATATTATTTTTTGGAAATTTATGTTATTACAAATATTAAAAAATATAAAATTCTCTATTATATTAAACATTTTTATTAAATCTTCTATAGATTTAGAAATAGAGAATTATAAATATATAAAATAATCAATTGTATAATGAATCAAACAGCCCATGGAAACCAGTTGAAAAATTAAAATGTTTGTAATTGACATAAATGACATTGTCAAAAATCCAGAGACATTACTGAATGCTTTTTCTACGAAATACATTTTTTTAATATTTCTTATTGTATCATTAATTAAATATTTAAAATTATAGATATAGCTGCCGCACGTTAGGTTGACACTGTGCTTGAATGCGGAAAACCTAAAATTCGTACCTGACAAGTCGAGATGTAATAGTAATTATAATATACTATTGCTATTGTTATAACGAGGAAAAGACTCCGTCAACATTTAAGATTGGTATAAAAAGAAAGGGGATTTATTTATGTACCAAAGTATGTCAACTAAACACGCACTTGCTATTCATATACTTCATCATGTACCCTTCAGAAATACCACCAATCTCGTCCATGAATTGAAAAAATCTCGAACATTTTAGAAGAGTAGGACACGATTCCTTATAGAATGAAAGAATATAGTTAAAATTATTCGTGTGTACAAGAAATGTTAAAATCGATACTTATGTCACCAAACCGAAATAGCGAGAGGTATTGATGAGAGCCAACAAAGAATCTGACATCTGGTGGCGAAATTAAAAATGCGAGTCGTGGGGAAAACATTGCGGCATGTTAATTGTATTAGTATAAGAACCAAACAAAAGTGAAAGAAATGTCTAGCAAATGTAAGCAATATTGCTCTGTACCGCAGTGCAATAATTATGTTAGTGCACAAATGTCAATGCACTACTTCCCGAAGGACAAAAGAATGCGAAAAAAATGGGCAATTACGTTAAAAATAGGAAAGAAAGTGACACGATATATGAATGTGGGTTGTGCTCATTTTCTGCCTTCGTATTATTATCAAGGTAAATTGTATAACTGTTTCAATATATATCGTCGGATTTCTGGTAAAAAGACTTAACCGCCAAAAAATGATAAAATGAGTTATGCACATAAACGGATACGTCTCTTCACGACGCATGCTCTAAACACAATATCTGAGCGCCAAAAAATTTATGTTAGAAGGTAATTCATTCTAAAGTTTCGTAAACGCCATCTGACACTTTTTGATGCGCACAGAAATTTTATACGAAATGTCTTAAACGCCATTCTGTGTTAATGTAATAGGAGATGTTAACGAGTTGTGTTCCACAAAAGTTAATTTATTTTGATATTATTTATTAATCTGGTGTTCACAACTATATAAATATTAAAAATTTAGGTATTAAGCTATATTGAACAAAAAAAAAAAAACATTTTTATTAAATATTTCATGATATATGCTTCAAAATGTTGCGAAAGTATGTTGAAAAATGTATAAAATATTAATCTCATCGATATAACACAATATCTTGTTAAATAAATCAATATTGTAAATAAAAACAAGTTTTTCCTGTTTATCTCAAAACTAGTCAAATGGCGGTTAAGTCTTTTTACCAGAAATCCGACGATATATATATATATATATATATATATATATATATATATATATATATATATATATATATATATATATATATATATATATATAATAATATAAACAATATTTACAAAAAAAAATCAAAATAAAAGATTTCTTTTGAAAAAGAATGCCTGCCCTACTCAAAAAAAATATTTCTTTTTAAATTAAAGACGAATAATACACTTGAGGTAATAAGTATCATTTTTAATTTATCATATTCAACTATTAGAAGAGATTTGTGGGAAATGCTAGAAATACTTTATACAATTTTAAAACCAATTATTTTCATACCTGATAAGAGTACAAATATTCCGAAATATTTTTAAAAATTCAGAAATGTTAGAGTAGTTCAAAGGGTATTGAAATTGATATTCAGAAATCATAGTGTTTGAGTTGGAGGATATCATAGTTTAATTATTAAAAAAAAAAACTTTAAAATATCTAATTGGAGTTACACAATTAAATGTTTGTAAACAATGACCGTGAATTTCCACATTGGTTTTTTTTATATTAAATTGGAAACCCCACATTATTATACAACCAGATAAAATATTAAAAATTTTCAATGAAACCTTACAAACTTTTTTACTAACTACGTTATCTTTAAGTGTTGCTTCTCTTCCCACTATTGGCCTTACTGCACCATTTAAATATATGTAGATATCTCCAAGTAAGATAAACATCTTATTTTAATTAATTATTTCACGTAAATAAAGAGAACTAAATCAAAAATTCCAGATTACTCCTGTACCATCAATGTACAAAATACAATGTTTTCCCCACTACGAAGATGTCAATGCTGCCATCTATTGACGGTGGTTACCGCGGATTGGTTATTTTTATTTAATAAATAGTACAATAGCGAACTCTAGGTGAAACAATGTTAAGTATTTACGAAAATTCTACCGGTAGGTACCCCACCTACCGACTGCGTTCGAAAACACAAGTGGTTAATAGTTACCGTGTTCGAAAATTGTACCATATCTACCAGATCCATCTACCGTGTCCATGATTTATTGATTTGTGGATTGAGTAATTCAGCCGGTAAATGCGGTAAATGAAGAATATAACCTCAAAAAATATAGAGATACCAAGCGAAGATGGAATCGGAAATAGGTTCCAGAAGTTAATTATGATAATACAGAAGACGAGACGAGATAACGTTTAACTACGTCAAATTTCAAATCTGTTTCATCTTTCAACTGCTTTTCATAGGTTATAAATCTACCCTGTTTACCGCACTTGCGTTCTTAAAATATCTATCCCGGTAGCTGTCACCTGATAAACAGCTGTTTACCGTTTACCGATATATATATCGGTAACAGTTCACCGGTAGAATTTTCGTAAATGCCTGTTGTGAAACATGGCGAGTGTTTTCTTAATATGTACTTTATTTCTATTTCTCATTCCAGATACATAGTGGCTTCGAAAGACCTCCCACCAGGTACCCTTCTCATCCGCGAACCCCCTCTCGTGTTAGGCCCTTGCGCCTCAGGCCCTCCAATTTGCCTCAAATGTCATATCCCCCTTGACACTCCATCCCTCGATACCTCCCCTTGTCCTCACTGTCAATGGCCCCTTTGTTCCTCACAATGTTCAGGCCTCTTCCATTCCAAAGCTGAGTGTAAGGCTCTGGAGAAAGCCAATGGTAAAGGTGCCGGTGTATGGTACGAAGCGATAGCACCACTAAGGTGTCTGTTACTGAAAGAAGAAGAACCGGAGAAATGGAAGGCGATAAAGAAGATGGAGTGTCATGAGGAACTGAGGAAGAGGTTCAAACAAAGATGGGAGGATGAGGGGAGGGATGTGGTGGATAGGATTATTAAAGAGTGGAAGATGGATTATAGTGAACAGGATATCAGAGATGTTTGCGGGATACTACAGGTACATTTTAATTTGTAATATTCTACATGGTGTATCAGGATTAGTGTAAAAAGAATGGGTTCATTTCACATTTCCTGATTTATTTTTTTCTTGAAAAAATAGGTCAAATTAAATATGTAGGTGTATGTTTTACATCTTACAAGTCTTTAGAATCAAAAATATGATTTTTTAAAAGTTGCGTTTAATTTCAAATATTTCAACGGCTACGACACAGTTTCACGGATACGACAGTCGAGCTCTACCGGTTTAATTTGGAACTATGATTGTTTGGTTCGGTATTTATTTAAAGAAATAGAAAGTAATAATAATCTTCTCTCTTGTATATTTTGCTGTCACAATTTTAGGTTAGATTACTGTTTGGTGTTGTGAAGCGTAAAGCCTCATTTCCACCGAATGTTTTATTGCTTAATGCATAATGATTAGTGCATAAGAATTAATGCATTATGACAATTTACCATTTCCAGCTATTTTGTTTAGTGACAAATTTAACAGAAGTGTCACAATTTTTCCCCTTATTACTTGTTGTCTAGCATACTGCAATTGCAGCAACAATTCTTGTTATTTAAATATGTGATATACATAATTATCTGTATCTATATCCATACCGAAAAATTAAAAATTTCATAATTATAAAATAGCTTGACAGTTGACAGTTCAGGTTAGAAGTTTGCAATCTTTTGTTCTTACGCATTGCTCTTAATTCTTAAGCATTAATTATAGCTCTTACGCATTAGGACAATCGGTGGAAATGAAGCTTAAATGTGTATTTGTTCAAAAAAATCCTAATTCGGAGTAGGCTCTGAACAAAAAAACATATGTCATTTTGAAAATATTTATTTAATTGTCAATTTGGCACGAGATATTGTCAAAAATTATACCTAAAGAAATCAAAGCTTTTCTTCTTGAATCCTTAATTTAGAAATAGAAATAAATTTAAAACGGTGAATCGCAATATTCTGTATCCTTTTTCATTATCTTTTCTCCTTATAATTTCACGATCAATTTTGATAAGTTGACTTTTGAATGGAATAATAATCAGACATACGTTTCTGTGTTCATATCCTACTCCGAATTAGGTTTTATTTTCTGAACACACTGTAGTATGAAGCTATTCTTTATTCCAGATAAGAATGAAGTTAGGGGAAGATAACACATACGATTCCAGCTTTCTGATTGGTCTAAATTGGAACGTGATAGAGTCCTAGCACAAATTAAAGTTAGAAATATACAAGGATGACGAGCAATATCGATGTTAAATAGTATTTTGTGGGATCAGACAATATCAAAAGAAAAAAAATCACGTTTTGACCTGTCAAGTATATCTTACTTGAAACATAATTCATAACTTTTATGTGTGTAAAACTGGCTGACTCCGCAGCGCCACCAACTTCATTCTTTTTCTGGAATAGAATATAATTCGATATCATCCGACCAATTTTTTCAACTTAAAGCAAGAGGCCCAATCCCATTCTGAAATGGACTATACCAAACGCACAGTACTGATTCTTCTGATTCTGATGTCTAATTACATATTTGTTTACATTTTAAATTATTTGTTCGTGTATGTATTACCAATGTACACTTTTTCGATATTAATAAATAAGGAAATATCAGAAAATCTGAGAAGTCGTGTGGTATTTGGTGAGTTAAATTCCAAAGACAACGCAAAATGAAACTTGATAAATTAATTGTCACACTGACAGTTATAAACAATAACAACTGTTTATTTACTTGGTAGCGGAAAATTATCAGCTATAATATCCCGAGGACATTGATAATTACGAAATAATTTTATGACAGATAACGAAAGCGCGTTGCTTGGTAACAGCCCGACGCCGAAGGCGGAGGTGGTGTTACCTAAAAGCAACGTGCTTGAGGAAGTGTGATAAAATTATAAGTATTTATCAATGATCGAGGGGAGGGGTATTCGGTGGGAAAATTTTTTGCAGTTTTAACATTAAATTTGCCTGAAATTTCTATTTGACAGAATTTTTATGTCTAACATAGCCCAGTAGATGTCACTAGTAGCTATGAACGTGAATGTGGCTATGAATATGTTCAGTGTGAAGTGTGCAATGAGAAACCAAAGAGCAGAAGATAAGACATATGAATATTCTCCACATTTAGTTTTTTATTTAATACACTATTTTATGATGTGTTTTCTTCTATAATTTTGTTGAATTAATCATCATTTTCATTGACAGCGTGAAAATGACATTTTTAAATTAAAACAATTAATCTTTAATTATATGTCAAAAACTGTTTGTTACTTAGCAACTTAGTGACATAAGTGATAATTGTCTTAGGATAATTATCGTGTAAGTTTGTTTTGATTGGTTACTTTCGCACACGTGGTCAGCAATAAAAGGATTCAATTGGATATTTTTTTAACCAAAAAAATTTCAGCTATAATATCCCGAGGACATTGATAATTACGAAATAATTTTATGACATATAACGAAAGCGCGTTGCTTGGTAACAGCCCGACGCCGAAGGCAGAGGTGGTGGTACCTAAAAGCAACGTGCTTGAAGAAGTGTGATAAAATTATAAGTATTTATCAATGATCGAGGGGTATTCGGTGAAAAAATTTTTTGCAGTTTTAACATTAAATTTGCCTAAAATTTGTATTTGACAGATTTTTTTGTCTAACATAGCCCAGTAGATGTCACTAGTAGCTATGAACGTGAAAGTGGCTATGAATATGTTCAGTGTGAAGTGTGCAATGAGAAACCAAAGAGAAGAAGATAAGACATACAAAAGTCCATGAATATTCTCCACATTTAGTTTTTTATTTAATACAGTATTTTTTGATGTGTTTTCTTCTATAATTTTGTTAATTAAATCATCATTTTCATTGACAGCGTGAAAATGACATTTTTAAATTAAAACAATTAATCTTTAATTATATGTCAAAAACTGTTTGTTACTTAGCAACTTAGTGACATAAGTGATAATTGTCTTAGGATAATTATCAGTGTAAGTTTGTTTTGATTGGTTACATTCGCACACGTGGTCAGCAAAAATGATTCAATTGGATAATTTTTTAACCAAAAAATTCTCAGTATAATACTGTTCCCATTGGTTGAATTTTCCAGTGTTTAGCATCATGATTGGTTAAAAACTAGTCGTTGGAATTTATCAAGTAAATATTTGTACATATATCACACTTTCTCACTCACTTATATACTTTGCAACTGAGAATAGCTCCTAGTGAAAAAGTCAAAAATTATCATTGCATATCACTTCGGTGAAAATTGAAAATTGGGCCCTTAGTTATCAAAACAAATTAAATTTACATTAATTTATAAGTACGAACCCCTCGTGTTAATAGTTCGTCTTAGAGCAAAAAACTGTAATGACGAGGGGCACATATTAAAAAGGTAGAGTAATATTTTTTGTTGTTTGTTAGGTGAATGCATTCGAAGTGGGCCGTCGCGGCATCAGCATCCGCGCGATGTACCCTCGCGCATATCTCCTTGCGCACAGTTGCGTCCCTAACACCACGCACACAGACGATGACGTCACGTTTAAGCTCACTATTAGGACAAGCACTCACGTCAAAAAAGGGGAGCTAATCACCCTGACATACGCTTATACCCTGCAAAACACTCTCTTCAGAAGGGAGCACCTCTACATGGGAAAGTTCTTCTGGTGTGAGTGCCATAGGTGAGAAAGAAAGAATGAAAAGTATTGATCTCTACGAGTTGGAAGGTTTGAGTGCTTGAGCTCACAATTATTTTTGCTAATGCCGACTTTGTAAGTGAGCTTTGCTACCCTGGTAACGTTTAAATAATATATAAAGGCTCATTCACAGTTACGAAAATAAAAATAAAATTATACATAAAAATAAAAATAACGATATAAACAAAAGATTCTTATGAAAGTGTTCACAGCTCTCAAAAATAAAATTAAACATGTCATAAACAAGAATTTGCAAATGTTAAATATTTTACACAAAAATAAGCACTTACATAACAACTGTCATTTGAGCTGTCAATTTATGTTCTGGGAAAAGGATTTCATTTTAATATATTCAAATCGTTCAAGCAGCCAATGCACGTCATCACTTAGTGTAAAAACCTTAATGCATTAAAATCACTAATAGTGAAAAATTAAATAAAATTTCAATCATTTTTAACCTTCAAAAAGTGTATTATTATTAAGATGAATAGTAGTTCATTAGTTATCGTATATGACATGAATAATATATAAATAATGTACATCTACTTCATATTATTCGTTTATTTATTACTATAGTTGGCAATATTGATAATTTGCATGTTCATACTGTCAAAGTTATTATTTGACAATTTTTGTATCGTGTTTGAAACATTTTTTACCTTTAAACGCAACGCAACGACACAACGTGACCGTTAACGCAAACACAAAATCTGTGATTTATAATAAACGCCAAAGATAGCACTTCTAATCAATCAGAAGAATTCGGTATAGGTATTTCTTTAAAATTCGGCTCAGTTTTATTTATTGTCTTTATATGGCATACATAATTATAAATAAGGTTAGTACTATAAAATAATTTCAATAGAAATGGACAGTGACGAAAATATAGTATTTATTTTGTAGATGTGACAGTTCATGAACATGTCGATAATACAGATTGCAATCTATATCTCTTTTCATAAAGACTCTAAAACCTCTGTAAAGTAAACGTACCAGTACATGATGTCACACATCTAGTTACTTTTATTCAATTTTTATTAATGACGTGCATCGGCTGCTTGACCGATTTAGGTATAGCTATTTATGTAATAAGTTGCGAAATGATAGTGTTTTAGGCACGCGACGAAAAATTTCTACGCACGAGTGTAAGTGAGTGATACAACATACAACACGTCAAGTGCCTAAAACTTTCATTTCACAATGTATTACATACAAGATTTTTTTATAATAGCGTTTTAAAACAGATCATTTATTCTCAAATATCAACATTTTTAATTTTTTTAAATTAAAAAGTAGGCAGACGTCAGGTTCATCTATTCGTTGCTAAATAAAATATTTTAAGCACTATCATTTTACTCATTAAACTAACACATTTACGCATCAAACTGTCACTTTTACGCGTTAAACTTTTATTTTTAACCACTAGTGCTTAAAAGTATTTCATTTAGCAACGAAAATGACAATCAAAACGTTGTTATAAAACGCTAGTATAAAAATATAATTTTAAAAAGCTGTCTTAAAACAAAGGTTCGCATATATGACTTCATACAGTGCTTTAAAAGGTATGAAGTTGTTATTATTGCTTGTCAATTATGAATATATTAATTGACAGTTGATGTTTTATTTTCGAAGCTGTGAACACCAACCATAAAGTCTTATTTATATTTTATAATTTTATTTATATTTCTTATTTTCGTAGCTGTGAATGAGCTTTAAAGCATGCCAGATCCCTTGTTACTAACATGTAACGCGTTTTTCAAACTTCTCAGCAGCGTCTCGTAAGAATTTATAGTGGAGAGGCTGCACCAATAAAAAATAATTA
The DNA here is from genome assembly GCA_943142095.1 of Ophonus ardosiacus. Classification (NCBI taxonomy): domain Eukaryota; kingdom Metazoa; phylum Arthropoda; class Insecta; order Coleoptera; family Carabidae; genus Ophonus; species Ophonus ardosiacus. Next base: position 30,084,831 of record OW964836.1, read on the forward strand.
CTGAATGAAACTATTTTCCTACCTTTAATGAAATTTACTTATAGTTGCGTTTTAATATTAACTGTATTTAAATGCTAAGAAGCACACACTTTTTAAATGTTCAGCACATTTCTCATGTTTTTTTTTTTATTTTTTCATTTAAATGTTTTAATTCTGCTACTCTTGTTTCTGTCCTTAATGAATCACCGCTTAACAATACACAGGGTATTAATAGTAAGTCGTTACACCCGAAAATGGTAGTTACAACTCATTAAAACAAACAACTTTTCTTAGTTCCAATTTTTGATTTAGTGCCCCGGTTCGTAGTTATTGGAGTTCTTTTGTTTTTCGAAAAATCGTCATAACTCCCTTATTTTAAGGACTATTGAATTTTTTTTCAAAATTACCTTTCGGCTCTCAAATACATTTGGCATTAACAGTTATTCTTTATTTTTTCAAACGACAAAATGGCGATTGATTATAAGCAAATAGATTAAGCATACCTGAAAGGAATAATTAAATAACACGTTATTAATTACTATATACAGTATGTCCACGGATCGAGTCCCAAAGAGGAAAAACTTTTTTATTTTTTATTTTACAAAAAAAAATGTATTCTTGGTAAAAGTTTTTGCATTCCCGAAACGGCCAATTCAGTTTTAACATTTTCCAATTTTTCAGATAAAAATCGAAAATTGGTCGTTTTAGTTGAAAATTTTTGTAAGTCCCAAAAAATAAATTTGCGTTGTCATGGTACTATCTTGGTTTTTTTACATCCCGTATGGAACCAGTTGATAGCAATTTTTTGACCAATTTTCGTGCACCTCTATTTGAGATGAAAATATCTGGAAACTTTTGATTAAATTATTCGACAACTCGACGGATCGCTTTATTACCTTTGCCATAACATTGAATTAGGTAAACACGTTCGTCTTTTGACAACGATTATGGTTGATTTTCCTAACTGACAGTTAATAAAAATAAAAAAAATAACGACAATTACCATGACAACGCAAACTTATTATTTGGGACACAATAATTTTCAACTAAAATGACCAATTTTCGATTTTTATCTGAAACTAAAAGAAAATTTGAAAATGTTAAAACTGAATTGGTCGTTTCGGGACATGCAAAAACTTTTATCAAAAATACATTTTTTTGTAAAATAAAAAATAAAAAAGTTTTTCCTGTTTGGAACTCGATCCGTGGACATACTGTAGAACAAACACAATGCTGTTAACGAATTATTAATAAAACAATATTATGAGAGATAATTCCAAAATCATGTAGTTTGCGGAGCGTCATATGTGAACATCGGTGTGATGATTTGGAATTTACAAACATTTATAAAATCCTTAAACTATCTACCATAATATTTGTCAAACATTTTTTTCATTCTATCCAAAAAAAAAAGTCTTTATTCGTTTACTTGACTTACCTAAATTGGAACTTTCATTTTATTTTGGAGGTACTGCAGCCCTTTTGGAAGAGCCGCCCTTGAAATTTATGCAACCAGGACAAAAATTAATTGCCTTAGGCCCAGTTTTTTCACATCTTGATAAAGTGCCAGTTAACTTATCCGTCAGATAAAAAAAAAATATCGCATCATTTAATTGACATGTGAACAATTTTGTCAATTTACGCTGTAATATCGATGCGATATTTTCATTGTATCTGGCACTTTATCCAGAGATGGAAAAACCGGGTCTCAATATGATAATCATTTATATTGCTATTCTTTACATTAACCCTCAAATGACTGTGTCTAAAATATTTTTAAGAATCATATAACTAACGATTTGTTGATTGTTTTACGCTTGTAAATGTGTTTAAAAGATGAGAAACTTTTCGTGCCAGAGAATTAGAAAAACTTATGCGCTTGCCTTTGTATAGTACTAATACCTGAAATGGAATAAATGATTTACGAGCTTTATTTTCTATCAAATATTTTATCGTACGTCGTGACAAAAAATTATTAATTTATAACTTCAATCTGTAAATAACCAATTAAAAATTTGGTTTCACTTTCATTATTTCGTTTTTATTGAACAAGTATTTTTATTATATGCGTGGAGGTATTACGTATTAAACTATTAACTAACAGCCCGATTCACAAAAAAGTTTAAGCTAATCCTCATTTTTGGATTAGTGAATTCTGTTCTATTCCGGTATTTAAAATTTAATTTTCATGATATTATCAATAAAGGTAGATACTAGGAATATATTAGACTATATTTTAAGATATAAACTGTCAAAATTAGAGTAGAATTCGCTAATCCAAAAATGAGGATTAGCTTAAACCTTTTTGTGAATCGGGCTGTAAAAGTTTAAATTAAAAGTTTATTTGCAACTTATATTTTTCTCATTAACAATAAAATTAAATAACATTTACTAAATTTTTAATAATTTTCTTTTTAATAGATGTAAGGACCCTACAGAATTAGGCACCAACGCTGGGACTTTACGATGCCCTAAATGTCACGACATTACCGTAGTAGCAAAAGAACCCTTAAATATTGACTCAAGTTGGACATGTACAAATAAAAGCTGTAATGGATATGAAATAAGTGGAAGGACTCTTCGAATACTAATGGATAAGTAAATAATTTTTATAATTATACCTTTAAGTCTAAGCCTTAAATTAGATTAACAAAGAAACCCAATTATTTAATTGGTATAATCATGAATTCCTGTAGATTCCAACTTTTTTCTTTACTTATTGATAGCGTACATTTTTTATGAAGCTTCAAATCAATATTACTTACAAGAATCAAGAACCAGTCGTCAGTCGTCACCTTATAATTTACCTTGAATTGAAATCATGTCATAAAATATTAATCAGTCAATTTGCAGACCTTTTGATTTAAATTTTAAAGTTGCAAATTATCAAACGAAAGAAAAGTATCGATTTAACACTAACACGAATATTTTCTTTTAAATTCCTATAATTTTATCTATAATGACTGGATATACATAGTGTGGCCGATAGCCGCCATATTCTGCCAAATGAATTCATATGTGGAAACTAAATAAAATTCGATAAACTTTTTAATGGTCAGGCCAATAACGTAAAATTATTATTTTTTTTTATATAGAAAGATACATTCAATAGTAAACTTTTCTCTCTCTACATGATTTGTGATATCTGTTACGGTTCACACAGAAAAAAATAAAACCTGAGTGATTGCACCTTGAATTTTTTAAAATAAATTTAATCTAGTAGTCTATCTAAATGTCAAACAACTAATTTTTAATGACAGTAACAATTGTTAATGGGTTGTCAAAAATTTCCTTCGCAATATTCTGAAACGTCCGTTTGTTCGGCCTAATAGTACTTTACTACCCTTATTATAAATAAGACAATTAAATATGTTAGTTTACTCCTAATCAAGTTGAAAAGATTGACAACTCGTTACTGTCATTAAAAATTAGATATTTGGCAATATTATTTGGACAGTTGTACAGACTGCTAGATAACATTTATTTTAAAAATTTCACGGTGGAGACACACAGGTTTTTTTTTTCCGTGTTAACTGTAACAGATATCACAAATTACGCAGAGAAAGAAAAGTTTACGTTTGAATGTATCTTTCTGAATAGAAATAATTTCATGTTATCGGCGTGGCCATTAAAAAGTTACGGTTCCAATCAATGTTGGGACACCTAAGTTTCATACACTAGTAGTTCACTAATAATAAGTATCATCTTAAATAATGAACTGTCATACCAAATTTCATCCAAATCAAATAAAGCGTTCTGTTATTATAAGCAAAATTAATTATTTTTTTTCGAAGAACTTTGAAGCAGAATACTGGCTAAATGGTACACTTTCCGGTAAGAGCAAGTTTAGTTAAATCGTCTTATTTTATCCTCAAGAATCTGTGGTTAAGCCATGTCCCCCTATTTTAGAGACACCTGTATAATATTTTTTTGTATAATTCACCTCTAATTATACAAATAGTTACATACAAATAATAAATATGTACATAATATAAATTTGCAAATTAACACACGCCTTAAAAGTATAAACTATACTTTTCATTTTTCGAATAATTACCTTTGTTAGATTCATTTTTGTAATCAATATCACTAGGCTATAATCAAAATCCTTTTTCTACTCCTACTCTGAAACAAATGCTTTCAAAATATTTTTCAATGTTGAAAGTAGGCGTTTGTAGCAAAGTGTGCTGCAAAATGCCATAAGTGTGCGGCAAAATTTTGTCACATACTTTCACTGTTAGGTATAAATCAAAAGACAATAATTATTACTTATTTACTTTAATATGCTTAGAAAAAACAATGATAATTTACAGTAATATTACAATTATTAGAATTTACAACATTAATGGAAAGTGGCACAGTTTGCTTGAATATATTTTCATTAGACAATACTAATTCAACATTTTTGGTGCTATTGTTTTCTTCAGAAACTTGAAGTTGGTTTCCATCTTTATTCTCAGAAGTACTACATTCTCCAAGTATTTTATTTGCAGTGTTAAGTTTATTTTGAATGGAATTCTCTATATAATTCTCGGCTACACATGTCGACTTCCAACCTCCGTGCCTTTTCAAAGTGGTGATATCAGCACCAGAATCTACTAATAATGTTGCCGAAGTTCGCCGGAAACTGTGGCCAGTATATAGAGGCGCATTTGACAGTTTCAAAAAAATTGCAATTTTTTCTGGAATTTTTTCAATCATATTTATGCCAATCGGTTGATTTGTGCGTTTTCCTTTGTTATAATATAAAAAAAATCTACTCAAATTGGTATTCGTAAGTCTAAGTGCAACATATTTTCTGTACAACTGAAGGTATAGCCCGCCAGGCCCAGATGTAACTATGAATGTTCTAATTTTTGTTTTAGAATCAGGTATTTTGATAATCAAAATAGAGTCCTTGTCCTCAATGTCGTTCATATTCATATTTTTAATTTTCTCTCGACGACATCCGCCTGCTACTTCGATTATTAAAACTACCTAATAAAATGTAAAATAATTTAAATTATTTAGCCAAAAAAAAAGCAAACAATTAAATACCTTCATTAACAGATATATATCATCTGGAGCTCTAAAAACTTGTTAATTTCATATCTGTCAAAAAATTTTGATTTTTTTGGTTTATATCCATCTGCCTTTCTTTTTAAAAATGCTATTAGTTTCGGCATTTTCGAAATATCTATATTATTCTTCACAATAATAGTTGATTTTAACATTGAATATTCACTCCATAAAGTCGATGATTTCATTACTTCAGATTTTTTAGAAAAATATACTAATAAAACATTCTCAGTAATAATTGAAACCTTTTCTTCTTTGTACCAGTTATCAAATTTTGTATAGGCTATTAAATATCTCTTTCTTGATTTTTCCGGTAACAAATCCAACGTTACCTTATTTGCCATTTCTTCTATACTGGTATTAGGAAAGGTACTCGAAAACACCCTCTCTTCAATAGTCTCATTCATTATGCTCTCGGTCTCGACTATACTACTTTTAATATAAATGTTTTAAAAATTACAAGACGATAAGACTAGTGACTGACATTTAAACATTTATTTATATTAATTTTCTCAAATATTTCTCACTACTATGACAACGAACTAATTTTTTAAAATAAACCGTAACCTACTCTTAATAACGTAAGCTATGAAACAAAACAAACTTAAGAAATGTCAAATTTAAATGAATTATTTTCTATATAAAAATTATATTCTTTTTCAAAAGTATGAGTAGAAAAAATAGTGTGTATAACACGTGCTGAAAGTCCTTTGTCGAACACAAACGATTGCAACCTTCGCTTCGCTCAGGCTGCAACTTCGTTTTGGTTCGACAAAGGACCACTTTCAGCACTTATTATACAAATAACTATTGTTATAATCAACAATTTTACAGTTATAATTTGCAAGATAACAATGCCAGGAAATTATCCGTTTGGCAGTATATTTCTTTTACTTTTTTTATACTAAATATTAATAGTAAATCAGGGAAATTCAATATCGACAGAAAAAAAAAATGATCTCAAGATTTTAGAATTGTAAAACATAAGCATTTGATTCTTTGCATCTTTGCAAAATGCTAGTATTTAAATATTGTCGGATTCCTGCTTGTAATCAATATTCTTGAGCTATTAGAAAAATATTCTTTGTTGCAATCAACACCTTCACTGTTATTATTTCAATATAACAAGACAAAAAATATCCGTTTGGATTTATAATTACTATACTTTAACTATGCGTTGTTTAGTATAGATAAACTTATTAATTCAAATTGTAACAACTAGTAACAACTTTTTATTAACGCATTTAACCTAACCAAACACTTTTGATTTATAAATTTACAAACTGGAAATAAAATATGATATAATTACTTTAAATTCATATATAATTCACAAACAATATCTTAAAATGTCACTTTTCTGTACTTATGCATGCAAACAACGTTCGAGGTTGGCATAATACCCGCCATATTCTGCCATTTCGCGCCAATCAATCAGAATCAACCCCTCTATTGGCCACACTGTGTAATACATTCTACCAACTACCAATTGTGTAGTTTTGAGTACTTTAATAATACTTTACCACTTTACGTTGGGACCGTCGGTATATTCAGTTACTATAAATTTTAACTTTATTTTGTCAGAATCAGCGATGAAATCGAAGCTATAGATGGAAATGACATCACAGGATTCGAATCTTTTTTACACCGATACAGAAATGTGTTGCACCCTACACATTTTCATTGCCTAGGAGTAAAACATTCTCTCAGTCAGCTTTATGGGAAAGTGACCGGCCATCTTATACACGAACTACCACGAAAGTTGCTAAATAGAAAAGTGGAGATTTGTAGAGAATTGATGGAAGTTTTTGATAAATTGGAGCCTGGATACTCAAGATTAAGAGGTAAGAGAGATATATGAGGATGATCATTTTTTTTTTTGTTCCTGGCATAGTAGGCTTGTTATATTATACTGGCCGTCAAATAAGTATGGACTAATGCTCAACTTCCCTTCACCGCACTCTGTCCTTTGCCTTGTGGAATTACCACTTCATAGAGGCCATTTGTAATGAAGCAACGTTAAACGCAATGTATCGGCGCAACGTGACCGGTAACGCAAACACAAAATCTGTGATTTATAATAAACGACAAAGATAGCTCTTCTATGGCCATTTGCACCGATTATAGTTAAAGAAGTACAGGTTAACAAAAAAAGTAAATATCGAAATTTTGACAGTAATAGTTAACAACTCATTTGACATTTCGTTTCGATATGATATTGTCAATTTAACCAAAAGTTAAAATTTAACTATAAGCGGTGCAACTGGCAAAACCAATCAGAAGAACAATATATTTCCTTGAAAATAAAATTTTATTTATTGTCTATACATGTGGGACACAGGAATAAATAAAATAATTTAAATAGAAATGGACAGTGACGAAAATATAATATTTATTTTGTAGTTGTGACAGTTCACAAACGTGTCAATAATACAGATTTTTATAGTAAAAGTGAAACACTGAACTCTGATTGGCTAGCGGTACAGCAATCAAGTAGAAAGATAAAGGCCTATTTATAATGAAGTAACGCAAGCCGTAACGCAGTTGCAGTAAGGTAACGCAAAAGATAAATGTACGGTACAGTATATACCGTTTTATAATGAAACGCAACGCAGAGCCGCAAAAGTAACGCAACGCAACGCCAAAGCTGGCCAACTTTCATATTTCTACCTTACTTTTGTGCCTCTAGCCAATCAGAATTCAGTGTTTCAGTTTTACTATAAAAATTTGTATAGGCCATGGCCATCCAGCGAATCAAGCGGTTTACGTCATCGTTTAGGGATTTTTGAAATTTTCTTTATTTTTTTAAATATATTTTATTAACGGTATTTTATTGGTCTTTTTAATTATTATTTTGTATTTGACACCATTAATAGAAATAATTATATTTGGATATAGTATTATTAAGTAAAATTTTGTAAATTTTTGCAAAATGACGTTTTAATATTGGTAATTCTAAACATGTATATTACTGAATATTATGTCTATAGGCTATCCAGCGAATCAAGCGGTTTACGTCATCGTTTAGGGATTTTTGAAATTTTCTTTATTTTTTTAAATATATTTTATTAACGGTATTTTATTGGTCTTTTTAATTATTATTTTGTATTTGACACCTTTAATAGAAAGAATTATATTTGGAAATATTATTATTAAGTAAAATTTTGTTAATTTTTGCAAAATGACGTTTGATTATATTTTTTTAATATTGGTAATTCTGAACATGTATATTACTAAATATTATATGTCTACATTATACTTTTCAACCTGTATTGTGATTTCATTTTGTTTTTTGTATTGTTGTTCATTGACAAAATGTCAAATGCTCTGTCATATCAAATTCAAGAGCTTGTAGTTAATTTATTGACTTATTTTGAAAATGAAAAATAGTTTGGTGGGCTCTTACTTTCACTGAATTGTAATATTAAGGTAATATTTCGTTCTTTTATTAGTAATAATTTGAAAATTAAATCTATATGTACAGCATGTGGCAAACGCTATACGCAATGTACAGAAATAGTGAGAAATTGTATGGTATGCAGTATTCTGTATTTTTTTTTTTTTTAAGGATCTCACATAATACTAGATGGTTTGTTGCATATACTACAAGAATGAAGTATTTATAACGGCGTAAGCAGTATCGTTCAGAATATTTTAATTAAATTGGATTTCGCTGAAAAAAATGATACCAGACGTGTTACCTTTTTAAGAAAGATTTGGATTTATGAAGGCAACCCACAGATCATGTATATTTTAATCCGTTTTACACGCTCATGTAAACTTTTTAACATATGACGTCATTGTTTCTAGTGATATTGTATTTATGACGTAAACCGCTTGATTCGCTGGATGGCCTATATATTATATTTTCAACCTGTATTGTGATTTTATTTTGTTTTTGGTTTCGTTGTTCATTGACAAAATGTCAAATGCTCTGTCATGTCAAATTCAAGAGCTTGTAGTTAATTTATTGACTCATGTTGAAAATGAAAAATAGATTGGTGGGCTCTTACTGTCACTGAATTGTAATATTGAGGTAATATTTCGTTCTATTTGTCAGTAATAATTTGAAAATTAAATCTATAGACACAGCGTGTGGCAAACGCAATGTATAGACAGTGAGAAATTGTATGGTATGCAGTATTCTGTATTTTTTAAGGATCTCACATAATACTAGATAGTTTGTTGCATATACTACAAGAATGAAGTATTTATAACGGCGTAAGCAGTATCGTTCAGAATATTTTAAATAAAATTGGATTTCGCTGGAAAAAAATTATACCAGACGTGTTACTTTTTGAAGAAAGATTTGGATTTATGAAGACAACCCACAAATCATATTTTAATCCGTTTTACATGCTCATGTAAACTTTTGGTGCCTGTCGGAATCGAACCCGGTTCCCCGGGTTCGCGACCAGACACTTAGGCACACGGCCACGGGACCCCATATATAATATGGCGCCAAATATTTCCAATTTTAAATGGCACAAAAGTGACCCCTGTGGTGCACTCTCCACACCAGCTATGAGTGCCCGTGAGGTGACGCCTGGTAAGCGCCCACACGGTAAAATATATAGTCATCATTACCGATGTCTACATGTGTTGTAGATACTGGCACACCCAGAAATGGGTGATATGCCGTGATGGTATATTTATTTATTTTATTTATGTAAACTTTTTAACATATGACGTCATTGTTTCTAGTGATATTGTATTTATGACGTAAACCGCTTGATTCGCTGGATGGCCTATATTATCGATATGTTCGTGAACTGTCAAAATTACATAATAAATTCTACATTTTATAGTTAGACCGGTTAGATTTTCAAAGCGATACGAAGAATAATTATGGATGATAGAAAATTAATCTAATTAATCGAGAATCACCGAGTCAGAAACAGTATTTCCGCAGCTATATCGTCGTCACTATCCATTTCTACTCAAATTATTTTATACACTTTATTTATATGTCATGTGTCACAATGTGTCATAAAGACTATAAATAAAAGCGAGTTGAATTTCAACAATATATATAGAATTCTTGTGATTGGTTAGAAATGCTATCTTCGGCGTTATTATAAATCACATATTTTGTTTCGGTAACTGATTACGTTGCGTTGTTGCGTTGCGTTTTACGTTACTTCATTATAAATTAGCAGTAAAGGCCTATTTATAATGAAGTAACGTAAAGCGCAACGCAACGACGCAACGTAAGCAGTAACGCAAACACAAAATATGTGATTTATAATAACGCCGAAGATAGCATTTCTAACCAATCAAAAGAATTCTGTATATATTGTTGAAATTCAACTCGTTTTTATTTATAGTCTTTATAACACATGACATATAAATAAGTGTATAAAATAATTTGAATAGAAGTGGACAGTTACGACAATATAGCTGCGACAATACTGTTTCTGACTCGGTGATTCTCGATTAATTCGATTAATTTTCTATCATCCATAATTATTCTTCGTATCGCTTTGAGAATCTAACCGGTCTAACCATAAAATGTAGAATTTATTATGTAATTTTGACAGTTTACGAACATATCGATAATACAGATTTTTATAGTAAAACTGAAACACTTCATTATAAATAGGCCTTAAAGGCCTATTTATAATGAAGTAACGTAAAACGCAACGCAACGACGCAACGTAATCAGTAACGCAAACACAAAATATGTGATTTATAATAACGCCGAAGATAGCACTTCTAACCAATCAAAAGAATTCTGTGTACATCGTTGAAATTCAACTCGCTTATTTAGTCTTTATGACACATGACATATAAATAAGTGTATAAAATTATTTGAATAGAAATGGACAGTAAAGACGACATAGCAGCGGCAATGTTGTTTCTGGCTCAGTGATTCTCGATTAATTCGATTGATTTTCTATCATCCATAATTATTTTTCGTATCGCTTTGAAAATCTAACCGGTCTAACCACAAAATGTAGAATTTATTATGTAATTTTGACAGTTCACGAACATGTCGATAATACAGATTTTTCTAGTAAAACTGTAACACTGAATTCTGATTGGCTAGCGGTACAAAAGTAAGGTAGAAAGATGAAAGTTGGTCAGCTTTAGGCCTATTTATAATGAAGTAACGTAAAACGCAACGCAACGACGCAACGTAATCAGTAACGCAAACACAAAATATGTGATTTATAATAACCGCCGAAGATAGCACTTCTAACCAATCAAAAGAATTCTGTATACATCGTTGAAATTCAACTCGCTTATTTAGTCTTTATGACACATGACATATAAATAAGTGTATAAAATAATTTGAATAGAAATGGACAGTGACGACGATATAGCAGCGGCAATGTTGTTTCTAACTCAGTGATTCTTGATTAATTCGGTTAATTTTTTATCATCCATAATTATTCTTCGTATCGCTTTGAAAATCTAACCGGTCTAACCACAAAATGTAGAATTTATTGTGTAATTTTGACAGTTCATGAACATGTCGATAACACAGATTTTTATAGTAAAACTGAAACACTGAATTCTGATTGGATAGCGGTAAAAAAGTAAGGTGAAAAGATGAAAGTTGGTCAGCTTTGGCGTTGCGTTGCGTTACGTTACTTCTGCGGCTCTGCGTTGCGTTTCAAAACGGTATATGCTGTACCGTACATTTATCGTTTGCGTTACCTTACTGCAACTGCGTTACCGCTTGCGTTACTTCATTATAAATAGGCCTTAAGAGTTGGGCATCTTCTGCGTTACTTTTTATTATAAATCAACAGATAGCAATACCATGGGTTCATATTTTGCGTTACCTTACTGCGATTGCGTTACCGCTTGCGTTACTTCAATATAAATAGACCTTAACTTAGCATTTTCATAATGGCTACTGAAATGGCAACAGTGTAGAAATCTCCAGTCCATACTTATTTTACGGCAAGTATAGTTCAATTTCAGTTTTATACTACTAATTAACGAATAGATGTTAACACCTGATCAGAATCGGTCTAGAACTGCATTCTAAAGGAAGCCTGGCAAAGTTTAAAACAATTATTTAAAATAAATCCAAATAAATCTTATTTTAGATCTGTAACTAATGATGAAAAGTGAGTTCAGAATTATAGAGTAACATCCATAAAATAAATTATTGATATCCACAAATCTTTATCTTAAGATGTTTCTATAGCAGTCCTCAAAATGATGAAGTAAAACATGAGATTCGCGCAAAACGCTACAGCCCGCACTATTGAACTGTTCATTACAAACTATACATATTTCGAAAGAAGACAATATGATCTACAAATTAACCGTACACTTTTTTAAAATTTATTTAGGGGCCAAATTATGACTACTTGAAAAACAGGTAATTTTAATAGCTGATATCATCAGTACCATGCAAAATTTCAAAATCTTGTTTAGAACATATTCTTCATTGATTTTATCTTAATAACATCATAAAAAAATATTCTCAAATTCTTAGAAATAGAGGCTGAGGAGTTTCGCGCGATAAACACTATTTTCTAGAATTCTTGTAAATTTGCGTTCAGAGTTCAGCCACAGAATACATTTATACAGAAGCGACACTCCTTGTCGGCACCATTGTTGTTGCGATTTTACGTTTATGACCTTGAACTTTAAATTTGTTGGCAAATTTACGCGCGAAATTTAAATTGTTTTAAATGGTCAAAGAAAAATTAGAACATAAAAGTACTAAAATTTTAATTTTATTAACGAATTAAAAGAAATCAGATAAAATAATCACATAATTATATTTTTATTAAACAAATACCTGAATTTTACAAATTTATTACAGAGCAGAATTTTCTATATCTTTGATGTGGGAAACAAACGTCAGACTCGATGAATATGTCCCATATATCCTCCATCAAATCTTCTCTTCCACAGGCCTTGAGACACATTTTAAAACTATATTTATTAAATGAATATACATTTTACATGATATGGTAGTCATTTTACACAACTTACATTTCTGGATCTTTCGGAAACGAAAAAAACTTACATTGCCCTTTCTCCATTTTTTAAATCTATTTATACAGTCTTTATATGAACAAACAAGTCCTCCCGATTCTACTTTCTTCAATTTATCCATTTAATTAGAAACTAACACCACTTCTAAAATTCACAAACAGTTCACAAAATGACATATGTCAAAAGTGAGAAGACGTGTTTGGTTTGCTTGAACTAGCCATAACCCTAAAATACATGGGCGTGACAAGCTGAGACAACAGCTCTTCCAGAATACGTGAAATATAATGATTTTCCTTATGACAACGATTTTTCCCATCGTTTGTTGAAAAAATAACATATTTGTTTTTATTAGAAATCAATTTGTGTTTCTCAATATACTTTTATTATTGACCCCTAACGGAAAATGTTCACGTCGAGATAATGAAAAGAACAAAGAATCGTAAGATACGAAGATATGCCGAAACAATCCGATTTTATCTGATTAGCCCTTTAAATTTGATGGCATACTCTTTCTCTCTCTGACTGTCGCTTCTGTATAGATGTTTATTCTGTGGTTCAGCTGTACAGTCTTAGCTACGCGCTACCTTCACTTCGTTATGCTTCTCTATATTAGATATACCTATACAATTCCATATTAAATATAGGTTAAAACTTAAGTTATCTTCTATTCAATTTTTTCCAAGTTTTTCCAAAAACTTTTGTAACACATCACATGTTACACTCACATTTCAAACTTTTGCAATAATCTTATTTTTTAGATATATTCAAACCTTAAATTATTATCTCTTTTAGTTTCTGAGATATTTGTGTTCAAACTTGACCCCAAATTTTGTTGAATAATGGATACAATTTCTAGAGAAAAATAACTGAAATGGCCAAAATCAAATGTGTACCCCTTGCGATTATAGTTATTTTCTGGATTTTCAGTTTTTTAATTTTGTGAAAAATGATAAACTTGCCGTAGAATCGAATGTTAAAGTTGCCAGGCTCATTTCTATACTCAATTTTACTCAGAAATGAGTGAAGTTTTAACGTTTTAAATGTAAATATCTGGAGAATAAAATAAAATATCGACCTGCCATTCGAAAATTTGAAATCAACACATTGTAGTAAGCGAAAATCAAGATTTAGCCTGTAGCTCAAAAACAAAAGACGATCAAAAATTCCTGTGGTGACTATATAAGTTGTCTCAAAAACTTGGCGCATAAAGACCTGCATCAATTTTCTGTTTCGTGCATAATAAGAAAGTTTTTCATATAAGGAACTCGAATTTGTTCCAGCCTGTTCATAGTTGAGTCACAGAATAGACATTCATACAGAAGCGACAGTCAGAGAGAGAAACGAAAATTAGAGAGAGACAGAGTATGCCAACAAATTTAAAGGGCTAATCGGATAAAATCGGATTATTTCGGCATATCTTCGTATCTTACGATTCTTTGTTTTTTTCATTATCTCGACGAAAAAATTTTCTGTTAGGGGTCAATAATAAAAGTATATTGAGAAACACAAATTGATTTCTAATACGAACAAACATGTTATTTTTTCAACAAACGATAGGGAAAATTATTATTATAAAGAAAATCATTATATTTCATATATTCTGGAGGAGCGGTTGTTTCAGCTTGTCACGCCCATGTATTTTAGGGTTATGGCTAATTCAAGCAAACCAAACAAGTCGTCTCACTTTTGACATTTGTCATTTTGTGAACTGTTTGTGAATTTTAACAGTGTTAATTTCTAATTAAATGGAAAAAAACGAAGAAGATAGAATCGGGAGGACTTATTTGTTCATATAAAAACTGTATAAGTAAATGGAGAAAGTGAGATGTAAGTTTTTTTCGTGTCCGAAAGATGCAGAAATGTAAGTAATGCAAAACGACTTCCATATCATGCAAAATGTATATTCATTTAACAAATAGTTGTAAAATGTGGCTCAAGGCCTGAGGAAGAGAAGATTTGATGGAGAAGGATATTTGGGACATATTCATCGAGTCTGACGTTTGTGTTTCCCACATCAAAGATATAGAAAATTCTGCATTGTATTGAATTTGTAAAATTCACGTATTTGTTTAATAAAAATATAATTATCTGTTTATTTTATCTGATTTATTTTTAATTCGTTAATAAAATTAAAATTTTAGTACTTTTGTGTTCCAATTTTTCTTTTACCATTTAAAACTATTTAAATTTCGCGCGTAAATTTGCCAACAAATTTAAAGTTCAAGGTCATAAACGTAAAATCGCAACAACAATGGTGCCGACAGGGAGTGTCGCTTCTGTATGAATGTCTATTCTGTGGTTGAGTTATGAGTGCGTTATATGACTGGTTGTGGTTCTGACATCCGATGTCAGATTATACAAACCCCTCCTGCTCTCATTAGTGAAGTTAGTCTACTGTCTACTTTTCAATTTTAATTATATTTATGTTCTTCAAGTGCAAATGACAAATTGATTAAGTTTTTACATAATATCAATGTGGTCGCAAAATTGAGTGGGTTATTTGATCGATAAATAAATAAAAAAAAATGTGTGTGCTTCAGACCGAACGCCCGAAGTGAAAACTTTTTGAATGTTACTCGGGACAGAAACTTAAATGGTTGACATTTGGATCGTACAGCAGTGCCATCCCTTGACTGCTCCCGGAAACTTTATAAACTTAAATGTTTAAATATGCTGGTCTTACAGGGCTTACATTCATATTTTTTTTTTATAAGGAGTCAAAATCCTGAGGGCATTCTAACCAAATTCTAACAAAATTTTCAAGAAAGAATTTTAATTTTCTTGGGAGAAGGCTAGAAAACAATTTAAATTTTATTTTAAAATCTGGCCAAAAACCCAAAAATTCTAGTTATAAAACCGGTGATGAGGGCGCGATTTGTTCCCGTTGTCATTTTTAGATTTTAATACGGTTTTTCTACAGGGCTTTTTTTGTAATGTAACGCACCGGAACGGCGTTCCGGTATGTTTTTCGACAAGTTGTGGATATATGAAATATTCACACATCTGAAGCACAGTATAAATATAAACAGTATTGCACTTCTCAGCGGTGTTTTTAATCTAGTAATTCGACAGCACATCGCTTAAGCTTCGACTCCTGGTTTATACATATGCGCATAATAATAAATGACAAAAATATACGCTCTGTTAAATAATTACACATAAGCTGTGCAGGTGGAAATTATTATGAATTTTTATTAGTCATAAATTAATGTCAGCATGTATTTTTTTTTTTAAAATAAAAAACAAAATTATTTTTTTATTTATTTGTGTACATGAAAGGCTAAAAACATGCTGCTTCACATTCCTTGAAAAAAAATTACTTTAAATTATAAGGCATTTGACCTTGAATAAAAAAACCAAAATTTTGGTCACTGATAAAATGTACGTTCCGGCACCTTTTTTCTACAAAAAAAAGTACTGGTTGTATTGTATATGAGGTGCGGGAGGCCACGTGACTTTGACAAGTGCTTGTGGGGCCCAACATGGTTGCCAAGAACACGGCTTGTGAACGTTGCCTGAGTTGCCAAATAAATTTGAGTGTAAAATTAATAAATAAAATTGTAAAGCTAGTTATTATTAATGAATATCATGTTGTTTTACTTTTTAACACATAAACTTAATTTTTAAAATATTTTTTTAAAATTATGCGACTTGTGCTGCCATCTACGATACAAAGATTTCTTGGCGTACTAAATTTGAAGAAAACAATCAGATGAAAGTTGAACGTCTTGTATATTTTAAAAATTAAGTTTATGTGTTAAAAAAAACATGATATTCATTAATAATAACTAGCTTTACAATTTTATTTATTAATATTTTACACTCAAATTTATTTAGCAACACAGGCAACGTACACAAACCGTATCTTGACAACCATGTTGGGCCCCACAAGCACTTGTCAAAGTCACGTGGCCTCCCGCACCTCATTTAAATAATAAATAGTTAATATTTAACTTCTATTTATTAATATTTATTAACGATACAATACTTTTTTCATTTAAATGGATTTATAAAGTAGGTATGTCTTTTTTAACACAATAAAAGTGAGAAAAAGTGCACTTTTTTAACGCAAACGAGTAAAATAATGAATCGTTACGGCACTTTTTTCACACTTTAATTGCAGACGTAAATAAAAATTTGTATGTAACTCGAGTAAAAAGTGTCTTATTTTACTCATAGAATTTGACAAACTCGCCTGCGCCTCGTTCAGTCAATCTTTCCTATTCGTGCAATAAGACTGTAGACTTTTTAATCTTGTTGCATAAAGAACTATTGTAATATGTCAAACAATCAGTGATGGTCTGTCATAACTAGATCTTTATTTGATATACTACATCCCTCTTTTTCTTCTTAAAAACTATGAATTTCGTCATAGATATGTACCATCTACCATCTTCTAACTATGATCTAGATTCATGTGATTTTTGAATAATTTTAGCGGGAAGCCATTCATTTCTATTTTTGTAAAGTAAATAGGTTTGTTCGCGATAACAATCCCTGACTGATCCCAAACTTATTTCGTACTTGTTCCGTACTAATTCATAAATCGTGAAAAACACATGCGTGATCCGAGATTGATTTGGAATTTTTTCTACCGCGAACGCTCATTTTGACGTTTGAGGTTATGTATGTTATGTATCTGAATGAAAATATTATATAATTTTGAACTGAAATAGAGGCAATATTATAAACTTACCTTCAAATATTTATTAATTTAAAATTTGTGAAATTGTTAAAATAAACGTAATTAAACACAGAAAAGTATGCACTGAATACACGCAATTAGTCCCTGATTTATAGTACTTGCTTCAATTTTCGGACTGGTCTGATTAGTACGTAACCAATCATGTACCAGTCCACAGTGTTCCGCGAACACGAAGTTATCAGTCAGAATCGTACCGCGAACGATTAAATCGAAACTGCGCATGCGTGTGATGCTCAAACTAGTCCGGGATCGCTACCGCGAACAAACCTTATATTCTCTCTTCCTTCTTCTCTCTGTGGGCATAAAATTTTTCCTGTTCCTTTTTTATGTCCAATTTTTGTTTCGTATCTGGTATTATTTCGTAGTACAAGAAGTGTTTTGGGTGTTGTAAGAAGTATTTTGCTTCTTCGACTTATTAATCTTTGGACAGGAGATCCTACATTACCTCGCGGCGTATTATAGGCCATTTTTCGGGGTGGAATATTACTAATTTCGGATTTTCTATTAATTCTTTGTCATATGAAAATCCTAGCTCTTCAAATAACTCTTTTGATAAAGCATATACTTGTCTTATTAACCCTAACTTAATACAAGTCCCTTTACCTAATACTGGTTGGACGTTTTCTTGCACAATTAGGAGTTTGATTTTTTTCTCTACAGCCTTTTAATTTAATTTCTGTAATGTATTCACCTGTAACTTTTATTTGATGATTTGAAGACGAGATTAAATTTTTTATTTTAGATTTGTTTATTTTTATCTTGGCTAATAGGGGAGTTTCACTATGTGAACTCTGAATGTTTTAGTACTAAATACTGAAAATATATCATATAAACACTCTATTTAAAAATATAAAAGTAATGGCTGCAAGAACTTCTTGACTGAAAAGGTGATGAAGGAAAGAGAAAAATTACTGGATTTCAGTCAATATAAAATGTATTTTCCGCCTCTAACGGTTTCGACACCACATGTGTCTTCTTCAGGAGGTGAATTTTTTTTTTAAATTGTAAAACATGGATACAAATATGGACAATAATAAATAACGTATAACACATACAATGGTCGTCAACAAATTAAAAAAATAAATAAATAAATACATTAAAAAACTCAATTAGTCGTCAAAAAATAAGATATAATCCTTGATTTTACAATGGCACCCATTTAAATGGGTGATTAAAAAAATTTTCACCTCCTGAAGAAGACACATGTGGTGTCGAAACCGGTAGAGGCGGAAAATACATTTTATATTGACTGAAATCCAGTAATTTTTCTCTTTCCTTCATAAAAGTAATATTAATTTTGTTTTAATTTAAAAGTTGAAATTAAAATTGGAACATAATTCAAAAGAAGCGGTTGTTCGCCATTAAAAATCCGGTTATGGCATCAGACTTTCAATAGCGCAGAGTGACTAGATCATATTTAAGGCGTTATCACACGAATGCTAAAATCAACAACTAGTTGCCGATTTGCAGCAACTTCATGCATTTCGAGCAATTTTGCACGTGTGATAACAAACTTCAATATGAGCAACTAGTTTTCGGTAATGATCGAAAACTTTGCTCAGAGTTGCCAATTTTGAAGCGACCTCATGTAATGCGTATGTGCAATAATTTGAAAGTCCCTAGATTTAAATATTAGTGTAAAAAGTATAAAAAAGATAGTGGATAGAGGAAGTGGTGAGAAGAAACAAAAACACAAAATGACATCCCAAAAGGAAAATGAATTCGATCAGTGCTTGAATGAAATAATTAAGAAAGATAAAGTTGTATGGGACATGACAGATACATGTTTCAAATCGAAAAAAAAAATGCGATTTGACATTCTCAGTAAATGGAGGATTTGTATGGAACTTCAAATAATGGTGGGTTTATGGTGGGTTTATGCTCGCAAAATTTAAGAATAAAAATAAGAATAAGAATAGTGATAAAGTTAAAACAGTTATAACATACGACTCGGTTTATGCTGCAGAAATAAGAATAAGGAATAAGAAATAAGAATAAGGAATAAGCCAAAGTTCGTTTACTTTTAACTTTACGCCTTATTCTTATTCCTGTAAGCGAAGAGCGCATGCGTGTCAACTGTCAAATACTTCAAACAAAAAAAATTGGTCATTCACATTGACGTATTATAACTAACGTTAGTTATAATCCGTCAATGATCATTCATTATTCATTCATAATAATCGGTGTTGGCGAAACATAATTATGTCAAATTTAGTGATGGATTCTCTTCTTTCCCAATTAATTGAATTAGTGCAGACAAAATAATATTTTGATTATACTTCATTTTAACAAATTAAAAAATAATAATAATAAAATTATAAATCTTATAAATGTCAAATCAACGCTGCTACCACTATGAGAATAATAAATGTAACTACTTTTCACTAACCTAAAAACTTTAATATCACTACTCTTATTCTTACGCTTATTCTTATAACTGGCAGCATAAACACCACTTATCGTTATGTTTAAAATTATTCTTAACACTATTCTTATTTTTATTCCTATTCTTAAATTTTTCAGCATAAACTCACCTTTATGCTCGCAAAATTTAAGAATAAAAATAAGAATAAGAATAGTGATAAAGTTAAAACAGTTATAACATACGACTCGGTTTATGCTGCAGAAATAAGAATAAGGAATAAGAAATAAGAATAAGGAATAAGCCAAAGTTCGTTTACTTTTAACTTTACGCCTTATTCTTATTCCTGTAAGCGAAGAGCGCATGCGTGTCAACTGTCAAATACTTCAAACAAAAAAATTGGTCTTTCACATTGACGTATTATAACTAACGTTAGTTATAATACGTCAATGGTCATTCATTATTCATTCATAATAATCGGTGTTGGCGAAACATAATTATGTCAAATTTAGTGATGGATTCTCTTCTTTCCCAATTAATTGAATTAGTGCAGACAAAATAATATTTTGATTGTACATTTTAACAAATTAAAAAATAATAATAATAATAAAATTATAAATCTTATAAATGTCAAATCAACGCTGCTACCACTATGAGAATAATAAATGTAACTACTTTTCACTAACCTAATAACTTTAATATCACTACTCTTATTCTTACGCTTATTCTTATAACTGGCAGCATAAACACCACTTATCGTTATGTTTAAAATTATTCTTAACACTATTCTTATTTTTATTCCTATTCTTAAATTTTTCAGCATAAACCCACCTTAGAGTTTTCTAAACAAATTATCTCCATACTCCAAACGCCTTCTTCGTTGCAACCAGGGCTTAACTAATATTGTCCTTTATTTTTATTTTTTGTGACTTTATGACTTTTTTCATCCAGAAGCAATATTGTAGCTGCAGATAATACTACAGTTTTCATTTTGTCCATTTTAATTTTTTAAAACGTTAAATTCTTGATCTACCAATCTACCAACTGTTTAAACTTAAAAGCACAATATTACGAGCAACTTCAAACTGGTGTGATAGAAAAAGTTGATGATTTTGAAGTTGCCTGTCAAATTAGTTGCCGATTTTACCTGTCGTGTGATAACTGCTTTATATGTGCGCAGTGAGACGTATTTCGTAGTGCAGGTTGGACAATTTTCTTCACGTTGCTATAAAATATATAGGTATGTATTTTAAATGTAATTTATTTAAATTTCATAAGAGAATACTTACCGCTTCACGATCTCTGGCTACAACAAAATAATATAATAACACGAATAAGGTTATCCTCCTTGCGGGGAAACCCTGAATGGCTAAACATTAAAGTTATCTTCATGGTGAACAATATATATCTATCTTCGTTCAACAAAGAACAAATTTCTGGACTTTCTAATTTCTTTTATCTCTTACTGTGTACTAAGACTATCTTTCTTTTACAGCGAAAGATTGTTATGTCGAAAGTCTGACTTATTTCCTCAGTTATTAGCGCGATATTCAAAATTATAAAATTTTAATAATTTTTTTCAGCAATATGGAGTTCTTTATAACAAAAATAAAAATACGTACCACGTATTTTTTCATGTAGATTAATATACAGTGTGTCCCATTTAAAAGTGCCACCATTGGGATCTCGAGAACTATAAGAGATACGATGTCGGTTAAATGGAACTTTTTGTGCGCCTGTGGGAGGCCATCTCAGATGTGCTTTTGTTTTCCCAAAATTTCTCATAGGACACTAGATAATGACGAAAAACTGAATATTGTTGATTTTTTCTTTCTCAAATAACTTCTAAACTATTAATAATTGAGAAAAACGTTTCAAATATAAAAGATATATATTTTTATTAACTAACCAGTGGCGTACGAAATAAATTTTCATATCCGTAAGTTTTCGAGATATAACACAAACTTATATTTTTTTAAATGGAACCCATATCTGATTTTAGTCTCAAAAAAATCAATATTTTTTTCTCTTTTCAATGGTGTAAGGGTTATTATATTTTATGTTTGTTTTGCTCCTAAAATTTAATTTTTCTCTTTATTTTCCTGAATTTTTTAATTATTTCCCAAAAAAACATTATTATTTTTATTAATTATATTGTATTTGATCAAAATAATTTATTTTATGCCTTTATTACTTAATATTTTCATTCTAGGCTCATAATTACAAATTACACTATGATGTGCCAATGGCGACCTGATACAAAATATTATAAAAATTAATTTGATACGAATTTTGAGCAAATATTTTTAAGGAAATAAATTATTTAAATACAAGGAGTATTTCCAAATAGAAATCTACCAATATTTTCAAAATAATTGTAAATTTAATACAAAATAAGGAAAAAATAATAATTTTTGAAGGCAAAACAAATATAAAACATAATAACCCTTACATCGTTGAAAAGAGAAAAAAATATTTATTTTTTTGAGACTAAAATCAGATATGGGTTCCATTTAAAAAAATATAAGTTTGTGTTATATCTCAAAAATTCCCAGATATAAAAATTTATTTCGTACGCCACTGGTTAGTTAATAAAAATATCTATCTTTTATATTTGAAACGTTTTTCTCAATTACTAATAGTTTAGAAGTTATTTGAGAAAGAAAAAATCAACAATATTCAGTTTTTCGTCATTATCTAGTGTCCTATAAGAATTTTTGGAACAACAAAAGCACATCTGAGATGACCTCCCGAAGGTGCACAAAAAGTTCCATTTAACCGACATCGTATCTCTTATAGTTCTCGAGATCCCAATGGTGGCACCTCTAAATGGGACACACTGTATATAATTTTCAAAAATTGTGAAACTCCCCCATTGTCTTTACCATTGTGTATTCTGTGAAAACCTTCTTCTAGGTATGACTTTGTACGAGCTTCACGCACCTTTAATGATCCAAGCAACCCGCGATTTCGAACGCGAGAACATCAGCAAGGAAGATCTTCGTGAACGACTGAAAGAAGTGGTCCACTGTCTTCAAGAAGCTGCTACCATCCTCGGTTTAGAACCTGAAAATTCTGCAGAAAACATCATGGCTTGTGCTGCAAAAGACGCCCTAATAAAAATACGTGACTGGGAGAAAATATTGGGAAAAATTTGTTGAGGGTGAGATTAATATTTTCAGTATTTTTTTGGGGTACGGAAAATGCAATTTTTGTGTCGGTGTCAGTATGTATCCGTAATTGTTATACGTACCCATTCTTTGTTATTTATTTAATTGGACAAGGGACATTTATACAAAAAAAAATATAGATTTTGAACTACCTACCTATTTTTAAATAATTTTGAAATAAATAATAATAAATTTTGAAATTTTTATTCGTTTACAAAGTACAAATTAATATATACAAAGTCGCGCGTCCTATATACCAAATATACGAGTATTAATTGTTGTCTTTCATATTATTAATTCTATATTTGTTATTATTGTTGATTGTTGGTCGTCAAGATATTGAAACCTATATTTCTGTATTTACTGCAAGCTAATAGTTTTTGTAATATGTATTTGTAATGATTTGAACAAATATTCTGCTATTTTGAATTGGATTTTTATGACAGTAAAAATATCTTTCATACAAATCATTGCATAATTATTATCCTGAGTAATATTTAAGAGATTTATTGATAGGAAACCTCAAAATTCCATGTTCATGAAATTTAGTCAATGCATAAAATTATGAATTAAAATTTTATTAACTGTCTGTACTACGAGTATTTATACTCTTCTTGTTATTATAATAATAAATAGTTATTTACTTAATAAGGCCGGGAAATTCGTCTTTTCTTGACAAGTATGGAGATTATTATAACCATAATGAGTCATGAAAAGGAACTTCAATGACGAGATAAGTATTCCATTTTTTCTGAAGTCGTGGAAGTATTCAGAATTACCGAATGGTGCATATAGGCTAGGTATGCAAAGTCGTAATGTTCATTCATTAATATGTTCAATTCTCACTTCGTTCAGTTTCATAATGTTCAAATCTACAAAACGTTCATCCATGAAGTTGGCGCGTATCAAAACGTTTATTTCTCGCGCGCTTCCAGATTTCAACAGTACATTCTATAGAACAAATTGCAAAGAAAAATGTACAAATAGGTAGATAAACAAATTCATAGATCGCCCTGTACATACCTTGCCTTGTACATTTTCATAACGTACAAATATTGTCTTGTACATTTTTTGTCTTATACAAATTCCTAATGCACATAGATCGGCCTGTACATATCTGGGCATGTAACTTTTAAAAAAATAATCTTAAACAAACATAACCTAAACGCACACCCGAATTTAGGTAGACAGCGATGTACTGTTTAATTTTGGAAGCGCGCGAGAAATACACGTTTTGATACGCGCCAACTTCATGGATGAACGTTTTGTAGATTTGAACGTGATGAAACTGAACGAAGTGAGAATAGGCTCTTCAACCAATTTTTTTTAAATTTATTTTTCGAAAATAGACGTTAATATATGAATATTTTTCATATTTTCATCTGTATTGTGATATAATTAAGCCTGTAATTAATTGGAAAAGATTCTATATAAAATTGAAATTTACGCTATGACGTCATACCGCCTGATGACAGAACAACGCCGCTCGTGTAGAATTGCGGAACTATTCAGTCAAACTTTTAAACATTTAAACAAGTTGACACATGAAAGCTGATGTTGATACGTTGTCAATTGTTTGATATTTGTATTTATGTGTAAAATTGAATTTAAATATTCTAAAATAATATTAAGAAATGGTGACAGAACAGATGACTAAATGCAAATGCCAATATTATGCGCGCGCGCAATCTCTCAAGTCACAAGTCGGTATGACGTCACAGTCGAATTGGAGGTAAAAAAATTTACTTTTAATAATTAATTACAGGCGTAATACATATTTTTAAAATAAAGTGTTATATTCTTCGACATTGTTTTTAAGCGTATTATTGAAAATTAGTATCAAATATGCTAAATTTTAATGTGGTTGAAGAACCTATTGAACATGTTGATGAATGAACATTAGGACGATGCGTGTGTTCCCGTGCATATAACCTATTTTCATTTAACAAGTAAATCACAATGAAAACTTAAGGAACACTGTTTCAAATTCTACAAGAATTTAAAACAAATGTATACTGGACGTCATTGATTTTAATTTTATAATTATTGTATTTCATACTAAAACGTAAAATGAGTTTGTGAAAATAAATATGGCAACGTTGCATTTTACTTCCCTGCCTAGGCAGGGAAATTCAATTTCCCTGCTGATTTTGCCGCAGGGAAGTAATAGATTACATGACGATTTCATCAATCAAATTTTATTTAATATATTGAGTAAATTATCAATTTTCATTATTACAAATATAATCTAGTATTTTTATGGTTTACAAATGTATATAAAATATAAAAGAAATTGAAAATATTTGGAGAACAGTATATTTATATATTTTCTTATAAATATATTACGTACTTCTACATAAGTATTGTTTATGTATATTAAACTAACATGTTGTTATGAAAATAATAAAAAATTATATTATTTAAAAGCTGACTACCTATATTGCTGAAAACCAAGTAGAAAACATGCCCCCTTTTCCATTTTGAAGTAGTTTGATCTCATATTAAATTCAAATTTGTTGTCACGTGTCGTCTAGTACAGCTAGCAAAACTGTTTTGGATGACAATATATCTTTTACTAATATTATTTTAAACAAAACTTTTGCATAATGCAAAAATAGATCATAATTATTTATTTATTTTATTTGTTCAACCGAATACAAATTTCAAGTAAAGAACATGAAATCAAAATTAAGTGTGTAGATTACTTATAATATACTTAAGCAAATTAGAAACCCTTGAAAACAAAATATAAAGTAAAGAAATTAAAGATTAATCAAAATGAATTTTTATTCTACTTTTATAATCCGATAAACAACGAGAGAGATCATAATTACTTTAATCTGTTGGTTAATCCACTTAAAATCATAACCTACAACTTTCGCAAAACATCCTGATCTCTTTCTTACATCATTTCATCTGAAACATTCGAATCCTGAACAAAAATTAATAAAATCCATCTGAAGTTATAAAAAGCTACCCTTGTCAGCGTCCTTTTCACCCCACTGCGACTTAAGTGTCCTGCTGAGCGCAGGCCCTGCCGTATCGATCTCGACCCAGTAGGGTTGTGTGGCTCTCAGCCAGGCCGACTCAGCGGATTGCTCGACCGGCGAGCGCCGCGACCGCTTCAACGTGCCCTACGTCGCTGCCAGCCTGGATTCCGCCCCCTGGGCACCGCAACGCTCAGGAGAAGACGCCGGAGACAGGTTAGTGGCACTTGTACACAGATTGAACGGAGAATGAAAGGTAAAGTGGCTTACCAGCGGCTCAACTACTTCGTTACGTCATGAATATGGCGGGCGTAGAAGGATTAAACGCGGGATTTGGGGGATAAAGGAAACTAGGAAATTTTTGTTTGTTTTGCGTGATGTATTGAATTGAACATCTGTACAATTTCACATACAATAGAACAGAATAGAAGAATCGAATTCAGTAAATAGTTTGCTGAAAATTTTATGTTTATCTAAATCAAAACTGTTTTTAATTTAATATTTATCCTACTACAAATTGTTTTCATTTAAATATTAGCAAACAATTACCTTCTTTATTAATATTTGTTATTATTTATCATTCTAAGCAACCGGTTACAATTCCAATAATCGTCGTTCGAAATCGGTCGGGGTCGAAATCAATTATTTACAAATTATATCTCGCGCAAAGATGACCTCGGTGGTGCTCTCTCCACATTAGTTACGAGTACCCAACAGGTAATATTTGATAAATCAATCCGTGTACATTTGAATTTGAATAGTTGAAGTTCTAACTTCAACATCCGGGGTTCGTATCTAGCCGATAATAACTTTTTTATAAAACCGTTTTATAACAACCTTTTGATTGTCATTTTCGTTGGTAAATGAAACACTTTTAAGCACTAGTGCTTAAGAGTAACATTTTGAAGCACTAGTGCTAAAAAATTACAGTTTAATGCGTAAAAGTGACAGTTTAATGCGTAAAATGTTATAAATATTTTTAAGCACTAGTGCTTCAAATTATTTCATTTAGCTTACGCTCGTGCGTACAAATTTCACGTCGCTTGCCTAAAACACTATCATTTCGCAACTTATTACATAAATAGCTATTTACAAATTATTTCGCGCACTAAAATTGTCCTTTTTGTGCACTCTCCACTCTTGGTTTGAGTGCCTTTGTGTAAATTCCGAGATAAATGAGTCCTTTGCGGTAATAATTACACACAAAAATGGGTAATAAATAATATATTAACTTAAATTTTTATATATTGCGGGCCGGTTTTATAAACTTTCAATAAATTAACAAATTCAAATCAATTTAAATTACTGTTAAAAAAAATCGCGTTGCTTTTATTTCATTAAATATAGCGTAGTATTTGTGTACCTAAATGCGTATAAACATTTTATTACGTCTGTTAAAAAATGTATACTTTTTTCATTAAAATGGATTTGTAAAGTACATTTTTCTAACACAATAGAAGTGTGAAAAAGTGCACTTTTTCAACGCAAACGAGTGAAATAATGAAACGTTTTGGCACTTTTTTCACACTTTTATTGCAGACGTAAAAATAATTTTTTATACTAGCCTTTTATAACAACTTTTTGATTGTCATTTTCGTTGCTAAATTTATAAGCACTTAGTACTAGTGCTTAAAAATGACAGTTTAATGCGTAAAAGTGACAGTTTAATGCGTAAATGTGACAGTTTAATGCGTAAAATGTTACTTTTAAACACTAGTGCTTAATAGTATTTCATTTAGCAACGAATAGATGAACCTGCCGTCTGCCTACTTTTCAATTTTGAAAAATTCAAAATGTTGATATTTGAGAATATTATCTGTTTTACAACGCTATTATAAAAACTCTTGTATGTAATACCTTGTGAAATGAGTGTTTTAGGCACTTGACGTGTTGTAGCACTCGCTTACTCTCGTGCGTACAAATTTCACGTCGCGTGCCTAAAACACTATCATTTCGCAACTTATTACATAAATAGCTAGATGCAACTCGAGTAGTGTTTTATTTCGCCTATGACTCATTCGGTCAAACTTTCCTATTCGTGAAATAAGACTATACTTTTTACTCTTGTTACATAAATAACTATTATTATATTATGTAGGCAGTTCATTTCACCAAGAATATTGCGTTGATTTAGATAAAAACAACAACAATGTTTTTATTTCGACTTTGTTATTTTTAATATTCATGTATTGTACATTTTTACAGATAAAAATATTTAGTATTGACAAAGTTTGGTTTCACGAATTAAAATGCTTTATGTAATATATGTAAAAACGGTCGGCGCTTAAGCGCCATCTGCTATTTTCTTACTTGAAATGAAGTATAATTTTATTGTTGAAGTAACTTCCAAATTTCTGTATTGTTTGCTAATTATAAACGTTGTAGGTATTGATAAATGTAAACAAAGTAATAATTTTTGTATTTTATTTCATTAATGAATGTTATTTAATTCCCTCAAAAGTTAAGTAACAACTATTTTATATTATTAACGGTCCCTCATTATCAGTCGAACATTCAAGCCGTTAACATCGTTTATAACATTGCTCTGCATTTAAAATATTTGTTGTAGTGTACTATTTCAAATGCCTAACAACAAACGAAAACTGTCGCAAAATGGAACACATGGCGAAATGGACACCTACCAAGTGCGAACAATACAAAAGAAACGGACAACAAACTTTCGTGAAGATGAAACGAAGTTATTGATTTCGCTTTGGGGCAGTCCAGTGATACAAAACAAATTGTATCTGACGCACCGCAAAGCACCGGTGATGCGTCTTCTTGCCGCCAATATGCAACAACGCGGCTTCTGTAGAACTCCGGATGAAATCAAGACTAGGATCCGGAATTTGAAGTGCCTATACCATCGAATCAAACGCACAATGGTCACTGGATCGGGGATTGGGACTGTGGACCCAGATTGGCCCCACTTTAAAGCCATGGATGCCATTTTGGGGAAGGAGGGGAAGAACAAAGAAGATAAGAAGCCGGGGCCGGGATTTTTGGATGAACCGCCGCTGGAAGGACCAAGATGCGAGGATATCAAACAGGAACTCGATATTGATATCAATGATGATATGGAATCGTGGACTGGAAATGATAGCTTAGGGTAAGAATAATTTTATTTTATTTAAAATATTACACACGTTTTAATATTTTAAAATTTTTAAATTTAAAGAATAAATACTATTAAAATATGAAATATCATTCGTTTTAATAAATTACAATTTATATTTAGATTCCTTTAATTTGTGAATCGAATAATATATTTTTAATTAATAATAATTATAATATTTTATCCTAACGTATTAGGTAACATTTTTTAAAAAAAGCTCCTAATATATTTTTTAAAATAATCACTAATGAATAAATTCTTTGAATATACAGTCATTCAAAAAAGTCTCCGTACGACAGTAGTTTTAATGTATTTTAGGAAAAATAGCAGTCTAAAACCCAATATATTTAATTTCCTTTTAATCCAAAATAAAACGCAGTATATTACGTTATTATTAATATAAAATAAACAAATAATTTACTTAATTTATTTATATTATGGGGTAAACTTTGAAAGTATTCATAATTTCATGGCAAAAAAGTCTCCGTACGATAACCAAAACATTTAAATAATAAACCATTTATTTATGTTTCATAAAGAAATATAATATTTCGAAGGTTTTCCTTTGGTTTTTCCACCAGTAACTAAGCGATGAGTCATTGAATCCACCAAATTTTTGGTCACCGATGGCATTATATTCTGCCATTTTACTTGTAATTAATTTTAAATTCTTTTTTGCTTTATATTCTTATTTATTTTAAGAATTTCCCACACTTTCTCAATCTGATTAAAGTCCGGAGACTGTGAGGGATGATTAAACATTTATCGTACGGAGACTTTTTTGTCATGAAATTATGAATGCTTTCAAAGTTTACCCCATAATATATATAAATTAAGTAAATTATTTGTTTATTTTACATTAATAATAACATAATATACTGCGTTTTATTTTGGATTAAAAGGAAATTAAATATATTGGGTTTTAGACTGCTATTTTTCCTAAAATACATTAAAACTACTGTCGTACGGAAACTTTTTTGTATGACTGTACATATTTCGTATTTATTTCAATTATTGGGCGCGTGGTTGAGTGCGTTAATTTACAGATTGCGGTTCTTATGGTCCGAATTCGAATCCGATTAAAGTTAAACGTGGAAAATATTTCCAATTTTAAAATTGTACAATAATGAGCGATAGTACTTTATTTATTTACTATTTGCTGACGATATTAATTCATGAGTGGAGCGAGTTAATTTTAGTGTAAATGATATAGTTACTGAGATAGAATGTAACGCCGTTTTAGCACAGAAATTAAATGGTATTTATCCATATTAACGTGGAACAACTTCTGTGATAAAATCATGTATTGTCACACTGCAATTTTGTCTAAAATCAACTACATAATTTATTATATTATTGTTGGTAAACTTAGGGTCGCCATGAGACCGGATTTTCCCGGACATGTCTTCTTTTTTAAGAAACCTGGGAGCGTCCGGGAAAATTTTTAATAGTGTTATATTTTAGATTTTCAATTTATCGCATAAATATTCATATTTCCGGGTAAAAATATATCACTCTAATTATTTTTAGGTACTTACCTATAAAAAATTCCAAATATAAATTGCATCCTAGTTTTTGTCCTCTTTTTTTGGAAGCATGAATGCCCAGAATTCCCCAAGAAATAATATCCGAGATTAACATTTTATAATATGGCATAATTCATATCTCAAAACAGAATTCAACATAAAGAGAGAAACAATATTAGGCAACCCAAATTTGACCTGAAGAGGTTATATTTTAGCATTTGTCTGCAAGAAAAATTTTGCGTACGTTTGTTGATCGCTGATTTTAAGTATCTCACGGGTGATCTGTGACGTCACCAACAAATCCGAATGACTGATCTAGATCGTGGCGAAAACACGTCATGTTACCGTAGTCACTCTATACAGTGTCCCCCACTCTATCTTCAGTGTAGCAGAGATAGCCAATGTTACTCTTATGGACGTTTTCTGTACCATGTTGCCAATTTTTCAATGTAATGTAATATTGAAACATTCATAAATTTTCATTGCTATACCAAAATTAGTTAACACTGTACAATTTAAGTTTTATGAGGGTCTCTTATTTACTCAAGGGCTTATTGGAATCACCCGAAATTTATCTGCAGTTCTAAATAGTTTTATTTACAAGGGCGCGAAAAGATGCGTTGAAACAGGGGTGTAAAAACATGCTGAAGTTATTTGTACCTGTAATAAGTAATTATTTCAATACAATATTTTAAAACCGCCCAGCATACTAATCTTGATCAAATGCATTAGAGATTAAAATATTATAAATTCAAATTGAAGATTATAAAGAAAGAATAAAGACTTATGAACTATGTAAAATATAAATATGCAGTATTTCTATCAAGCCTAAATATTAGTAAATTATCAAATAAGAAGATATAAATTAAATAAAAAAATAATGCTTAATAATTTTAACTCTTTATGAGTTCGTCATATAATATGTCGACATAAATAGCATAAAACATAAAAAAATATTCTTCATCAATATGATATTGGGATAATGTAGGTATCGTAGGAGGAACACAAAAAATTAGGGATTTCAATTCATCATATCTATCTGCTCCAATCGGCAAGCATAGTGTTACAAAAATGCGCTGTAGAAAATAGTGTTAATTATTTCATGTAGCTCTATATCTTTTCGTAGAATGTATATATGTAACATAGGGAATTTATATTGTTGACGAAGATTGTAAAATGTCCAATTAAGTACAAAAACGTTTTATATTATTTACTTTAAATTGACTAGAGTTATGTTAATTATTTTAATTTATTTATTTATTATTTTTATACCCTACTTATATTTTGTGTTTGTATTATTTTATATTTTTTGTAAATTGTCAAACTGACCAGTTTATTATTTTTTTTTCTTTTCACCCACCTTTTTTACTGTTTAGATACACTGAAAGTACACCAGTCATAAATACATTCAATGAATTACCCAGAATATTTCATCTCTTTTTGGGCATATATTTTGCTCTTTCTATCTTGTAGACTAACAGCAGGTAAATTTGGCAACATGGTACTCCATAAGACCCTATACTGAACATAGAGTGTGGGACACTGTATAGCATTTTTGAGTGCCCATGAGTTGACGCTTGGTAATGATAACCACCCCTAGCGGTACAAATATATGACCCGTATTACGAGCGCACTTTTATAATAAAAGCAGTTTTATGGAACGCGCTTTTACATTATATTCTTTTGAGTGTTCACCATAAAAGCGCTTTTATTGTAAAAGTACGCTCTTATTACGGACCAACTAGGCATAAAAGCATATTAACAATTGAACATTGAATAATCAGCCGTATTGATATATCTAGTTTATTTATTTTTAATATGAATGCACAATCATAATAATTTTAATAATTATCGACTATAATTTTTTAACTTTTGACTAATTCATTTAAATATAAAAATTGGATGATTATAACAATTTATTCTTATGAGGAGTGTGCTTCATAAAAGAGCTTTTATTATTAAAGTGCGTTTGTAATCCGGCTCTGTGTCAAACAGATTAATTACCACACAAATGGGTAATAACCCCTAATGATATATTTATTTATAAAAATGTGGGACTACATTTCTATGCGCGTTAACAAACTCTACAGTTTCAAACAAACGCGCTAAGAACTAATGAATAAATTCTTTAAATATTTTTATATTTACTTATAAGTGCGCAGACGTACAAAATTACAAATTTTTATAATTTGACTATTACAATATTTTTTTTAACTTTTGACTCACTCTAGTAAATCATTTTAAAATGAGAAATAGGTAATTATACAATTACAAAAATAATATTTTCTTTAACATTTATAATATGGTAAATAAGTCATAGGTTATAGTCCATTCACGTGTTCTCTTCTCTTCCAGAGGTTCAGACTACGAAGAAAACCACATCCCTGCCACATCAATCGCCAAACCAATCCAAGAACCACCCGCACCAAGCATGGCACAAATGACTGCACAACTCCCCACAGTGTTGCCTCTTCCAGCCCCGGCGCCTCCTCCGACTGCTCTCGCCCCCTTAAGACCAAATGGGGCCATTCCTCTGCCTCTGCTCATCCTCAACCACGGAATTCCGCAACATCTACCGCCTCAACCACCGGACAACAAGCTAGGGGACAGCGGAGGGCTCAAATCAAATGAGCACGGCAGAGACGATGAAAATCATCCCTCCAATTTGGTTAATATCTTAAGGGAAATACTAAACGTTCAAACTCAGCAATTGGAACTAGAGAAGCAAAAATTTGAGCTGGAAAAACAGAAATTGGATTTTGATAGAGTTGTAGGAACTCAACTTATGACTCTTGTGCCAATGGTAGGAGGATTGTTACAAAGACTTGTCTACCCTCCTGTACATACTCATGCTCATAATATCCAACCAGCTGATTCTCTTAACAATGAAGCTGATGCCAAGGCCTATCAAGATAAGCAAATACCTGAGTATGATATACTCAAAGATTCCAAGATACTAAGAACAGTATTAGAACGGGGAATTAAGAAATATATGATGGCCGATGAAACTAGAGATAGTAATAAAGACAACGATGAAGATACTGACAATGAGGATAGTGGTGTAAATAATAATTTACTTATAGATAATGAAAATAGTAATTCAAACAGCAAATAATTCTTTAGGGTCATTCTTTTTTATTTATTTCTTGTTACAGATATAATTCCAAAGAGTTTTCTATGTATTTGTACAGATATACGTTTACAATTTTGTTTAAATAAAATCATTTATAAAATCAAACTTTTTTCATTTTTCTTTAGGTTAGGTTGTGGTCTCCAGGCTCCAGGCCCGGGTTCAATTCCGACCCACGTCAAACTTCAAAATTTTTCTTACTTTTAAAATAGCACAAAGTATGAACACAGATGAAAACTTTAAGAACGCGCCCTTAACGTTAAGAACATGAACAAAAAAATAATGGATAAAACGGCTTATTGACTTATTTATTTTATTCATATCTTTAAATAAAAGCAACATAAATACAAAATCTTAATTATTATACAGTATACAGGCTGTTTCATGTAACAGTACAAAACTTTGAAGTATGAATTCTAGATACCAATACGAGAAATAAATCCCAATAAACATTAGTGCTATTACGCTTCCTAACAGAAATACTGAGGATTTATATCAAGAGAAGAATAATACTAAAATAGCAGAAAATGATTCCCGTATATCCTTGTACATTCTTGTTTATTTCATTTGATATAATTGCGACTAATGACCGGTTTTCCATCTGTGGATAAAATGTCAGTTAACTAAACTACCAGATAAAAGGAAAATATCGCATAATATAATTGACATTTGTATAATTTTGTCAATTGACGCTCTAAAATATTGATACGGCATTTTCATTTTATCTGGCAGTTAAATTAACTGTCACTTTATCCACGGATGGAAAAACAGGGCCTTAATTAATTAAATATTCCATTCATTTCAAGCCGATATTTAATAATTACAATTATCATTTAATATTAGAATATTTCTATACTTGCCGTCAAATGATTATGGACTGGAGATTTCTACACTGTTACTAATTCAGGGGCAATGTTGAAAATGCTAAGCTATGAAGAAGCGGCAACACCGCTGTGCAAGGGACAGGGTGCGCAGAAGGGAAAAAGTTGAACATCGGTCCATAATCATTTGACGGCGAGTATAATTAAAAAAAACAACTTGTGGCCAGCACAATACCTCTCGCCATTTTCATATTAGGCTATATAAGTATTGTATTTAACATTTCTGGTACACACAAAACTTCTAATTACATCCATGCTTTATTTTTCAATTTATTCTATGAAGAAGTTTTCTCGTACTCTTCTAAATGTTCAAGATTCTTCCAATTCATTGATGAGATTGGCGGTATTTTTGAAGATATTTGATGAAATATATGTGTAGCAAGTACTTGTTTAGTTGACACTGATACTGTACATACTTTGGCTTATAAATGAATCCCCTTTTTTTTATTTTTTATTTAGATATTGACGGAGTCTTTTCTCGTTATAACAATAGCATAAATTTCGATTTGTCCATGTACGAATTTTAGGATTTCCGCAGATCAACTTAACATGCGGCAGCTATATCTATAATACTAGATATTTCATTAATGATAAAATAAGAAATATTAAATGTACTTCCCAGAAAAAGTCTTCAGTAATCTCTGGATTTTTGACACTCACATTTATGTCAATTACAAACATTTTAATTTTTCAACTGGTTTCCATGGGCTTTTTGATTCATTATACAATGGATTATTTTATATATTTATAATTCTCTATCTCTAAAGCTATAGAAAATATCATAAAAATGTTCAATGTATTGGATAGAGAATTTTATATTATTTAATATTTGTATTAACATAAATTTCCAAAAAATAATATTTAGAAGATTTTTTTAAAGAAACTACTAGTTTCGGTTGTCCATTTGTTACCAAAACCTTTTCAGCTCTTCCCATTAATGTTAGATTAAAGAATACGTAGTTAAATTAGTCTTTAGTTTTATAAAATTTGAGAAACCGAGTCTACAACATCTACACACACACACACACACACACCATTATAAACATGTTAAAATCTGTTTCTAGTGACCTTAAAACGTACTTATTTACTAAAATCTGGGTATGCGATTTTTAGCATGATTCCAATAACTCTCAGCGAGGCAAAAATAGTATTGCAAAACCTTTCGTATTTAATAAAAATGTAATATTTTAATCATTCACTTTATTAAATGCAGTGGTTTGTGGTTTAGATTTTAAACACTTGCTCTAAGATTTTGTTCATAATTAAGTATTTATGACCCAATAAAAATATAAATTTTTATGAAATATGCGGTATCTCAGAAGCATTATGGTATCATTTCGTTTTCATATCTATACTTCATTTCACGTAAGAAAACAGCAGATGGCGCCTAAGAGCCGACCGTTTTTACATGCATTAAATAAATAATTTAAATTCGTGCAACCAAACTTTTGTCAATAATAAAAATATTTTTATCTGTACGAGTCCTGAACATTAAAAATTACATCAAAACATGGTTAAATATCGCTTAATTCTATCAATTTTATTTGATAATAAACAACTGACAAGTGATATTTTTTGTGAAGGGAAGTAGGTTAGCATTCTGACCAATCAAAGGGCAGAATTTCTAAACCAACGCTATTTTCTTACGTGAAATGAAGTATAGAAATCATTCTCCGACGCCTTGTACCGTTATATGAAACATTGTGGGTACAGAATGTACAGCGAAACGCGGGATATAGGAGTTTAAGATGATTTTAAAAATGTGCGGGAATTGACTCTCCTGTACATTTAAGAACAAAAGTGCAAGAATGAAAAGTTGTTTAAAATTAAGTTTTACTTTTAAAAAGTTTTCATTTAAGCAATAAAATATCTATAGCACTAGATATTTAGAAAATAAAATATTTTCGTCAAACATCAGATAGCTGTAGAAATAAAAAATAGCATTAAATATTGAAATACGATTTATGATCTTAATATTTTGTTTTGTTTTTTATTTTTAACGAAACTATTTTATTTTCTAAATATCTAGAGCTACATATATTTAAAAAGTAAAAATTAATTTTAAACAACTTTTCATTCATGTACTTTTGCTCTAAAATGTACAGGGGCACCAATTCCCGCACATTTTTTAAATTCTTTGTTAAACTTCAATGCTCCGCGTTTCGTTGCACACCTGTATATTAAGTAAAGCATACTTAAAAGTAAACTAAAATAGTTAAAACTTATTCATAATGCAAATTGTTCCGCCGTTCCAAGTCTCGAATTTCCATAATATTTGTCTTTAATCGCTGTTTCATTATTTCTCGCCAAATAGCTTCTCTGTGTTCTGTATTTACAATTCCTAATCGAAGAAGAGTGTTCTCATTCATTCTAATGAGAGCTCTTCCAGTTATATCGTGCTGTTGAAATTTGTCCCAGTACAGTGGATAATAATCACTGCAATGCCGCCGTAACCATTTTTGCACATCGATAACAGTCCACAAGTAAACTGATTTTGGTCTAGCCGTTTTACTCTAAAACAAAATATTAAAAACAAAAGTGTAATACCAAAAGTGTGGTTATAGAACACACATAGGTAGTAATAAGTGTTTCACGCATCGTTTTATATAAATCTACATACTTTTGGTCTATTGTTGCTTGTATTTAAAGTTTCTTCAACCATAATATCGATTATTAAATTTATTTTGTAATTTAAAGTTATTTTTTGACAACTGTCACTGAAATGTCACGAACTTCTAAACTAGCGTCTAGCCGGTGTAATAACTTGTCTCACCGAACCTGTACGATGTAGGTTCTCATGACGTTTGATTGATAGCGTGTGTTATTTGTAGAAAGTTTAGGTGTTAGGTTTGGTTATTTTTGTTATAAATTTAGGGCGGTTTTCATAATAAATTATATATTCACTTTAACACTTTAAATTTAAATTAAAGTTGTATTCGTTTCCAAAATATAACTTTAGTACTTTAGCGAGCATTGTATAGCAAAAGTAATTTTAATTAAAGTGTTAAAATGAATCTGATTATGAAAACGGCCCTTAACCAAATACATACATACATACATAAAATCACG
Organism: Ophonus ardosiacus; assembly: GCA_943142095.1. Lineage (NCBI taxonomy): Eukaryota > Metazoa > Arthropoda > Insecta > Coleoptera > Carabidae > Ophonus > Ophonus ardosiacus. Next base: position 30,122,775 of record OW964836.1, read on the forward strand.
CGTTTCCCACTTAGTGGGTTAGCAAAAACCCGAAAAAAATAAGAAAAGGGATGAAAGCTCCACTGAATCACTTAACTCTTTAAAAACATTCTTCTTTCGCCTTCTACTCTTACCGACAAAACCCGTTTTCTGTCTACTCTTAACCAAATACAACAACAATAACTTAATCTAACGCACAAAAGTCACTCTTGGAAAACTCGGGTTGATTTTGTGCATTGAGTTAAGATATTGTTGTTAGGTACTTTATATTTAGACAATTTAACTAATCACAACAACAATAACCTTATCTAACGCACAGAAATTACTCTTGGAAAACTGTTATGGTTTTACATTTGCTAATAAACTTAGTTCACTTAGTTTTGAATTTTGAATGCTTTTACTGTAATATATACAGGAGTATCTTATGTACGCTCATAAAAACTAAGTAAACATGCAACAGGAAAAAAATTATAAACTTTTAAATATACAAATATTAATAATACTTAAGAATTTCTAATTCTACCTATCCAGACAGAAAAGTTCCTATTGTATAGTCGTAGAAAAAGTATAGTATTCTTTCGCATGTAATGGCTATTACTTATTCGAATAAATTCTCTTGGATAATAGCCCACAATATATTGAATAATATTATAAAATCAAAGTCAATTTATTTTAACATTTTAGAAGTAAAATGTAATGAAAGTGAAATTGAAATTAATGTCATTGTTGCATGAGTTCACCATAACAATCGAATATGTTCGGTGAAACAAGTTATTACACCGGCTAGACGCTTGTACTTCTTCCTTGTACCGTATGATGGCTCTAGTGGTGCAAATCTGGAGCTCAGTAGATGTCAAATGTATGTAAATTTGGCAGGGAGCCACGTTGGAAGTGTCGATTTGGAATAATAAGACTTGTTTAACGTAATAAAATTAATATTTCAAATTTAAAATACATGCATATATCATAATTATTCCAAAATCGAGAGGTGTTCACTGCCAGGTATGAGCAAAACAATTATATATTCATTTTAAGCTATTATTTACATCTTGCCGAGTAATGTAAAAATAGAGGTTCGTCATTATTTACAGCCTTAAAATGAAGATAAAAGATTTAGAACGAACTGTCAATGTGACGTGGTCTCCCGAGTCGCAATATCCAATTTTACTAGCAACTGGAACTGCAGCACAGCAGTTAGATGCATCTTTTAGTACAAATGCCACCTTAGAATTGTATTCCTTAAATCTTTCCGAACCTGGGATGGATATGGAACTCAAAGCATCTGCACAAAGTGATAACAGGTCCTTATTAAGTCACCAAACTTGTTATTTTTTTCTGACATAGTTTTTATAGGTTTTATAAATTGGTTTGGGGCTCTTATGGAATCGGAAGCGATAAATCGAGCGGTGTTATTGTAGGCGGTTGTGACGGAGGCATTATTCAAATTTACAACGCTGCTAAACTTCTTTCCGGCGAAGATAGTCTCATATCTCGCCCTGAAAAACACGTTGGTCCAGTGCAAGCTTTAGATTTCAACCCATTTCAGCATAACTTATTAGCTTCCGGAGCTTCGGAATCTGAAATCTACATTTGGGACTTGAACAACACGAGCACCCCCATGACTCCCGGGTCTAAATCCCAACCATTCGAAACCGTTCAGTGTTTGTCGTGGAATCGTCAAGTCCAGCATATTTTAGCTACGGCTTTCAGCACCCGTTGTGTCGTTTGGGATTTGAGGAAAAACGAACCAATCATCAAACTTAGTGATACGTCATCGCATATTCGTTGGAAGCATGTTTGTTGGCATCCAGAAGTTGCCACGCAGTTGTGTTTGGCCTCAGAAGAAGATCAAGCGCCGGTTATTCAGTTGTGGGATTTGAGGTTTGCCACGTCGCCTCTAAAAGTGTTGGATAACCATCAGAGGGGAGTTTTGTCTATAGCCTGGTGCGAACAGGACCCGGATTTATTGATCAGCTGCGGGAAGGATAATAGAATTTTGTGTTGGAATCCGAACAGCAATTTGCCGGTAAGAAACCTATTAGAGCTATTATTTTCACTAGTTTTAAATAAGAAGTGAAATGTATAGTTTACAAAATATAAATGAAAATATTTTTTCATTTAGTTATTTCTTCAGTTTACCTTTACATTTCAGTTGAATAAAAATCTACAATATGTTCGTAATATCTGTGGAAATAGGGATCCACCCCAAGTAACTGTATGTTTTAAAAACGTGTGTTTTTCTGTTTGCATTGATTTTATTTTTATATTATAATTTATAGTAATGCTGTATTAATTATTTACCATTATTTGATGATACGTACGTATTTCTAAACAATATTATTTTTGCTTTACTATCGATATTCTATACATACGACTTAAATGTATTTATAACTTTTAATAAGGCTGTTGCAAGAATTTTTATTTGTTTTAATGTATTCAATTTTTAAAAAAATAACATCCATAAATAGCATTAAATTTGAAATATCACGAAAAATCCATTAGATGTTTTACAGTTGAAATTTGTGTAATATTTTGAAAAAGTCACGTGATCTGAAACAGAATGTGACGTCAACATACATACAGTTTAACATGTAACAAATTATGGCTTTTAATAATATATGTTTTCCTATTGGTTATGAATGACGTGCTGTATGTACTTTGACGTCACAAAAGTGGGGTTTGTTTTTCATGACTGTTTCTGGCGCTAATCTTTTTATTTAATTATTTACGAAAATAACAAATTATGTATTATCAATTTTTTTATAACTATTACAAATATAGCATAAACTTTAATTTAAAATACATAGTGATAAAAAAAAACTGAGTCTGTTGGGAATACAATTCTGGGGATCTTTTTACAGTACGTTACGCAAAAGCGGAAATACTATTGACATTACCATGTGATCTTTAGAATATATATATATATATATATATATATATATATATATATATATATATATATATATATATACAGGGTGTCTCTTAAATTGGGGGACATGGCTTAACCACAGATTCCTGAGGCTAAAATAAGACGATTTAACCAAACTTGCTTCTACCGGAAAGTGTACCATTTAGCCAGTATCCTGCTTCAAAGTTCATTGAAAAAAAATTAATTTTGCTTATAATAACCGGACGCTTCATTCGATTTGGATGAAATTTGGTATGACACTTTATTTGGTTATAAGTCATCTTTTAAGATGATACTTGTTGTTATTAGTGAACCACTAGTGTATGAAACGTAGGTGTCCCAACATTGAATAGACCATAACTTTTTAATAGCCACGCCCATAACGTGAAATTATTTTTTTTCAGAAAGATACATTCAATAGTAAACTTTTCTCTCTCTGTGTAATTTGTGATATCTGCTACGGTTCAGACAGAAAAAAATAAAACCTGTGTGACTGCATCGTGAATTTTTTAAACATAAATTTAATCTAGCAGTCTATCCAAATGTCAAACAACGAATTTTTAATGACAGTAACAATTGTTTATGAGTTGTCAAAAAATTCCTTCGTAATATTCAGAAACTAGTAACATCTGTTTGTTCGGTCTAATAGTATTTTACTACCATTATTATAAATAACACGAATAAATATGTTAGGTTACTCCTAAACAAGTTGAGAAGTTTGACAACTCGTAACTGTCATTAAAAATTAATTGTTTGACATTTGGATAGACTGCTAGATTAAATTTATTTTTAAAAAATTCACGATGCAGTCACTCAGGTTTTATTTTTTTCTGTCTGAACCGTAGCAGATATCACAAATTACACACAGAGAGAAAAGTTTACTATTGAATGTATCTTTCTGAAAAAAAATAATTTCACGTTATAGATATGACCATTACAAATTTCTGGTCTAATCAATGTTGGGACACCTATGTTTCATACACTAGTGGTTCACTAATAATAACAAATATCATCTTAAAAGATGACTTATAACCAAATAAACTGTCATACCAAATTTCATCCAAATCGAATAAAGCGTCCGGTTATTATAAGCAAAATTAATTTTTTTTCAATGAACTTTGAAGCAGGATACTGGCTAAATGGTACACTTTCCGGTAGAAGCAAGTTTGGTTAAATCGTCTTATTTTAGCCTCAGGAATCTGTGGTTAAGCCATGTCCCCCTATTTAAGAGACACCCTGTATACAGGGTGTCTCTTAAATAGGGGGACATGGCTTAACCACAGATTCCTGAGGCTAAAATAAGACGATTTAACCAAACTTGCTTCTACCGGAAAGTGTACCGTTTAGCCAGAAATCTGCTTCAAAGTTCTTCGAAAAAAAATTAATTTTGCTTATAATAATCGGGCGCTTTATTCGATTTGGATGAAATTTGGTATGACAGTTTATATGGTTATAAGTCATCTTTTAAGATGATATTTGTTATTATTAGTGAACCACTAGTGTATGAAACATAGGTGTCCCAACATTGATTAGACCAGAAATTTGTAATGGTCATATCTATAACGTGAAATTATTTTTCTTCAGAAAGATACATTTAATAGTAAACTTTTCTTTCTCTGTGTAATTTGTGATATCTGTTACGGTTCACTCAGAAAAAAATAAAATCTGAGTGTCTGCACTGCTAAATTTTTAAAATAAATTTAATCTAGCAGTCTATCCAAATGTCAAACAAGTAATTTTTAATGACAGTAACGAGTTGTCAATCTTTACAACTTGTTTAGGAGTAAGCTAAGATATGTAATCGTCTTATTTATAATAATGGTAGTAAAATATTATTGGGCCGAACATACGGATGTTACTAATTTTAGAATATTGCGAAGAAAATTTTTGACAACCCGTAAAACAATTGTTACTGTCATTAAAAATTACTTGTTTGACATTTGGATAGACTGCTGGATTAAATTTATTTTAAAAATTTAGCAGTGCAGACACTCAGATTTTATTTTTTTCTGTGTGAACCGTAACAGATATCACAAATTACACAGAGAGACAAAAGTTTACTATTGAATGTATCTTTCTGAAGAAAAATAATTTCACGTTTTCGGCATTGCCATTAAAAAGTTACGGTCTAATTAATGTTGGGAGACCTAAGTTTCATACACTAGTAGTTCACTAATAATAACAAGTATCACCTTAAAAGATAACTTATAACCATATAAACTGCCATACCAAATTTCATCCAAATTGTATAAAGCGTTCTGTAATTATAAGCAAAATTAATTTTTTTTCGAAGAACTTTGAAGCAGATTTCTGGCTAAATGGTACACTTTCCGGTAGAAGCAAGTTTGGTTAAATCGTCTTATTTTAGCCTCAGGAATCTGTGGTTAAGCCATGTCCCCCTATTTTAGAGACACCTGTATATATATATATATATATATTTACAGTCGCGGACAACAGTATGGAAACTTTTAAATATTTCATTTATTTTAAATATGTTTATAGTTCTCGCAAATTTGAATCGTATTTTCTAAAGTCAATATATTGAAGAATATATTCACAAGAAATCTTGATATTGACTGTACGATTTAAGTGAAATAACATATACTCGTTTTTTCGGTGGACAAAAGTATGGAAACTTATTGAAAATATGATTTTAATTGTCTTACTTTCAGTTGTATTTTGTCATTTATTTAGTAAGTTGATGTTAAGATGGGTAAAAATAAATATTTTTCCGTCGACTTACGAGAAAGGGTAGTACAGCTTCATAAAGATGCTGTGAAACAGCGCAATATTTAAAAAAATTTAAAAATCAGTAAAAGTGGCATATCAAAGATTTTGAAAAACAAATCGCAGTGTAGAAGTGTTAAAATTAATATAAAAACCATTCGGCGTCTATCCGTAAGTGATCCTACTTTATCAACAAGTGAACGTTCTGCAAAAATTCGGGAACAATTTCATGTAGATTTGAGTGATCGCACTGTGATACGAAGGCTATGTGATGTAGGATTACTAGAAAAAATAGCCGTTAAGAAACCTGTACTAACAAAGAAAAACTGGAGGGTCAGAATTGCATTTGCTTAGGAACTCTCATCGTGGCTGAGTGAAAAATAACATACTGTCCTTTGGAGCGATGAAAGCAAGTTCAAGATGTCTGTCTAACATGTTAACCCCGTCGGAACCAAATATTTTAACATGCTTTCATCGCTTCAAAGGACAGTATGCCATTTTTCACTCGTCCACAATTAGTGTTTCTAAGCAAGTGCAGTTCTGGCCCTCCTATTTTTCTTTGATAGTATAGGTTTCTTCACGGCTATTTTTCCTAGTAATCCTACACCACATAGCCATCGTATCACAGTGCGATCACTCAAGTCTACATGAAATTGTTCCCGATTTTTTGCAGAACGTTCACTTGTTGATAAAGTAGGATCACTTACGGATAGACGCCGAATGACTTCTACACTGCGATTTTTTTTTTAAAAAAAATCTTTGATATGCCACTTTTACTGATTTTTAAAATTTTTTAAATATTGCGCTGTTTCACAGCATATTTATGAAGCTGAACTACCCTTTCTCGTAAGTCGACGGAAAAATATTTATTTTTACCCATCTTAACATCAACTTACTAAATAAATGACAAAATACAACTGAAGGTAATACAATTAAAATCATATTTTCAATAAGTTTCCATACTTTTGTCCACCGAAAAAACGAGTATATGTTATTTCACTTAAATCGTACAGTCAATATCAGAAGATTTCTTGTGAATATATTCTTTGATATACTGACTTTAGAAAATACGATTTAAATTTGCGAGAACTATAAACATATTTAAAAAAATGAAATATTTAAAAGTTTCCATACTTTTGTCCACCACTGTATATCCATCAGAAATAGCGCTAATCTTGATAATGAATTTGAAGAATCTCTGACATTTAGGAACTTCCTCATACAATGAAAAAATAGATAGAATTGTATGTGTGCACAAGACATGTTAAATATAAAAAACTATATTTGGGTAAAATTTTGAATTTTTTTTTTTATTATAAAACGATGTTTCGACAGCGAAGTGCAATACAATACTTATATAACATAAAATGGAAATGGTGAGAGGTATTGTGCTGGCCACAACAGATTTTCTGCACTAATATATCAAAATCTGTCTAAAATCAGACTGTCATTTTCAGTTTTTTACCAGCTCTTACAACTTTACTGGTATTCATAATTTTTTTATTAGAAACTATTACAACTTTTTTTTTCTAGCGTGGCGAAGTTCTGTCTGAAGTAGCCCACACCCTGCAGTGGAACTTCGACGTAGCATGGTGTCCTCGCAATCCAGCTGTTATAGCCGCCAGTAGTTACGATGGCCACGTTTCTGTTTATTCTTTGCATGGAGGCAGGCAAACTCAGCTGCAAACAACAAACAAGATCGCAGATAGCTTCCCTGGTATGGATGGCTATGTTCAACCCCAAGTGCAGCAACAGCAACAAGCCCAAGTTGTGAGTGTGGATCTGGCAAGAGCTCCAAAGTGGTTGAAGAGGCCTATTGGGGCTTCGTTTGGGGTGAGTTTGAAATTATTTTAAACTAAAATTGTATGGCGAAATACAGTGTGTTTAAAAAAAGAACCTAACTCGGAGTAGGCTATGAAAAGAGAATAATTATTTACATTATACATGCACTAGGTGTTATTTTACAAAGTTATACAAATACCTAACGCACACATTATGTATTAGATTTTTTGGCCGAGATATCTATTAAAATGTGCATTTTCTATAAACTTTGCTTGTTAACCTTAAACCATTGTTGTCATCAAGGTAGCTACATTAAGATTCACACTATTAAATATATTGTTCAATTAATTCATGGCTTTAATTCATATAAATATTCATGCTTTTTTGAGGGGTTGGGACATAGACCAAGAATTTACACTTTGATTTATTTAAGAAAATTAAGGTTAGGTAGATTAGTTTCTACATATATCTAGTTCTATTTCCTAAACAGACTACATGAATGATTCTAATGTTACGTACCCTTTTCGGCATTCTTTATTAGAATAAATTTCATACATTTGAAATAAAATAAATAAACAATTCTCATCAATCATTCAACAAAGTTTATCCACAAAGCACTAACACCAATAGAGAACCAGCTGCCAGCAAAAAAAATGGAAACAAATTTTGCAAGCAGCGCTGTCGTGTTATATGGCGGAACTATATTTTCTTGTGGGTTATGTAGGAAACATGCACGATATAAATGAATGACAGCGGTACATATAAATCATATACCTATTAGACTAATATACTGCTAATCCTCCGCGATTCATCCGTTAAAGAATATGAAATAGAAGATATATCTCCATCGCTCACAAGCGATACAGTGCTTTGGATGCGCATGCTCGCATTCTATAATTCTATTGGCTATTGGTGCCGCTAACCGAAATAATGAAAGAGTGGGATTTCAAAGTTGAAGTTTCCTGTAACCACGTGCGTTATTCGAAGTCAATTGTCATTGTGATTGCAGCATTCACTGTGAAAACAAGTGAATTTGTGCTCATTTACTTTTGTAAAAACTGTAGTTCAGACGGTGACAAATAATCCAAATTAGAATTGAAAAGTATCATAAATATTAATATATATTTTTACAGCAATGAGTTAAGATAATATTTATTCATTAGGCGAATGGTTTTATTTGGAAATAACAAACCATTATGAATTTCATTCTGACAAAAGAAAAACTAATTATCTAGATGATAATGAAAGCTATTTTTTTCAGTCACCAAATAAATCGTTGCTTATAGTTGCTCCTATGAAATTAATAAACACAGTCTAAAATGTAAAAATTGAATAAAATAAATTTTAATTGTACAAAACATAATTTAAAATATTTGTTTAGTTATCATAATTTCATTGAATTTTAAATTTCGCGCTGTAGTAATTATTATACATAAAGAATATTACATTATAATGATAATATCATGTATAAGAATTCTTCACTTTGTTGAAATTTGTATATTTATTTATTTATTTAATTCTAATTACAAAATTGTCACTTGGGAGGAAATTTTCCTGGCCGCTAAGAAATATATTTTAGTTTCACGAGCATGCGCATACAAATCACTGTATCGCTTGTGAGCGATGGAGATATATCTTCTATCTCATATTCTTTAACGGAAGCACAACACATTGGCGAAGTAGGGGATCAGCAGTATATTAGTCTAATAGGTATATGATATAAATTAATACGCAAGAATAAGAAAGCATTGATAATTTATAAAAATATATTTTGATATAAATTCGTCTCATAAATACACATTCATGTTAAATAGTTAACAAATATTCTTCATTATTTCGAGGACAGATTATGGATTATAGTTTCATTGGTATCACCTGATATCTCATTAGTAAAATGATTAGCTGTTCTAGAATAAATATGTTTTCACTTTTCTTATATTCTGAACTTACTTTTTCATATCTTATCGAAGTTCTACACATACAAAACTGATTTTCCGATCCAAAAATGATCAAGTATTACATGTAGTATTATAATAAAACTTCTAACAAAGGAGTTAGTGTTGCCATTAGCATAGCGAGTCATTAATATTGTATATTTTATTTATCACAAAATTTTCAAGTCCAGGGGTTTTGGCAGTGGTATATTTTCACGGACTAAAAAGTAACATTAATAAACATGTTTGTATAAAAAACGAATTTTAATGTACTTACAGTTATTAGCTCCACATGTCACATATTTACATCTCTCAATTTCAATTAGAAAATGAAAACTTTTAAATGCAATGTCATAATTTAAATTTAATAGCTAACTTACAATTTTTGACTTTTGACAACTCACATGAATTTGTTTTTGTTTACATCTTTCAAATAAACTGTTAGAACGTCCCAACGAATATAGCGCTGCAGGGTCATATGGACGAACTAAATTTATGCTGCCATTTTATCCAAGACTTGAAATCCCCTGAGTTTATCATTTGAAAATTTAGACACATTGGCTCGTAGTATGATCACGGTTTTAACTAAAACGCTGTTTTAAGAAATGTCAAATTTCATTATTTAATAACAATAATAAATAATATAAAATTTATCAAAATATGATTTTAAAGCAGAACATAGTTTGTATTCAAACAAATATTTTTTAAAAAATCGTTCTTTACATATAAGGGTGAAATTAAATATTGAAATTTGAATTTGACATTTCTTAAAACAGTGTTTTAGTTAAAACCGTGACCATACTACGAGCCATTGGCTCGTACCACGATCACGGTTCTAACATTGGTGTTAGCTAGAACCAGGGATTTGTTAACTACTGGATGGAGCGAGTGAATCTTTACCATGTACCCGGCCAGATCGACAGAGATAGTCATACATAATTCCGATTTGTTGTCTTTGTTTCCGTTACTTGTCAAATCTTTTGTTTGACAGGTTTGACAGATTTTAGGTTATTCTTGATATCATCATTGAAATATAATTATTTTAATATATGACAATGGTTCGAAGGTGTTGTGTTGAAAATTGTGTATCAAAATATGTGATGAACGGTGCTGTGTCGTTTCATTAGTAAGTTACGATTAAAATTATGATTTCTTCTAAAAAATAATTTGACAAATAAACATGACATATTCTTATATGTGCTCTAATTTAGTGTTACATTGGTTGTATTCGTACTTATTTCACGTTTCATGATCAAATAGACTTAAACACAATTAATTTTTGACGTTAATTTGACAGATGTAAATATGACAGATATGAATATCAAATTCACTTGTCTAAAGTGGAATTATCTATATCTTTCTCACTCACACTTCCTGTGTTCTCTCTTAATCCAGCCGGGTACACAAGAAATGCATATATCGATATACACTTGCTCCATCCAGTAGTTAACAAATCCCTGGCTAGAACCGTGCTAACTATTTGACACATACTTCAGGGTTATAAAGAAAATCAGTGATGCCACTAGACTGATTAAACCGAAAATGTACCGATAGGCATATTTAATACATTTGGCTTCATTATTTTAAATTGTTTAATATGATTTGTCTCTGGACTTGTTTTTAAGATAAATTATTTAGAATATTGAAGCCAAATGTATTGAATATGCCTGTCAGTACATTTTCGGTTTTATCAGTATAGTGGCATCACTGATTTTTGTTGACAACCCTGAAGTATGTGTCAAGTCGTCGTCAAGGTTTTAACTAATACCGGTCTTAGAACCGTGATCGTGGTACGAGCCATTGACATTGCCGACTGAGAATTATTATTTGCTAATGCTAATAGAAGGCGTTGGCAGATTTAATTAAGAAAAATTATTTATTTATTTATCATTATTGAACAATGAATTGCGGTAACTAGCATTTTTGTAGGTACTCTTTATTATTACAAAGTAGCTTTATTTATTAATGGCCTCTTAAAACTTAAAAATGTGAGTGTTTATTACTTTATTCGGTGCGATAGTCAATAAAATCTCAACTACCATAGACGTGTGATTGTTATGTTTACAGTTCAGGAGTACAAAAATTTGTCTGATCATTATTTATTTCAAAAGTAAAGTTGTTGAAATTGATCTTGAAATGCAATTTTAAGGAGAAGGACCCAGAATGTTGCCATTCGCTGTTTTCTAATTTATTTCCATTTTTAAAATTCAAAGAGAAAAGTTGTGAATTCTTCAGATTACAATTTTAACAATATCTCTTGTTATCTTGATATTTAATTGAATATTTTTAAATTAAAACATACGTTTATTTGTTTATATGCTACTTTGTGTACTGTACTATACTTACTGTCAAATAGGTATGGACTGGAGATTTCTACACTTGTCAATTTATGGGCTACGTTAAAAATGCTAAGTTGAACATCAGTCCATACTAATTTGATGGCAAATATAATAAATGTTATAAAGAATGTGTACCATAGGTATTTGATTTCACGAAAGATGACTATTCAAGGTCACGTGTTCGAAGAAGGAATACAGTATTTTATACAGCAATAGCAACATTTCGTGTTAAAATGAGAAAGGTTATTTGCCGTATGTGTATGTAATTATGTTATGTGACGTAAATGGTGACATTACTTTCTAATACATTACAAATAATAATTTATACTTAAAAAAATAAAATTTTAATTATACCGTGAGTTTCAGTTAAGATAAAATATTTACTATTCTGTCATTAATGTATTACTATGGATACCAGTTACACATACGGTATCGTTCCAGATAAAATGCAACACCGGTTGTCAATGTTAAAAGAACTTGTCATCATAATCAGGGGTGTAGTCGAGGGTATACGCGGGTATACGCCGTATATCCTCTGGATTTTTTAGGTGCCCGAGCGTGTACCCTCTGCTTTTAAATATTTGAGACAAAAATTATAAAAATTAAATCAACTAATGACAATTTTATCCCACAATTAATATCATTTTTTTAGAAATTATATTGAAATTATCTTTATGTTTATAAAATGTACTTTATTTGATTGGCGTCGCCATCTATTATTGAAATTTTAATTTTGATTTTTGTTATATAGAAGCCGTATACCGTTTTCAGTTTTCGCAAAATGTACGATTCGTAGTAGGCAGGTTTGCGACTTTGATACGTAAGGCAGTATTTAATTATTTTATTTTTTTCTTTGTGTTTTCGTATTTTGAATTTTAGTTGAAAATTTAAAAGATGACATTAACTTCGTATTAAGTCACAATGTATAATAGTCGCGCGCATGTTGTGTTGTTGTGTTTCGATTTTAGACAGTTTATCCAGATAAATATATTCTCTTTTGTAAAATGTTCTGTGATCTGGCAATTTATTTTTATACATGAATGGGAAAAAATATGCAAACTTCACATCCCTTGAAAAAATGTAATTTTCAATTATAAGGCATTTGACCTTGAATGAAAAAAAAATTTCGCTTGCGGCGCCATTTTTTTTAGTAATTGCTCCCCCTCTGCGTATTTTTTTCTTCTTAATTATTGCCCCCCCCCCCCCCCCCGCGTATACCTTATGTTTACAAATATATTTTCAGCGTATACCCTCTGCTTATTTTACGACTACAGCACTGATCATAATAATACTGATTTATAAATAAGGTAAGAAAGTAATGAGCAATCTTTTAACTCTTGGTGATTTTGAAAAATTCAAGAATGAAATTTGTCGTCTTTTAATAATTTAAATACTGAAGTTTTGCTAATATTTAATTCATTTGCCAAAACTTTTGTAGACAGCTGATTTTTTTTTCTTTTATTGTAAATTATTTTTATTTTCTTCAGTTCGCGCAGTTTCTGTTCTTGCCCTTTTCGTATGATTCTTATTTAAACATCCATCACTTTCAATTTTTTTTATATATATAAATAAACAAATCACAAACATTTCTCAAACTATAACCAGCATTGTAACAAGTAATCATTCGATTTTTTTTCTTCTTTAGTAAATATCTTTAAAAAAGTGTAAGGTCAAGTTCATTTGACGGTGACAACTTTGACAACCTATGTTGCATTTTATCTGGAACGATGGAGTATGTATAATTAGTATCCTTAGTAATACATTAATGACAGAATAGTAAATATTGCATCTTAGCTAAAACTCGCGGTATAGTTTTTATTTGTGTGATAAATGAAAAATAAAACCTTTCATTTTATTTATATCAATGTTTTTATGGCATGTAAGTTTAATGAACTTTATTCTAATTAAAAATTATCAGTATTTTTAATATGTTTGACTATTTTTGTTTACAATTTTTCATTTTTATCAAATTATAACAATGGGGTCATTTCACATTTTCTGATTTATTTTTTTATTGAAAAAATAGGTCAAATTAAACATGTATGTGTATGTTTTACATCTTACAAGTCTTTAGAATCAGAGATATGATTTTTTAAAAGTTGCGTTTAATTTCAAATATTTCAACGACTGACGATGACGACACATATTCACGGATACGACAGTCGAGCTCTACCGGTTTAATTTAGAACTATGATTATTTGGTTTGATATTTATTTAAATAAATGGTTTATTTACATACCTTATACTGCAGTAGTACTTTTAAAGAAATAGAAAGTAATAATAATCTTCTCTCTTGTATATTTTGCTGTCAGCTGTCACACTTTTAGGTTAGGTTACTGTTTCATGTTGTGAGGCGTGTGTGTGAGAGACATTTGTCTTTGTATGAGTATGAATTTGTGTCGTCACAAATATAGTCCGTGTTTAAAAGCGCGAAAGTTTATTAGCAAATTTATGAATGAAAAGTCGCATATTTCAAATTATTTTCTACTACTATATTTATTAAATGAGATGGATTTCATGATTTTATAAAAAAAATCGACAATAATTTTTTTGAAATAACCCCATTACAACGTTCAAAAAAACTTGCAATTACAAATATAACATTAACTCATTTTATAAGAATGATAATTGAAATAATATTTTTAAATGTCAATTTTCCAGAATAATATGTATAAAGCGTACGTAGGAAGGAAATACAGTTTGTCAAAAATTACTCAATACTGGGGTCCATTTTTCTGGTAACAGATTTCGGAAACTATAAGAAATACAAAGTCTGTTAAATTAAGGCAAAGTTGCCCAATTTTCAATCTCTGGTTAAAATTTTAACTTCTAGATAAGTAAACTATATTGCATCATTTTCTTGACAGCAATGATAAATCTGTTATTTGGCAGTTCAATTTTGTTTACAAAACTCTTAGTTAAAATTTTAACCAGATATTGAAAAACCAGCCCTTAGTATACCATTTTAAAGATGTATTTATTTTTATTCACAATCATTATAGTAATATATAGATTCCTAACCTTTTGGAGGTTGGAAAATACGTCATTCCTAACTTTAATAACAATCTCTTGGGTAGGAAATAACAGATTTCACTTCCATCTCTTGGGTTGGAAATGTTTATGTAAGGGTTGCCTAGCAACATTGCCGTAGATCCCCATATTTAAGTAGGCTAAACAAATTTTTAGACAGCTGTCAAAATATTAATAAAATTAAAGGTTATAATTCATTGATTTATTTTCAAAATTATTGATTTAAAATGAGAATGATTGTGAATAAAATAGTATACATAACCTCGGTGGGAGTTTCAGAACAGCCTAGCGCATTATCTCACCTCGGATGTAATATACTATTATTTTTATTTAAACAAAAAAAAAATCCTATTTGTTACTTTATCCTTCTTTTTAATCATATATTTTTATTTCATAATAAATAAGCATTTTTTTCATTTATTTAATGTGAAGTATAATAATAGTATATCTTTTTTCACGATCCTACCATGGTGACGTCACATATCCCTTCCCCAAATTTTCAATAATTATTATTTTCTGGTAAACTACGAATAATTAATCGATTTAAAAAAATACGGGTATTTTTTGTCTAGTATCAAATATATGAATGTCCAAATTTGGTCACAAACCCCATTATTTGATTTGTATTTTTTTTTTTAGTTTGGTGGCCGTCTGATAACCTTCGAAAACGACAAAACCACCGCCGCTCAAATCCAACAAGCGGCTCAAGCTGGCCAGGTACCTCCACTTATCAACCGTTCTGTCACCATCAGTCAAGTCATTACCGAACCCGAACTCATTCAAAAATCAACCGAATTGGAGCAGGCACTTCAACAAGGAAACTACTCCGAATACTGTCGCCAAAAAGCTGATGCGTCTCCTTCTCAGCACGATAGATACGTTTGGTACTTCCTCAAGGCAAATTTCGACCCGAATCCAAAAGCAGAATTGTTGAACTTGCTGGGATATGAACCAGATGATGTGAACAATAAGTTGAGGCAGTGTATCAAACCGCAAGTCACGCAGAATGATGTGAATGATTTGAGTGATCAACTGGCTTCCTTAAATAGAGTAAGTGCAAGTAATTATATTTCGTAAAAGTATTAATTGAAGACATTTTTCATTTTGTGCAAACTCAGTGCGATTCAGAATCTGAACTATCCTGTGATCATTTGGTAAGATATTTTCAACAAAATATCGCATGTAAATGTTGACTACGATGCTAGAAATTTATATTGTCGTACTATGTAGTTAAATAGCATGAATAAGAAGATATTTATTTAAATAGGCCCATAAACCAATTTTTTAAAATATTTTTAAATGAAAGTTCATTTAATTTTGAAGTAATTCGTGGTATCAAAAAATCATAATTGTTTTTTGTATAACTGCATTTGATTTTTAAAGACACCTATAGCTATCTTTCTCACACCAGTTTCTGTAATAGGTTGCGCGAGAAAGATACCAATAGTGTGACGTCATCTGGGGCCTTGGAAATAAATTCAAATATCTCGCAAAGTAATTATTAAAAATATGTTTTTTTATCTTAATCATTATTTATTGAGTAGTACTTTAAGGATAAAGTGTACATTTTATTATTTTTTGTTAAGGTTTATGGGCCCATTAGTTAATTTTTTATTGAATCGCATGAGCCACAATTTTATTTTGTAAAATTGAACTCTTCAGAAGTTTTCTGTAGTTTTAAACAGGTCATCGAACCCATCAAGTTAATTTGTTTTTGAGATCTGGGTTCGGGTGCGTTTCGGATTCAAGTATTAATAAAATTTGCGGTTTTGTTCCGGGTTCAGGTATTGGATTCAGGTTCGGTTCGACCTAATGAAAATTGAATTAATGTTCTTTGAATAACAATCTTTATGTAGAAATAATTAAAAATGCTTGCTCTAATTTACGCAAGATAAAAAAGGCATCGATTATTGACACTATATTACAATTACACTTACGTTTCATTGAAAATGAACTTGAACCAGAGTTGAACCCTGAACCTATTCAGTCTCAGGGTTCAATTTCGGTTCAGGTTCATTTTCAGTGAAACGTAAGCGTAATTGTATGAAAAATATTTAATACCCGGTTCGGTTCCGACTAAGGTTCATTTGAAAAATAAATAGGCATTTACGAAAATTCTACCGGTGAACTATTACCGGTATATATCAGTAAACAGCTGTTCTTCAGGTTACCGCTACCGGGATAGATAAGTGGTAAACAGGGTAGATTTATAATCTATGAAAATCAGTTGAAAGATGAAACAGATTTGAAATTTGACATAGTTAAACGTTATCTCGTCTGGTCTTCTGTATTAACATAATTAACTTCTGAAATCTACTTCTGATTCCAACTTCGCTTGGCATCTCTACCTTTTTTTGAAGGTAGGTTAGGTTAAGCTGAATTACTCGATCCACAAATCATGGATCCGGTATTGACAACTGACAAGCTGCGATATGCCATCTGCTGGGAAAAATATGAACTTTCCGGTTTAGTACTGTATTGTGACTGTATGCTTGAGAGCTTGAGTTACATGTGGTTTAATCATTTGATGTAAATAGAAACGGGAAAAACTCGTACTAATTGTAGTGTATTCGGATGCAACTCAAGATCTGATCGAGACACAGGCATTAGGTTTTATAATATTCCGAAACATCGCTAAAATAAAGTTAAAATTACGACAAGTGTAGGTGTTGAAATGGATATGGATTGAAGAAAAGCATGGGAATATGCTATTCCTAGTGCAAAACAAATAACGAAGCATATGAAAGTTTGTTCTCGTCATTTTAAATCGGATGATTACATATTTCCTAGTGAGTAAAAAATTCAATGTTCAGATTTTGTCTTAGAATAAAAAATTCATGTTGTGTTCGTTCTAATTATTTATGTATTTTTCTATACAATTAAGCGTAAAACTTTAAAAAGAACTAAAGTACCATCACTTTGTCTTCTCGTATTTCAAGTAAACGGTCCTGATAATAAACGTTTGCTACGACAAACCAAACGTGTAAAGCCAAAAGCAGTAAACGCCAGCGACATTGCAATGCAGTAAATGAAGTAGTAGAGGATAATATTAATAATACATCAGCACCAGCATCTAAATTGTCTGAAGAACTCGCTAAATGTATTTTGATTTCATGTGGCTTCGCAGTAATTGCTCTAGTTATAAATAGTATGTGGTTAGCGTTTATAATTCGCTCACCTTCAAAAATCAATTTCGATTGATTAAATATATATAAAATTATAAATACCTTCTATACACATATAGAATTAGCTGTTGCTTCCAGATATCTAAAATGTTCCATAATGAAAAAATGGTGCTGCCGCCATCGGACATGTCAGTTCTCAATATGCAATGAACTCTATACTACTATGGAACGGAAACGATCGTTGCTAGCGTGGTACTTCAAATTTCCACGCAACCCGCAGTACGAGTAGATTTTTCCAAAAAAAATAAAACGAACGCAAAGTACAAGCAAACTGTTCAAAGAACTATGTTTTCATAACCACTGTTCAGTGAATAATTCGTAAAAGTACCCATTCAGAAATATATTAAAACCTCTGAAAAATCATGAGCTGTGCTCTGCGCATGCGTCAAGCTGGTGGAATTTCTGACAGTGCGCATGACCAGCCCCTTACAATGCTATAGGTATACACGTTTCCATTCCATGTACTTAGAATAGAGTTCACTGGGTATATGGATCTGGTAGATATGGTACAATTTTCGAACACGGTAACTATTAACCACTTGTGTTTTCGAACGCAATCGGTAGGTGCTGTATCTACCGGTAGAATTTTCGTAAATGCCTTATATCTCAGGTTTGGTTCCGGTTTTTGTTCGGTTCAGATTCGGTTTTAAACAATTCATTTAATATTTTAACGAGTTTTTATTATTACCTCAAGGGGAGCAGGCGGGCAAAGCTCAACGTAAATGGCAGCATCCTAGCTATGAACTGTTGCCGCCGATAATTTTTAATGACTTCACTGACATTTACAATTTTTTATTGTGTTTCTGACGTAAAAGTACAATTATAAAGTCAAATCCACATGAAACAATGTTAATTATTATAATTTTTACCAGTTGTATAACTAAAAATTCATTTTTCTCAAAATGATTTGCACTAACAAATACTTGTTTTATATTTGGACTTTTATTATTCTTTTCTTCTTTCATCCTTTGGTAAACTCTAAGAACATAACAAGAACGCATTATTTAAAAGAAGAATCCAAATACAACATAATTTTAATAAGTAACTATCTGTCACTTTTAATACCGCTAGCGCGTACTAAAGTGCACAAATTAATTTAAGATCCAATAATTATGTATAAATGGTAAGAAAATTTATACATAATTATTGTATCCTAAATTAACTTATATAAAAAAATTGTTCAGCTTAATAATGGCCAAGATCTTGGCCGAAACGTCGCATTTTTATTAAAGGAAATATACAATGTTACAATATCAATGTTATTTTATTAACACATCTCCTAAGTATACAGTGTGTCCCATTCAGAGGTGCCACCATTGGGATCTCGAGAACTATAAGAGATATGATGTCGGTTAAATGGAACTTTTTGTGCGCCTTTATAAGGCCATCTCAGATTTGCTTTTGTTTTTCCAAAAATTCCCATAGGGCACTAGACAATGACGAAAAACTGAATATTGTTGATTTTTTCTTTTTCAAATAACTTCTAAACTATTAGTAATTGAGAAAAACGTTTCAAATACAAAAGATAGATATTTTTATTAACTAACCAGTGGCGTACGAAATAAATTTTTATATCCGTAAATTTTCGAGATATAACACAAACTTATATTTTTTTAAATAGAACCCATATCTGATTTTAGTCTCAAAAAAATCATTATTTTTTTCTCTTTTCAACGATGTAAGTGTTATTATGTTTTATATTTGTTTTGCCTTCAAATTTATTATTTTTTTCCTCATTTTGTATTAAATTTATAATTATTTTGAAATTATTGGTAGATTTCTATTTAGAAATACTCCTTGTATTTAAATAATTTATTTTGTTAGAAAATTTTGCTCAAAACTCGTATCAAACTAATTTTTATAATATTTTGTATCTGGTCGCCCTTGGCACATTAGTGTAATTTGTAATTATGAGTCTAGAATGAAAATATTAAGTAATAAAGGCATAAAACAAATTATTTCGATCAAATACAATATAATTAATAAAAATAATAATGTTTTTTTGGGAAATAATAAGAAAGTTCTGGAAAATAAAGAGTAGAATTAAATTTTAGGAGCAAAACAAATATAAAATATAATAACCCTTACATCATTGAAAAAAGAAAAAAATAATGATTTTTTTTGAGACTGAAATCAGATATGGGTTCTATTTAAAAAAAAATAAGTTTGTGTTATATCTCGAAAATTTACGGATATAAAAATTTATTTCGTACGCCACTGGTTAGTTAATAAAAATATCTATCTTTTGTATTTGAAACGTTTTTCTCAATTACTAATAGTTTAGAAGTTATTTGAGAAAGAAAAAATCAACAATATTCAGTTTTTCGTCATTATCTAATGCCCTATGGGAATTTTTGGAAAAACAAAAGCAAATCTGAGATGGCCTCCCAAAGGCGCACAAAAAGTTCCATTTAACCGACATCGTATCTCTTATAGTTCTCGAGATCCCAATGGTGGCACCTCTAAATGGGACACACTGTATTGTAGAAAAAACAGTAGAAACTAATTTGCATATTTTTTGTGTAGGTATATTTTGAATAGGAACATTACAGATATATATTGGCTTCTATATTGTTTTGAGTTAACAAAAATTATAACATAATTTTGTTTTTACTGAATAGATTTTAATATTATTTATTTTAGGGAGATGATTATAATGCAGCATCAACTTTTGATGCCATTGCAGCCGATGCCAAAATCGCGGAAAACGCAACTAAAAGACTGAATACTCCTTTTAAAATTTCTACTGGAACTGGTAATAAACTACAAACCAACATCCTAATTTTTTTTTTATATAAAATTCTGTTTGAAATTTTAGATACCGACGGCCTAATCGCGCAAGCAATTCTTTTGGGCAACATCGAAGCAGCTGTTGAGCTTTGTCTAGAAGCCGACAGAATGGCTGACGCTTTAATCATCGCTATGACAGGTGGTTCCGATCTTTTGGCTCGTACACAATACCGCTATCTGCAACAAAGCGAAGGATATGTATCATCGCTTATATCTGCGCTTGTTTCCGAGGATTGGTCGACTATTATCAACCAGTGCACCGTGGAGAGCTGGAAAGAAGCTTTAGCGGCCGCTATTACCTATTGCTCGAACGAGGAGTTGCCCATTCTTTGTGGTAAGATAACTTTATTAGATTGGTAACTAATAATTCATGGAAATAGGGTCCTATACTATTTTTTTGTAAGAACAGGATCAAATAAGAAGTTTTGTGCAAGTGCGACTTAAAAATTTTACGTAATAAGCTAGATATGAATTTTTAAAGTTTAAGAATTTGGTGCGTAACGTAGAAGGTACTGACCAGTGATCAACAAACTGTTGGTTATATAGGGAACAAAGTTTTTTATGTTTGCCTAGCTAAAATATTTTTATATAAAAACTTACGTTATATTCAAAAAGAAATTATTATTAATCATAAATAATAAGTGAACGATTTTTATAAACGAGCGTGAAGCTGTCAAAATTTTTAAATTTTTTTTTCACATTGAAACCGCTCATAGCATCTGTATACACGTTTTTCGCTCTTCTCTTCTCTATGATGTACTGATGAGCTCTAATAAGAGCGAAACACGTGTCTACAGCTGCTATGAGCGGTTTCCCTGTGAAATTTTTTTTATAAATAATAAGTATATTTTTCCTAATAAATTATAGAACATCGAAATAGTTTGACAATATTATGACGGCGGATGGCGCTATTGCTTGTTTCTTTTGGAGTTTCAGTTTCAAATTTCTGACATTATTATTAATTTAATTAATATTACAAATTGATTTAATTATAAATACATTATTATTGTTAATATTACTCGATATTATAATAGGCTCTTCAACCATTTTTTTTTAAATTTATTTTTCGAAAATAGACGTTAATATATGAATATTTTTCATATTTTCATCTGTATTGTGATATAATTAAGTCTGTAATTAATTGGAAAAAATTCTATACAAAATTGAAATTTATGGTGTGACGTCATACCGTCTGATGACAGAACAACGCTGTCCGCGTAGAATTGCGAAACTATTCAGTCAAACTTTTAAACAAGTTGACACATGAAAGCTGATGTTACGTTGTGAATTGTTTGATATTTGAATTTATGTGTAAAGTTGTATTTAAATATTCTAATATAATATTTAAAAAAAGTGATAGAGAGTGGTTTAGTAAAGGCAGATTCACGCAATTTACCTGTTGTTGATATAATGATAATGATTTAAATTTTTGTTGCTGTGGTTTTCACAACTTGGCACAACGCAATACTTTATAACCATAACTATAAATATAACCTAAACAGATGACAACAAAAACAAATGACAGAACAGGAGTGGGATCATGTAACTGTGAAAACGATATTGCGACTGTCGACAAGTGAAAATGTGATCACGTAAATAGTGAAAACCGAAAACGATATCGTTTTGGACCGAAAAAAATGTGAATTCTAGTCGACACACTCAAAGCATGTGAAAACGATAGTCGTATCTTATGTCCCTTTTTATTTCATATATTTGGGTATAGGTATATCTTTTTCTAATTTACTTACATTTAAGTAAAAGAATGTAGTGAGCAGTGAATTAAATTTGACGTTTTGGAAAGAAATGTCATTAAATTAATATATCAAATTTGAAAGGTATTTTTTTTTTAGCAAAGCGAAAATGAAATAATTATAATGAAATACGATAATAATAAAACGAATATTGATTACAAGAATGAATCTACGAAAAATTCATGAATGTTTTAATACTAACATGTTGCAAAGAACCAGATGCGTATGATTTACTATAACTATATTTTTACTCTTTTGAAAATGATGATAGAAAATTGTAATCTTGTTGATTAGATATTTTCTTAGTTAGTAGAAAGAACTACCTAAAAGAAATATCTTCTGGCATTGTTGATATTCTAGTAACTGTAAAAGTGTTGATTACAACAAAGCATATTTTGATTCTAGCCCAAGAATATTGATTACAAGAATAAATTCAAGAAAGGAAATTTTAATAACTATTGCATTTTACGAAGTATCAGAGATAACGATTCTAGCTTGTATTTTGTGATTAATATTTTGTAGTTTTTACACAAAATTTAAATTTATGAATTGATCATTTTCCGCAACCTGTCTGAAGGTTGTGCGCCGTTATTTAAATGTGGCCCCTCTATACTTTACTTACTTGAAATACAAAACGTAATAAAAACTAGATTACTTTAAAATTACTATCTTATCTACTTGCAGTCTTAAATGGTCTCTTAAGGTTTTAATTATATATTTAGAAATATTTTTGTTTACTTCATAAATTTTTCTTCTGGAATATAAAAAGGAATAAAATTAGAAGACACATAGCATCTGTAACTAATTGATAATTTAACTTGTATCCATCTTCAATTATTATAGCATTACTATTATGAACGAAAGGCCAGAATAACACGTTTTTATATTAAATTAATGACATTCATATAAATTATCTGTCAAAACTACTATTTAATACAAAAACATTAGTCTATAAACGATATCGTTTTCGCAAAACGTAGTCACTTTACGGAAATAACCGAAGTTGAAAACGTAGTGAGTGACTAATTTTACGTGATCGCTAAGGGAACGAATATCGTTTTCACTTCTCGAAAATCGCAATATCGTTTTCACTTTTACGTGATCCCACACCAGATGACTAAATGCAAACGCCAAGATTATGCGCGCGCAATCTCTGTCACAAGTCGGTATGACGTCACAGTGGAATTGGAGGTAAAAAATTCTACTTTTAATAATTAATTACAGGCGTAATATATATTTTTTAAATAGAGTGTTATATTTTTTGACCTTGTTTTCAAGCGTATTATTGAAAATTAGTACCAAATATGCTAAATTTTAATGTGGTTGAAGAGCCTATTAAACAAATCTATCAGATACAAAATTGTTAAATTTTTTATTAGGTTATACATCAACATGACAGGTCATAATCTTTTTAAGGTGACTGCAGCAAACGCACGAATCTCCTTTTTAAAATCAGGCGACCAATCAAATTCTTAGGATCTAACGCGTCATACCCAATTAGTAATCAACTTCAATCGCTTGTAGTTTGCGACCTAATCCAAATTTTTTTCACTAATACTCATTAATATAATGATGGTATAGTACCCTATTGGTTAATTTTGTGTATTGTAGAAAGACTAGGTGAAAGGTTGGAGAATGAAGGTAATGGCAATGAAAGATTATTGCAAGACGCACAGTTGTGTTACATATGCGCTGGAAGTTTCAATAAATTAGTGGCAAGTTGGAGTTCCGAAGTATCGTCGCAGAATCCCGAAAAGCTACAAGAGTTAGTGGAACTTGTCACTTTTATGCAAAAGGCGATCGAACAACAAGGCAGGCCTATCGATGTAAGTTACATTTTTAATATTTTATCACTTTACTGAAACCAAAAACAATAACAATAAGAGCTCAACTGACTCACTCCATTCTTTTAACAACATTCTTACTAAGGATGAAATCGATTTACTGATATCAGTAAAGTATTGATACTTTTCCTTCGATTCCAGTAATTTTTTTGTCGATATTATTCGTTCGATACTTATTAATATACATCGACCTTTAAACTAATAGACGCAGCGTACGAGCAAAACGCTTGTCCCGCCATAACGGTGCAGACACAGTATCTCTATCCTTCAATAGACCGGAAGTTAAGAAAACGCGGCAAAATAAAGAAATTGATTTGTCCCTACTTGTTATTGTATAATTCGTTTTATTATATATTTTTAATATAATCTTTATATACATATGTATATTATAAGGGACAAATAATAATTAATAAGAACTTACATATGAAGTGACACAGCTGAACCGCGTACGTACTGCTGACTGCACGAAATACACCGTTTCCCCATTATTTTGTCGCACACACACCTCACAACGCATATATTTACGTATATATTGACAGAAATAATTGTAAATGTTCTCCAAAAAAGTATATAATACGCAGTCACGAAACGTCAAATGTAGATTTTGACAACTATTTAGTGATAGAGAGCGATGTATAGAGATTTACATATGTCTGAAAAAGATGTACAATGAGTACGAACGTATGCGCAGTATACTTTAACTGAGAACTTCCGTACTGTTGGAAGACAGAATGTATATTTCTATCCTTTTATGTTGGAACATTATTCTAACAATAAAAGAATAGGAGACACTCGGTCCATTAGTTTAAAGGTCGATGTTAATATAAGTATTTAGAATGTAGTATCGGTAGAGCACTAATATTATAAAGGAATAACGATTTATATTTATTCAAATAATATGATAGCAAGCCGCAGAATGTAAGCGGGCGGGTAAAGCTCAACGTAGATGGCAGCATCATAGCTATGAACTGCTGCCGTCGATAATTTTTTAATGATTCAGTGACAATTACAATTTTTTATTGTGTTTCTGACGTTAAAGTACAATTATAAACTCAGATTCATATGAAACATTGTTAATTTTTATCCATTGTATAATTAAAAATTTATTTTTCTCAAAATGATTTGCAAAAACAAATACTTGTTTTATATTTGAACTTAAATTTTATTATTCTTTTCTTCTTTCATCCTTTGATAAACTATAAGAACATAATACGAACGCATTATCATTCAAATACAAGATAGTTTTAAGTAACTATCTGTCACTTTTAATACCGGATTCTGCAATTATGACTGCTTTGGACTAGCGAGCTCATACTAAGTGCTCAAATTTTATTACATAGTTCTAAAAAGTTCATGGCTATGGTGGCGCTATAGTTACTCTATATCACCACCGCCTGCTTCCATTGTAAAGAAAAAAATCATCTTCAATACTTTTCAGGCAGACTTCGTATAAGTCAGTATTGCTTACGGTCAAGGCCCTATTTCTCAAAAAATACAAGTCTGTGTGTACACTTGTACAATTTTAATTTTTACAAGAATCTGTTTCTCTAAACTACACCTGTAAGATACGAATCACAAGTGCAAATCTATTTTATACAAGTGTTTTTTACAAGTGTAATTATCGTTCTGTTTCTTAAAATATATTTTACAAGTAATGTCTTGTGAAACACATGAACATTTTTAGCAGTCTTAAGCAACCCTATCATACAATTTTAATAGTGTAAAAAATATTTATTTACAATTGAAAAAGTGTACAAGTTGTCTAGTAAGGTTCGGAATTGAAAGTGAGTTTGTTTATTACTTTGATTTATTATACTGGGAAGCAATGTGGTCAAGTGACTCTAATGATGAAAACGAAGTTGTTGTGTTACGAAGACTTAAAATATTTAGGAGGAGGATTGATTATGTCCATATGGAGTTGTCATATGAATTTAATGAGAAGTTTCGATTTACGCCCAGAGGATATAAAATTGGAAGGGCCCACAAGGCGATTTCAGACAATAATAATATCACGAATAGGGTCCTATACCATAGTCATATTTTAACTATCTTAAATAAGAAGACGAAAATATACATAAATTAATGAGTATTAGTGAAAAAATTTTCTTTAAATATTGACTAGGTCACAAACTATAAGCGATTGAAGATGATTACTAATTGGGTATGATGCGTTAGGTACTAAGAATTTGATTGGTGGCCTGATTTTAAAAAGGAGAATCGCGCGTCTTTAGCGGTCACCTTTAAAAGAATTTGAAATGACATGTTGTTCCATAACCTAACAAAACATTTAACAAGTTTGTGTTTGATGAATTTGTTTAATTATAACATCTAGTAATATTAACAATAATAATATATTTATAATTAAATCAATTTGTAATATTAATTCAATTAATAATAATATTAGTTAAATTAATATTGAAACTTCAAAACAGGCCAACACTGGCGCCATCCGTCGTCATGCTTTGTATAATATTGTCAAACTGTTTCAATGTTCTATAATTTATTAGGAAAAAAAGGATATTATTTTCGTTATTTATACTTAATAATAATTTCTTCATGAATATAACGTATAAGTTTTTATTTACAAACATTTCAGCTATGCAAACATGAAAAAAATTGTTCCCTCTATAACTAACAGTTTGTCCCATTGTTTGTCGATCACTTGTTAGTCCCTGCTACGTCACGCACAAATTCTTAAACTTTAAAAATTCATATCTCGCTTATTACGTAAAATTTTTAAGTCGCGTTTGCACTAAAATTCTTATTTTATCCTGTTCTTACAGAAAAAAAAATAAAAGAAAAATGGTATAGGACCCTATTATGTAATATTTATGAGCTAAAATTAAAAAGCATTACAACAATGATAAAACTTGATTACAACAATGAATAAACCTGAGTACAACAAGGATTATACATGATTACAACAATAAACTTGGTTATAACAATGATTCAAATTGATCAGATTTCTTTTTGTATATACAAGTATATGTATGTATGAATGTATGAAATTGGGCGTTAAATTCTACATTCTAAAGTGCGTACTACCACTACAGGTATCAATATCGAAACAAGACTGCATTTGTGACAGCCAACGTGTTAAACGTAATCTCCCCTATTATTACATTTCGACTCGTTCAAGTACGATTTTTAGGTTCTGCACATACAAGATTAGTCTTAACTTAACGCTCGTCAGGTATAATAAGCCGTGATAATACATTTATTTATTTATATTTTTCATAGATAAGCGGAAATCTGGCCGATTTATTGTCAAACTACGCAGTGCTCCTGGCCTCCCAAGGTAGTTTGAGCACAGCTTTGAACTACTTGGGCGCATCAATTGACCCACAAATTGAAGAACTTCGTGATCGATTATATTGCAATTTGGGCCACAAACCGGCTTATGCTGCTGCTCAACAACAACAATCATTCCAGTCGCGTCGTATCAGCAGTAGCCGGCAATCTATCCCTGGATACAATCCTCAACCTCAGCCTAACACATACGCGCAACCATCATATGCTAAGTTCAATACAGGGTTGCCAAGCGCTGCTCCTTTGCAGCAACCTTGGCAAAATCCCCCAGTTCCAGCTGTTCCGACTGTTCCAAGCGTTCCAGCGCAACAATTTGGCGCTCCGCCTCCTAAACCATTTTCTCCCGGTCCTTCAGTACCTCCAACTCAACCTCCGAGGCCTACAAGTGTCGGATCCGCGCACGGTGCACCCACAAAGAACAAATATGTTGTGGATCCTTCCATGCAGTCAAATCTCCCGACCCAGTATGGAAGATCGATATTTGGAGCTCCTCTAACTGGTCCAGTGCCAATGCAGCCGGTGCAGCCAGTTCAACAGGTGCCTCTACTACCGACTAGTCCAGCAGCGAAGCCCTATGCTGCGCCGTTCGCCCCAGCGCAGACGAATCCAGCGCCGCCAATGATCAATCAGCAGAACTTCACGAATCCGATTCAGAGTCAGCCGACGTCAATCCCGGGGTCGTTTCCCATGCAGCCGTTCCCGAATACGTCTTCCGCGGCCCCAGTGCCGTTCCAACCGCAACCGCTCCCAGGGAATGTAGAGTTAGCGCAGCAGGCTATGAATGCGTTTAATTCAGCCGCACCTGGGTGGAATGACCCGCCTGCGGTGTCCAAGAACGTCAGACCACAGGTAGGAAGAATTTATTATTTTCTCATGCATCTCCTTTTTAATATATTCAAAATAATAAGTATATTCTCGAATTTTTTCAAAAAAAGGAATGACCTAGTTTACAAGTTACATTATGCGATAGATATTTTTCTCATAGGTTTTTTTTTTTTCATAACTAACTAAAAAAAAAATATGGAGTTTCCAAGTTTTTTCATTTTTTATGTTAATCTGTACATAAAAGTATTTGTCCAGTATATTGAATTTTCGCCAAATGTTTTTTGAAGATTATAAATGGGCTACTTGCGTGGTACTGAAAATCCGATTTCTATCACTATAAATGTAATGTTATGTTGAAAACATATATAAAAATATAATTTTTTTTTTTTTTAAATTATTTGTTTTTTAGTAAATTAAGAAAGAAAATTTTTTGTGACGTCATTATATTTAACTGCAGAACCATGTTTAAAAATGTAACGTACAGATGACATGCGAGAAAGTTTTAATTTGAATTTGACATTAGTTCATTTTTCTCTCTCTCTGGTCTCTCAAATATATTAATTACTTCACAAATAAACACATAGGTAGTTACATGTAATTTAAAATATCGATACCAAAAAGATAAATTAAAATACTAACCTCCAAACTATTGTTGAAACGTCAAACAAGAGATCTACATTACCTATACAAACCTTGTACAAACAAACGCAATGGTTTTACGACCATTCATTGGTGCGGCGTAATTCTACGTCATACGTGGCGGGAATTCAAATAATCAAATTTCATTATTTTTTTTCTGGCTAATTAATAAAAATTTTGTCAAAAGAAAAAATATGGGTAGCAAGTTTTTACCTGCTCTTCAAAAATATTAAATAAAAAAAAGGTACGCAAGTAGCCCATTGTGATGTAAAGTTTCTGGATTTCAGCCACTATAGCAACTGTCCTCTGTTAAAAGTAGTGTTTATGCGTTCATTTTTTGTTAATAAAGTAACAATTCAACATCAACAGTAGAAAAAGTATTTTTTTGTCCATACTTTAAAAAAATAATAATAATAATGCATAATGTAAGGAATAAAAATCAGGTACAAAATAAAATAATATATTATACACGACGATAAAGAATCTTTATCGTCTTATATAATAAATATTTTAAAAGCCCGTAGACTTGGAAACCCCTAAATTATTTTCGGTTTTGTGAACTTTGTGTGTATTCTGACCAATCAGATGGTAGAATTTATATCCCTATCTAAACCAATGTAATTTTTTTACGTGAAATGAACTATAAGTGGATTCTTTTTAAATTGAACGTTTCTAGTTATTAGAAATATTGTTGATTTGGTTTGATAGATGCATGATTATTAGTGTGAATCCATTATGTTTATTATTGTTATTTTTCTTTATGCTGCTAGTATTCGGATATGATTGTAAGTTATATTTCTTGTTTGTATGTCCAAGTACCCCGAATATAATATGTCTGCTGAGCACGCCGGTTTACGTCTTTGGAAAAATAAATTAAATCATGAGGTATCCCTTTGATTTTTGCAAATTTTTATAATTCCTAGATTAAATAGAGTGGTATTAATTAACATAACATGTTTATATTACATGTAACATAATATAAACATGCGAATTATTTGTTTTACTAAAAAAAGTGTGTTATATAATTTTTTTTTTATACTTAAATGAATTTTAAGTACCTCCAGGTCTAAAGATACATTTGCAACTAAATTTTAATCCAGCATAATTTTCTAAAAGTTTCATAGTAAGTTGAAAATAAATTCGACATTTATTTACACAGTTTACTGATTCGATTATTCCTGCCATCAGAGTTTTGAAACTGAAATGAAATATTATACTCCATTCAGGGTAGCGAAAGAATTTGGAACTAATTTTTGAACAGAGACAAATCATTGTATTGGTGCGGCTCCAAAATTATCTTCTTTTTCTAATTTCAAATTCTCTCATTATCGTTAATGAAGTATAGCTTCTGTTCGAGTAAAATATGGTCAGCTGATCAAAAATTTGAAGAATACGATTTTCATTTCGCGTTAAAATTAAGCAGGCTCTAAATTGGTTGTAAATGTATCATAAAATATAAAACTCTAAACAAATATATGAGTTTCATACCACCCGTCCCAGGTTTTTTTTTTTCAGAACCGCAAAATAGCATAATATAATCCTATCTGAAGAATTAAATGCTAGTAGTCTCAATTTCCGGACTGTGCCAGAAGTAAGATTGTGGCACACTCAGAAATGGGTAATATGCCGTGATGATATATTTATTTATTTATTTTACAATGCATAACCTCAAAACTAGAGATGGGTCAATTCCCGAAATTTAAAGTTACGGGAAAATTCCTAGGAATTTTCCCGGATTTTTTTTTGAGAAATTTGGGGGGGGGGATTTATTAATACCGAAAAAGTGTACATTGTTAATACAAGAACAAATAATAATTTAAAATGTAAACAAATATGTAATTGGACATCAGAATCAGAAGAATCAGTACTGTGCGTATAGGTATAGTCCATTTTAGAATGGGATAGGCCTCCCCCTATTTTTGGCAGCACATCACTACTCAAAACTACTTTTTACTGTTAGTGTACCGTTTAAACATAGGAGTGTGTGTAGCGATCTCAGGTTACGCCCCTTCAGGGATATTGTTTGCTTCGGTGTACTGTAATGATACTATAGAACATATCGCACCCCGGCGAGAATAGTGACACAAGTCAAAATTTACAAATTCGAAGTTCATCAGATGAAATTGATCAAAAATATGCTTCTAATAATCAGGAATAGTAACATGAATCAAGATTGTATTTTTCGAGAAATGGAGCTAATGTCGTCTCGTTTCGAGCTAATGTAAGTAACTTTACATTCGAGAACTGTCTTCTTTAATTTAAGTTTTACGCAAAACTATTTTTTGGACTTGTGTCACTCTTCTCGCCGGGGTGCGATATGTATACGAATTTCAGAATAAAAACGATATGTTATTTTTTGCAACATATTCTGAGTTTGAGTGTAGTTACACCTAATTCCGATAAATTCTGGAAATCCAGACTATTGCCATTTAATTCTCCAGATAGGATAATGCTACGCTAGTTTTTTTTCCTGAACCTCTAGGACGTCGTAACTCTGAAAAAAAGCTGAGATGGGTGGTCTGATCAGCCCGTATAGTATTAGATTTTTATTTTTTTAAATATTTTATTAAATATTTTTTAAATTTATGCAGCCGAAACAAGACTACTCGCAACAAGCACCGATCACCCACCCCCTTTTCGGCGCTGCGCCCGATCCTGTCCCAATGAACAACGGGTACGGGGGCCCTTATGGCCAAGCTCCACCCCCTGCACCAATGAACCCAATGAACTCCATGAATTCAATGAATCAAATGAATTCACCTCCTGTTCAGCAACAGCCCATGAATCATTTCAACCCTCAAGCTATGTTCGCGCAGCAAACTGGGCAACCTCCAGTTCAGCAGCAAGCACCACCGCCACAACGGGCTCTGTCCCCTGAACCAGTGAAGAAAGGCCCTATACCAGAGGAGCATATGTTCTTGCAAACAGTGTTTGATGAGTTGAGGACTCATTGTACTTGTGCGGCAAACAACCCGGTAAGAAATAAATATTATAAATAGGTAAAGATCCTTCATCTACTATGAATGAAATAAGGAGGAAAGTATAGGTAAAACTAAAACTATTAATGAGTGAATTATAATGCCCGTAGGTTTGAAAAATTTCCCTTCATGCATTTTACCGAACCCAAACCCAGAACCGAACCTGATATATTTTTCAGTTGAACCAGAGTTGGAACCGAACCGAATATTAACATTCGGGTTCAGGTTCATTTTCAGTTCAAAACGTAAGAGTAATTGTAATACAGCCGATCGTCGACGCGTTCAGTGTTTACAAAGTTGCCCGTGTTGACTGTTCGTGAAAATTTTCTTGCCTGCATCATAAATTTCGCCTCGCATTCTAATTAATTCTATATAAAAATTGCTAATCAATATACATTAACAGCCAGATTCACAAAAAGTTTAAGCTAATCCTCATTTTTGGATTAGTGAATTCTATTCTATTCCGGTATTTAAAATTTAATTTTCATGATATCAATAAAGGTAGATACTAGGAATAGATTAGACTATATTTTAAGATATAAACTGTCAAAATTAGGGTAGAATTCGGTAATCAAAAAATGAGGATTAGCTTAAACTTTTTTGTGAATCGGGCTGTAATTCAATAGGGTCCTATACCATTTTTTGAGATATGAAGTTAAAGTTTAAGAATTTGGTGCGTGACGTAACAGGTACTGACCAGTGATTAACAAACTGTTAGAGGTATAGGGGGGCAAATTTTTTCATGTTTGCATAGCTCAAATACATTTATATAAAAACTTATACGTTATATTCACGAAGTAATTATTATTAAGCACAAATAACATAAATAATAAGCATAATTATGGAACATTGAAACAGTTTGTCAATATTATGACACAAAGTATGACGGCAGACGACAAATTTCTGACATTATTATTAATTTAATTAATGTTACAAATTGATTTAATTATAAAACTTTTTTTTCTACCGCGCCCCAGAGCGAATGAGGAAACACGAGCCTGCACTCGGATGTGTAATTTCGAAGAAAAAAAATATGTTGTGGCCAGCACAAGACCTCTCGCCATTTCCATATTAGGCTATATAAGTATTGTATTGCACTTCCCTTTCGAACCGTCGTTTTATAACAAAAAATTACAGAACTACTCAAATATTGTTTTTTATTGTATTTAACATGTCTTCTGCACACATATAATTCTAATTATACATATCTATTTTTCATTGTATGAGAAAGTTTCTAAATGTCAGAGATTCTTCCAATTCATTAATCAGATTGGCGGTATTTCTGATGGATATATGCATTTTACCTATAATTTCACATATTTAATTAATAAAACAATAAGAAAGATTAAATATACTTTTCAGAAAAAGCTGTCAGAATGTCACTAAAACTATTGATTTTTGACACTGACATGTGTCATTTAAAAACTATGTTGTAACATTGGAATTTGTCAACTGGTTTCCTTAGTGCCTTGGCCTCTGCGATTAAATTACTTTATATATTATAGTGTCTTTATCTCTAAATCTATACAAGATATAATAAAAATTTTAAGTGTATTAGTTGGAGAATTTTATGCTCTTCAATATTTAATAACAAAAATTTTCAAAAAATTATATTTAGAAGAATTTTTCTGAGAAACTACTACTTCCGGTTGTTCAATTGTTACCAAAACCTTTTCAGCTCTTCCCAGGAATGTCAGATTGAGGAATCCATATTTAAACAATTCTTAAGTCTTATGGTTTTTGAGGAATCGTGTCTACAACATCCAGGCATACACACATCCACACACACACACACAAACATCATTTTAAAAATGTTATAATCGGGTTCTAGGGACCTTAAATCGTGCTTATTCACTGAAATCTGGATATGCGAATTTTAGCATAAATCCAATACCTCTCTTAGCGAGAGGTAAAAATCTAGCTTAAAAGATATTAGAGAAAAGACGTCTTAAAATTGACCAATCAGAGACCTACACCTTTAACGTGTGTTTGCCGTAATTTTACGTTACTAGGGTTTTATACAAATCAAATCTTCTTTAAAATGTGTGGGCGACTGTAGTTTTCGGAAAATATCAGTGTCAAATTAAATTTGACAAGGTGAAAAAAAAGGCAAATTCTTACCATGTATTCAGCCGCTGATTACTTAGAAATGATTATAATTTTCGGAGAATGTAGACGTAACGCCAGAGAGGCAGCACGAGTCTATTCGGAACGTTTTCCGGATAGAAATCTTGTGATGATCTCGGATGGCACCTTCGCTAACCTAAATTTGTTGACAGTGAAAAGTCAATTAAAAATGTCAAAATTACAGTAAGTCAAACAAATTTTGTAACTCACTAGTTGTAATTTTAAAACCTAGCAACCAGTTTTATTTTGTAATAATATCATCACACCTCAAGATATCCTTCCGGGATTGGTGGATTAAAAAGTCTTGTAACTCCGTTATGCAAGCAGCCGCAAATTATTTTCTTTTATTTATTGGCAACCTTTTGTCGATGGCAAGTGTCAGTTTCGTCTGAGGCGCGAGTTGTGAGACACCTATATATCAACGTGACAGTTCATAGTCTTTTAAAGGTGACCGCAGCAGACGCGCGATTCTCTTTTTTAAAATCAGGCGACCAATCAAATTCATAGTACCTAATGCGTCATACCCAATTAGTAATCAACTTCAATCGCTTGTAGTTTGCGACCTAATCAATATTTAAACAATTTTTTTTTCACTACTAATTAATTTATGTATATTTTCTTCTTATTTAAGATAGTTAAAATTTGACTATGGTATAGTACCCTATTTTTATTAGGTCGAACCGAACCTAAACCCAGTATGTGAACCCGGAACAAAACCGCAAATTTTATTAATGCTTGAACCAGAACCACACACGAACCTATCTCTCAAAAAAACGAATTAACCTGAACCTAAACCGAACAAAAATCGTTGTGTGTGAAACAGGTGGGCATATATTTAATCTGAAAGAGCAACATCGTATAGAATCTACGTTAAATGTTTTATTGTATTTTCCTACTATATGAAGGTGTTGTAAACTAGGTATAGGAAAAAGTTACTATTTTGCATAAATTCTATAACACTGGAATACTCCATTGTCAGTGTTTTTAAATTATTAAATTTAATTCAAGACATTGATTTTCAAATTAAATCTGTTTGAGAATGACAGTGCTGGACTTATAACCACTTCTCCGCTATTTGAATTTCTTTACTTCCATTTTCCATTGGTAGTACTATCTTCCTCCTAACTCGCTATTTCAGTCGCAAATCAAAATATTTTCATATGAGTGACGAGCCGCTGTAACAAAAAACCCCTTATTTCCTAAATGAAATATTTCAATTACTTATATCATTTTATTTCTTTATTAATATTCATTATTGACCATATACTTTCACTGTTTTTTACTAATGGGAGCGTTTAGTAAGGATCAAATGGCGCTGTAGTTCCTGACACATTTATC
Source organism: Ophonus ardosiacus (assembly GCA_943142095.1). Lineage (NCBI taxonomy): Eukaryota > Metazoa > Arthropoda > Insecta > Coleoptera > Carabidae > Ophonus > Ophonus ardosiacus. The sequence continues at coordinate 30,158,260 of OW964836.1, forward strand.
CCCTTCGGATTTTTTGTTATCATTGTACTGTCAATCTGACATTTGTATATTATATAACCAAACAAAATGCTAAAATAGGGCATACATTTCCAAAAACCGAAAACTTAAAAAATGCTTGTTTACATTTCACTTCACACGCGGTTTGCGCTAAGGCGAACATGCGAATTAAATCGTTCACCAATCGAAATTAGTTTTAGTTTTTTGATATTTATATTTAACACATTTTAACAATAAATTATGAGAGTATTCACTACACATTTTGTGAATGGTTTCATAAGATATCATGGTGGCAATGTTCTTAAATAAAAATATAAATCCAAGAACTAAAACTAATTTCAATTTATGAATGTACCATATAGGAATTTTTTGTCATAACAGTGTATACACTGTCAACTTTCACATAATTATGTGAACAGTTGTGCTGCCACCTGCATTGGCGTGAACACTCCCATTCCTCTTTAATCGATTAAGCTGGAATCTCTTATTTATTATTTGGGTGAGAAAATATGCCGAAGAATGTTTATTTATTTGTTCTTGTATTGCAGCAAACAAAAAGAAAATTAGAAGATGTGACGAAAAAATTAGAATCCCTTTACGATATGCTCCGGGAGCATAAGGTAATTATTTTTTATATATTTTATACAGTTTCTAATATTTATATTTTTCCAGTTATCGCCGAATACACTATCAGGCCTCCACCAAATGGTTCAATTTATCCAAGCCGGCGACTATACAAGCGGTCTGAATCTTCATACGCAGCTCGTATCAGGGCCAGACTTCGCTCAGATCGCCAGTTTCATGCCGGGACTCAAAGTTCTTTTACAATGTGCATTACAGTTGCAAGTTTATATCAGATAGATAATGTGACTTGTTGAATGAAGGTTGTACTTGATTATGACTTACGAAACATAAGTGTAATATGGAACAGTTTAAAATTGTATTAATTATTGGTATTGTTAGTACTACATAAAGAATTTTAAGTAACAAATGTACGAAATATAAAAACTGCTGCTTTTTTTAGTGTAAAAATGGTGCTTAGATTACCGCCTATATAAATATATTAATTTTATACATCAAATAAAGATTTTAAAAATAATTTATTAATTTTTCGAAATTATTCTGGATAAACGATTTTGTACGACACAATGAGGTCATGCACGACTTTTTTTTATAATTTTAATCAACAGAGTATTGAAAAATAATAGAACCGTATTTTTTTTAATTTTTCCTCAAATCGATCTTTAATCATGAAAAAATTGTATTTGAAAAAACATTTTTTAAAATCATCCCTTGCCCAATGAGGTGCGGGAGGCCACGTGACTTTGACAAGTGCTTGTGGGGCCCAACATAGTTGCCAAGAATACGGCTTGTGTACGTTGCCTGTGTTCCCAAATAAATTTGAGTGTAAAATTAACAAATAAAATTGTAAAGTTAGTTATTATTAATGAATATCATGTTGTTTTACTTTTTAACACATAAACTTAATTTTTAAAATATACAAGACGTTCAACTTTCATTTGATGGTTTTCTTCAAATTTAGTGCGCCAAGAAATTTTTGTATCGTAGATGGCAGCACAAGTCGCATAATTTTTAAAAAATATTTTAAAAATTAAGTTTATGTGTTAAAAAGTAAAACAACATGATATTCATTAATAATAACTAGCTTTACAATTTTATTTATTAATTTTACACTCAAATTTATTTGGCAACACAGGCAACGTACACAAGCCGTATTCTTGGCAACTATGTTGGGCCCCACAAGCACTTGTCAAAGTCACGTGGCCTCCCGCACCTCATGACGTCACAGGTTCGGAGCAACGGTCATTTTTATTTTCACGCTGTTTTACGTCAAAGTGACATTTAAAGAACCTGAAATTTATTAAAGTAAACATGATGAAATAAATTTTCCAGTAAATAATGTATGTTATTAATTTACTAAAATAAAGAATAAAATAATATTCTCCAATATGTTCAATGTCTTACGTGCGTTTATAACCTAGCATCCCGAATTAAAAGTGAAACAGCTGATAGTAACGTGTAAATAAATTCACGCCAAATGAAAATTATATTTATAAAAATGAATAGAACGATGTTATATTAATATATTATAGCATATTTAGATATATAATCCCCAATTTATAGTCTATATATATATTTTTCTTGTAGAAATTCTGTGTCCATATAAAATGAATCTGGACTTAGGTTCGGAACCTGTGACGTCACAACATGGCTGGTTTTTGCAACTTTTTAAAAATATACCTTAAAACGATTTTATACAACAAAAAAATGTAAATAAAAATTATTTAATCATACTGAACGATAAATTAGACTATCCTTCAATTTAAACAGAAAATAGGTACATTTTTTTTTGCATGACCTCGTTTGAACGTATATTCCGAAACAGAATCAAAGAAACCGCGGTAGCTTTTTTTAGTACCCGGTGGAATATCGGAACACGGTTACTGGAGGTTTGGTTATTTTTTCGTTACCAGCGCAACTAGGATTCATAGTCGGTTACGGCGGGTAACTGGAAAGAGATAAGATTCATACATGAATGAAAAAGGGGATATTTTGAAGTTTAAAGTATTTAGGGCAGCACATTTAAGGGTTTCACTTCCCGTAATTTGTAGTGAGTGACAGCTGAATAGTGAATTATATTGTATATAATATAAAAGTGTTTTAGGGAAGTGAAAATTACTAAAAATGATGATAATAAGAAGTAAACACCTACACTTATTTTGCTAAATTATCCAAAACAATAATAATGTGCATGTTTATAATTCTTCAAAATAGAAATAGGTATGTATATAAATAAGTTTATACATAGTTTCATTATTATTTTTAGTTTTCTTTTTACCTTTACATAGACCAAAATCACAAAAAGAAAACAAGTTTACATTGTTCATTTATGAAGTAGCTATTTAAAAATAAATTTATAAAAACTTTTCAAATACTAAAATAATACCAGTACTCAATTATTAAATAACCCTTTTAAATATTGCCAGAATAATCTATACATTATATACAACTGTATAAATACAATATGCAATACATTATACATACACAAATACTATGGTAGAAATTTCTACCATACTATGTACCATAAAAGTTCCAATATCAATACTAGATAGATGAAAACGATGCTTATGTACAAAAGTATTGTACATTCTTATCGCAAAATACTTAAATTTGTATAATAACACAAGTATAGAGCTTTATTTCCACCGATTGTCCTAATGCGTAAGAGCTATAACTAATAACTAAGCGCAATGCGTAAAGATGTTTATCATATGGCAACGTTTACTACCATTTCCAGCTTTGCATAAGGCTTAAGAACTAAGAGTAATGCGTAAGAACAAAAGCTAACAAACTTCTAAACTGTCAACTGTCAGTCTATAATTATTAAATTTTTAATTTTTCGGTATGTATATAGGTACAGAAAATTACGTATATAACATATTAAAAAAAGAAGAATTGCTGCTGCAATGGGAGTCTGCTAGACAACAAGTAATAATGAAAAAATTGTGACATTTCAGTTGAATTAGCCACTAAACAAAGTAACTGGAAATGGTATCCTAGTACATTGTCATAAGCCTTATGCACTAATCATTATGCTTTAATTATTAAAACATTCGGTGGAAATGAGGCTTAAGAGAAATTAAGCAAAAATATTACAAAGTAAACAAGAGTGGGCGCGTTCACTTACGATGCAGCAATGCGAGCGCTGAAATGCAGCGCTGCGAGAGCGCTTCAACTCGTCAGTGAACGGCACCGAGCGTGTTAAACCTAATTCTTTATTGTGATTTGTACGTTGTGTTTAATAAAAAGAAGATGTGTCTGGGGCAACTTTTTTGTTTGATAATATTGAAGATCATTCTATTATTCAGCTAAAACGATGGCTAGAGTGTACGGCTGATGACATGTCTTTGTTTGAACGTAGTAACCACAGCAACCTTGAGTTCTATGCTTTTCCGTTAGAGGCGCTCGTGCAAATTGCAATTTTGTAAGTGTCTAATCGCTTCGTCACGTAAGTGTCCGCAAGCTGTATTTACGTCACCTTACGTTATGTTATCTTGGTTGAAGACTAGAGAAAGACGGACAACAGCACCGTATTGAATATTCATTCCATTGTTGGAATAGCGTGTCCAAATTATTTGCATTATAAATAGGACACTATTTATGTAAACGGCTAGGCATTTCATTTCGTTGACGCTCAGTAAATAATTCACAATCACTATGTACACAATCCGGGAGAGTCACATCCTAGAGATGGCAGCACTAATGACCGACTTATAGGGAAAACATTATATTTTACGTTTGTGCTAGTTGCATTTTGATGCTTTGTTTTAAGGATATTTTGTTATTTTTAATTGAAATTAAATATGTTTATCACAATGTCAGACATATACATTTATTTAAATGGTGCTGTGCGGCTTATGGTCGAAGGAGAAGCAGTATATAAAGGAAAATAAGATTCAAAATTGAAGTTATCTGCATGTTAACTACTTATTTAATTATTTTTAGCTGGACATACTTGTGCGGATATAAGACAGATAAATAGAATAACATAGAAATACATGGACTGTGTTCAAACATCTAATTTGAAAGGGGGTCATCATTCAATCGTAATAACATTAAATACAAATGCACATCAAGTTCATTGTTTTGCACGTCTTCTTCTCTTGCTGTTGCTCAACTTCTGGTATTTTTATAGTTTATTCTTCTTATCTATCTTTTCTATAAACAATTTAAAATAAATATATAATATTAAAGAATAATAGTTACTATTTACAGGTAAAGTCTCTCTATTTTTCTTCTCTGTACAGGGATTTTGTCGAATTTTCTTTAGGTAATTTTTGGCTTGGTTTACCATTTCTTTTTAATATTTTTCTATTAATAACTACAAAAACAATCGAATAATATTTTGAAGCATAAATTTTTATAAATACTTATAAGGAATAAAATCGCTTAGGTAAAAAATGTTGTGAAAACACGTTCATGAACGGTGATATGTCCTTTCCGATTTTTAACGCGATTTTCCACTTATTTTTTAATATTTCTCTTTTTGGGAAATAATGAACGGAAATGTCAGCACTTGTATAATTATTGCACTGTAGTACAGAACAATATTTCTTCGATTTGCTGGTCATTTTTGGTTGCTATTTACTTATAACCGTATATCACAGCACAACGTTTTCCCTACAACTTATATGTTTTATTTTGCCACCAGATGTCAGACACTTTGTTGGCTCTTGCCAATTATATTTAACAATATACCAAGAATTTACAGTTAACAAGTGTAAATTTATAGTTAGTAATACGCTATAAACCAAAACAAACTTCAGCTTCAGCTCCCCGTCCTTCAATCTGTCAGTTTCTCCCCAGCTTCTGATTGGCTAATTCGCTTCGTCACGTGAGTGTCCTCAAGCTGTACTTACGTCACTTTACGTTACGTTATCTTGGTTGAAGACTAGAGAAAGACGGACAACAGCACCGTATTGAATATTCATTTCATTGTTGGAATAGCGTGTCCAAATTATTTGCATTATAAATAGGACACTATTTATGTAAACGCCTAGGCATTTCATTTCGTTGACGCTCAGTAAATAATTCACAATCACTATGTACACAATTATATTTAACAATATACCAAGGATTTACAGTTAACAAGTGTAAATTTATAGTTAGCAATACGCTACAAACCAAAACAAACTTCAGCTTCAGCTCCCTGTCCTTCAATAGTAGTATCTCTCTTTTCTATGCTTCAAACTGACAGTTTCTCCCCAGCTTCTGATTGGCTAATTCGCTTCGTCACGTGAGTGTCCGCAAGCTGTACTTACGTTACGTTATCTTGGTTGAAGACTAGAGAAAGACGGACAACAGCACCGTATTGAATATTCATTCCATTGTTGGAATAGTGTGTCCAAATTATTTGCATTTTATTTTTGCAAATAGGACACTATGCAAACGCCTAGGCATTTCATTTCGTTGACGCTCAGTATATAATTCACAATCACTATGTACACAATTATATTTACCAATATACCAAGAATTTACAGTTAACAAGTGTAAATTTACAGTTAGCAAGTGTAAATTTACAATCTTTTTTCTCTGTTGGTCCTCCGTTTCTGTAATATTTCGATTCTGATTTCTATATAAATTATACATTTTAATATTTTTTTCTTTATTATATTCAATTTTAATTCAGACTCAAATTTTCTATGTTCTATTTATATCGTAAGTGCAAACGTGGAATGGAGAAAACTTTGTGAACTAGGGACCTAGGGACTCAGTTGTTATCAGTTGGTATCACGTAGTAAGAAACGTCACACCCCCCAGTGAACATACGTTTGTCAAAATGTCAAAACGTAACGTGATTCTTGCTCAAGTATGAAAATTTGATAAAATTCTGTATTTATAACTGAAATTAACCGATACGAAAATGGTAATAATAAAACAGTACAAGTATAACTAAATGAACTCATATTGGATTGATTTTTACGATTTGTAGACCCAGAGCGAGCAAGAAACTCTTTGTGCTCTCGAGCACTTAATGGAGGAGTTTTTTAACTCCAACGCAAGTAATGTCAGGAAACACGAAATAGAATTACAATTAGCTGCATTTAGCACTCAGAGAGATTCCTGGAAAATGTGTATTTATTTTCTTAATCAGACGTCTAGTCAGTACGTTTCTATGTATGCCTTGTCTACAATCGAGGTAAATTTAAACACTAATCTTTCTATAAGAACAAAAATATTAAAAAGTATTCTTTTTCCTTTAGTCTGTGATAAACCGCCAGTGGTTTAGTTTAGATTGGGATCAACGAAATGAGCTTAAACTCGCACTAACTACGTACTTGTTGAAAAATAATGCTGGGTGTCCCAATTTTCTTCGGAATAAATTAGCAAAACTTTTAGTAGACATAGCTAGACATGACTGGCTACATTTTTATCCAGAGTACATCTCTTTTATTTTGCAAGTAAGTTAACTCTCTCTTACATAAGGAAAGTTTTCTAACCTATTTTATCTACGCATCAAAGAGACACGCTACTTTTCTCCATTGTTGATTGATTGAGTTTAAAATAGAAAAATTATTGTACAAAAGCATTTTAATCGTAGAGTGATAAACCGGCAAAAAAATCGGCCACTGTGATTTTTTTGTATAAAAATAAGGGTCAGATCTATATATGATTTTGACGTTTAAATGAGGTTATAGAAGAAGTATAACTTGTTAAAATGGATGAGAAAACTGCGCTTGTTTCTGTAGTTGTACATAATTTTACAGACGACTTGTGAGATAAAAAGGCCACTTGAAACATTTGTTAACATTATTTCGATCAGAAATTGTTTCATGTAATTTATTTGTTCGACTTCACAAAGTGCGAACTTTCATATTTTCTATAGACTTGCTGCAATGTGTATAATCAAAAGCATTTAAATATATACATTTTCTGAAACACAAATATTTGCAATGAAATATTTTGGTCGGATCGCTCGGTCTGACTGATCGAAGTGAGTTAACTGGAGTTAACGAACGCTTCAGATTGTATCGGATTAATCCGATCGTGATCCGATCGATTTTACAAAAACTCCTATTCACTTATATTCGATTGTCATTGGTCGAAATTCAAAATACTGCACCGTGATTGGGTGAAATTTTTCGAGTTGGTCCGTAGATTATTAAAATGCTTGTATTTCAAAATAAACTGGCGCTAGCACCAATGTAGTTTCTGAAGTAATGATTAAATAATTATTTATCTACTTATCAAATTTTTATTTCAATAATGCCTAGCTGTCAAATAATAGGTGCGTTCAATTATTCATTTAATAATAAAGAGAAAATTTTAGAAAAAAAAAAATCTTCAACTAGAATTTTCACAAAAATTGTTAGCATCATTTTTTTTAAATATTTTTCTCCAAACTAATCCATGAACGATTGACAGAGAAAAAACAATGGTAGTCAACTGCTGGCTAATCACCCATAGTCAGTTGTTCATAACGGTCATAGTTCTTAGCAATAAATTGTCATTCACGGGCTCGCAAAGTTATCGTGGAGAAAGCATCACATGGGATCGCTTTTTTGTACTATTTGCAAATTAGAATTAATTTTAGGTTTCAAGTTTGACTTTAAACGCCCTCACTGGTACTTCGTCATTATTGAAATCTGCGAATAGAAACAGATGGGCACACTGAAATATATACTAACTGGAATGCGCGTACGAACCGTGACTGTGAAGCATATTGAAAGCCTGCTGCTGGAGTAGTCGGCAAACATCGAGACAGTTCGTGAGTAGACGGAAATTATTTCGTATGGCGCATGTTTAAATAAATGAAACATAATATAAAAACAAAGCGATCAGCTATGATACGAGTTATTCGGCTAGGTTCGGTTCGGCACGAACGTGCGCGAACAGGACCAGCCATTATTGTTCAATGAGGCTTCAGTTCAGCGTACGCTGATGGGTATGGGTATGCGAGTTCCAGTTAGTATATATTTCAGTGGATGGGCACATCCAGGAATGGGTAATAAGTCCTGGTGATATATTTATTTATACATAATTTCGAGAAAAATTTCATATTTTTTCTAGTAATTAAAGATTCATCTTTCGGATTTTTTTAGTAAAAAAAAAATTACACACATACGTAGTTTGGTTTAAAAAATCAATTAGCACACCCAAATTAAGGATTTCTGTGGCCTACTTTTGAGGAATATTTGTTTAGTAAAAAAAGCAAATGTACAAAAAGAAAAATGCGCTTACAAAACTCAGTTTTGAAATTCGACGATAACCCAAAAACGACGCCTGACACTCGTCGAAGTTAATTCCCAATGAATGATTTCCCGAATTGATAAATACTCAAAAATGAAGCCTGCAGAATCGGTATTTGCCAACAACAGTCGAAGCTGATTCCCGAAGAATGGTTTTACGAATTGATGAAACGACGCCTGACGTCGCGACGTCGGTATCTTCCGACGCCCGTTGAAGTTTATTCCCGATGAGTGGTTTTGCAAATTGAAGTAAACTCAAGAATTAATGAGTATTAGTGAAAAAAAAAAAATATTTATTAGTTCGCAAACTACAAGCACACAAGCTTTTGAAATCGATTAATAATTGGTTTGATGTATCATAATCCTAAGCAATTTGATTGGTTCCTTGATTTTATAAGCGAAACTGGCGTGTTTTATGCGCCCGCCCACTGAGAAATAATCGAGCACAAACACTTGCACCATCCGCCGCCATATAACGTATAAGTATATAGAGAGTGTTGAAAAAATATAAGTGAAAAATGTAATGGTGTGCCAAATTGCAAAGAAAAATACAGAGAGAGGACCGATTTTTCGTTTCATGTGTAAGCAAAAGCAGCAACTGTATACAAATATTAAATACACCACGGCTTCCGTTCCTGCAAATCCCCCCTATCGTATATGTTCCGATCACAACAAACACCGTAAGGCGGTCTCTAGTTGGTATACAGGGTGTCTCAATAAGCTTGCGCACTATTGGTAACTTTTTTATTTGAAGAGATACGAGGTTGGTTAAATTAGCAAAATTGTGTCATTTTATATTAGAAAATTGGTCATGTAGACAAAATAAAAATTGTGTCAGCGGTTCCCAAAATTTGGGACAGAATATATATTTTTTAAATGGAACTATATATTTTTTATTATGTTATTAGAAAGAGTATTTTTTTTCTCTTTCTAATAAGGTAATGTTGTTTATGTACAATTTTTTCAAATAAACGAGTTAATTACGTTTAAAGATAAAAATTATCTTTTATTAGTTTAGGTCAAGTAAACTATGGAAATAATGGGCTACTTGCATACCTTTTTTTTATTTAATATTTTTGAAGAGAAGGTAAAAACTTGCTACCCGTACTTTTTCTTTTTACAAAATTTTTATTAATTAGCCAGAAAAAAAATAATGAAATTTGATTATTTGAATTCCCGCCATTTATGACCTAGAATTACGCCGCACCAATGAATAGTCGTAAAGCCACAGCGTGGTGCCGTCCCATAGTAATGGTATGTTTGTGCGGGTAATGTAGATCACCTGTTTGACGTTTCAATAATAGTTTGGAGGTTAGTATTTTAGTTTATCTTTTTGGTATCGACATTTTAAATTACAAGTAACTACCTATGTGTTTATTTATAAAGTAATTAATGTATTTGAGAGACCAGAGAGAGAGAAAAATGAACTAATGTCAAATTCAAATTAAAACTTTCTCGCGCGCCATGCCATCTATTGATAATATTCTTAAACATGCTTCCCCTCCCTTAGTTAAATATAAAGACGTCACAGAAAATTTTCTTTCTTAATTTAGTAAAAAATAAATAATTATTTTAAAATAAAATTTATATTTTTATATATGTTTTCAATATAACTTTACGTATATAGTGACAGAAATCGGAATTTCAGTACCACGCAAGTAGCCCATTGTCTTTTTTTATTTTATTAATTTATTTTACAGTAATAACAAAACAAAGAAAATATTCAAATTGAAAGCCATTATTTCTTTCGCACATTTAAACTCTTTTGGAAAGAGAGCCGACCGTTCTACGTAACTGGTGTCTAGATATAAATTTCCATATAGCACGATCATATCTAACTTTTCTTCATTTGTAAAGTTATTAAATATTGTTAAACACAGATAACTTTACGGGAGAAATTATTAAACGTCAAACAAACAAAAAATCAATTGTTTCCATGGCTTACTTAACTAAAAAACTAATAAAATAGTTTACAAAATTTAAATTTTTAACCGTAAATAACTCGTTTATTTGAAAAATTTGTACATAAACAACATTACCTTATTGGAAAGAGAAAAAAATACTCTTTCCAATAAGATAATTAAAAATATATGGTTCCATTTAAAAAATATATATATTGTCCCAAATTTTGAGAACCGCTGTCACAAATTTTATTTTGTCTATATGACCAGTTTTCTAATATAAAATGGCACAATTTTGCTCATTTAACCAACCTCGTACCTCTTCAAATAAAAAAGTTACCAATAGTGAGCAAGCTTATTGAGACACCCTGTATTTATTTATGCATAAATTGGAGAAATATTTCATATTTTTTATAGTAATTAAAGATTCAACTTTTGGATTTTTTTAGCAAAAAAAATTACACATACATACGTAGTTTGATTTAAATAATCAATTATCACCTAAATTAAAGCTTTATACGGCCTACTCTTGAGGATTGAAAGCTCGTCCTGACTTTTTTTAAAGTAGTGACCATCTTTTTGTGAATACTAGGTACAATTATTGTGAATGACATGTATTTAAACGTTCATTATTTTCTTCAGTTTTGCTCAGTATTTTATTAGGTTTTGTTCAGTATTTTATATCCAGTATAAGTAATATTGTTTAGTAAAAAAAGCTAATGCACAAAAAGAAAAATGCGCTTGCAAAACTGTTTTTCTCTAGTTGGTATATGCTTGAAGGTTGGAAATACATTGCAAAACAAATAAAGTTCATATAAACATATATCCGGAAATGTAAAGTTTTAGAGCAATAGCGATTTTAATATTTTATTTTTACCACTAAACTTCCCTTCAAATAAATATGAACTGAGGCTCAATTTTTACCTTTCTCTCTCTCTTTTATATTGCTGAACATTTATGAAAAAAATACTGGTCCTTTAAATAAAATACTGAACTAATAAATTTTTCCCATTAATTTCGAATTCCTTCTCATTGTTATAGTACACTAACCATTAAATAACTTGTATCTCTTGAAGATATTTTGCTAGGTCCATTTTTTTATAGTTTCTTCAATCCGATGAAGAGCAACTCCTGGGTCTAGTCCTCCTCCGTACTACTAGCGAAGAAATCATGAGCAACCGAGTCGAAATGAGTTCCTCCAGCAAAGAAGAACTCCAAACCTTGATGAGCAATCACGTTCCCCGAGTATTCGAACTTTTGGCCTCCATGCTCGAGCACTTAGGTTCCCGGCGTCGCAAACACGCCGTCACAGCAACACCTCCCCCTTCCCCGACCCAACCTGGTGCAGGGGCCCCTCCTCTGCAGCCGCCGCCCCTCGCAGCCGCGACGTTCCGCCCCGACGCAAGAGACGTCACCAGAGAAGCGCTAGCGACCCTGCAGCACATGTTCTCCTGGGTGGATCTGACTCAAGTGACGAGTCAGTTAGTGAATGCGATTTTTCAGTTTACAAGTGGAGGAAGTAATGGACAAGATGATGATGATATGTGTGTGCTGGCTATGTCGACGATTAATGAGTTGTTGTATAGGAAGTGCGCGCCACCAGGAAGTCAGAATTTGTTTGTGGAGTTGTATCACTACTCGGTACAACTGCTGAGGGATATTACCAGTGCCAGTAGTGATAGGATGGAAACTTTGGGACCAGAGTAAGTTAAATACTTCTTTTCTCTTTATAATTTTTTAACTCAATATCTATTGAATTTGAAGGAAAATGTATAATCAAACCATATAGAACATAAGATATTTTTTCATATTGATAATCAGATGAAATGTCAATAATTGATATTTAACTGCTAAGAACTTCAAATAGGGGAACTTCCTGTTGATTATTTATAACCAAAATGTAGTCAGCTCTTCATATGGATGTAAAGAAGAGGAATACAAAAGAGATATAATTTTTAAAATTACAGACAGCATAGTAAAACTAGTAAAATCGTATTGTAGGAACCCTAAAATATGCTCATGCATTAAAAACTTATTAACGAATTTTTTGACCAAAGACA